>CM068369.1:175552958-176165458 GCA_034769895.1 Magicicada septendecula | reverse complement strand
ACACACAACGATGTTTCTACTTATTTGAACAAGTCCTGTATTAAATGCACTTGTTAATGTTTTAATGTGAACAATTTTACGTTTAAATAAAATCTGTACATAAAAACAATAAAATTATGTTTCAGTATTAAAGATATAAATATTACTGTTTTATTAATTTAAAATACCATATAATTGCTTACGCTTGACAAATAAGAGAAAAGACATACTTTACGGAATTTCTTGAAATTTTTGCAGTTAGTCTTCTGCTCATGTGTACTGGTAGTCTGTTTGGGTACGGTTAACCATTTAAATTCAATGTTCTTGTTGTTAACCTTCTGCTCCTGTCCCTCTCGTTTACTGGTGGTATGTTTGGCTACAGTTAACCATTTAGGTTCAATGTTCTGAGAAGTATTCATCATCTTCTTGTTCCTATAATAACAGTACCTGCTTCAGTACTATATATATTATGTGCTATATATACATAAGGCTTTCAACCAAATTGTACCGAGATCTAATCGTGTAAGAATAACTGAGAATAAATTCATACAAACATACACACACGCACACACACACACACACACACACAAAACCAATGAACTGTCTCTTGACATCTTTTAGAAATTGACATGACAGAGAAAATTTTCATGTTCCACCTTGTACCGAGATCTAATTGTGTGTAAGAATAACTGTACCGTCACATACATACACACACACACGCACACACTTTACGATGTTTTTACTTATTTGAACAAGTCATGTATTAAATTCAATAAATAATGCACTTGATAATGTTTTAATGGGAATAATTTTACTTTTAAATAAAATCTGTACATACAATAAAATTATGTTCACTTTAAGAAATAAAAACTGCACAGTATGTTTCTTTGATTGCAGACGAAACATCAGACATCCCGTCTGTATTTCAGTTAGTTATAGTTTTCCACTATGTTTAGCTAATGGTCAACCAGTTGAAAGTTTTTGGAAATTTGATAACCCTGAAGGCACGACGCAGAATCTATTGGTCTAAGCGTACATTTATTATGTAAATCATCTCTTTTTCAGTCATCTACGTATATGCATTTGAATTATTTGCGCATGCACATACAACTCAGAATAAATCCGTACAAACACACGCACACTTAGCGACGTTGATATAAATATTACTGTTTTATTAATTTAAAATACCGTATAATTGCTTACGACGCGCACACTTAGCAACGTTTTTACTTATTTGAACAAGCTATGTATTAACTTCAATAAATAATGCACTTGATAATGTTTAAATATTTCCAACAACTATGTTGATTAGAAGTGCTGTAAGTTCAATAACAATGTTCGCTACGTAACGTATTCAAATCTGTTTACTCACCTCTTAAATGTTGATGCACGCAATTATCGATTTCACAATGAGGTATGAAGGCTAATTGCATTCTTCACGTATATATATTGATGTATCTTACAACGGTAGGGTAGGGGGTAGCTTAGTGTGTTTGTTTTGAAAGTCATTGTCCGCCGTTGGAAACTTTTAGAAGTTAGCGATACTGAAAGTATTTTCGTGCATTAGTCAAAATTAGGAAAACAATGCAGAGAGAGAGCGAGTGGACACACATGTAAGTAGCTCGAT
This sequence comes from Magicicada septendecula, assembly GCA_034769895.1. Lineage (NCBI taxonomy): Eukaryota > Metazoa > Arthropoda > Insecta > Hemiptera > Cicadidae > Magicicada > Magicicada septendecula. The sequence continues at coordinate 176,163,852 of CM068369.1, read as the reverse complement.
ACTCAGTGACAACAACACACACACACACACACACACACACAGAGTTAATATTTGTCAAATATATAACAACGAGTGAGAGAGAGAGAGAGAGAGGAGGGGTCATCGACCGTGATGGAAAAGCTTTACCTCACTGCTTTAAGAAGTTAGCGATACTGAAAGTATTTTCGGTCAAGTTAACACGGCTCTTTTTAAGAAACATTCTATCATTTATTGATGTTTACCGGTATTAATTATAGATTACACTTAGTTCCATTCACTTCCATGTGCTTACAAATACTTGTAATTAGTTTCGTTAATAACTAGGCCAAAACATTGTCATTACATGTCAACTCTTCCGTCTGTCTCGTAAATTTAGTCAACTTCGTAAAGAAATGTACATTATGTGCCCTCAGTAAACCGGTCCGAAATAATCAAGTGAGCCAAATGATTTCAGAAATCCCTAAGACCCCTTTTTCTAAACTTTATCTAGATTTCTCAGGTCCATATCCACGATCCAAATCAGGCAATACAATGTTACTCATCTGTGTAGATTCGTTCACTAAATTTGTTTGGATGTATCCCATGCGACGAGCATTAGCGTCGACGACTGTAAAAATATTACAGGAAAGACTATTTAAAGACTACGGTACTCCAGTACGTATAGTATCTGATAACAGTCCACAGTTTAAAGCGAAAGAATTTAGGAATATGTGTTTCAAGTTAGGGATAGACCATATAACCACTACAGAGTATCGACCGCAAGGCAATATTGCTGAAAGGTATCTACGAAACCTCAAATCTGCGCTAATCGCCTATCATGCAAACGATCATACGTCGTGGGACCAAAACCTATCCTGGATTCAATATGCTTTTAATTCAGCTTATCACGAAGGTCACAAGTCGACCCCGTTTGAGTTACTGTACAAATACCGACCAAACCACCCTTTGTCCACAAGATGGAATATACACGATCTGCTGCCTCCGCAAATAACGGATAAGCAGATAAAGCGAATATGGAATAAAGCCCGCTCTAATTTAAGAGCAAACTGAGAGAAATCCAGAAAATACCACTGCATTTAATACAGGACTTGTTCAAATAAGTAGAAACATCGTTGTGTATGTATGTGTGTGTGTGTGTGTGTGTCGCAAATTTCTGAAAGCATTCCACTGTGTGTGTACAATGACCCTAATTGAAGATATATTTTAGGTATAGCTGAATTTAAAGCGTACAAGCCTTCAGTAAGAAACTATTGTAATACAAGAGGTCATTGACACGACTTTACACTGACACATTGCAGTCTCTCCCTAACGTCTGTGTGTATTTGTAAAAGTAATAAAGATTGTACGTTTTTTAGTTTAAAAGATTAGGCACTAGAAAAAAAAAATATTACCATCCTTGTTAAAGTACAGTGAAAACTTTGTTATTAAAATTTTAGTTTTAATCGTGTTGACCGTATCTAGGGAAGAAACACGATTCCCAAGTTCTTTTTGTGTTTCACAGAGGAAACATTTCCATCTAATTTATATTTATCTTTTTTAAAATATATTTATTTGAGACTGTAGTTGTTGTTCTGCTTTGTGAAGAATTATTTTTTCTTCCGAGCCGTTTATCTAAATAGACGTGGTTGCGGTAAAGTCAGTGTATATCTTTTACGTTTCTTATTTTTATGAAATTATCTGCCAGCGAATATTTATATTTTGTTCAGTGAGCATATGAAGACCTTCCCTACGTACACGCATAGCTCCTAAACTTCTCGAACGCAAACACAATTGCTAATCAGTTCTCGTTCGAAACTGAAACGATTAACATCAGTCCCAATGGACCACAGCATCCGTGAATTTCCGCGAATAAAAAAACGTAAAACGTAAAACGTAAGACGTAAGAAGTAAGACGTAAGACGTAAGACGTAAAACGTAAAACGTAAGACGTAAGACGTAAGATGTGAAACTAAAACGTAAGACGTAAAACGTAAACGTAAGACGTAAGACGTAAGACGTAAGACGTAAGACGTAAAACGTAAAACGTAAGACGTAAGACGTAAGACGTAAGATGTGAAACTAAAACGTAAGACGTAAGACGTAAAACGTAAACATAAGACGTAAGACGTAAGACGTAAGGTACGTTAATCGTTTCAGTTTCGAACGAGTACTGATGCGTTTCCTAACTGATCTTTCTTCTTTTTTTATTACTGACGACTGTGGTAGCAGCGGTGGCGAAGGTGTATAGTGAAATAAATTAAAATTATACACGCATGTCGTTACAGATGAAAAATAGAAATTAATTTCTTCACCTGCGAAGTTCCTAGGTTATATATATATATACAGTATTTTAAATTAATAAAACAGTAATATTTATATCATTAATACTGAAACATAATTTTATTGTATGTACAGATTTTATTTAAACGTAAAATTGTTCACATTAAAACATTAACAAGTGCATTTAATACAGGACTTGTTCAAATAAGTAGAAACATCGTTGTGTATGTATGTGTATGTGTGTGTGTGTGTGTGTGTGTGTGTTGTTGTCACTGAGTATCGAGCTACTTACATGTGTGTCCACTCGCTCTCTCTCTGCATTGTTTTCCTAATTTTGACTAATGCACGAAAATACTTTCAGTATCGCTAACTTCTGAAAGTTTCCAACGGCGGACAATGACTTTCAAAACAAACACGCAAGCTACCCCTACCCTACCGTTGTAAGATACATCAATATATATACGTGAAGAATGCAATTAGCCTTCATACCTCATTGTGAAATCGATAATTGCGTGCATCAACATTTAAGAGGTGAGTAAACAGATTTGAATACGTTACGTAGCGAACATTGTTATTGAACTTACAGCACTTCTAATCAACATAGTTGTTGGAAATATTTAAACATTATCAAGTGCATTATTTATTGAAGTTAATACATAGCTTGTTCAAATAAGTAAAAACGTTGCTAAGTGTGCGCGTCGTAAGCAATTATACGGTATTTTAAATTAATAAAACAGTAATATTTATATCAACGTCGCTAAGTGTGCGTGTGTTTGTACGGATTTATTCTCAGTTGTATGTGCATGCGCAAATAATTCAAATGCATATACGTAGATGACTGAAAAAGAGATGATTTACATAATAAATGTACGCTTAGACCAATAGATTCTGCGTCGTGCCTTCAGGGTTATCAAATTTCCAAAAACTTTCAACTGGTTGACCATTAGCTAAACATAGTGGAAAACTATAACTAACTGAAATACAGACGGGATGTCTGATGTTTCGTCTGCAATCAAAGAAACATACTGTGCAGTTTTTATTTCTTAAAGTGAACATAATTTTATTGTATGTACAGATTTTATTTAAAAGTAAAATTATTCCCATTAAAACATTATCAAGTGCATTATTTATTGAATTTAATACATGACTTGTTCAAATAAGTAAAAACATCGTAAAGTGTGTGCGTGTGTGTGTGTATGTATGTGACGGTACAGTTATTCTTACACACAATTAGATCTCGGTACAAGGTGGAACATGAAAATTTTCTCTGTCATGTCAATTTCTAAAAGATGTCAAGAGACAGTTCATTGGTTTTGTGTGTGTGTGTGTGTGCGTGTGTGTATGTTTGTATGGATTTATTCTCAGTTATTCTTACACGATTAGATCTCGGTACAATTTGGTTGAAAGCCTTATGTCTATATAGCACATAATATATATAGTACTGAAGCAGGTACTGTTATTATAGGAACAAGAAGATGATGAATACTTCTCAGAACATTGAACCTAAATGGTTAACTGTAGCCAAACATACCACCAGTAAACGAGAGGGACAGGAGCAGAAGGTTAACAACAAGAACATTGAATTTAAATGGTTAACCGTACCCAAACAGACTACCAGTACACATGAGCAGAAGACTAACTGCAAAAATTTCAAGAAATTCCGTAAAGTATGTCTTTTCTCTTATTTGTCAAGCGTAAGCAATTATATGGTATTTTAAATTAATAAAACAGTAATATTTATATCTTTAATACTGAAACATAATTTTATTGTTTTTATGTACAGATTTTATTTAAACGTAAAATTGTTCACATTAAAACATTAACAAGTGCATTTAATACAGGACTTGTTCAAATAAGTAGAAACATCGTTGTGTGTATGTTTGCATGGATTTATTCTCAGTTATTTTTACACAATTAGAGCGCGGTACTACCATTAAACAGAAGTATTGTACCACAAATTATTGGTGGTAGTGATCTTTATGTTTATGAAACCCCCATAAACGTGAAGTCCAAGGACTGGCTTAATGTAGTACCAAATGAAGAAGAAGAGCGTCTTGAAGATTGCTTCACAAATTAAAAAAATTCATAATATGTAATATATTTTATTTTATTTGTAAATATACATTTCATATATTCTATATTTTATTTGAAACATTTGAACCCTTTGAAGTTCACATAAAGTCATGTGATTTGTACATATTACTAACAAAGACACGTCTGTTCATACTAAATGTGTGTGTGTGTATGTGTGTGAGAGAGAGAGAGGGGGAGAGAGAGAGTTGAGCCAGGTCTCATTCTTGTTATAGTCTTAAAACAAAAAGGTTGTCGAACCAACATCATTTTTATTTGAAAATAGTTTCATTGTAAATATCACTTATTATAATCGTGCTACTTATTGTAAGTAGCGATACTAAAATGTAATCACCAGGAAATATAAATATTTATCACCTACCTCGTTGCATCCTTTTTTGACACATGACAGTCATTGACCACGATTTAGAAATTAATATATCCCTTATTCAACGATTTGTATGTGTGTAGAGGAACTTAAGTACAGACGATTGTAATTTTAAAAATTCATTTTTTGCATTAAATATATATCGTAAACAATGAAATAATAATATTTCGTCATTGTAAGATTTTAATAAAACAATTATCAGTTTAAATAATCATTTTCATGATTGTAAGATACAACCTACAAATTAGTAAAATGTCTCTCTCACACACATTTCTGATTACTATACAAATAATTGTATGCATATTCGGAGGTTTATAACGAAATAAATTAAAATAAACAATAATTTGTTTTAAATAATTAAATATATATATATTTACAGCAATGTTGTTACTCTCTCTCTCTCTCTCTCTCTCCTCTCTCTGTCTGTCCGTCCGTCCTTCCGTCCGTCCTTCCGTCCGTCCATCCGTCCGACTGTCTATATCTGTCTGTCTGTCAACCTGTCTGTTTGTCTGTCTGTCTCTGTCTGTCTGTCTGTCTCTCTCTCTCTCTCTCTCTCTCTCTCTCTCTCTCTCTCTCTCTCTCTCTCTCTCTCTCTCTCTCTCTCTCTCTCTCTCTCTCTCTCGTTGTCAAACGTTATGTTCAAACCGTTTCTCCTCTCTGCGGTCATTACCGCGCATAATAATTTTCATGATTGTAAGATACAACCTACAAATTAGTAAAATGTCTCTCTCACACACACATTTCTGATTACTATACAAATAATTGTATGCATATTCGGAGGTTTATAACGAAATAAATTAAAATAAACCATAATTTGTTTTAAATAATTAAATATATATATATTTACAACACTGTTGTTACTCTCTCTCTCTCTCTCTCTCTCCTCTCTCTCTCTGTCCGTCCGTCCGTCCGACTGTCTATATCTGTCTGTCTATATCTGTCTGTCTGTCTGTCTCTCTCTCTCTCTCTCTCTCTCTCTCTCTCTCTCTCTCTCTCTCTCTCTCTCTCTCTCTCTCTCTCTCTCTCTCTCTCTCTCTCTCTCTCTCTCTCTCTCTCGTTGTCAAACGTTATGTTCAAACCGTTTCTCCTCTCTGCGGTCATTACCGCGCATAATAATTTTCATGATTGTAAGATACAACCTACAAATTAGTAAAATGTCTCTCTCACACACATTTCTGATTACTATACAAATAATTGTATGCATATTCGGAGGTTTATAACGAAATAAATTAACATAAACCATAATTTGTTTTAAATAATTAAATATATATATATTTACAACACTGTTGTTACTCTCTCTCTCTCTCTCTCTCTCTCTCTCTCTCTCTCTCTCTCTCTCCTCTCTCTCTCTCTGTCCGTCCGTCCGTCCGTCCGTCCATCCGTCCGACTGTCTATATCTGTCTGTCTGTCTGTCTGTCTGTCTGTCTGTCTGTCTGTCTGTCTATCTGTCTGTCTGTCTGTCTGTCTCTCTCTCTCTCTCTCTCTCTCTCTCTCTCTCTCTCTCTCTCTCTCTCTCTCTCTCGTTGTCAAACGTTATGTTCAAACCGTTTCTCCTCTCTGCAGTCATTACCGCGCATAATAATTTTCATGATTGTAAGATACAACCTACAAATTAGTAAAATGTCTCTCACACACACATTTCTGATTACTATACAAGTAATTGTATGCATATTCGGAGGTTTATAACGAAATAAACCATAATTTGTTTTAAATAATTAAATATATATATTTACAACACTGTTGTTACTCTCTCTCTCTCTCTCTCCTCTCTCTCTCTATCTATTATCTCTCTGTCCGTCCGACTGTCTATATCTGTCTATATCTGTCTGTCTGTCTGTCTCTGTCTGTCTGTCTGTCTCTCTCTCTCTCGTTGTTATATATTTGACAAATATTAACTGTGTGTGTGTGTGTGTGTGTGTGAGAGAGAGAGAGAGAGAGAGAGAGACCGCAATGTGTTTGTACGTGTGTGATAAAACACTGAGAATGTCTTTGTTTCAGACAAGTATGTCTCCCGTTGACTGTTTTGAAAGTTACGCCTCAGATTGGTTAGAAAGTCGAGCGACTGAGGTGGCACGAAACAGGGAGCTATTACAACAACAGCGCACCGATTGCCAGTCTCATACTGAAACAGAAATTTAAAAAAATAAAGACTTAGCAAATATTTACACGAGGTTTATTAACAATCATGCTGGGGGAGTTAATTATGGTCGATTTATAGAGGATTGGGTGGATGAATATTATGTGCCATTGTTTGATAATATGTAATATTTTTTTTTATTTGTAAATATACATTTCATATATTCTGTATTTTTGTTTTATATATTTTTTATTTTGAAATATTTGAACTCTTGAAAACAGTAGATCTAACATTTTTTTGCTACTGATTCAACAAATATCTAAGTTCTTGTACTACTGGATTTAGCAGTCAGTAGTCCTAATGTGACGATCCCTTTATCTGTCAATGACCGAAAAATGCTGACCTGTGTTGTCGATATTACTTACAAACCGTACAATTTTGTTTCCAAAAGTTCAATTTTGTCGTTTTTTGCAAACGTATTGTCTCTTATCTTGAGTGCCACTAGATTTTATGACACAAAGTAACACCAGCGTCTGAGGAGGGATACTAGACATATAATGTCCTTGGCCTTGTTCATATTGTTCTTGCTCTTACCGTTCGAATCACACCTGTTGGAGACCAAATCTGTTACAGAGGCCATGTGTACTGGAAGTAGCGAACTTTAAATACGGATGATGTGAGCGACGGCCATATAGGAGAGTTAGTACTGGTTCGTAACAGACAACTATCCTCTTTTGACATTGTATGATTTTAATAAAAACAGATATCGGATTTAAATAATAATTCCGTACTTGCAATATACAATCCATGTACACAAACTTATATATCCTTTGTTGGGGCTGTAATTATTACTAAACAGTAATACATGCTTAGAATGAAAATATTTGCTATGATTTTAGTAACGTACAACACCAGCTTAACCCAGAGAGAGAGAGAGCGAGAGAGAGAGAGTGAGAGACTGCAATGTGTCAGTGTAAAGTCGTGTCAATGACCTCGAATTGCTTCCGACGTCTGCGAGCGAGAGAGAGAGAGAGAGAGAGAGAGAGGGCGTTAATATTTGTCGAATAAATATAAACTTTCTAATTTCATATACATGCGCGCGGTACTGACCACAGAGAGAGAGAGAGAAACATACACAACAAGTGTGAGAGAGAGAGAGAGAGAATTTAAACTGATAATTGTTTTATTAAAATCTTACAATGACGAAATATTATTATTTCATTGTTTACGATATATATACTTAATGCAAAGTAACACCAGCGTCTGAGGAGGGATACTTGGTAAACCTGATCATATAGATTTAATATACATTATAACAAATTTGAACTCATGCAAGGTTGGTAACCCTGATCATATATTTTAATATACACTATAATACACACACACATATCAAGTTTGAACCCATACATAGGTTGGTAAACCTGATCATATAGATTTAATATACATTATAACAAATTTGAACTCATGCAAGGTTGGTAACCCTGATCATATATTTAATATATACACTATAATACATCAAGTGATAGAAAGTGAAAGTGATCTAAGCTCGCGAAAGGCGGCATATAAAAAAATAACGCGGATGCTGTGGTCCAGATACGCGAAAAAGTCGCGGATCTTGACACAGATGAGCGAAAAAGTCGCGGATGCTGTGGTCCAGTAGAAAGTGAAAGTGATCTAGGCTCGCGAAAGGCTGCATATAAAAAATTATATTCGCGGAAATTAGAAAGTGAAAGTGATTTAGGCTCGCGAAAGGCTGCATATATTCGCAGATATGTAAATCAATTTAATTAAAAAAATAAAAATATCAAATTAAAAAAATTTATTCGCGGAAATTCGCGGTCCTTTGGGATGCTGTGGTCCAGCGGTGGTGGGGAGAGCGTGGGAAAAAATCTTGGACCGTGGGAACGGCGGCATCTCTTTGATCTAGACCGTGGGAAAGGCGGCATTCCTTTGTGGGTCAGAACCCTTATTTTCCCCCTACTGTCTTCCCTTCTATTTGTCGAAGAAACCTCATTTCAATACTAGTTACCTTGCTTTTTATTTTCTCATTTGTTGTCCATGTTTCGCTTGCGTAAGTTAATACTGGCTTCATGATTCTTCTGACTATTTCTATTTTTATCCTAGTGGGTATTTCTTTTTTACCCAGGAAACTTGATTTAATACTATTGAATAATCTTTCTGTTTTCGCTACTCGTTCATTTATTTCTTCCTCCAAATTCCCTTTACTGTTAATCACTACTCCCAGATGTTTATAACTTTTTACTTGTTCTAAAATTTTATTTTTATTTTTTTTTATAAGGTCGCTGCAACAGCAACGGTCATTTAGCGACCACAAGAATGAATTTGTACAGATTCTTAAACAGATGTATTAACATATATTAAATATTTGTTTAAATACCAAATAGTGTAAACAAATGACATAGATAAAAATATTTAACAAATAACAGTATTAGTTTAACTGATGCAAAATAAAATAAGAAATATTAACCCCCCACAACACAAGCAATATAAATACACATCTTGCACATAAATAAATATAACTAAGTATACATATAATAAATATAACATTAAGTAACAAAATATAACAACTATATAACAATAAGTCATAATAACGCATCAGTCCATTAACTTAATTGCACAATTTTTAATGTTCTGATAATTGTCTTAGTTCGTACCTATATTGCTGTTAACAACTGGATCTCCTTTAAGAGGAGAAGTATGTTGGCGGCTGCAGTCTTGTCACTTAAACTTTTTCGCACATCTGCAGGGATATTAAATTTGCTTCGTAGATGTTAAAGAGCAGGGCACTCTGAAACATGATGGAAAGCTGACAAAACCGTCCCACAGCGATTACATCTCGCAGGAGGCTCTCTTGTGAAAATGTAATTGTGAGTCAATAGCGTGTGGCTGATGCGGAGTCTTGTTATGACCACTTGATTTCTCCTGGAGTCTGTAGCAATGCTCGTAAATATTTTTCTTCACTCTTGATTTCTCCTGGAGTCTGTAGCAATGCTCGTAAATATTTTTCCTCACTCGGAATAGCTTGGCGGGTGGTGACTTAAGCCATTCATCATTCCAGTGCTCCAGAAGTTTCAAATGCAGACATTTCTTAAGGTCATTGTGGGATAGTTTGTGAGGATGATATTGACTCGATGTAGCAGCTTTCACAGCCCTATCAGCCATCTCGTTGCCCTTAATTCCGATGTGCGATGGGATCCAACTGAAAATAATTTCCTTGCACTGTCTAGTTGAGATATCAAGGGTTATGTTACTTATGTCTTGAATAATGGGTTCTTTGCTTCCCTCCTGCTGCAGACTATCTAAAACACTTCGGTAATCTGATAAGATAATATACTTATACTTGAAGCCCATGGAATCTTTTACTATTTCCAGTCCTGAACGAATTGCATATGCTTCGCAGAAGAAAACCGAGCAGACCCTGTCCAACCTGAATAAGTATTCATGTCTAGATAATATTACTGCATATCCATTGTTTCCGTCTGTGCGAGAACCATCCGTGAACACATGAGTGTACTCTGTGTATTTACCAAGTTTTTCGTAGAACGTAGACAAGGAAATGTACGGAGTTGTAGTAGCTTTTGGGGATTCTGAGATTATGTTATCAAATTTGAGAGGTTTACGACACCAAGGAGGCTCTGGTGGATGTTGCTTGGTGAAAACAGAAGGAAAATGAGTGTTCAATTTGCGTAGGTAGATATTAATACGTTCATAAAATGGTTTGGCTAGGGTTGGGCGTTTGGCAAATTTGTCGCTGTTCCTATTTTAGAACACATTAATACTTACAGGGTTATCAGGATTTGAAGCTGCTCTTGTGGCAAATAACAGACAGAGTTTTATTCTTCTTATTCTAAGCGGATATTTATGAGACTCGGCTAGAATGGTGTTAATCGGGCTAGTTCTAAACGCTCCTAGGGCCAGGCGTAGGGCGGATGTATGTTTAGTCTCCAGAGATTTTAAAATGGCTTGTTTAGCTGAGTCATATATTATTGCTCCGTAATCCATTTTTGACCTTATAAAGGCTTTGCAGGTGTTCATGATTACGTCTCTGCTGGCACCCCAGTTGTATGATGCGATTGATGTAATAAGGTTCATTCTCCTTAAACATTCACCTTTTAATGTCCTTATGTGAGTACCCCATGCGAGTCGCTGGTCGAACGTGAGACCTAATATTTTGATTTGATTTGATCGTCTAATTTCTTTGGTTCCAAGTGACAACTTTATATTTCTTGAATCTGGTCTTCTGATGCGAGAAAAAATTATATATTCAGATTTTGATTCTGAAAACTTAAAACCCGTGTTTTGGGCCCAATTAGTTAATTTATTGAGTGTGTCAGTGGACTGGATGTTGATTCCTTTGCACAAAAGCGTTAAATCGTCGGCGAAAAGACATTTTTGAATGGGCTTTGATATTACAGAAGAAATTTCGTTAATGGCAATTAAAAAGGGAGTGGCACTAAGTGGAGAACCCTGTGGCTCGCCGTTTGAGATTTTATATTTATCTGGTAATATGCCATTCACTCTTATCCAGATCTCTCCTTGCTGTAAGAAGTTTATTACAAAGTTAAGTAAATATCCCGTAACTCCAACGATTTTCATAATGTATACAATTCGGTCCTTCCATACCAGTTCATAAGCTCGTATATGGCGACTCGACCACTAGCGTGTTGAGAGTTGGTTCTGTATTTTGAAAGTAGTTGAGTAATGTTTTATTTTTGCATGGTAACTCTCTTTAAAATTGGTTTTTCTGTAGGCAGATAACGTCAGTTGAAAATGTTTTGATAATCAGTTCCAAGTTTTCTTTTTGTGGATAGTACCCGTTGATATTCCATTGTAAGATAGGTTGTTTCATGACGTGTGGGAAGCAGTGTTAGTTTTTGTAGAATTGAAGTGGGGGGAGTAGTTTCATCACCAATTGAAAACGATGCGTCACTTTCAGATTCCTTATTGATGCCTATTAAAAGTTTGTTTATAATTCTCGTAAAATTGCTTTTGATTTTCCTTTCCATAAGACGCTGATAAGTGGCTTTGAGTAAGTAAATTAATGCTGGAATGTTCTCAGTGAATTCAAGTGTTAATTCATTCAAGTCAGATTTTCCCCTAGCTCTTTCGAGAAATGTCTTGAGCTGATTGTAGTTTAGAATATATGGATTACTTTCACTCGTAAGTAAGCTTTTTAGCGGTTGAAGCTGATTGTCTAGAGGATCAAGACTTGCACAATCAGAAGGTGCTGGTACTGTTTGTTTTTGTTTCTTGTTACGGGTTTTAGTTATTATGTTATTTTCTAGGCAACCTGGTGAATTTTCGGCGGGATTTTCTTCAGCACTTGATGTTGTTAACGAAAGCGTACGTTTTGTTGTAGTTTTAGGGAATTTCTCTTAATGTTTAGGTTTTTTACTTGTTTCTAATGACGGGTTAACAGTTCCTACAGGATTTTTCAATGCGGGAAAACATTGTTCCGGTATGGTATTGTAATTCGGAATGTTTTTATTAAGTATAGTATGCTGTTTTGCTTCTAATTCATTTGTCTTGTGTACATTGTAGTCACAATTTTTTGCCAAATGTCCTAATTACTTGCAGAGAAAACATGATATCATCTCTGTTGAGGGGTAAATCCAGTAAACTGTGTCTTCATAATTGATTCTTATTGATGGAGGTACTTTAGAAACGTCTTCAGGGTGAATGTAAATTTGCATTCGAAAGCTCATGACGTGGGAGAAGCCCGGTTCAGAGACACCTGCTCTCAGAAATGAATTTGCCGATCTCAACCGTATATCATGTTTCTTATGTTCGTCCTCGAGGACGTTGTGGGGAATAACAGGACACACATTTGATAAAATCAGTCTCTTGTATTTGGTTAGAAAAGACTTAATTGTAAGTATGTTGTTGCCTAAGGATATAGATGTCTTTTGATCGGTAACTTTCTGAACTATTTCTTTGTTTGAAAGATATATACAGACTCTGTTCATTGAGATCTTGGAGGCAAATCTAATATGGGATGGGTCTATAATTTTTCCTAACGCTAATATGTAGTCGTTGATTGGTATACCTTCGATTTACTCTAATACTATGGCTTGATCCTTGGTTGGGAAAACTTCTTTTTGTGTAGCATTGGCATAACTACGTTTCTGTTGTTCACTGGGCTGTGATTGATTACTTTGAATAGAATTAGGCATTGTCAACGTTGGAGACACGCGTGCTTGTACTCCACAAGACTCTACCAGTTTTATGCCTTTATAATGATGTTGCACACGTGGCTACTATCTACAGTGTACTCTGTTTATACTCACTTGGATAGTAATAAACGTTATCTCACGGCACAACACAATTCACTTATAAACCGGTATACGCAACCACTCTCCGCGGCTGCTCGCCGTAAACTCTCTAAAATATTTTCCATCAAGTTCTATACTGTGTTTATCTTCTGAATTTCCTATTACCATAGTTTTAGTCTTCTGTATATTAATCTTCATGTTTTTCTTTCTGAGTTCTTCATTAAATACCTTTATGTTATTCTGTAACTGTTTTTCTGTTTCTCCTATAATTATTCACCGTCTGCGTAGCATAATTCTGTTATTGTTATTATCTTCATATTCCAGTATACTAATCTATATTTACTCATACATCCTTTACATTTATTGACAACATCATCCAACACCCGGTTGAATAGCAAGGGGCTTAAAATACACCCCTGCCTTAAACCTATTTTACTGGTGAAAGTTTTTGATGCCTCGTTTCTTACTCTTTCGTAATTGACGGTGTTTTCGTATAGGCTTTTTATTCCCTCAATAAGCTGTTGTTCTACTCCCTTCCTCTTCAATATGTTCCATACGTCCTTCCTTCGTATACTATCGAAGCCTTCTCCATGTCCAAGAAACATGCATGTATTTGTCTTCCCACTTTAGCAGCTTTCTCACATAACTGTCTTCCTATGAAGATTTGGTCCACTGTTCCTCTCTTTTTTCTGAACTCACTTTGGCTTTCTTCCAAGGTGTGCTCTACATTTTTCCTTAACCTGCTTTCTAGAATCCTCCCGTACAGTTTTCCTACCGTGCTCCCTAAAGTAATGCCTCTATAATTATAACATTCTTTACTGTCCCCCTTTTTGTATATAGGCGCGATAATTCCTATTTGCCAGTTAAGCAAACCTTCCTTAACCAGTTATTAGCCTTCTTATTTGCCAGTTTGTACCTTCCTTTCTTTCAATGCTTGGTTAAACATGTTTAGGAGTTCCTCCTTTCTTTCCATGTTTGCGTATTTAATCATTTCTGTTGTTATTTCATCATGCCCAAATTTAATTTTCTGCATTGACTCACTGAATGTTTCTCTTGTTATTTCCTCTTCTTGTAATTGATTCTTTTCTCGATCCATGTTTTCAGTATCTTCTCTTTTTTCTTCTTCTTCCTCTTCAACGTTATCTTCGTTTTCGTTTTCCTCTAATAAATCTTTAAAATATTCTCTCCATCTTTCTATAATACTTGTCTCTTCCATTAGGATATTTACATTTTTGTTCTTTAAATTTTGTAGCATATTCGTTTTGGGTTTTCTCATTTGTTTCAATGTGTTGTAGAATAATTTCTGGTTTTCATTATATGTTTCTGTAAGTTTATTCCCGAAGTCTGTCGATGTTTTCTCCTTGCTCGTTTTTATTTGGTTTTTAACGTTTGTTCTTTATGTCTTATATTTATCATAGTTATCTTGTGTCTTATTGTTCAGATACGTTTTCCACGCTATTTTCTTTCCCTTCACTGCTTTTCTATCTCTTTTGTCCACCATGCTGTCCTCTTTGTAGCCCCATTTCCTATTTTTGCTACCCCACAACTAACTTTCGCTGCTTCTTTGAGGCTTGATTTATAAATCTCCCATCTTTCATCCAAATTTTGGCATACTGTTTTCTTCTGGAATTTTTCTAGTTTTTTATGATAATTATCCCTTGTTACGCGTTCTTTAAGTTTATACAATTTAATTTTTCTTTTATTATTTTTCATTTTGTATCTTTTATTTCTTCTTGCATTACTGATTATATCATTTTGACTAGATAGTGATCACTCCCTATTACTGTACTTCTCTTAACCTTTATGTCCTTTACATGTTTCCGTATGTATTAGATAATAATCTATGATGGATCGTTCTTTTGTATTTCTTCTTCCCTCGTAAATTTGTGTATGTCCTTATGTATGTGTAAATTTTGTGTTTCCGATAACTAAATCATTTTCCATATACAAATCAATTATTCTTCTTCCATTATTATTTTTCACGTTTCCCCCTCTCTTCCTAGCCAATTTTTAATTCCCGTGTTATCATTTACCACTCTGCCATTTAGATCTCCCATGACTATTAATTATATTGTACCGTACTTTGTTCGGCCCGAGAACGGCAAAGCTCGGTTGCAGAGACAGGTTACTTTCTTTTAAAACGGGCGGGTTCTTGACGTCACGCAGTGCCACTGCATCGCGTCGCCGCTGGGTATGTAGACGGTTTGTTGTGGCAGCAACGAATATTCCGTAGGCCGGACAGCTGTGATCTGTGTGTGCCTGCCTTTGCAAAACTTTCTTGGGTAGACGCTACCGACAAATCGTTCTTTTTTCTGTTTCTACCCTCATCAGAAAACTTGGTCTCGACTGACGGCACCTATCTGTTCAGACTCCGTTATTCTACTCTATGAGAAGCTAAACTAAAGTCAGC
Source organism: Magicicada septendecula (assembly GCA_034769895.1). Classification (NCBI taxonomy): domain Eukaryota; kingdom Metazoa; phylum Arthropoda; class Insecta; order Hemiptera; family Cicadidae; genus Magicicada; species Magicicada septendecula. The sequence goes on along the minus strand of CM068369.1, from coordinate 176,148,376 downwards.
TCCAGGTATGTAGTATTTTAACGTGCTTCTGAAATATTTTAACCTCAAAATATATTTTTTTTTAGTGTTTCAGCTTTACTGGTAAACGATAACTCGCGTGTGCATGAGTGTTATTCTTCAATTCGGGCATTAAATTAAATTGGAAATTGACTTATTATGGACATGAATGTAGCGTATTAAACTGATTAAAGTAATGCAAAATGATAATAGATATCTTACAATCAGCTGCTTTTTTTTTTGTGTTGTTAATAAGTATAGTATACATAGAAGAATCATGTCATGAATGGAACACTTAAACAAAATTAGTTTGTTAAATGAAATAAGGAACATCTGGTGGTCCGATCGATGTTGATACGAATAAGTGGTGATGTGTTTCTGGTTGCTGCTAAGCATTAGAGTGTGTGTTCTCAATTTTATAATGATGGCGTGTGTGTGTGCGAGCTGTGGTGAGATTATGTCCCTTATGACACCCTATACAACTCATTGCCTGTCACAGGTGCTCGAACAATGGCGAGATGGGTGTCGGGTGTAGACGTTCAGCTGTCTACCCTTCTGGCAAAGATAACACTTGAGCCATGAGATGCCGTCAGTTGGGACTCACACACAGACACACTCGTAGAGAAACTCTGCCCCCAGGACTTATTTGTGCTACCAATACGCTACAGGTTAACCAGTGTCACTTAAGTACACCGGACGATCCAGGTGGGACCATTCTGTTTTATTTTACACTCTCTCATCTACCACTACACTGTAAATCCACAGACGCTCCCAGAAGCAGACTCATGAGGCCGCGTTTAATTTGCTCAAGTTCTGCAAAAACTCTCACGTTAAGTTCTGTGCCTAAATGTGTGGACCTTATATAATTAAGTCTTATGCAACCTATTATACCTTCTTATACTATGTAAGGAAATTGCACACACACACAGACACACACACACATGTATCCGCAGGAACTGCTCTAAGTTTTCCTTTTTTTTTAATAAGTTTAATTTATTTGAGAGTTAGTTATTTTCTGCTTGTTCATGTCATAATGTCATGGCATAATTCAGGACTGGGGGGCGGTCTGATTCCTTCACGTATGGCAGCTTAAACTATTTTCATGATTAAATACTCGGAGGTTGGTTCATAATTATTGATGTGGTAGTTAATTAATATTTTTGAGTCTCTGGTTCTGTTGGGGGCATTTCCATTTTCGGTGTTATTTGTATTCGCATATTACGGGTGATTAACTGGGAATTACTAAGCTCGCTTTGTTATATATATATATATATATATATATATTTGTTCACTTATTGCAAATGGTTATGAAGTGAGAGGGTCGGTACAGAAATGGTGGATGTGTGTTATATATGTTATGTATGTGTTTGTGTGTAATTTTCAATTTAGGGGGGGGGAATGTGTCAGAAATTATGATATGATACACAGGTGCTTACAGAATTACTCAAAAGGCTAGCCTATTTAATTTTTACTTTAAATAGCACTCAATGATTTCAATATTACCTGTGAACACAAGAATTATCTTGGACATAGCGTGGCAGGGTGTAGACAATTTAAATTTAAGCTCAAATACCACTCACAATCTTACACTGTGGAGCATTATGATATGTATGTGAAGATGTATTTCTACCTTACTCATCATTTTATTCATTGCTAAAGTATGCCTTGCAATATCATGTAAATGCTTGCACGCTGAATAAAGTTCACGCTTGTTTTGTTAACAGAGTTTTTCATTTGCAAGTCCTGTCATCCACTAGTGGACATGTCTGTGATTGTAGCTTGGGCCTTGCACTCTTTATGCTACCTCTAGGTTCATTACCTAGTTTTAAATATTGTGTTCCTCCCCTTTTGCAAAAAAAAAATAATAAAAATAAAATAAAAAGAAATGAAAATAAAATCAATAAAAATTACAAAATCTTATAAAATAAAAGGGGGGTTTCAATATTATTATTTTCTGCTGCATCTATTTCTTTTTGAAAATCTTCAAAAAATTTTGTTTTTTCCTCTGCTGATACGTTGTCGTTTGGGGCATATACTACTATTATATGATATTTTTGTTTATTCATTATTAATACTAAGGTAAATATCCTATCGTTTTACTTCTTTCATCTCTACAATTTTTGTCATATATTCTGATTTTACAATTATTGCCACGCCGGCTTGTGCCACTGCTGTATATTTTACTCCTGACCAAAATATATTATATCCTTCTATGATTTGCTCCATACCTCTAGCCTTCTTTTTTGTTTCAGTAACTGCTAATATATCTAGTTTTAGTTTCTTCATTTCCTTCACTAGCTCTACTTCATTTCCCTTTAGTCCTCTAATATTCCATATGCCCCAGTTCATAGTTTCCCTCTTTCGTCCTTTTTCTGTTTTTCCATTTTCTACTTTATTCATATTTCTTGTGTCCTTTATTATCTCTATTTTCTTCTTCTCTTTTTTTTGCCTCCTATCTCATGTCTTTATTCTTTGCCTGGGTCGTTGTTCTTATACCGTCCTTATTTTGCTTTATCAGTTTTTTGGGTTGACTGTTTTACTTCCATGTTCCTTAAGTAAATGGAAGTATGGTGATGTTTAATTTGTTTTCTATTAATTCTTCCTGCTCACTGTTCCATTTCCATTCTATTTCGTCAATCGTCACTTTTTGAAACCATATTTTTGTATTTTTTCCTTGTTTCCTCTCTTCTTCTGCTATTTGATTTATCTTTTTCTGGGCTTCCCTTTCTTCCTTAGTCATTTCATTATTTATGTAAATTCTATCTTGTAGGTGTTTTAATTTGTTTTTATTTTTCATTACCATATCTTTTTCATATGCACTATCTAGTTCCCTCTCTGGCTTTTTGACCTGTACTTTTACCCCTATTGTTTTTTCTATGAATTGTTCTAGTCCATGTTTAAATCCAGCTCCAACTTCCTCCTTTATTTCTAATCCTGAGATTATTATATTATTTTTAACTTGCTCTTTTTCTAGTCTTCTTAGCCTGCCCTCTACGTTTTTCATCTTTTCCTTTATCATCATATTTTCTACCTTTAGTTTTTTATTTTCTTGTTTAACCTCTCTTAGTTCCTGTTGGTATGTCTTTTGGTCTTGTTTTATTTCTTTTATGTCTTTCATTAGTTCCTTCATCATTTCTGTTAGCATATCTATCTTATCTTCTTTGTCCTGTTTCTCCTTTCGTGGTGTTCTATTTGTCTTTTTGCTTTTTCTAAATACATCACCTAGCTTCTCCAAGCCTTTGTTCCTTTTCGTATCTTCCGATGTGTACTCGTCACTATCCATTTTTTACCACTAAACTGTATTTTTCTTACAACTAAATATCTAAACCTTTAGGCAACTTTCTTGTGTAATTTATTTATGCGTTCCTGTGTTTATTTTAATTTTGTTTATTTTTTATTTCTTTTCTTTTATTTATTTATTTAATCTATATTTAATATCTTTTAAGGCACCCCGATAAAAACCTCCTCCAGGTCAACTTCTCAGAGAGTCAGTTTCTCTCAGTGCATTCAGGATTATTTAAACTTATAATCTAGTCCTACCTTGATTTTTTACGTTTTCTTTATAACTATTTACTCTGTTCACTTGCTTAATTGTATTTTTCCCGAACTATTTTTTTTTAAATAAATTTTACAAAATTATAGTTAAAAATGTATACATTAAATATTTTTGCATTGGATACGAGTATATCGAAATCAAACCAAACCAGTATAAACCACTATAAACCAACACAAATTGCTTATCTGTGTTTGCTGAGATAAGACCCGTCTAACGAGTTATTTATCCGCTCCCACAGACAACCGTTCACGTTGCCGTCCCAAACTCAACTCCCTACGTTGTAAATATAAATATAACAATTTTTGCAGTTTTAAGAAATAACAATTAGGTGTTTCTAAAATTATAACGTGATTTTGAACAAAGCAAGTTTGACAAACGTATAGCTGCGCCATGAAAGACTAAATTGGTATCAACGTATTTTTCTTAGAGGGAACATAAACAACAATTTTTTAAATAAAACTGTAAGTAATAAAAATGTTTAACTGTTAATGAAATTTATTTAACGTTAAAACATTTTAAAGTTCAGATACTACAATTACAAATCAACATGGTTTTAATTCTTATTAATTAATTTAGAAACATGATATGTTTTTTAAGAGTTTCATATAATGTAATTAAGTTTGATAAAAGGCATCCGAAAACCATTGGGAAAGGCATCCCATAAGTTTGATTCTCATACGGTTTGTACGTTTTGTGTTCATTACAAACCATTGCATTGTTCAAGGCTGCTTACCAAACGTTTGCGAGTATACTACCCACATATAAAGTGTAACAAATTCTCATAATCACAATTGAGTTAAATATCTTTACAAAACACAGGCGCTGCTGAAAGGCTGAATGTAAACCGTTACGTTCAGCATCATATTTCGGGATTAAAATTCATCGATCATTTGTGAGTTGCCACATGTAAACTACTGTCGCAAATTGTTCAGAAAACGTTTCATTAACTGAATAATGAAACGAAGTAATGTCAGTACTAATCACCTTATTTAAATAAAAAAGTGTTTACAAAGCGCTACTGTTTGTCTGTCTGCCATTTGTACATTAAGAATAAATTAGGCTTACTTCTATTCTATGTGACAGAAAAGCAGATCGATAGGCACGTTAATTACGTAAGTTCAAGGCCACACCACGCCAATGTAACATTGTTCTCAAGGGTATCAGCTCTGTTATTCAGTGTTGGTTACAATTTATTTACTTGTTTTAAGTAGCCGTTTGATTCGAGATCAATGTCTATATGCGTCAATCGACTACTTCGACCTATATTAGTATTACCTACATATTTACTATCACGAAGAAGAAAACATTTACTACGTATTTGTATTCACAAAGCAAAAACGTTTTCAGAACGTTACTACTCTGAATTGTTTTATTTATCTTCTCAGTTCACTGTTTCATGTATTAGGAAACGGGATTCTTTCCGGTGTTTGTGTTTGTTTTTTATAATAAAAAATCAATATGCACTTTGAAAAATATACAGACGAACGTGAAATACAAAGTAAACGTATTTCTCTTCCATTCTGGCTTTTTGCCCGAGCGGTATCGGGCATACACGCACGTGCGCGCTCACTCTCTCTCTTTCTCTATCAGACCGAAAGTTATTTTTTCTAAACACAAGTCTTCTGGATTAAATAAAAATAAATGACACACACACAACGAGTTTTAAAAAATTTAATTTTTCTTGTAATCCCCTCTTATATCTCCAAATAAAAGGAAAAATATGTAGTACGTATATATTTCTAACATATAACATACAAAAATATAACATACTTTTAATGTGTAGTGCAGTAAGAACTAATGAATATTAGTATATTGAACACTGCGATACTTAAATCACACAGCCTCAAATCGTAAATTAGAAACGAACAAAACTATGATAAATTTCAAGATTTCAAGATGCCACATTAACAGTAACGGAAAACTCTTAAGGACTTTGCATAGTGTAATTCAGTGAAAACTGGAGAAAGTTTATTAAGAAAAAATGGAGGACATAGCCAGTATACAGTCTCAAGAATTACTGCAAAAAATAAATTTCCCATGAACATTAAAAATGCGCCAAAATTCCTGGTAACAGATTGGTCGAATAGAGAGGGTTCGAAAATTTAAGTATCTAGGAGAAATAATTTAAGAGAATAGCTTAGAAAAATCTGCTGTAGAAGAAAGGATTCATAAGATGGAAAGGGCATTAAGTATAACTAAAGATATTTACAATAAAAATGCATATCTAAAAATGTGAAAATAAAGCATTACAGTACAGTAGTGAAGCCAGAATACCTATATGCAAGTAAATGACTAGCATTGAATTATAATTTAGAAGAACTAGAAATATTGAAAAGACGAATTATTAGGAAAATATTAGGCTCACGAAAACTTCAGAAGGTTGTAAATTAAGAAGTAAGGATGAAATATATCAAAGTATAGAAAATATAACTGAAACAATGAGAAAAAAAAGACTGTTCATTTTTGGACATTTATATAGAATGGACTACAATATGTTGACAAAGCAAATTTTCAAATATCTGTGGGAAAGAAGTCAACATCAAGTTGGATTAAAGAAGTCCTAAAAGATTTAGAAAAAAATAATATACACGCAGAAGAAGCAATTGAAAGAGAGTTTTTCGCCAAAAGTGTTAAAAATGGAAGGAGTCCAGGGTAGGAGAGAGAAAAACGCACGTTCAAAGTGGACTGAAGACAGGAAGAAGAGGCACAGTGAATAGATGTGAGAATATTGGAGAAAAAGAAAAGAACAAAGAGTAAAGAATTGAAATTGCCATGTAGTCGTTAGATAACCCATACAAACAAAAAATTCCAAGCCATAAATGTTATAAATTTTAAACATAATTTGTCTTCACGTTCTGAGAAATGTAATTAATTTTGAGGGAGGACACGAGGAACCTATAGCTGATACTACTTCATAATGACGGGAACTGTGACAAAATTAGCAGAAAAGCAGAGAATTGTGGAACAAGTAGAAAACTGATTTAATTTAACCATAGAAGCAAGTCTTCAATTTGTTTGTTATAAGAAGATCGTATGTGACATCTCTATTGTAACAGATAAACTTGAAATTCAATACACAAGTACATTCAAAAGTGGTGCGAATGATAAAAGTGTGAGTAGAAGTTTTTTTATCATCATTGCCATCATGAGATTCACAGATTAAACAAAATTGTTTGACACCTGTACCAAGTGCTAGTAGGAATGTATAAAACTGGTCACTCTAGATGTAGTGCAGTTAGATCTTTGAAATAGTTGCAGTTATATATTTTTCGTCCTTCAGCCTTGTAGTTCAATAATCCGTTAGGAATGCGGCGGCTAACCATTCGGTTAAGATGCTCTAACAAACGGTATCGACATTAAGCAATAATATCTAATGTACCCTTCAAACACAACTTTCACTGTATACTGGTATTTCGTCAGTAACACTGAAGAATACATCACGTCATATGCACGAGGAATTTAATATCGTCCTCGAACTTGACATTTGAAGATAGTAACAGGAAAGCTAGAGATTAAAACTGGATTTAAATAATAATGCAAGGAAGAAAGATAATTAGGCCTAGGTTTGGAAATTGTTGGTAACCATACTTTAAAAACCAGCAGGCACACATTACTGATTTTCAAACATATTGAGAAGAAAATGTATGACTATACAGAACGAAGGAAAACTTTATAAAAGATAATAATAAAAATATAATGTATCGTAATAAAATGTAGAGCAGGTCCCTAAATGAAGTTAAAACCGATGGATGCAGGTAAACGCTACTCCTTGAAAATAATAACGGAATATCAGTGAGAAACAGTAACTAAACAAAGATATAGGCCTATATCATGCGTTGGTCCGGATGTAACACAAGGATCTTTTATTCAACAAAGATACCATTTCATACTCCAAAGCTACACTTGCATCTCCAGCATCGGTATTTACGTTGAACTGTGCACTAATATTTACAACATAAACTACTGCAACCAAATAGTTGAAGTCATTAAAAAATAAGACAAAGAAAGCCTCTGGGTATAATCAATCAAATAAATACAGCTTGGTGATTATATTTAATTTACCATACACAACTAAATCTGTTTATTACTCAGTCCTAAATGTGTCTACTTTGCTTCGAAAACAATCTAGTTTTCTTGCAGTTCAAAATGCGTTTGCTCAATAATTTCTTTAAGCAGGCATCTTAAAGGAAAAACGAGTGCAGGAAGAAAAGAATGTTACATTGTTGACTTACAAGAAAAGGTTAAAATGGGTTCTACACAAGTCCTTTCATGGAGCCTTCGGGAGTTTTTTGATACATCTTAAAACTTTCAGAGACCTAGGCAACTATATTTTCTAAAATAGCAAAGTAAATATTGTTTTTGGTTTTGTGGGATTTTTTTTAACCAATTCACCAACTGAGCTGCCCTTTTACCATTTTTCGTTGTTTTATTTTGCAGCTGCTATCTCCATTACGTCTGCCAACTTTTGACAATATCATACTTTTGTACCTCAAATATCACTACATTTTATAATGTGGGAATATACTAATGTGCTAAAACCTTCATCTCTAATAACCTGCGGCTTATTTTTTCAAATTTTTGTTGAGGCTCCAAGTTGGAGTTTTTTTGTAGAGTATCCGGATCATGTTAAAATACCTATCTTCTTTTTAAATTTCTCTTTTCGATGACACAAAATATATTGTGAATCATTTTCATTTAAATTGAGGATAATTCTAATTGTTTAGTTAAGTGAAACGTTTTAAACGTGATATTATGTGGTAAGAATAAAACAATTTTTTAAATTTAATCTGTTTTGCGTAAAAAGTAACAATAATTATACTCATGCATTCCGTCAAATAGAGACACATAAAAATTATATAGTAAATGGATATTAAACTTTTAAGAACAAAAATATGTATTTATTACAAGAAATAGTGTTTCATAATTACCAAGAAACGTGACTTTTTTTGTAACTGTGCTGACTAAATAAAATCATTTTAACAATATACAGCCTCATGCTTTCATTTTATCTCTATTTTGGAATTTAGAAATCTGACAGATATTTGTGACAACTTTATAGTCAGCTATCAGATTTTTGTTATACAACTACACATTTCTTTATCTTGTATCCTGTTAAGAAAGCGGTTGACATACAAGCAATCTCTTTTTAAAAAGCTACATGCTTGCTCTATGCGCTACGAAGCATTTGCTTGATTACTTCATTAGATCACAGCTGACGAAGGGGATAAGAGCCTACCACATGTAACAGACGCGTGTGGTCAAACCGAGAGGTCATACGATTTTAACGTTTTTCCTTTAGTGATATAATTGCAGTAATCTGATTTTAACATCCTAATACTAAATTCAATAGAAAATTTGAATTATTAAGATATTTGTAAACTGTAATTTTAGCTACCTTATGCGCGCGCGCGCACACAAACACACACACATGTATTACTTAGCCTATATTCCTTAGTCCTTCCTAGATACTTTATATATATAAGCAAACATCAGCTTATATTAAAAGAACTTCTTTCTCGGGTAAGGTAGTTATATATAATTATACAGTTATATATGTATAATTCATTAACAGTAACTACTCCACTAACTTATTGGCGTCTTAAAATAATTCTGCTTTAAACTAATTTTAAGCAGAAGGTCTTAAAATAATTATCGCCTAAGGTATGCCTTGAAAATGTGTGAATGCAATTGTAGAGCAAAGTATTCACTAGCGTTGAGATAAATTGCTACTCTGCATACCGTGTAGTACAATGCGTAATTAGGTTACATATTCTTCCTATAGCCAAATTATTCACTCGTAATAGTCACGTCATACAACAGTTCTTCGAGGAATGTGTTCCTAGTACAAAATGTGGAAATCTATATTTGCAATTGACAGTTATTTGGTTATAATCAATTGTAAACTTAACAGATCGTATCCGTTCAAAATTAGTCAGTTTAATGTTTTCATATCAAACTTATTATCGATATTTTAGAGCAGCTTTTTGGATTAAAAATAAAATACTACTTTGAATTGTATTTCGAAACATAGACAAGACCTTGCAAATTTTCATAACACTGATTGTTTAAGTTTTGCTTTTATAGCATCATTATAGTTTGTGTAAACATTTTTAGTGACTATATTTTACATTGGTAATGTTCAGGATTCTTATTCTACCAATTGATGTGGATTGCGTGTTGTATAGTAACAAACGAAATTTAAATGCTACATCAATTTAACTTATATGCAGTATGGTAAATGTGAGCCGCATGCCATAGTTACAAAGTAGGCCTATAAGCTACCTTATGTCCAAATTTTATGTTTAAATGCAAAGCATTGTGTTTAAATGCAATAACAAACAAACATCAAAATTGTCTATAATGCTAATTACGTACTTGTCTATGCAAATACTCCATATATAGTAGTCAAAACGTTAGGCCTATATCCTACCTAAATGGCAATATTTCAATACTTAATTAATTAATTTACTTATTCATTAATAGTCATTAACAATTACTTTAGTACTGTGTATATATCATAATATAATAATGGATTAATATTCCAGCAACAGCTACTTTAGTATTCTGGGCATTTCATTACTTAAATAGTTAACCAGTAATCATTACTAGTTAAATCAGTAAAATAACCTAAATTACCGACATGTCCCAAAGTATACGTATGTAATTTAGGACACTGGTCTTACTATATTTTTAACAAGATTAATCACTCATTCATTTACCTTATAACTGCAGCAAACTAGGAAAAGTTTAACTATGAAATAGTTAATCATAATATGTTTTATTGTGATACTACACGGATACGAAGAAATGTCAAAAGTAGATTGAAGTCACAATGCCAAAAGAAGTTATAATGCACATTTTTTGTACTGTAACTGTGTATATTTACTTAATTTTATTCTACACAATACTTAGTTGTATTTATTTCTTCTACAGTTGTACTTGTATATATAAAAGATTTGGCAACTGGATTGTAGACGTAGCCTCAGTTTATTAAGTGTTCAGAGTACTTGAGAATTACTTAAACATGTCGAAATTAATAGACAGATAGTTACAGCCGCTTTATCAGTTTATATATCTAGCGTGCTTCCGTTTAAAAATGCTGTCAGTCATTTTGTACAAGAAGTGTATCAAAACGACAGACACCTGTATCTAGGAGAAAATTAATAAAGTAGGCGTACGCTATTTAAAATAAGAGAAAATATTAGGAACACAGTACAACTGAGTACAACTTTATTTTTGAAAGGTAGGAAAATCTACAAGCACACAAATCAACGCAACTGTCAAATTATATTCCACGTTCTATTTCTAAATAGCATCTTAAATTACACTTACATTTGTAATTTTAAGTCAGCATAGCGTGGGCGATATGAAGTTGGATTTCACTTTTGAAACCAAAAGAAGATACGTTACTACACACTGTAGAGTGTAAACATCTCACGTGTTATACAAAATACAAAATATACCAGTAAGCCTTCTTTCCTTCCGACTACTAGTATGCATGCAACACCGAACACGTGTTATTAAATTCCTGAAATATGGCTGCAGACTGTATTGTATACGTCACCATAAAACTCTACTGCCTCTCCCACACAAACGCATCCTACGTACGCTAAGAAACTCCCATCGCCTTCAACTCAGCCCTGTGTTATAAATCTTACAAACATATATACATGCAAAAACAAACTTAAATTTACGGTAAGGCTGAAGTGTGTCTCTAGTCGTGTAAGTTGTAGTTCCAAAATAAAGTAGAAACCAAATAGAAGGATACTGCTCCAGGTTCTGGTGAAATAAAATACGAAACACTGTTAGAAATCGGTAATGGTTTTTGAGTTATTTAGTTGCGTACGATAATGCAGCGTAGGATTTAATATTGACAATACTATTCCTACTATATTATATTATACTAACAACAAAAACGTTCTCCGAATAGAAACACTGTTATGTTATCAGCCTATGCATATTGCATTGCCTTATTTTAGATTTATAAATATAGCTAAGAACATAACTCTAGTTAAATAATGTTATCTATACACAAAACTGAGTGGATATATAATATATAAAATAGGCTACTTTACATTTCTATCATTATTTTATTTTCCCGCTGAGGTATTAAAATAATTTTATATAACATATAAATTATTTTATGTATGAAACCAGTTAGTACAGCCTAATTTTTTGTCAGATGTGGCGTATATAGTTTTAATGTTTTGTGGCTTTGTGATTAGTGAAATGCTGTGTACTTATGGCTGTTTCTTAAAGGTATTTTTAGTCAGGTTAATAATAAAAGGAATTACTGCAAGTCTGGCATTCTCTGGCTTCCTTCAGTGAAAGGAATATGCTATGATAATTTTGTGTGTGAAAACGGTGAATTACAGCATTTTTACTATTTAAAAATTATTCAATTTATATTATTCAACTATTTTAATATTCAATTTAAATCAATTATTAAGTTATTCAAAGAATAAATTTAAACGAACGCAAACAATTAAATGTTCTCAACATCCAAATGTACAGGTGGCAAGTACTATAACACAGTTTTCCCGTTATCGTTGGTTACAGTCCCGATTGTTCAAATGGAAGCCCAACAATATTCACAAACATTAAATAGAAAACAATGAAAATATGGGTCATAAATTTTGGATAAACTCATTTTTAAATTGACAACCTACTGTATTGAGAAAACGTTTAAGTGATCAGATGATGTCACACCAGTTACACAGAAGTATAGCCAAAATTGCACGCACGACACAGAGACGACCATACTTTTAATAATAATAGAGCAGACAAATTGTTGAACTTTTGAGGTAGAAATGTTTCTCGGGAGAAAAAACATTTTACAAAAGTGGAAATCTAACTGTCAGAATGAAAAGGAATCAAAAGTTAAAACTCTTTGCAAAAGGAAAGTGACAAACCCGGGGGTACGTCAAGAATGAAAAATTATTATCTGCACAATACTTTTATAATGTGCGCAAGTGGGTGGTATCATAAATATTTGAAAATTTTATAAGACACTGAAACGAAGGTTTAGTATAAATCTGAAAATAATTTATTACTACTCAATAACTGTCCCACTCGTTCAGCTCATCGAATACAAGACTTATTTTTATAGGTACCCGACATACCTCAGGTCATCAACGAATCAAACTTATACACTTGCATTGAAATGTAACTATATGAAAAACACTCAAAATTATGAGTAATTAAGAAACAGCAGAAGGTAACAAAAATTAAAATTTCCGGGGCAAATGTTTTAACTGTCGAAGCGTGGAATGATATTTCACAACAAATTACTGATAATCTAGGTTTCTAATTATATTATACTAACTCTAAATTTCTGCAAAGCTTGTAATTTGTGTTTCTGCCAGTTCATATTGGTAAGGAAAATTTGTAAATGTAGCGGAATTCTTTAGTCCTATATACATGAATTACTTACAGACTACAAGAATTTAGAGTGCAGACTTTATCCACTACTCTTCACATTTTTAGTAATATTCAGAATTATTATAATATGAATAACATAGGGATTGCCAAAACTTTCTACGTGATACGTAAATATTTGAAAAATTTTAATATTTTTTGAAAACGGTCATTAGTAATGTACATTTGGATATCACTATTTTAAAAATTGTATGTTAATAATCTCATATATTGTAGTACGATCTGTTACTCATACTTTGTAAATTATGGTCTACATAACTGAAATCAGAAATATGACCTATTTTTACAACTATGAGACGAGAAAATTTGTATAGTAAAATTTATTGTTTTAGACAAAATCATTTAGTTGGAAATGCGATTTAGTGAATTTTGAGAAATTTTGTGAGTACAAAGTATAGGATTTACTACAACATTCAGCAAGATCGCTGAGGTATAATGTAACATTCTACCCTTTACCACAGGGTAAATTTAACACAGGAATATTGACAAATGACAATTAAATAATTGATTAGACTACTACTTCACATGTTGTATGTTTTATTTGACGGTTATTATTCTCTATACTGTTAATAAATATATTGTTACGACGGTCTACTTGATCGTCGTAGGTACAGTGGAAACTAAATAAGTACACGACACCAATTAAGTCACTAGTCACCAGCTTTAATTTTTACAGTTAACAAGTTCGTAATTAACAACACAGTCTACTACAACAAATCAAATATTAATTGTTCACACGCAATAAAATGTCACTAATATTAAACACAATTGTATTACAGTAAATTGTAATTATACCTCCCGATTATAAAACGCAACACTTCACTAATAACCAGTTGAATGTACATAGTAATCTTGCCCGATAATACAGTAACTTTCGAACCGCTCTGTAAATATATCGCCAATAAACTGAACAGAGCGTCCCTGAGTAATTGTGTTTATAGCCGCCGAAAATCTAGACGATTCCGCATACTACCTATTACCTTTAAACTACGACGTAATTGCTTGCGGCCGTGACACATTGAAAGCGGAGGTGTGAATTCTCGCACCGTCTAGAAAATGCGTCGGCAAGCACGTACGCCACACGCGTTACATCGAGATTCTTCTGGCACATTCGACAAACACGTAGATTGTTCTGTGATGTCGTAACACTTCTCCCTCCTTAAGCCTGTTCGTCCCGAACTGGCAAACAGTCTCTGAAGTAGTAATTAGCCAGGCAATCTAGGTGGACGATCTTGAACTTTCGCAATACTTCTTGTTGAAACCGATAAACAACATCGTTAATTTCTTTTTTTCACAAGGCTGATCTCCTTGGAAACCCACACTATTGCTGCGAATGTCATAACGAGTTTTCATTTTATCACTGGCTATCTTCAGCCGTTCTCTTACCAAGCGAATCATTTCTCGCAGTTGGTTTTCTAATTGCGAGGAATAGTTCTTTGGCTCTTGGGACTGAGTCTCAGGTGATCCAAACATCAAATCACCAGGAAGGCGAAACTCCCGCCCAAACACCAATTTTGCTGAAATCATGCCGGTTGTGTCGTGTACTGATGACCTATACGCCATAAGGAATAGTGGTATACGTTGGTCCCAGTCTGTTTGGTTCTAGTCAACAACTTTCGAAAGATACTGCTCAAGTGTCCTGTTGAATCTCTCAATCATCCCGTCCGACTGAGGATGCGGAGGCGTTGTCCTGGTCTTTCGAATTCTGAGTAGACGGCATAATTCTTTAAACACTCATGAATAGAAATTTCTCCCTTGATCGGTATGGATTTCCATAGGGCCTCCATAACGGCAACAGAAGTTGTGAACTAGCAGCTTTGCCACAGTGGTAACCTCCTGATTTGGAATTGCGTAGGCTTCCACCCGTTAGTAAAGTAGTCACATACAACCATGTTGTACCGGTTTCCATCGTCAGTAAAAGGGAATGGTCAAGCAATGTCTATGGCAATTCTCTCGAAAGACAGTCCAACGTTATACTGTCTCATTTTTTCCCTGCTTCTGATTTGTCGGCCCTTGCTTGCAGCACATATTTCACACGTCCGAACCCATTCCTCTACGTCGTGGCGAAAATGAAGCCAATAGAATCGCTTCCGTATGATGTCAAGGGTTTTGTTAACGCCAAGATGGCTTCCAGATGTTCCATCATGCATCTCCTTCAAAACAGACTGCACTTTACTTCGGGGAACTATCAACTGCATGAACACGTCTCGTCCATCTGCACTTTTCCAAGCCCTTTTCAGCAATCCGTTTTCTAAGGTAAGAGATTTTTATTGTGCCCAGTAGCCCTTCAGCACTTCGGAACCATGGCAGATATCTTGCCAATCCGGGCGGATACCTTCCTCTTTTGCTGTCAAGATCGGTCCAATGTCTTTATCAGTTATCTGTTCTTGCCGACAGTCTTGTGTTGTCCAGCTGTCTGCCAGGAAATCTACAGTGATGGCTTGAGCATGTTCGCTTGAGTTTTGTTCTTCCTTTTGTTGGCAATGTCGGCAGTCTTCCGGGCACGGTCTCCGTGATAACCCATCTGCATTACCATGCAGGCGCCCCCGCCGATGTTGTTCCTTGAAGTTGTACACTTGCAGACGTTCGAGCACCCTTGCCAACTGCCCTTCCGGATTTTTAAAACTCAAGAGCCATGCAAGCGCGGCATGTTCGGTGCGTAGTGAAAACTCTCTCCCATAGAGGTATTTATGGAAGTGCACCAAAGCTCTGACAATTGCCAACAACTCTCGTCTTGTAACACAATAATTTCTCTCTGGTTTAGAAAGCGTCTTGCTGTAATACGCTATTACTCGTTCTTCACCGTTCTGCAATTGAGACAATACTGCTCCTAGGCCAGTATTGCTTGCGTCTGTGACTACGATGTACTTCCCTTCGGAAGCTGGAAAAGCGAGAATTGGCTGCGAACATAATGCAATCTTCAAAGTCCTAAATGCTTGGTCACACTCTCTCGACCACTGGAATTTTCGTTTATTTTCCGTTAGCTCGTGTAGTGGTTAAGCAATAGTAGCAAAGCCTTTCACAAAACGTTGGTAATATGAGCATAACCCCAGGAAACTGCGAACTTCGTGTTTACTTTTCGGAACTGGCCAGTCTTTTACGGTGTCTAATTTATTAGGATCCATGCTACACCCTCTGCCGAAACCAGATGGCCCAGATACTGTACTTCCTTCTAGAATAGAGAACACTTCTTCGGGCTCAGCTTCAGTTGGGCACCGTGAATTCTAGTTAGAAACTCCTTAAGGTTTTCCAAATGGTCGTTGAAAGTCTTCCCGATGACTATGGCATCGTCTAAATAAGCAAGGCAAGTTTTCCATGTCAGGCTTCAGAGTACCAGGTCTATCATTCTTTCAAATGTTGCTGGTGCATTACACAGTCCAAATGGCATGCCGTTAAATTGGAATTATCCACTTGGGGTCGAGAAACCGGTCTTTCCTTGTCTTTCTGATGAAGAACCACTTGCCAATATCCACTGTTCAGGTCCAATGTGGAAAACCACTGTGCTCCGGACAACGTGTCGAGTGTATCGTCAACGCGAGGTAATGGATAGCAGTATTTCTTTGTAACGACATTTATCCTCCGGTAGTCTACGCAGAAGCGCAATCCACCATCCTTCTTCGCTACCAGCACTACAGGAGAAGAACAAGCACTTGACGAAGACTTGATTATTTCCTATGTCAACATGACCTGTACTAACCGAGACATTTCCTTTGCTTAGATAATGGAGGCCTTCGATGAGGTTGGCGTATCGGTGTTGTGTCCCCGGTATTTATGCGATGTTGTACAAGAGAGGTTCTTCCCAATGCCTGTCCCCGTACTGCAAAAGAGTCTCTGAATTAATGTAAAATTGTCTGTGTCCTGTTACATCACAACTTGAGAGGTCGTTAGAAGATCTGTTCAATAATTCTTGCAGTTCCTCTGGTAATTTGGAATTATCCGAAGCACTGGATCTTCGTTGCGTTATTCCGGTTACGCAGGACACAGGCGTCAATTTGCCTGGGAGCGTATTGCTTTATAAAGTGATAGCTTGATCCAAAACATTCGCCACTCTAATAGATACATTTCCAGTTTCGTCAGGATTTACTAAACGTCTGGCAATTAATATGCCTGGAGTGCTGACTACCTGGGGTTCGAGTATAGACCACTGATTGCCCCTAGTATCTACCGCAGTTCTAACCAAGATGATCTTATCGGAGTTTGGCGGAACAGTTACGGCCACTTGGTTTATGACGTTCATCGATTTTTCTGCTGTCGTCATTGTTGATAGCATTACCTCTTCGCCTCTGATTCTCAAGACATTGTTTTTGAAGTCGACTATAAATCCGTATGCATTCATAACATCTACACCAAGAATTGCTTCAACCACAATGTCTGCAACAAGTACTTGATGATTAAACTCATGTCTACCGAGGCGTAGGTGTGTCTCCACTTTTCCATACACTTTTACATTCCGTCCAGTAGCTGTTCGCAAGCTGCAAGAGCACCAGATTGGGTTGAGATCTTTCACTACGTCGGGGTGCACAATAGAAACTGTTGCGCCTGTGTCAACTGTAAGCGATGTTGGCTTTTCTTGAACGAATCAGGTAACTACTAAGCTCCCGCTGTTTTCTGAAGTGTACAAATGCGTATTGTCTAGGGGCTTCGTTCCTCCAGTTAGTCAGCACACGCCCGTTTGTACCAACTACTGCCCGTTTCCCTGCTGCTGAACTGTAACCCGAAAATCCCGTTGTAGATGCCCAGGTTTCCCACATCGATAACACTTCGGTCTTCCATCCTTTCCTACTTTATTCTGTGGCACCGACCGTTGAGTCTCTGTTCTTTTTCCTCCTCCCTCATCGTCTGTGACGTCGCGATCTTTTAGCGCCAGCACTTTATGACTTGTCCAACCAGACGCTGATTTGGCGGCCTCAAATTGCAAAGCATGAACCAGTGCGTCCGCACTGTTCTGGTGTCTTGCCATTCGTAACATTTACTGTAGTTCGTTATCTGGGACACCGGCAGTAAATATCTGCATCGCAAAACTCGTTCGAAAGTCTTCTGGCGCTTTAGGATAGGCCAGTCTAATTAGTCTGTCGATACTTGCTTCAAACTCTTGAAGACTCTCCCCGGAATACTGTCGCCTTGCTCTCAACTGGGTGCAGTACACATCTCGCAAATGTTTATCACCATACCGTAATTCTAGAGCTTTTATCAACTCGGGATAGATGTTCTGGCTGTCAGGTGGGACTTTCTGTAGTATTTCTACCGGGGGTCCTTTTAATGTGAGAACGAGTGAGACTGCCTTGTCTTCTCTGTCCAATTATTTGCGCATGCAGCAGCATCAAATTGGCGGAGGTACGTTGCCCAGTGACTACTTCCGTCAAAGGTTGGAACTTTGACATGAACTGTCCCTACTGCGGGTACAGTGACTTTCTCCATTAACTTATTTTCTGCGTCTTTTTCTGTCTTTGTCATTGGTACAGTCTGTTCACAATGTTGTTTTGGTTGTAACTTCAAGCACTGCTCGCCTTCCTTTTTAATCTGCTCTTTTATATTTGTAATCGAGTCTTCTACTTTTGTTGACATAGCTTTTCCACACTCGTGACAGATTTTTCTACTTCAGCTATTTTTAATGTCATTAATTCTAGTACCTCTGATATTTTAATAACTTGTTTATTAATCTCTCCTCGTAGGAGACCCAATATTGCGGTACTGTGTTCTTGCAACTGTTTCTGCGTAGCTTCAAATAGAGCTTCCGTTTTATCTGCTTCCTGCTTAGGTTTTTCATCCTGTCGTTTTTCTGCTTCTTCCGCCTCCTGTCTGCGTCTTTTCTCTGCCTCTTCCGCCTCTTGTTTGCGTTTCTCATCATGTCATTTTTCTGCTTCTTCCTTTGTCTGCCGCAGCAGCGTTTGGAAAGTTTCCATCATCTGGCTGGCATCCATATTTACCGATTAGGTAATTACGAATTACACTTGTCTTGTATAAAGTGTCAATTGTTTCCACTATTAACCGTTCTATCCCAGTTCTGACACCACTGCTACGACGGTCTACTTCATCGACGTAGGTACAGTGGAAACAAAGTAACTACAAGACACCAATTAAGTCACTAATCACCAGCTTTAAATTTTACAGTTAAACAGTTCGTAATTAACAACACAGTCTACTACAACAAATCAAATAAAAATTGTTCACACGCAATAAAATGTCACTAATATTAAACCAAATTGTATTAATATAATTGGAATTATACCGCCCGATTATAAAACACAACACTTCATTAATAACCAGTTGAATGTACACAGTAATCTCGCCCGATAATACAGTAACTCTCGAACCGCTCTGTAAATATATCGCCACTATTCTGAACTGAGCGTCCCTGAGTAATTGTACTGTATTTATAGCCGCCGAAAATCTAGACGATTCCACATACTACGTATTACCTTTAAAATACGACGTAATTGCTTGCGGCCGTGACACAGTGAGAACGGCCGTGTGAATTCTCGCACCGTCTAGAAAATGCGTCGGCAAGCACGTACGCCACACGCGTTACATCGAGATTCTTCTGGCACATTCGACAAACACGTAGATTGTTCTGTGATGTCGTAACAATATGAATGTAGGTTTTATAATTTTGTTACAAAATGGTAACTTTATGTAGGCCTATAAGAATGCAGTAAGCCTGTACAGTAAAGTATATTTTCATAAGGCTGTCCACAGGAATCGAATATTATAATAAAGATTTAAGTGCTTCCAAATGGATATTAACGATTATCACGGTAAATTTAATAAATATTATGATTTAAACTGAAAAATGATTATTATGATTTTTCAATCAATTTTCACAACTACAAAATAAGGCTATAAATTGTGATTACACACACAGCCTTTTCTAAAATTTATTGCCATTGCCCTGTTAGCCAGATAAAGAATAACAGTTGTTGCTCCCCCGGAGAGGATTGCGTTTCTGAAGAGGATATTTGTTGTTGTTGTTGTTGTTATTGTTGTTGTTGTTGCCTTCATATTATTCTTATATTTATTATTATTAATTTAAAACAAGGCAATACGTTTTTAAAACCACTATACTTTTATTAGATTGTGTAATGATAAATAAAAACCGAAATCTAAAGAAATAGAAAAAAACAAAGGAAAGTGAAAAGTTGTTGGACCAAAAAAAATTAGATACAAATAAAAGAAAAGAATATAGAAGCTCTGATTAAGATTATTGTACTAAAGAAAAATAGAGATAAATGAAAGGAAAAGAATAAATAAACTCTGGATACTGACTATTTTATGATTCAATCCGGAAACGAATTATATCCGTATACGGATATTTGGTCCAAATGAATCTGCTCAGATTATCAAAGAGAATATTTTATCATTTTGTTAACATCCCCGACCCCATAAGTCGTCGGTTCACATATATCAAGAAAGCATAAAAAATATTGTGGGACAGTAGACAGTTTTCGTTGGAAGAATAGTAAGGAGTGTAAAAAGATGTAAAACAAAGACTGATTGAACGGTTAGAAAAGAATGAACACAATGAAAAAAAGGAAATATAAGGCGGCTACAAAGACAAGGTAAGAAAAAAAATTATGAAAAAATTTTGCACATTGGCCTAGATAAATAAAACAATAATAATTCCAGTCTTATTATTGTAGGCTTATATAGATAAGATAGGCAAAATAAATGAATTTTGCTCTCATGTTTTCATTCTTTGTTTTCTATGTTTTAAATTTCAGTTATGTTTGTGTATCCGGATTTCTTAATCAATAGGAGTAGGTAGGTACTTTTTGCTCGTTCGTATGCTGTGCTTAATAAATCACTACATTTGCTGACTGCTGCGTATGTATTAAGAGGTCGCGTAAAAGGTTTATCCTACGTGGTTGTATTAACCTCTGTTTGCTAAAGTCTATTACTTTAAATCTATCACATTCTGTAGAATTTGAATTATTACATTTGCCATTCAGCTTTATTATACGTATCCTGTGCTTACACTCATTGCTACATTCCCAAGAAGCAAATAGGATAAAGTTTATTAATTAAATTAGCATATAGCCTTTAAAATTTTAAAGGGTTTTCACGTTATTTTGAAAAATTGGTGAGTGTAAATTACTTTCCAAAGCAACTGTGTATTATTTTACATAAACAACGTGTGATTAGTTACGAAACGTTAACTCTTTAATTACAGTAGATTTATAAATTGATCATTGAATTATTTTAACTTTATGATTAGTTGTTTTATTATGTGTCGTTGTTCATCTTAGTGACCTAAAAAACGTGCATAATGTACCTCTGAAACACTGTTCCTTGTGCGATATTGTAATTAACCTGACATTGGTCGTTAATGAAAATTACTTACTTTTGTGAATTTTAATTATATTGATTAATTGACAACGAACATAGTCATCTATATTCTGACTGCTGTCTGGATTTTTGTTGGCCGCCAGAGATAATTATTAATCTCAGGGGTTATTGTTAAATAATAACACTTTGTTCAGATGCTAAATGACACAACGTTATATTTGTCAACTTTATGTACATTATTAATATCAACATATAACATTTTGATTATTATTAAATCTGCAAAATTGAATGATTATCAATAGATACAAAATCTTCTCATACTTCAATCTTCAATAGAGATTATTAACACGTTTAAATAATTTGTCAGAAATTCCTTAACATATTTAAATCATCGTTCTTCAATCATTATTAGAGATTATTTAACACATTAACTAATTTATCAGAGATTCTTTAACACATTTAAAACATCGTGTTAAATTTTTGCGAGTTATAGTGATAGAGTCCGATTGAGTTAGACTGATTTAGATAGAATCCGACTGACTTAGATATAAAAAGACTGAGTCACTTAGATAAAAAGAAACTGACTGCCTGGATTTTTCTTCGAGAGTTACATTTATAGTATCTCCAAAACTTCCCTTTCTGTTGTCACACTTCCAATAACTCCGATTGGTCACATTTTGAAAGTGTCGCCGGTAAATTTGAAAATATCCAGTCATTACTTCCAAATTTCTCGCGCGCAGCGATGACGCTATTTCTTATTGGCTACTGCTTTCGGCACTGAGATTTTCCCGCACAGCCGTTAATTTTTAAAACGAGAAATCTACTTTCTAAAACACACACCCCGTTTCAGTATGTTAGCTATTGTATTTTTGAAGGCCGATACACCCTCGTTCTAACGGTATATCGCATTTTTTGCTGGTTTGTGCAAACAAAGCATTTTATATTTTTATGATATAGAAAGTTTGGATGTACTATACCTTTCTAAGCTGCTAGGCGACAGCGTGTCGGCGTCCACGCCTTAACTATTCGCTTACATAACTAGTACAGTGTGCAAAATCTCTCCTACGTTCTTACTACTAATATTACAATTTGATATTAACTTTAATAATTTATCGTGTCGTACTACAGATATTTATGATTTATTAATTATCTATTCTTAACTCCTTGATTTACGTTACAGTATTTATTAAAAAATTTGTGTTCACAATTTTAAGCTATGATCTGACTATTTAAGATAGATGTATAGTTTCGACTGGGCTCTCGACAATCAGTGTTCGCGTGAAAGAGAAATGTAATTTCACTTGGAACAAAAACTGTTCTTCTCAGTGTTCAAACCACGCACCTGCGTCTAGAAATAATTCATATCATGCGTATAAAAAGTAATTTCCGCTTGAGTACCGTGTGTATATAAAAAGTAATAGACATATAAAATGGTAAACCTATTTTCAGAAACTAGAATAATTTACCATGTTCTATATTTGTTACTAATAATACTAAATTTTAATGTTTCGTACACAAAAAAACTCTATCTCTCCCTCACACCCACCCACACACACACACACATTTAATACACACTCAATCCAGCAATGCTGATTCATACACATTCACACCTACCCGTACACTTGTGTGCCATGTACGTGTGTACATAAATATCATTGATTTAGTAAAAATTAACATAACCAGATTCGTAAAAATTTCTATATCTCTTATTACAATAAATTTGAGCATGATATGATTGAGTACTGTAATTTAATAATTATAAAATATTTATTATTATATTGATAACAATTTTATATGCTTTCTTCATTCTGGTACCTTTAATAGAGACGGTCGAGAAATGCTTTGTATAATACTACATATTAGCACTTTCCGTGGAATGGTTTCTTTGGGTTATTTCAAGACTTTGTTTGTTAAAATGAATTTAACTATTACAATGTATTCAGTGGTATCTTTCCATTCCTAAATATTTTACTTTCTTAACTGTCAGTGTTTTTAATTAAAGATTTTCTTAATTAATTGTATTTGTTATAGGCCTACTTCACATTGTGTTAGTTTATAACTATTTCACAATGAATATTATTATTGATAAAAATTTTGGTTTGTTTTGTTTTGTTATATATTAGTAAATTAAACTGAAAAAATAAATATAGTCTAACTACTTGCCGATGAGTGTGATGTGTGACACTATTTCCAACATTTGCATTTGGGATGCTTCGTTGGTTCCAAACAAGGCGTTATTAATCAAATATGATACTAGAACAAATAAGTGAGAAACGTGGTGTACGTAAATATATTTGGTATTTTGTTATGACAAGTTTGAACCTTATATGTTTTTTGAATAAGTGACAAAGATAAAATACAAAAGACAAACAGAAATGTTTTACAATTGTGATGCATAATATGATGGTAGTCTAGCCAAAAAATAAGTTATCCTACTTATGTTCTTTTTAACATATAAATGTGTAAGCTTTTGGAACAATTGGTTTATGTAAATACTAAACTCTATTACCCAATTGATTGCGTCCTATTTTTTACCGTATTAATAACGAGTGTTATTTTATTTATTAATAAGTCAATTTGGGCAAGTGAATTATAACTTAATTTTTTTTATACAAACCTAATAAAATTGTGGCTTCTTTTAGGTAGAGTTAAAGTTCATTGTTACATTATTATTACTTAATGTAAAAAATTACAAATATATTGCAATAGGTGAGATTTGTATATAAAATACAAATTTCACTATACGGTTTGGCATATGGTAGCATGTTAGAATAAGAATTGGTTTAAGTAATATATTGCATGTTGAGACACTGTTAAATAGCCTGTAAGATTCATATCAAAATTTTTAGATCGAGTTGATATTTGACTGTGTAAGAAATAATGAGTGTTGTGAAGTAGTGCGAACAAATGCATAAGCATTTGAGTGTGCGGGTGTGGATAACTGTATTACGAAATAATAAAAAACAGATTACATTATATCACTTTTATGTAAAAAAGTTTTACCATAAGACTTACACAATAATGTGCATAAAATAAAGACCTATCTGTTAGTAATATTTGTTAATAATTCAAAGAACGAAATATACGAGTTTATTCATTAATAAATTTTATGACCGAAAATAAAAACAATAAAATTATATAGGTTTTATTCGCACGTTCTACACTGTTTACAGACAAACATTGTATTTAAAGAAAATTGTCTGGACTAGAGCCGTAAGAGTGAGGGAACGTTTTGACCAATGAAATTGGCTAACTTAGTAGTTCAGTTTAGCGTTGATGGGATGTAAGGCAGTCTAGCTTAGAACTCAGAAGAAGCAGTCTTGTTAAAATCAATAACTTGTAATCATTTCGTCTGATTTAGGACGGTAGGTCTATCAAGAGTGACGACCACATGTAATAAAGTTCTCGACTAAATAATCTCGAGTGCTAGTTCGGTACAGTTCAAGATTGTCCGCTTAGGGATTATATAAATACGTCAAGTTAGCCGGAGTAGTGTATTGTTTTATAAACCATACGAATCAATAATAAGTAGTAATTTACCACTGTTTGTTGAAGTATCAACCCCTGAAAAAGACTCTGAACCCTAAGGGCAGATAGAGATCCTGAAGGAACAACAGGAGGAACAGCAGTAGGCCTAATTCTGAACGTCTAACTGAAAATAATATCTGTCAATGCTTACAAGAACAAAAGGAGCAACATCGCATCGTTCATCAAACAAGGGAAGTAAAATTATTTATATATACTCAATTAAAACAGCCACAAACTATAAAACACAAAGAATGTGTAGAAGATTTATGTAGATTAAGATTCATGTAATTAGAATAGAAGAGACAATTAATTTAAGTGTCAGAAAATAGGTCAAAAGCAAATGTCAATTAATTTTATTTTGCAATAGAAGCAGTAATTAATTTTATTTTGTACAGAACGATTGATTAATTTCTTTGTATTAGAAACAGTCAATTAATTTTTTGTGTTATCATAAACTATAGTAAAATATTTGTGCAATTTAAAAAATTAAGGAAACTCTTTAGTAAACCAAAGTATTCCACTATCTAAATATAGACTAATATTCTATGCGACCTTGTACATTACAATATATAGTTCACATACGCTTATGTTCATTAATTTTTTCCGAATATTTCAGAAGAATATTATAATTATGAGAAGAAATACGAGATTAGATTGACAATAATTCTTCAATATCCGTAAACATATATCTATAAAGGTATTAAAACAATCTTTTATTAAATATAATTTCAATACTGATTTTAAAGAACATTACTACAAGAAACAAAAATAAAATTATCAGAATTGTAGCTACTTTGTTTTCGTTTGATGGGATATTACCTTATACTTTTAGCAATAAATTTTTATCTGCTCTAGAATGCTGTAAACTAGAACATTGCTGGGCACTGACGGGTTGAATTTCGAGCTTGTAATGTATTCTGAATTTTGAGCCAGCCTTGCTGCATGATTGTTTATTGAACTCTATAAATCTGTGTTGGACCACTGGTAATTTCCCAATATTTAGGAAAGGAGATAGTAATGACTGTTATAATTTATAAAGGAGAGTTCAGGGTAACACGTCTTACAAATTTATACATCTGTTCTATTAAAACGACTGAATGCAATAACAGAGACTATCCTTTCAGAGGCCCAGCATGGTTTCAGGAGGGGCAAATCGTGTTTAGATTGCACCTCAACAGTAGCCCGAATCATTTAAAAAACAGAGAATATTAGTTGCTCACATACATAACTTTCATTGACCTTAGAAAAGCATCTGAATGTGTGTACCGGGACAAACTGTTGGGCAATAATTAAAAAAAGAATCCCGTAGGAATCACTTTAGAGCTATACAAAGACTGTTTTGGAAAACCAAAACCTTAATTGAGACAGGAAGACCGAGCATAACTCCTTACCTATAATTTACACACAGTTGGCAGACTAACCTCCCGGAGACTTTATGACTAGTAATTCTGCAATTGACACGTTGTTATTTGCTGACGACCAATATATTCTGACGAACTAGGAAAGCGGCTGCAGATGGCTGGTACAATCATTAGTCGAAAACATTTATGGATTTCGGATTACAGATCTCCACATTGAAGACCAAGGTGATGGCTTTTCATGGACCTGATCCCGTACGGCCAAAAATTGTTGTAGATGTTACTGTTCTAGAGCAGATAAGAAATTTTGATTATTTGCTATATAATGCGTTTTACATTATAAATAATGGCATGATTTACAAACTACTAAGTTCAACCAAATGTGTGAGTCACTATCAGGACAACTCTAAAATCAACAAGTATAGAAACACGCCTCGTGTTCTACTAGGTGATATACATTTACTACACTTCTCTATGGGTCTTTACTATCTTTCTCAATTGGACTTTAACGAGATCCCAGGCCAGTCGTACTCCAGCGTTGGAAGAGAGATTTCTTAAACACGTAGCAGAATATCCTCCCCTACATCGTAGAAGAAATGTAGACGTACGGCAGGAGCTGAATGTTATGGGTATACTTGATAAGATAGCTCAATATCGGTTACAAATGTTAGAATATCTTGACCGAATGGGTAACTGCAGCATCCGCAAACAAGTGTAGAATTACAATACAAAAGGTCAGATTGGTATGGGACGGCCGAAGAAGTGTTGGAGTGATCAGCTGTAGTATACCAGCTTGGACCAGAAAAAACAATTTTTGGTTTAATCGTTGCTGATGATGACTTTTACCGATAAACAAAAAACTCCTAGCAAACAAAAAGTTAACACCGCTGTCCATGGCCGCATGCCGCTGAAGTTAGTGTTGCGGCCGAGAAGTCGGATGGGGAAGTGCGGCCTTCTTGCCTTACATATATGATCTAACTTACCGAATGGATAAGGATAAGTCGTGGCGGACGTAGTGTTAGGGCCATATGAAAGACGACAAAGAAGATGCATCAGTTTACAAGACCAGTGCTAGGCGCCAGGGAGAGGCATTCCTCTTGCAGAGCGTGCAAGATACCATGCTCGTGCCAGCCTATGACTTAATATAACGTAGCCTGAGGAAGCTTGGTGACCAGTCCTGCAAATTGTGCAGTAAGTAACTAAAGCGGAACTATAGTAGAGCAACAGAGTACCTCTTGACCTTGTATATAGTATTACAAGCGGGCCTTCTGGTCTGGCGCAACTGAGCTAGTTTGATTGGTTCTTGGAATTATTCAATCAGGCGCGAGACAGCTTTTAGAACCGCTGTAGAGGGAAAATAACGGCAGACGTTTAACAGTATTTATCAGTCTTTGAGATATCCATATCATCTTTCTATCTAGTTTCACTTGAATCATATACACCTACACGTTAGTACATAACGAAAGGGACTGTTTAAGAAACGGCCACTTCCGACAAACATGAGTTTGTTTTTTAACATTAGTACTGGCCGCCAAACCACTAGAATCATCTAATTATGCAACTACTTAATGTTATTGACATCTCGCATCTAAACGTTTTAAACGG
Source organism: Magicicada septendecula (assembly GCA_034769895.1). NCBI lineage: Eukaryota > Metazoa > Arthropoda > Insecta > Hemiptera > Cicadidae > Magicicada > Magicicada septendecula. The sequence continues at coordinate 176,120,611 of CM068369.1, read as the reverse complement.
TTGTACTATTTTAAAAATTTTTATTTGCGTTTCCGTGAAAATAAATAAATAATGCAACAAAATACATTGTATAGGCCTATACATTTCATCAAAACACTTCTCTTATTTACATAGAGTCCTGTATACTGCAGGAAACGAATTGCACCTCCTTTACTATACACAAATAATAGAAGATGCAATGGCTTCAGAAGTAGTTTATTTAAAGATGTAGAACTATTTCTAATAAAGTGGAGTGTTAATAATGTTGTTTTTTCCACTCACGACGTATAACGTTCTGTGAATAATAAATTCCAAAAGTAATTAAAGTTACTTTTAGAACACCATTATTAATAGCTCTACTGTATTGATAGGCCCACCATTTTCTAATATATTAGCTTTTGTTCCCCTAGCTTTTCTGGGTATTTGACCTTTACATGTGTCAGAAATCTGTAACTAATATATGCTTTACCGAATTAATGCTTACAGTAAAGCCTTACTCGTAGTCTTACACTAGCATTTAAAATCTGTATGCGCCAGCCACTGAAGATGTCCGTCATGCATACGAGTCGAATCGAAATGTCTGAATAACTAATTATAGACACCGTGGACAGCCTCGGACATACTAAGCTAACAGCTCGGAATCTTTTAACAGTGTTGAGACCGTACATATTGACACCTAACGTTCACTTAAAAACTATAGTAGTTTATTTAAAATATTAATGTTTCTGTATTTTACGGTAGTGATTTCTATAAGGATAATAAATACAAGGAAACTGAAAGAATATAGATGAAAAAAGCAAAACTTAATACATAAGTAACACTGTTAATTAATTTAAATTCTATAAACTCCATTTAAAAGTATTCTATGTACTTAACGACTGTATCTACATAGCCTTTTATATTACATATGAGTATGCAATCATTAATTAGCACGCAGCCTCTTTCAGTTTAAAGCCACTTAATTTAGACTCATTAAAGTACTAGCTACTGTATCTTATCTGCTGTATAAAACTATTTTATATAACTACTTTACCTGGCATCATAAGAGTTGACATGAAAACTTGCCTTGGTTACTTAGACGAAGTCATATCGGTAAATCTTTAAAACACCATTGGAAAAATCTGTAGAATTTTTGGTCAGAACTCACAATGAAGAAATGAAGTGAATGCTTAAAAATACTTAAACCTTGTATTCTCAATTCCGGGAGGAAATTCAGTATTTGAACCATTTAATCTCTAGAACGACTATTAGTATGTATCATAATAAAGTAGACACCGTGATTAACCGTGCAAGCCGTGTTTACGGTTTTCATGAAAACTGCTTTTGCAATGTTCTGACATGAACATTAGACACTTTTTAAAATTTTCTGCAACTATTTCTTAACCGCTATACAAATGAATGAAAATATTAAATATTATAGTGGACTGAAGAGTGTTATTAAGCTTCAAAGACTTCAACATTGTACTGTTCTCGGAGCAGTCCCATATTTTAAATTAAAGTATATTATAGACACAGACAAGTCAGTATTTGGAGCCTAGAAGCAGATTTTTTTGTAAATGAAAAAAGTGGAGAATGTGTAATAGCTTACAGGCAAGGGGCCTTCACAGCAGATTAAAATGTTTACTTGAAATAAGAGAGTTGTGGGCTATTGTCAAAGCTTTAGAGTACTTCAATAAGTTTATTTAAGGTAAGAAGCTTGTCAGCGTACCAATGATGCCGCACTTAAATGGTTTTTGAGATTCAAAATGTGAAAAGGAAGTTATCAGTGAGGAAATCTGATTCCAATATACAACGTCGGCAGGGACGTTTATAAAATATTGTAAAGGAAACGGTTTTTATCAGAAACAGTCCTTAGAAGTTTGATGGCGTAAACTCCTAATAGCCGACAGGTCATCAGTGTACAACGTACTCGGCATGAACCGGGATTCGTCTTCTTTGGGACTTAATATTTATTACATTTTGTTACACAAATTTTGATCTAACATCTAGAAAAATATTTTAATATTGCATACTTATTTAATAACAAATTAATTCCCAATCTACACGCATAAATATAAAAAGGCTTACGTATTATATATTTTTTGCAATTATATTAAAATGCGGTTATTTGGTTTCAGTTGTAAGAGAAAGGAAACTTTGAATACCATCAGTTTTCGCAGGTTACAAAAACTTTTAAACACTGCGGTAGATTGTCTGAATAAGAATTATTTTGCAAGGAAATTTATGAAATTAATCACATTCTTTTCAAGAACTTCAATATTAAACTGTAGAAAAACTAACACTTTTCTTTCACTAGCGATTGTGTAATGGTTCAGTTTGTAAAGCTACAACTTTCCAAAGATATTTATTTTATCCATCACTAAGGACGAAAGGTGGAATTACAAACGTTCCTAGAATACTATGTAAATAAGAAAGCAGCAATAACGAAAAGTTATTATTTATAAGATCATATAGAAATAAAGTCAAAGTTATATGCATTATGGAAACAGAAAAACATAATACTTCAACTTATAATTTAGGTGTTTCAATTAAGTACTTGAAATGTATCTGTACCTATACCATGACTTATATCTCACTTCCACATCACACTAACCTTAACTGGCAAAACGAACATGCACACACGTAAACTCGTGCTCTGTCTCTGTCTGTCTGTCTGTCTCTCTCTCTCTTTCATACGCAAGCACGCGCGCTTGTAAACACTCTTTCTTTTGTTCCTCTTCTACGCCTTTTATTTAATCCAATAAAATTTTTCAAAGATAACTTCTCTAAAATTGTTACAAGATATTATGCATGAGATTATAAATTACAAGAAGTCGCATTTTTCTATACAGTATATGTAGAAGAAAACATTCAATGAATTTGATAAGATGCTATAAGAAGTAACTATTTTTGAGTTGGAGGTTTCTTTACATCTCAAAAATATTTGTTTGAATTGCCTGAACAAAGTGTTATTTTTAACGTTTGTACAATTAAATCATGTAATAAAAATAAAATCATACAACACATGTATATAGAATAAAAAAAAAGTCTTCAACAATCCAAGAGCGGTAGGCCTAATTGTGGTTTTAAAATGAACCACCTTTTAGTTGGTCAGAAATAATAATTCTTTATGTTATACCAGAAAAGCAGATAATACCATTATGTGTTTGACAACTTACACCTTGTGTTAACATTATAAATTTATTTTATTGGTTTCATGCTTTATTACTGTATTTGTGGTAGGTAACATTTACTGACACAATTACTTTAGAAAAATCTTTATTACACTTAACAATCTATTGAAACAAACACAGTGTGACAGTAAATAATATGTGACGGTAAAACTTACAAATTATTTACTTTTAAAAAACTAATTCTCAATCAACTCTATAAGTTTCCAAACTTTATCACTAGGTTAAATACATACAACTTTGTTTCTATGAAAATATAAAAGGTAGTTATTAAAAAATAATATACAGGCATTCACGCAGAAAAAGCAATTGAAAAAGATGTTTTTCGGGCAAAAGTGTTAAAAATGGGAGTAGTCCATGGTAGGAGAGAGAAAAATGCAGGTTCAACGTGTTGTGAAGACAGGAAGAAGAGACGCAGTGAAAAGATGAAAGAATATTGGAGAAAAGAAAATAACAAAGAATAAAGAATTTAAATTGGCATATTGGCATGTGGTCAGAAAAAAGATAGTTATTATTTAATTGTTAAAAATTGTGAAACAAATTTTTACTAATTTCTGATTGGTAGTAAATTCTTTTCATACAGTATTTACATTTAACAACTACTTATATTTTTTGATTTTATCAAGTTTCATCTCTGACTGCAGACATGTGTTGGAAATTTACAAATTATGGACATTGTTCTATACCCAGAGTAATTGCATTCCAATTAAACCGTGTTTTCTCAATGCTTAAGGTGATCTGCAATCCATAACATACATGTACGTAAGTGTGTGTGTGTGTGTGTGTGTGTGTGTGTGTGTGTGCATATTTTTTATATAAGTCACTACAAATCTAATTTGGTATAATTAAATATTACATCACAACAAAGTAAATAATAATTAACAATCGTTGCCTCATGCTATACTTTTGCTAACGTTAATCTTTTTTAATATTCCGTAAACATGGAATTTTGTGTAATTAATTTTACATACAATTAAAGCAAAAGTGATAATCAATGATCGATATCATAAGTTACAATGGGTAAGTATGAAATCTAGATGTATTGTATATAGGCCTACCTTAATTCTGCTATAATAAAGATGAATAACTCAAAAATAAAATAAATTAGTAATGTTTTAACCCGCAAACTGATATGATTATACTGAATATGTTGTAATAATATTGTTACGTTAAGATGATAGTTAACGAACGTGACTACGCTATAGCCTGGATTGTTTAGACATGCATTCCAGACGTCTGTGAACTATTACATTGGTACTCGGTCAGGGCGGGATTGTATATTGACATAGTTTCCAGTACGTTTCAATGCCTGTATCTATTAACATATTCACTAATATTAACGCCTCGAAAGTAGAAGATTATTCTCGAATCTCGTCGGAATATAAATATAAGCGCCAGCAACCGTCTAAACCGTTCAGTGTTTAGACCGGCGACATTAGAGTGAGGTCCGAAGTGTTTACTATAGTGACTTGCGGTTTTAATGTAATTGTTTTGCTTAGTCCGAATCCATTGGGCATTTGTAGGAAAATTGTAACTTGAATTATTGTATAAGAGTGGTTCTGATGATTTTTAACTATTTTTTTTTTAATTAAAGTTATAATTAGTGATTTCGTTTGGGGTCCTCTTTACATCAGTACAAAAAAAAAAAATTAGAAATTTGCTGTAGGTTTTGAACAATTCTTGATCATAATATGTCAAACATTCCATGATATGATTGTAACTACTTCAATTAAATTAAAAGTAGCTTTAGAATTTCAGTCGAGGTTAAGAAAACTGCAAGAAAAGTCAGTTTGCGTTGCTTATTCAAGCGTAACGCATGCGATCCTCTCTACAAACGATAACTTTAGTCGAAACGGCTACAATTCCACGAATTCACCCATTGAAACATAGGAGAGATGTTATTTAATTACAGTATTATTGTTAGTCCGACCGTAATTTAAAATCGAGTGCTTTCATTAGTAGTGGAAGATTGTACGCGTAGGTTGGAAACACGCTTGTAGTCTACCGGATTTGGTTAAATATTCCACGATTTTATTGATTTAGACTAGTTAATTTGTAACTGAATGAAAACCCAAAAGCGATCGTTAAAGACCGTACTGTTTACATTATTACGGATTCATCATACGATCGTCGAAGACCAACAGTAGATCATCATGACACCGGACTCCAGTTACGGGCATTGTTCTTCAGACTACAGTGAAGGGAGGACCAAATTTTAATATTACCATTCAACCATAAATTGTAAAAACTTGTAAAGGTTGAAAACTATGTAAAACGAACTAATAATAGTGCAATTAAATTTTGTTAAATTTATGTTTGCTCAACAAAGTGATTTGTCAAGCTAATCAGGTATTTTATCTTCTAAATTTCAACCATTGTTTGATTAACAATTAATTTTAAATCAACCATAATTCAGTATATTTGTCTTGGCAATAATAATTTGTCTACCCTCATCGACAGTATTGCAATGAGTGTACGTATGTGCGTGTGTGTGTATTTTCATACCTACATAGAATTATCCTTCTTGTTTAATGCATATTATTAATAAATAATGTTATAGAAAAGCATGTTTTTTATATTTAGTGGAACTATATATACAATGCACAATATACTATTTCTTACATAAAAGGCTTTACGTCTTTTTGATCTGCTTATTATTTTTATAGAAACTTACCCGTTTAGTAAATAATACACATGATTACTCTAGTAAGCTGAACGCATTGAATTAATTATAGAATTCATAAATCATAAGATTAAAATATGTGATTACTTCTCGGCAGACGAGAAGTCCCAAGTTATTCTATACTTATAACCACAGATAGTTTACACAAAATATTCATTTAACCAGAAACACGAAATAATTTTACAGAATAGTAAGGTTTATAACAGATTAATAAGGTAATTAAAAATGTTAAGCTAATCTTTGCATATGAATTTACAGAATATCAAAAAACGAGAAGCATGTTACCAACAATCTTTACAACAAAATAAACAAAAATATATCAAAACCTCAAAGCAGTATGCGCATTGCTCCTTGACTCCTTGCTACGAGACAAATTTTGCCTCAAGCATGGAGTAAACGGAGATTGTCTGCCTACATTATTAAATTGAAACGTTTGAAGTATAATAACACGTGGAAGGAAATAAGGGAGGCAAGTGCTTCAGGGCTTTTTAATGGGACATGAACTAAAAGGGATGTTGAAATACATTTATTATAACATCTAGATACTGAAAGTAAAAGTAACAATTTATAAATACTCATTAAACTACTTTTAGGCATGTATTTAGTAACCCGGACCCCTCTTTACCTGCTCTTATAGTTACATGCCGTCCGATTAGTTCAAATGTAATCACTGAAGCTGCCGTAAATGACAAAACAATTTACAAGTAATAAAATGTTTGTAAAACCCAAAACGTGTTTATTTGTTTTTTATATTCGTCTTATCATATGGCTGGTTACTTCCAATATGAACGCTTATGAGAAGTGTAGACAGTAAAAAGTGTTTGCGTAAATAGCAAAAATATGATTGCGACTATTACTTTCAGAATATAGGCCTATATGAGCAAATATATAAACAAATAAAGTGTACATAGATAAGTACGCTATATACAACAATCGCAATAATGCCTTTTATAACACACCTTTTAAAACTTAACGAACTAAGCAAAAGTGCGTTGGAAAATGTAAAGGTGTTTACTACTCACCTAAAACATGGCTTTAGTAATTTTCTAACTAACCTACGAACCATGGTGTAGCAAAATTTTTCAGCATCTTACACAAGATTTTGAGGTCTGTCAGATCTTTGTGACGTCTGTTACAAAACGTTCTGTCAGGGCTGTACTTAGATAAGCGCGGAAATATTGTAAATAAAATCCTTTACATTGCTCCTTTGTGCAACATTAAACACAAAAAACAACATGAAAACAATACACACACAAAAAACAAACACACAAAAAACGATTTACTAATTGCTTTCTTTCGTAAAAGTGATTTCTACCACGTAGCAATAAGGAATTCCACTATTGTTTAACAACTTTCAGCTTTATATATTTACATATTGTTACGAGAAGCGTACCGAGCAATCCAGAACATTCTCCACTCCCCCCGTCCGGTGTGGCTTGTGTTGCGTCATTCACCTATGTGGTTCTAGTGAGTTCCAGGAACACTTGAGATACTCATTAAGCCGCTGGCGTGCAGTAAGGAGGCAAAGCTGTACTACACCTCTGCGGGGTCTATATAAATCCATAGCAGCCGGATTGTCAGTTCAGTTACGTGAGCGATTTTCGCTAGTGCGGATTGAGTGTTTGTGAACGTGAAGAATTATTGTGTTTATACAGTTTTGTTTTACATTAGTTGACATTTTTATTGCGAGTTAAAATTTTTTATTTGATTTGTAACAAGAGACTGTTTCGTTCATTACAATCTGTTTAATTGTGATAATTAAAGCTCGTGATTAGTGACGTAACTGGTGTCTTGTATTTTTTTTCCACTATACCTACGACGATCAAGTACACTGTCGTAACAATATGATATGATATGTTGTACAAGTTTCAAGTTGATATGGAGTTTCGGCCAAGTAAAAATGCGGTTTTTATGCGACGTTTAGAGATTTGTTTTATCTCATATTCATGTCTACAACATAAAATACAAAGTAATATAATTGTAATGAGAGTTGTATTGCTACATAAATATATTGTTGAGATACAGATACACACATTACATAAAACTATACACTACAGTACGATACAAAAACATTATGATACATATTAATTATGATTTTTCCTCATTTTGTATACTGCATAGTGGCTGTGTGTGGATGTATTACGTGACTGGAGAAAAAACGGACGCACAGAGTCAAGAATTGTCAGGTATAACAGTACCAATGGAGGTGGGGGTTGATCGGGTTGTTGACTTGGCAGATTTCTATTTAATGTTGTTGTTGTTTTCTTGGAATATGTAAGGTTTGAGTAACACATCCTGAGGATGTGTTAAAAAATACGTCGTTTTTTGTTAACGGAATTTTTGTTAACGAAAAAAATCAGCATCATCAGAGTTTTGTTAGGAACTCGATAAGAATAGAAATAATTCAATGTTAATATAGAAACTAATGAATAAACGAATTTCTGTACGATAACTAAAATTACGATTTTAATGTAAATAACGGATAACTGATTTAAGTCGATTAGTTAACGATTGTTTTAATGTTTGTTTACTTAATCAACTGTTTTGTCGGTTATATTGGAAATATTCAGTGAGTATATTTTATTTATTTATATTTATTTTAATAAATTTATAATTTGTATTGTATTTATTCTGTATTGTGTGTATTGTGTTTTAAATTTTAGATTTTTACAAATATCCATTTTTTGACCGTTCTATATGTTTTGAAATAATTTTATATTTTTAATGCCTAGAAATTTGTGGTTATTATTTAGAAAATGTAGTTATTTAAAAATGTAAATCTAAGTTAGATTTACAAGTATTTGGTTTTTAAAGTGCATTGGGATGTTCAAGGGATCTGTCGGGTAGTTCTTTCATTGTCTGGCTTACGTAAACTTTATTGCAATCTGGACACTCTATTTTGTATATTCCATTTTTATTACAAATATTGGATGTAGTTTTATGTTTTATGCGATCTAAAATTATAATATCTGTGTTATAAGATATTTTAAATTTGTAGCTTTAAATAGTTTATTTAGTTTTTGAGTTATATTTTTATTATAAATAAAGGTAGTATATTTTATATTATTATTAGTAGGTGAAGTTTTATTGGGAATTTGATTTTTGTTATATTTTATTTTCTCATTTATTCATAGTTTTTATTTTGTATCCATTTTAATTGCTATTTGTTGGATAATATTTCTTTCTTTGTCATTTAGTGGGATCCTAAACATTCAGCAAATCATGAAATTAAATACTGCCATTTTAGGTTGTGGAGGATGGTTAGAATTCATTAGTATAACTAAATCAGTTTGAGAAGGTTCCCTGTATATTAGGTGTTCAAAATCTGTTTCATTTTTCTTTATTGTTGTGTCTAAATAATGTAATTTATTATTAGAGTTTTCATTTAATGTAAAATTTTTTTGGAATGTAAATCATTTATTGAGTTGAATATTGTTACGACATCACAGAACGATCTACGAGTTTCCCGAACGATCCATTGGAATCCGGCTGAATGTTGTGGCGTACGTGATTTCAACATGCGCTTGCGAGACATTTCTAGACGCCGCCAACATCGCTCACTGTATCAAGGCCGCAATTAATTACGTCGTAGTACAGAGATAAAGCGTAGTTGTGGAATGTTCTGGTCTGTGAGCGGGGTATAATACTAAGCGTCAGCGGGCTTAGTTCAGTTATTTTGTCGGCGATTATTCTATGCGTTCCAGTGGTTATTAGTGAAGTGTTGTGTTTTATAATCGTGCGGTATAATTGTAATACAAATGTGTTTTATGTTAGTTGACATTTTATTGCGTGTGAACAATTTGTATTTGATTTGTTGTAAGAGACTACCTTGTTAATTACAAACTGTTTAATTATGATAATTAAAGCTGGTGATTAGTGGCGTAATTGGTGTCTTGAATTTTGTTTTCCACTGTACCATAAAACGATCAGTAGACCGTCGTAAAAGTGGTGTCACAAGTGGGATAGAACCGTTAATAGTGGAAACAGTGGACACTTGTACAGGTTTGTGTAATTTCTAATTAATCGGTAAACAATGGATGCCAGTCAGATGATGGAAAATTTACAGGCGCTGCTGTAACAGACGGAGAAACGACAGGATGAGAAACGCAGGTAGGAGGCGGAAGAAGCAGAAAAAAGACATGATAAAAAACGCAGGCAAGAAAGAAAAGAGGCTGAGGAATGTCAGAAATCACTAATGCTAGAAACAGAAGAAAGACAAAAAGAAGAACGTAAACATCTCAGCTTCGTCGGAAGATGTTGACTCCTCGGAGGCTCCTGCAGGGCTGCTACCACTTGTCCCCTGAGGGACGTAAGGATAGTCTCCATCTCGGGGCACACCGCTTGGGGTTCCAAGTTCTGTATCCTCATGGCTAGGTGGTTTAGGCGCTGGCGCACCCTCTGCTTGGCCCTGGAAGTTTGTGCGGCTGATTGTACAGGATCTCCCAGATCCTGAAGCTCATGACATTTCTCCTGCCATAAATCCATCTCCGCCGACACGTCACTGATTTTCACGTGCGACGCCCCATCCCCTGCGGCATGAGCGTCCCTCAAATGCTTCCTCAGGGAGGCCACGTCCCCTTGTGGTTTCTTACCCCTGGACCGACTCAAACTCCAGCTCATCCTTCACGTACAGATCCACGTTCACCGGACTCATCCTTGAGCCGCCCAAATATAATCACACACACAACACGCAACAACAATTCACAAAATTCAATTAAGAAGACCTTGAGTACTGATCCTTCCATCAAGAGGAACCCCGGGTTCGCTAGCGCTGCGGAGACCCAACCCACTCCAGAACCACCTCTCATTCCGACATCATACATAAGAAGAGAAACAACAACAACAATCTAACATAGACATGCAATGCACACCACCGAACACCTATCACGACATATACATTTCAACAACACGTAGCTAACCCTCAACATCTAATCGTCATAACCGTCCAAAATTTTGAGAATAAGTCCAGTCGGTGACGGCACCGACTGTCGGTCGGGCAATACCGCATCCCGCCAAACTCGCACGCAATACTTGCATATCGATTAATTAATCAGCCGACTTGCCAGCCATGCCCCCAGATCTCCGGTAAGTCCAATTCTCCAAAGGAAACAATCCCACCAAAAACAACAAAACACATGCCGCGTGGCGGCACCAGGCTAACAATTATACGTTCACCTAGGCACATTAACGTTGAACATAACATAACTTCTACCTATATTCGCCCTTTCAAAATATTTGAAGTCTGACTTGTTCCAAACTATTTCCGAGTTTTCAAGCCCCGTCACACCCAAGGACCCAAGGGTTCGACCCTACAAGGAACCACGCTCTGCTACCATTTGTAACACCTCTTTTTTTTTTAAGAGGGGCCACCAGATAATTAAAATTAGGCAGAGGGCCTAGATAAGCCAAAAATGCGCTGGGTCCAGTGGGACGGGACTTGCAATTAAACTCGGCTGTTAAACAACAATAACAATTTTTATTATAAATTTTAGGTCTTCACATTCATGCATATAAGTTGCAAATTCAACGACTCTACTTTAATACAAAATATAATTTTTAAATCTCAACAATCCAATATTAATATTAAAAATACAACTTCAAAATTTTTTTTTGTATGGTTCCATCTCGATAAAAAATGTATTTTTTTTTCTTTCTTTCAATAATTCCCTTTTGAGATAAAATTACAACTTTAATTTCTAGTTCAATGCTAATACAAATATAAGGTTTAGATTTCAATAAGTCAATTCACAATATAAAATGTAAACATCCAACTGCACATAAAAAATACATATACACAGAAACACATATCACAGCTACAGTACAGCATAACACAATCCAGCTTGTTAATTCCGACAGGCAGCCTGTACCTTCCCATCGTACCCACACTTGAATGGGGAGACATCTGGACTGGTCCAGATGGACCCGTGCTCAATAACCCGTTTAAATGGCCCACACAGCCTTATCTAACTTCCCAGTAAAAAAAAACAAAACCCATTAACTCCCAAGAGCGAGTAAAAGGAAATTAAAGTAGGAGAAAATAAGTAACAGAATGTAAAACAAACTGAGTAAAAGGTGAAAATTGGAAAATACAAAATTTATATTGGCAAGTAGCCCCTCACCATTTGTAAATTACTATCTATAATTCGAAATAGTCCCCTTATAGAAGCATACCATCACATAGTTAACATAGCTGTATAGGTTTATAAAATTGTAAGTTTTTATGGAGAAAAATATTCAAACGTTTACAGAACTCCCAAGTGGCCATGACCACCAGCAATTTAAATAAAAAAAGCAAACTGAAGTTGAAATTATAACTTTACAAATTTAGTATGAAGTAGTGAAAAATCCTCTTATAAGGTATGCATAAAAGCTTAAGGCATTCTGAAGTAACAATGGCAGTGATAAAGATTTTAAATTGTGTTACATGTTACATAATTCCATAAAATTGGGAAATACTTTTACTTAACAGAGCAATATAGAGCTATATATATATATTTGTATATAAATTTACAAACCTGAACTGACCCGACCGAGCACACGTGTCCGGCCCGATCGAACAATTAAGAACACGTCCGGGACCTGCATAAAACTGCCCCACGCACAGGTGCCTGAATCAGTTAAAAATTAAGAAAACAATATAATCCCTTAAGACTTCTAAACCCCTATTAGAACGAACGCTTATTAAAGAAAATTAAATAATAACCAACCCACCTACCTGATAAGATTTCAGATTTGTATACTTTTGCGACTTAAACTTTTAATCTTAAATAGATATATATATAAAAAAAAAACTGCAAGCCGGACACGAGCCCCTCGGCCAGATCTACAATTACTTTGGGGCGTATTACATACTGAACTCCTTGTAAATAAAATTTATCACCACCCCCCAAATTATGTCTAGCTAGACGCGAGCACCATCGTCGAACTTGTTGACTCCAGACATTGTCACGCACTGGAGATTTGTTGAAGTGGCCAAATGTATATAAAAAGATTAAATTTCACCTTCGTATTGTCCTAGAATGTCTCATGGGGCATTTTCGGCATGATGTGCAGACGCTCTTCCAGCCGCAACTCGCATCGAGTCTGGTTGTTGTTGCATTATGGCAGCCATCTGCTGGAATGGGTTGTTCTCCGGCGGGGTGGAAAAACTTAAACATTTTTAAAGAAAATTACTATCGTCACTCATCATTTTCAACACCCACGTTCCTCAGCCTAAAACTCACTCAGCACACCAAAACCAGTTTTAAACCCTTATTTTTCTTTTAAAATTTACTTTTGCAATACTAGAGTACACTCGCGCCTCCCAAAGCTTCAATATTATATGAATATCTCCTCATAATTGACAATAACGTATTGCATTATAGCTCAGAAAGCGATGACATTACGCAAACTGACAAACTCGGACAGGTATATGTATTCAGAGGCACGTGCTACGATATAATAAGGTTCCCTCACTTTACAATTACAAATCATCTTTCTTTTACGTCCCAATAGTTCTAGTTAATTATAATAGCAATAGTTAATTATAATAGAAATTATCGTGCTGTACAAGAGTAACAAAAATAATCAAATATTCGATTATGAACATAGCCATTCATTCATCAACATGCGGCAACGTACAATTTTTCATCTGACTCACAACCCAGCTAATTTCAATTTTCGCTTTATCTTTTATAAAATAGGTAACAATATACCTTAAATCGGACTTACCGGGGATCACAGTAGCCTTTACTCAATCATAGTAGATAGCACTGGTATATATAAGCAACTAGGTCGGCCGGCAAGAACGTCTGTATCTGTACGTAACGGCTGTCCAGTCCAGAATGCAGTCTTGCATCAAGCTGCGTGTCGAAAACGTAACTGTGCGCTCCACCACCAGGTAGCGACAGTTTACAGAGCAATTCATAACGCGGAATTACCATATCGCCCGCATACGCGCAATTACATAAATAATTATTTCGGTAGTTAGACCTTTTATTTTTTTTCCGTTTATGGCACGCCGGGTTTTCACCAAAACACGGCACACCTTTAAACTACGACGTAATTGTTTGCGGCCGTGACACAATGAGAGCGGCCGTGTGAATTCTCGCACCGTCTAGCAAATGCGTCTACAAGCAAGTACGCCACACACGTTACATTCCGGATCCTTCTGGATCATTCGATAAACATGTAGATTGTTCTGTGATGTCGTAACAATATATCTATACCGTCCCAGCTGCGCCCGGCGACCGAAAGTGACCCTGAATCCGGACAGAATAAATTCACCCACGTTTTCATCTAGATAGTATCAACACTTCGTATTAAGGATCTGTAGTCGACATAACAGGAAAATGAACTTATTTTATGTAAACGTATAAAAGCTTGTTTAAAAGAAAGATTCTATTACAAGCTACATCAGTAAAGACTCTATAGTTTAGTACAGTTTATAGTATTGTTGTGTCTTAGACGCTTTCGAAGTAATCTTAAGTTAGTCTTAGAACGCTAGTTGTTGAGGTAGCTGGTAAGATATGAAATAATGAAGTAGACTGTATATGTTCTTGAGCTAATTGTTTATTGAAAATTATTTAGAAAAATAGTTCCATGGCGCGTGCAGTATAGCGCGGCATAAATGCCTGATAAGTAATGGTAGAATTAATAATTGAAAGACATAATCGTGCGTAGATGCTGAGATCGCCTAGGTAATTAGCGCATGATGATCATGCTAAAATCAAGAAATATAATTATGTAGCCGCGGCTGGCGAACTGAGGCGAGTTGCCCGTCCGGAGTCTTGCAATTAACTAACTAAATTTGACTGCTGCGAGCCTGCTACAAGCCGGCACCAGATTAGCGGGGGAGAAAATGGCGTCACTGCACGCGCGTCGCAATGCGGATGTTATTACAGTACAAATTTTAAACAAGTACAAAGTGTAACCATACTGCCCGCACAAAATCGGGCGATTTTGCAGCTCAAGTCATTGTGTGAATAGTGAATAATAATTGACATTACACGACACCAAAAATTCAATAATACATAACGAATGGCAATACAATAATAAAAGCATAATAGTTTGCGTGCATAACAATAGAGCAATGACACCCAAAAATTCAATAGTACATAACAATATGATTGACATACACAATTGATGCAAGGATACATAATACATAATGATTTACGTTACATAGTAATAGAATAATGATACTAAAAATTCCATAACACATAATAACATAATAATGATGCATAATAATACAATAATCAGACAGACATAATAGTTGACAGTACATAACAATATAATGATAATCCCAAAAAATTCAATAATATATGACAGATGATAGTACAATGATAAAGACCTAATACCTTACATGCATAATATCAGAATAATGCTCACCAAAAATTCAAAAATATATAACTGTAGAACAATACAATAATAAAAGACATAATAATTCATAGGCATAATATTAAAATAATAATCCCCAAAAATTCAAAAATATATTACAGTAGAACAATACAATAGTAAAAGACATATAATTCATATACATAATAATCCCAAAATTCAATAATACCTAATAACATGATAGTGATACATAATAGTACAATAGACATAAAAATAATATAATAAGAATAACAATGCAAAGCATGTGATCGCCCGGGGAATGTCCCGGGCATGAAGCACGATAATGCTATAAAGTTCACATCACTGAAACATGTCGCATGAACGCTCATGCAATTACTCTGAGGCCACAGGAAGTTGACATAATTTGTGAATGGGCCGACGTAGGATACCGTTTGCGGTGCGAACATCCACAACGCGCACTATTGAATCCTGACCCAAATAGACCTGAGTGACTACCCCGCGTTTCCACTGCAGTGGAGGGGGGAATTGTCTTCCAGAATAAGGAAGAGTTGTCCGGGAGCCAAATTTTTTGACGGGATGCGCCATTTGTTGCGTTGTTGCAACTGGTGCAAATAATCTTTCGACCACCTGTTCCATATAGAATGGGTGAACCTTTGGAGCAGCTGCCATCTGCCCAGACGACCAATATTGACTTTGGAATAGTCAGGTTCCGGGCGTGAGCGGAGAACCAAACCAGTAAGTGCGCTGGGGTTAAAGGTTCGGGGTCCCTAGAGTCATTTGACATGGCGAACAAGGAGCGTGAGTTAAGGCAGGACTCTATTTCAGTTAGGATAGTGTAATACTCCTTAAACGTAAGAATGGTTCCGCCGACAACGCGCCGCAAATAAAACTTGACGCTCTTGACTCCACTCTCACACAGGCCACCGAAATAAGGTGCTGACGGGGGACTAAGGACCATTTGATGCCTTAGGCACTGGTAAAATCCTGGGTGGTCTGTTCAAATCCGTTAATTGAAAAAGTTTGTATAATTCGTGAAGTGTACTACTAGCACGACGAAAATTTGTACCATTGTCGGAGAATATATGTGCAGGGGTACCTCCACGAGCTATAAACCGTTTTAAGGCTGCTATGAAAGCGTCTGAGGTAAGATCTGAGACTAGTTCAAGGTGAATGGCTTTAGTAATAGAAAGATGGGATGGGTACGGGTAGATCTGAGAAAGATTGGCATTAGGAATTGGAGACTGAGGGTAATGGACAGAGATGAGTGGAGACGGGTCGTAGCGGAAGCCAGGGCTCACCATGGGCTGTAATGCTGGAGAGTAGTAGTAGTTCAGTTGCGGGTCAGCTAGGAATATGCCCTTTGGTAAATTTAGGGATGAGATATTAAGCGATTCTGCAAGGAAGATTATTCGTCATACTGGGAAGCACAGCGCAATGTACGTTCAAACTAAAATTCTTATAACGAGAATGCAACCTTACCCTAGTACTGAACTCAGCTTGAGATAAGGAATTGTTTATACCAGTGATGGGTAATTGAGATTTAGTCAGTTTTAGACCCATGCGTCGTGCGAAACTCATGGTACAGAAGTTAGCTTGCGATCCTGAGTCCAATAAAATCTTTACTGGGTGCTTCCTACCGGCATGGTCAGTTGTCATGCAGACAGCGGTGGACAGTAGAATGGATTTGTTTGTTTGCAGTTTCAGTGAAAATTGATTGTTGCCTCTACCCGAGGGGTTATTGCCTGACATGTGGATCATTGTGTGGTGGCGTTTAGCACATGTCCTACAAGCAAAATTGGAAGGACAGTGTGCGAGATCATGGCCTGGACGTATGCAATTTAAGCAGAGTTTATATTTAATTAAATATTTTTTCGTTCAAGGGGAGATATAGCCACGAATTTTGGGCATTCAGAGAGGCGGTGTCTACCTCGACACAGCTGACAAATGTTGTTGCTGATATGAGAATGGAATGTTGACCTAGTAAGATCAACCGGTTTAATTGTTTTGCGATAGGAAGTCTTATATGTTACGTTTTCCCACTGCTCGAGTTATACGGTAAATGGTACGTTGGGGTAATGGATTTTAAATCGTATAATTCAATACCAAACGTTATTGAAGGAACAAATAATGAATTTCCAGTAAAAATTTCCAGTGACACGTGGTCCGTCATCAGGTTGCCTACCGGCACCTACGAAATCAGTGATATCGAAACGTATCTGCAGAAACAGTTGGGTGAGAGAACAATCAGTTTAGGACCAAACAACAACACATTAAAATGTGAACTTTACTGTAAGCACGTCATCGACTTTTCACATAGTTCAAATACTATTGCACGGATGTTGGGATTCAAGGAGAATCAACAGCTGGAAGCGTATAAAACACACGAGTCGAACGTACCCGTTGACATAATCAAAGTAACACCGTTCACGTACAGTCCAATATCGTATTTACCTGTAAAAAGGGAGTGTGCACGAAAGAAAGGTGGCAGTCGGTGTTCAACGTTGAAGCGATTGACATCAAGGAACAAGCGTTTCTTGCTTTCACTTGGATTCAAATTATACGAATAAAATAATGTCGGGAGAAATTTTAGCTATCGAACGAGGTGCGGTTTTCGATAACAGAATCACTGAGTTTGAATATCGTACGCACGCACCGTATGGTTCCACCCGATACGGCAACAACGATGAAATACGTATACCCATCCAACAACAGGATGTTTTCACTTTACCGGCGAAGAGTTTTCTGTACATCGAAGGAACATTGACCAAGGTTAACGCTATCGACACAGCGTTGAACGTGAAATTAATCAACAATGCAATGGCTTTCTTGTTCGAGGAGATCCGTTACGAAGTGTGCGGTGTGGATGCGGATCGTACGCAAAACGTTGGAATCACGAGCACGGTGAAATTGTTACTCTCGAGCAACGAGCACGAAAGAAAGTATCTGATCAATGCAGGATGGGTGACGACAACCGGCGAGTCATTGACAGTACACGAGAGTACCGGTAATTTTACGTTTTGTCTTCCGTTGAAAATGTTACTCGGTTTCAACGAAGACTATACACGTATCATGCTGAACGTTAAGCAAGAATTGATTCTGTTGCGTACCTCTACCAATCAGAACGCAATGGTGTTAAAAGAGTCGGGTGCAACTGCTAACGGTAATCTCGTAATAAACAAAGCAGATTGTAAGATACCCTATGTGCGCGTGTCAAACAACTACCGACTACCGATATTGGAGCACATCGAGGAGGATCATGAACTGGTGATGCCGTTCCGCAGTTGGGAATTGCACGAGTATCCCGTCCTACCGACGACAAATCGTCATTCGTGGACCTCGAAGACATCGTCACAGTTGGAAAAACCTCGGTACGTGATACTGATATTTCAGACGGATAGAAAGAACAATATAGCGAAAAACGCGTCCGAATTTGATCACTGTAATTTAACGTATGTCAGGCTGTTTCTGAACGATAAATACTATCCGTACGATAACCTGAACCAGGACATCGAAAAAGAATGTTATGCACTGTTCTGCGAGATATATACACGTTTCCAAACGTCATTCTACGACCGTCGTGAAAGAGCGCTTCTTTTGCCACCTAATGAATTTATAACGAATGCACCGTTGTTTGTCATCGATTGTTCCAGACAAGAACTACCAACCAAGTCGTCCCCCGTTACTGTGCGTTTAGAATTTGAGTCCAGTAAGAATTTCCCGGATAAAACCACCGCTTACACTTGGAATTATTCATGATAGGATAGTACAGTACACAGAGTTTTCGAACACTGTTCATCGTATGTCATGAAAACTAGTTCTCCCCTCTACCGGTTTCTAAAGACCGGTATTAACCGATCACAGTCTTGCAACGACTACAGTCCATTTCAACGATGGAAGGTGACGCAGCCAGCAGCAGCAGCAGCAGCCATTGTGAGTATAACGTTTACTTGTCTCTTGCATATCCGATCAACTCGTACTCTAAGTTCGTTACCGTTGGACATTTTAACGAACTCAACTATGAACCGGGTGTTTTGTTTACAAACGGGGGGAAAAACGTATATTACTTGACTTTTCTGAGAGGAATTACTTGATGACCTTTCGTGAACAGTCACTATCCAGTATATTATTGTACGAAGAAGGTGAAAACCGTGAAAATAAAAAGAGATCATTCATCACTTTGGGAAAACGTTTGTTCGGATTAACGGAAGTAAGAACGAAACATTTGTTTTCACAGAACCCGAGTGGATGCGTTTTGGTTGTTTATTAACCGTACTAAAGAAATATATTGTTTGTTTCTTTTATGATCAAGATCACTTGAAATCGTACATTAATCAGGTAGTAGCCAAGGGGTGTTATGTACCACCATCCTTCTTTTTCCCCTGGTTTTCTCGATTGGAAAGCAGTCGTCACGACCAACAGCTAACATTTGATCGTCTTTACGATGAACTGGTGTTGGAAGGAAAAGTAGAGGGGGAATTTCAAATTAACGTACTCGATGCGAACACGTGTCACTCGGAAAAATGAACTTGAATAGGACGGTTATTGCTGAGTTTGAAGCGTTTCGCGGTGACAAAAATGAATATGTAATCAAAGAGTTCGTTGCAGTTGACGTAAAAACCAGACGTTTTGTTATCGTGTTGTTCGCTTAAACATACGAAAGTGCAAGACTGCACCTGAAATTCCGAAAAATCAAAGACTGGTTGGAAACACATTATCACAGGATTCGGTGGAACGATTGTAATGTACCGCACAAGAATATGGTACGCATCGTTGCAGACTTTTTTTCAGACAGTTCTGTTGTCTATACAAAAGGGTTTGAGAAGGCAAATTTCTTACGACAGTTGTATCACCATAGTGAGGTGATTGACTTAAACGATATTCAAGGACCTGTAGTTCCTAGCTCCTTTGTACCAATCATACAATGTCCCGTTCCTCATCATCAACCAATTACCACTCCCCACTTACACTGTGCTTTGCGCAAAGCTTTGTTTTATGCAGAATGGTTGTGGCAACGATATAAAATATAGTCGGTTGTGAACATGTTTTCATCATGGTGTTGGTGTGAATGCTACGTGGCAGAAATGCCCATAAACGTAGAATTAGGTACCGTAGTGTGTGCGTGAGTGCTAACCTTGACTACGTCACTGTCGTGGTAGAAATACTCATAAACCTTGTCCTGGTATTTCGAGACGGGTCACTGGCACGGTAGATATACCTGTAAACTCGTCAAGGACCAGTATGGGTGTGAAAATTACTCATTACGGTACAGAAAATGTGAATACACCTCATGTATGAACGACATATTCACCCGATAAAAAATAAAAAATTATAAATAAAAAATAAAAAATAAAAATAAAAAAAAAATAAAAATTTATGTACTGCTTTTAACATTCACTTAGCATTGCATAGTGTATCTTTATCATTATCTACCACTGTACTAGTCAATAGTACAGCGTTAGATAACGTGGAATAGGCCTGTTTTACATTTCCGTAAAATTGGGTATACCACGTTAAAAAAAGCGTAGCAGGCTCTCATTCGCCTCCCTCAGGCCGCTAGGAAGAGGATGAGAGGTAAAAAAATAAAAGTATAAAAAATGATTATTTATTAATAATAAATAAACTTATATTGTGCTTTTATGGTATTACACATAGGACAACAGTAGATATCACTCGTCCACCTCATGGTTACAAGTAAGAGACGAGAAGTATAAGTACAGAAATAATTACAGTTAAGTGATAACGGCCCCTTGGTGTAGTGTATGCACGCCGGTTTGATGTACCGGAGGTGCCGGGTTCAAATCCCGGAGGGGCTATAATTTATTTTTATGTACAAATTAATATCCAATAAGAAACACAAGCTACTGACACCAATGACATAATACATACCCATTGTTACAGTCGAACACATGCGCCATGTGGGCGTACATTTCGGGTGTCAAATTTCGGACATCACGTCCTCTAGATATGCAGGTTAAATTTCAGACACCACAAAATTTCGGGGTACCCCCACCCGTTGTCGGACGTCAGTGTTTTAACATAATTTCGGACACCCCAAAATTTTGGGGTACCCGCTCCGTTGTTTTAAACATTTCGAGTACTAAATTTCAGACACAAAAATTTCGAGGTACCCCCATCCGTTGATTTAATCATTTCAGGTGTCAAATATTGGACACCACGCCCTCTATGGACAGTGACACATATGGAACGCTCGGGAAGCAGGTCCTCTGTGTGACGTTATGCAGGACTTGTTTTAGGGCGTACCCCCCCCTCCGTTGATTTAAATATTTTGTGTACCAAATTTCGAACATCAAAAATTTCGGGTAACGGTACCATTGTCTCCGTGACGGCTCGTCCAGGACCTCGTCAACCACCGAATTCCGGTACCCCCACCCATCCGCTACACATTGTTTTCGGCTACCAAATTTTGGACATGCACGGATACCATCGACTAGGGCCTCTGTGTGACGTCATGAACTGGAACCCGGAAGTGTTTTCAAAAAAAGTGACGTCACATGCAACATTCGGACGCCAGCGATGAGTGCCTCTGTGACGTCATGAACCAGAACCCGGAAGTGTTTTCAGACACACACACACACGCGCACGCACACACAAAACAGTGACGTCGCATGAACAGCTTGGAGACCAGCTGCCAATGCCTCTCTGTGACGTCATGAACTGGAACCCGGAAGTGTTTTCTAATACCCACTTTCCCTCTACTGTCAATAGAGGAGGTCACCTCGCCAGCGGTTGGGACAGTTCACGTCAAGGCCCCAACCTTTGATGGAAGCACGCACTGGGCGATGTATGTACGCCAATTCGAAGCTGTTGCATGCGCAAATAATTGGACAGAGAAAGACAAGACTGTTTCACTCGTTCTTGCATTAAAAGGACCTGCGGCAGAGTTACTACAGAAAGTGCCACCCGACAGCCAAAACACATATGCCGAATTGATAAAAGCTCTGGAACTACGGTATGATAAACATTTGCGAGATGTGTACTGCATCCAGTTGAGAGCAAGGCGACAACATTCCGCGGAGAGCCTTCAAGAGTTTGAAACAAGTATCGACAGACTAAATAGACCCGCTTATCCTCAAGCACAGAAGATATTCGAACGAGTTTTGCGAAGCAGGCATTTACTGCCGGTGTCCGAGCTAACGAACTACAGCAAGTGTTACGAATGGCAAGACACCAGAACAGTGCGGACGCCCTGGTACATGCTTTGCAATTTGAGGCCGATAAAGTCAGCGTCTGTTTGGACAAGTCATTAAGTGTGCGAGCTAAAAGATCGCGACGGCACAAACGATGAGGAAGAAGAACAAGAAACACAGACTCAGTGGTCGGCGTCACCGAATAAAGTAAGATAGGATGGGAGACCGAAGTGTTATCGATATGCGAAACCTGGACATCTTCAACGGGATTATCGGGTTAGAGTTCAGCAGCAGGGAAACGAGCAGTAGTTGGTACAACGGGGCGTGTGCTGACTAACTGGAGGTACGAAGCCCCTAGACAATACGCAATTTCTACACTTGAGGAAAACAGCGGGTGCTTGGTAGTTACCGGATTTGTTCAAAAATAGCCAACCTCGATTACAGTTGACACAGGCGCAACAGTTTCTATTTTGCGCCCCGACGTATGAAAGATCTCAAGCCAATCTGGTGCTCTGTCAGCATGCGGACAGCTACTGGACGGCCTGTAAAAGTGTAATGGAAAGTGGAAATACACCTACGCCACGGTCGACTTGAGTTTAATCATCACGTACTTGTTGCAGACATTGTGGATAAAGCAATTCTTAGAGTGGATTTTATGAACGCATACGGATTTATAGTCGACTTCAAAAACAATGTCTTCAGTATCGGTGGCGAAGAGGTATTGCTATCAACAATGACGACAGCAGAAAAATTGATGGACGTCATAAACCTAGTGGCCGTAGCTGTTCCGCCGAACTCCGAAAAGATCATCATGGTTAGAACCGAGGTAGATACTAGGGGCAACCAGTGCTCTATATTCGAACCCCACATAGTCAGCACACCGGGTATACTAATTGCCAGAAGTTTAGTAAAACCTGACGAAACCGGAAGTGTACCTATTAGAGTGGCGAATATTTTGGATCAAGCTATCACTTTCCAAAGCAATACGCTTCTAGGCAAATTGACTCCTGTGGCCTGCGTAGTCGGAATAACACAACGAAGATCCAGTGCTTCAGATAATTACAAATTACAAGAGGAACTGCGAGAATTATTGAACAGACCTTCTAACGACCTCTCAAGTGGTGAGGTAAAAAAACTCAGACAGTTTTTACACGAATTGAAAGATTGTTTTGCAGTTCGGGGACAGTTACTGAGAAGAACCTCTCCTGTGCAACATCGTATCTTACCGGGGACACAACACCGATACGCCAACCTCCTCGAAGGCCTCCATTATCTAAGCAAGAGGAAATGTCGTAGTTAGTTCAGGACATGTTGACAGAGGGAGTAATCGAACCTTCATCAAGTGCTTGGTCTTCTCCTGTAGTGCTGGTAGCGAAGAAAGATAGTGGGTTGTGTTTCTGCGTAGACTACCGGAGGTTGAATGACGTTACAAAGAGAGACTGCTATCCATTACCTCGGGTTGACGATACACTCGACACGTTTTCCGGAGGACAGTGGTTTTCCACATTGGACCTGAAGAGTGGGTACTGGGAAGTCTGACTTCATCAAGAAGACAAAGAAAAGACCGTTTTCTCGACACCAAGTGGATTATTCCAATTTAACGTCATGCCATTTGGACCCTGTAAATCACCGGCAACATGTGAAAGATTG
Source organism: Magicicada septendecula (assembly GCA_034769895.1). Classification (NCBI taxonomy): domain Eukaryota; kingdom Metazoa; phylum Arthropoda; class Insecta; order Hemiptera; family Cicadidae; genus Magicicada; species Magicicada septendecula. The sequence goes on along the minus strand of CM068369.1, from coordinate 176,096,648 downwards.
ATGGACCTGGTAATCCGAGACCTGACATGAAAAACGTGCCTTGTTTATTTAGACGATGCCATAGTCATCGGAAAGACTACCAAAGACCATTTGGAAAACCTTAATGAGGTTACAACTAGAATTCACTGTGCACAACTGAAGCTGAGCCCGAAGATGTGTTTTCCATTCCAGAAGGAATTACAGTATCTGGGCCATCTGGTTTTGGCAGCGGGTGTTAGCATGAATCCTAACAAAGTAGACACCGTAAGAGACTGGCCAGTGCCGAAGAGTAAACACGAAGTTCGGAGTTTCCTGGGGTTATACGCATATTACAGACGTTTTGTGAAAGGTTTCGCTACTATTTCTAAACCACTACATGAGCTAACGAAAAATAAACAAATCTTGCAGTGGTCGGGAGAGGGTGGTCAAGCATTTAAGAGTTTGAAATTTGCGTTATGTTCGCAGCCAATTCTCGCTTTCCCAGCTTCCGAAGGGAAGTACATTGTGGACACAGACGAAAGCAATACTGGTCTAAGAGCAGATTTGTCTCATGTGCAAAACGGTGAAGAACGAGTAATAGCATATTACAGAAAGAAACTTTCAAAACCAGAGAGAAATTAATCCGTTACAGGGAGAGTTGCTGGCAATCATCCGATCGTTGGAGCACTTCCATAAATACCTCTATGGAAGAGAGTTTTCACTACGTACCGACCATGCCGCGCTTGCATGGCTCTTGAGTTTTAAAAATCCGGAAGGACAGTTGGAAAGGTGGCTTGAACGTATGCAAGAGTACAACTTCAAGGTACAACATCGACGAGGGCGCCTGCATGGTAATGCAGATGGCTTATCACGAAGACCGTGCCCGGAAGACTGCCGACATTGCCACAGAAAGGAAGAACAAATCTCAAGCGAACATGTTCAAACCATCACTGTAGTTTTCCTTGCAGAGGCTGGACAACACAAGACTGTCGACAAGAACAGATGACTGATGAAGACATTGGACCGATCTTGACAGCAAAAGAGGAAGGTAGCCGCCCGGATTGGCAAAATATCTGCCATGGTTCCAAAGTGCTGAAGGGCTACTGGGCACAATGGGAATCTCTTACCTTAGAAAACGGATTGCTGAAAAGGGTTTGGGAAAGTGCAGATGGACGAGACGTGGTCATGCAGTTGATAGTTCCTTGAAGTAAACTGCAGTCTTTTTTGAAGGTGACGCATGATGGAACATCTGGAGGCCATCTTGGCGTTAACAAAACCCTTGACATCATACGGAAGCGATTCTATTGGCTTTATTTTCGCCACGACGTAGAGGAATGGGTTCGGACGTGTGAAATATGTGCTGCAAGGAAGGGCCCAGAAACCAGAAGGAGGGGAAAATGAGACAGTATACCGTTGGACTGCCTTTCGAGAGAATTACCATAGACATTGCTGGACCATTCCCAGTTACTGACGATGGAAATTGGTATATCATGGTTGTAGGTGACTACTTTACTAAGTGGGTGGAAACCTACGTAATTCCAAATCAGGAGGTTACCACTGTGGCAAAGCAGCTAGTTCACAACTTCTGTTGCCGTTATGGAGCCCCTTTGGAAATCCATAGGGATCAAGGGAGAAATGCCGAATCAGAAGTGTTTAAAGAATTATGCGAATTATGCCGTCTACTCGGAATTCGAAAGACCAATACAACGCCTCTGCACCACCAGGTCGTCGGGATGGTTGAGAGATTCAATAGGACACTTGAGGAGCATCTTTCGAAGGTTGTTGACGAGATCCAAACAGACTGGGACCAACGTATACCACTATTCCTCATGACGTATAGATCATCAGTACACGACACAACCGGCATTACCCCAGCAAAGTTGGTGTTTGGGCGGGAGATTCGTCTTCCTGAAGACTTAATGTTCGGATCACTGAGACTCAGTCCCAAGAGCCACAGAACTATTCCTTGCAATTAGAAAACCAACTGGGAGAAATGAATCGCTTGGTAAGAGAACGGCTGAAGATTTCCAGTGATAAAATGAAACTCGGTATGACATTCGCAGCAATAGTGTGGGTTTTAAAGGAGGAGATCAGGTCTGGTTGTTCAACCAAAAGCGCCGTTGTCGTCCCTCACCTAAGTTGCAAACTAACTGGGAAGAACACTATACTGTGAAAAAAAGAATCAACGATGATGTTTATCGGATTCAAAGGAAGGACAGCGAAAGTTTAAGGTCGTCCACCTAGATCGCCTAGCTAAGTAGGCCTATTACTTCAGACACGGTTTGCCAGTTCGGGACGAACAGACTTAAGTAGGGGGCGGTGTTACGACATCACAGAACAATCTACGTGTTTATCGAATGTTCCAGAAGGATCCGGAATGTAACGTGTGTGGCGTACGTGCTTGTAGACGCATTTGCTAGACAGTGCGAGAATTCACACGGCCGCTCTCACTGTGTCACGGCCGCAAGCAATTACATCGTAGTTTAAAGGTAATACGTAGTATGTGGAATCGTCTAGACTTTCGGCGACTATAAATACAATTACTCAGGGACGCTCAGTTCAGTATAGTGGCGATATATTTACAGAGCGGTTCGAGTTATTACCGGGCGAGATTACTGTGTACGTTCAAGTAATTATTAGTGAAGTGTTGCGTTTTATAATCGGGCGGTATAATTGTAATACAATTGTGTTTAATATTAGGGACATTTTATTGCGTGTGAACAATTTTTATTTGATTTGTTGTAGTAGACTGTGTTGTTAATTACGAACTGTTTAACTGTAAAAATTAAAGCTGGTGATTAGTGATTTAATTGGTGTCTTGTATTTTGTTTTCCACTGTACCTACGACGATCAAGTAGACCGTCGTAACAATATCTTACGTGGGACGGATACATAACAGTTTCACACTGCGAACCGATACTGTTTCTGCTTACCTTGATGTGTTAAGCTTACACCTTTCAACTTAGCTTGAAGTGCCTATATTTCCTACACGGAGTATTTTACACTTTTGCAGATAACACACAATTATAATATATTTACCACAGTAACTCTGCAGGACGTTTCTAAATTGCGTTCGTCATAACAGGCAAACCAAACGTCAAGGTCAGAGCAGTGTTTAATCGTTATTGTCTCCAAAGAGACACTGACTCTATACCACAGTCCTATTTTTTAAACTGAATTTTCTGTATATCTAATTGGTTTCCGATAACCCCTTCTAAGAATATTTCGTGTCCAGAAAACTGAAATATTTACGACCTATTTTATGGAATATAACATTTTTATGTAAAAAACCACCCATTCAGTTAATAATTTTCGATACAACTACTGTAATAAGGTAGGTCTTTTATTACTAGTTCTCAATCAAAATTCCCATATTTCGATAGTTACTGAAATTAACGTGTTTTTTAAGAACATCTCGTATATTACGTATCCTCGCACACGCGCAATACACACGCGTCTATGTGTCGTTACCCTCCGTTTCATTGTACTTAAAGTTGCTTTACAAGACAAAAAATACTTAAAACTACATTTTTCACAACGTTCCTTATCAACTAGTTTACAATGTCCAAACCTGCAGCCTCTACTTATTCATTCAGACTCTTTATATGCTATCATATGCCAAAATTGTGTGTTACATTCCATATCCAATTAGAATGACAATTGCAATATACAGGTACAATTTTAATAATAAATAAATAATATTTGATGTCCAAGGATATATTTGCACATTTTTTGTATATTATATTGTTTCAGGAGTATAAACAAAGTTGATTATAGTTTCTGAAGATGACAGTTTATACTGTAAAAACAATGTTAACCGATAAAAAAGTATACACATATAATCTTGGGAAAACAAGTAACGTTTATTTCTTTTTAAAAATAATGGAACAAGAATAATGTAAAAAGGTATAAATGTTATTATATATTGCAATGAGCCAAAAATTCACACTATGTATACGGGTACATATTTACAGTAAACGTTAGTTGGTGTCCTGTGTAAAGAAATGTGAATGTTATAAGACAATATTGTTATTGGGATAAATATTGCATATTAACGTAGTTTAAGATATTTATAAACAATAAAAAACAGCAGTGTACTGCAATGAAAGTAAATAAGTGTTGTGAGCGTTAACGAATCGTGTAAAAATAATTAACAGTAAGCCACTTAACAAACACACTATTAGTTATATATATTATTGTGCAAATTAGTATAGCTATTATAACTAATTATTTTAATATTAAATACATTTTAATAATATTTATTCAACTGACAAAATAATTATCTTGGTTTGGAAAGGTTTAGAAACCGGAAGTTCATATTCAGCAGCAGCACGTTCAAGTTGATTTTCCAAACAATCTAAAATGTACTGTCATGTAAAAATATCGTCTTGTGCGTAGATCAATAAAAGCACAGGTGAGCCGTGAATTACGCGGTCTCTAAAAGCCTCTAATAAGGAGTCCCTCGCAGTCACTAAGAAGTTGGTGTGTATCGTCGAGTGAACGGATGAATTAGACCACGAAGCCAGGCACGGCATTCGAGATATTCAACGTCTGATGGTTGTCAACAAGGACTGAATCAGGTGCAACTTCGACTTACAAGACAACCCTGAGATCGACATCCCAACTTAGGAGGACAACAGCCGGTGTAGAAGTAGGAGCAGAAGCATATCCAGAAAGTGAAAATATTAAAAAAATTAAAAAAATATAAATATTATCTAAATAGTTTTAATAAAATATTAAACATATATATATATATACACATATATATAGTTTTTAAGTCTGTTTTTTCAGGTATAACTGTAGGGTCTATATGTTTTATATAAAAAAATAATTACCAATAAATGCATTAATTTACTCAATCGAAATTTATTTCTGCAAGTGCAGTCAGTTCAAACCTGTTACCTTGCTCGTATGTTGTATTGCAACACTACAATTTATATATTGTGTACCTAAAGAGTACTCCACGTAACTATGGAAATAACTACCGGCTAGGTCGTGGGATTTCTGTGTTTGTTACGTGACGTCCCTTTTGTCGTACCATCAATTTTTACTCAAGCTGAGAGGTGGAAGATTTTGCGCAGTGGAATAAATACTAATAAAACAGTGATTTATAAAAAAAAATTTTTTTTTAAATTGAAAAGAAATATGTATTAAATGTCACCTTTCAGAAGAAGCAGTTTTACAAGCATTGGTCGTAGTATACACATTATAAATGACACAAAAAACATGTAAACAACAAAAGGAAAACACTTATATAAGCATATATTAAAGTAACTGCCAAAATTGCTTCGAAACCTTTTTGAGTAAATTCGAAGAAGCAAACAGTTTGTGAGAGAAACTGGCAACAATTAAAGAAAACGAGAAAATAAATAAGTAGTGTCCTGTATAGTTGGTTTATACGGTATGTTTTTCAAAATTGCTTAAAATATTCGGTTCAAATCTGTCAGTGCAAATCGCATTTACTTCAAGTAAAAACATTTTCATCATTAATAAAATAACGCAAACGTATAACACAATATTCTTCGTATTGTTTAAATTAGCAGCCATCCTTACTATTTCTTTTATGAATTTGCTAACTGCTATAATTTTTTATTGTTCGACTAAGCTTTTCGTCATTACTGACATCTTCAGGTCTTAAACAACCTAGTTATTTAAGACCTGAAGATGTCAGTAATGACGAAAAGCTTAGTCGAACAATAAAAAATTATAGCAGTTAGCAAATTCATAAAAGAAATAGTATAACACAATAGCTCAATAGCATAATAAAGTCCACCTCAAGAAACTCATAGACGCATAACTTTCAAAATAATCTGAACTGTCTTTTTATTTTTTACTGAAAAACTGATGTTAAAACACTGAAGAGCTAATAATCATTAATATAATAATAAATAATAATGATTACTAACCAACCTAAATCAGTAATTATGAATCTTATTTTTACGTGTAAAAATGTAACAGTTCGAGTTAACGAATATACTCGTACAGTATATTACAGCCCTTTAAACACTTGTCAAACGTCTTCAGAAAAATGGACATGTAAACGTCTGTGGGAATAGTAATGTTTGTTTGCAAACGTCCATAGATGACATTGCTTCAGTATTTACTGTTTTCACCGAAGTGAAGTGTTGAAAATGACATTTCATATTAAAATGTCAAGCGGTATTGGACAGCTGTCAATATATTCACCCGGCAGCACCACGATAGGTGTGACCTTAATAATTAAAATAATTTTCCACAGAACACCTTTCATATACAAAGGTTGTGCGCGCGTTCATACAAATAGGTATATGGGATATAGTTCAAATATGCTGAATCATGAAATGATTTTCGATCGAAAATCTTGCCAACGGATGAACTAAAAGTTAAAGATACCCTTACAAATAACTACCTACCTACCTACCTAATAAAGATACCTACAAAATACTATAATTATATTAATGAGGACAATTTCAAATTTTAAATTTTCAGCTTTCTAGACATATGTTGGTTAATACCTCGTTTACAGAACGACCACAAATTCATAATTAATACACTCCTCATGAATAGGCCTACATTATGAGAATAATGCATTTTATCTCTGACGTTTGAACGTAATCAAAAAACTATTTAGTCTCAAAAAAAACTAAAATATTAAAAATGTTTTTCTTGTGTTTATGATAATCTTTATTCACGAAAATCAGACAATTACACTTACATTACACACATTCATGAAAAAATATTTTAATGTTCTTAATCGTAGATAACATTTTTATAGTGAAAGTTTTTAGACGAGTGGAAACATGTTCCACGGTCACAATTTATAATGGTATGTACAGATTGTGGCACTCACATTCTATAAATAATATACCAAGGAAACAGCAAGATGCTTAACTTTTTTACGCTTAAACTACGTGACAAAACAGAAAGATTCGTTTTTTTAAGGTGTGGTTCCGTTTGAGAGATGACTTGTCAAGTGGAATTCAATGGAAGTATTTCCAATTTTGCGTTGAACGCCACACAACACACTTATCTGTTAATATACAGTCCCCCCTTATGCGTCGACCGCATGCAACTGCTTCAAGCATCGATGTTATGACTTCTCCAATGGAATTGGTCAGAAGTACTGTATGTCGAACGCTAGAGACTGCATGCGACTGATGCAACGACTCCAGTTAGCCTGCAGAGGTCACATGCGATCTACGTATAATAATAAAACACTCTATTTACTGCATTGTATTGTCATAGTTTTAATAACCACCAAACAGATTTAATGAAAGTTAATACAGTAATATTTTAGTTAGTACAGTAAAACAGTTGATCAAATAAATGTATAGTAAAACTCTTGAACTTTTAATTTGTTTTTGCTGTATTCTTTCTCTAGTATAGCTAGCGTGACAGTCGTACGTTATTTGATGCTTTAAAAGGGATGATGTAAATTTTCCATTTTTAAAATCCACAGCCTATGGACACGGACTTGAAAACTTCAAACTGCAGCATATAACAAGTATGCCTTTGCCATTCTTTTATCCGTAGTAGAATAAGTATGTAGACTTATGTAAGCGAATATTTATGGAATAGTCGACCAACCTGCAAAAACGTGCAATACGCGTGCGTAAAATTAAACGCCGACTGTCACTTTATGCGTATTCACCAACTACAGTGTGAGTAAGACTGACTCACGTTTCTCACTGGAACGTAATATAATTAACTTATAGTTGTTTATTGTGTGAATGTTGTGTCGTGCATTGCAATATTTAGAAAGATGACTTCCTGAATTACGTAGGATTACATCCTGTTGATTAACTACATAAACTTGATTACTTTATGATGGTGAAACTGCAGCTTGTGGTTGTTTTACTCTTTTGGTTTAGACTGACTGCCATCACACGGGACCACTGTAATCCACAGTGATCTGACGTGACATATCGTTAATGTTCTTTTTATCACAACGTCTTTTAAAACGTTTAATTTCATACAATAATTAGACATATATTTAATAATAAATTATATTTTTCAACCTGCTGTGAAAAACAACTATAAAATCCGTAATCAAAGAATTAAAAAACTAATTTAATCAGAATCAAAACAAAAGTTAAGTGAGCTATAACATTTTACGAAATTACGAAAGTTATTACCATTTTACGAAATAACTTACTACATATTGTAATAGTTCCAAACAGTGTTTATGTTAGCGACTAGTTGTTGGGTCAATTCTGTAGTAATACCGTTTCGCCATCTAATTTCGAAGTACGGTTTGGGTTATATTAGGTATTTATAATTTATTATTATGAATTATGTACGGTTGTTAATTATTTTAATGTTTACTCGCCTCATTTATGAACTAAATTCATTAAACGGCTCTAATGGCTTGAGTTGCACTAAGTTCAATTGTCTTATGGTCTAACACCACCCGCAGTAATCGTCACTCAATGTTGTTGTGATAAATAATTATGTTGTTGATAAAAATAAGTACTTACTTCTATTGTTACTTCACTGGTTACAACACTCTTCGTTTAGTTATAGTCGTTGATGATTAATTGGATGTTTGAAATTCTTCAATTCGGCGGGCCATGGGTGCTACCAACTGACCCAGATGTAAACATAACCTTAACTCAAAACCACTAATAGCTCGTTAACTGAATAAAATAAATTCGTGCTTCATTAATTTTGTTCAAATGCTTTTTATTCATCGTAAGATGTAATGTTAAATCCTTTTTAAAAACAATTAATTAATCAGTTTATTTTTACTGAAAACAATCGGTTATTTGGTTCGAAACTCGTATCTCAGTGTTGGTCACAATGTTGTATAAATCGTCTTTGTTGACAAAATTGTCTAGGTTGTTTATATACAATAGAGTTCTTTTAACTGCAACACACGTAATTAAAATGCTGATTACTATTATCAAAACATCGTAAAATGAGAGTGATTACAATATGAGTTGATTAAATACTTCACCTACTACAATAAAATTTGTCTGAACACTGACGTCTAATTTGGAGGTTAATCGGTGATGGTGAGGTTACCCACGTTAACCTCAATTCACAATTAAATTACGTTTAATAAGTTGAAAGTGCTAGAATAATAATGTTTTGTTGGTTGTGTAGTGTTACTAAATAGTTACAAGTGTTTAACAATTTCGAATGGCATTATCATATAATGTACTAAATTCATCAATTATTTTTTATAAATGTCACTATACTTCCTTAATTCCTATTTATATTTTTTATATTCACTATTAATACTTTATTTAGCATTCATTGCTTTATTATTACACCACTTCACTACACTTGTACTCGAAGTCGGTTGACTTTACCTCTTGAAGGTTAGGTTGCCCGTGTTTACATTCGTTACCGCACTGCATTATGGGTTAATCGCGAATTACTTTAGCGCAGAAGCTGTCATCCGTACGGCTTTAAAACTGGTGAAGAACTGTCCAAAATTTTCGCGTCTCTCTCTCTGTTCCTACCTATGTCCACGGCGGAATTTTCGATATAGGTATTTTGATTGGTTGGAATGTCGAGCATTCCATTATTAACTCATTACCCCCGCGTTGTCAAAATAATTTAATTCTGTTCAAAGCGTGGGTTTTTGGGTACGAGAGTACAAAACTGACGCCAAACTGTTTATCTAAACTAGTAAAATATTTTACAATGGATAACAATTCTTTATGCTACTTGTGAGCTCAATCTAGCTTTACCATCATCTGGCATCTGTCCTGCTAAGCATTTAGACATCTCACAAGGCATAATACTGTTCATGATTAACAAAGGTAACAATTCTAACTTAGATCCTATTACAATTCTTTTATAAACTTATGTCCTATATTTATTTAATTAACATTTGGTTATCACCTATATTGGATACAATGCATTCCAAGTCCTTTGCTGTAATTATTTGACATTATTAACACTCAATTGTGAATAAAACACAAAGTCTGGTTCTAAGCTTCATTAGGTTAAGCTTCACAGCAGCACTATGAGTTAGATTTACTTCTTACAGTATCATGGTTGCACCTTAATAGCTTACAACATTTCATACTTAATTCTAAAGAACCATATCAACTTAATTCTAAAGAACCATATCAACTCTTGGTCAACTTAGTTTTGATTAAGAGATGCCTTTCTCCTTGTATTTCAACTAATGAACCTTGCATCTTGTTGCAACAAGTCGTGTGCATTATAGGTATATTATTAATGGTTAATTTAGTGACAATTATTAATTCGTTTACATATCAATAGTTAGTTTACATAACACTGGTTATATTGATAGTATTTACTCTTTCTTTTTATTGGTATTTCTATGGGTTTGTAATGTACAATATGAGTCCTTCATACTCTGTCATTTTCATCTTGTTAATTTACATTAATTACAATAATTATAACATCTTAGGGATCTAGTCTGTGTCTTAGAATAATCTCTAGCTCATCTAGTTTTATGATATAAAACTATTATATCATTTTCAATACCTATTTTTGTATTTACCAGTGTAATTTCACAGCTGTTTAGGTTAGGTTGTCTACTTTTACATTCACTGACTAAAATAAGTTCAGATGTTTTTGTTTTTACTAGTTATATTGCTCACTTATTATTATTTATTAATAGTACTATCTATCATTTATCATTTTGATCGCCATTGTCCCGTTTGTCTTATATTCTAAATACATTTGGAATTATTAATCAGTTCTTTCTGATATTCATTTGTTTAAATTAATTATATTTTTTGAAGATAAGATACAATCTTATTGTTTTATATTATACATTATCATATATTTCATAATCATATGGTTATTACTTCACTCTCCTAATCTTGTTGGGTATCTTTTTATTTTAAGTCTCAATTATTGTTATTTCCCTGTCATTTAGTATGTTTTGTCTGTTATTTTATAACTATTTTTCCTTCAAATTGGAGTTATATTTTTTACTCTCTTTATCGTGTAGATACTCTCTTCTTTATTTATAGTGGTTATGTTACTTTTCCTTTACTTTATAAACTTAATTGTTTTTATGATTCATTTGATCTCCTTTATTTTTAATTGTCATATCTCCTTTAACAGTTATTTTTGGGTTGTCCTGATTCTGTTCTCTGCATAGTTTCATAATTAGTCTACTCACTATCTTAATCTATTGGGTATTCTTTAGTCACATTTTGTCTAGTCTATACGTCGGTTTGTCTTCATTACTTTAGCATTCATGTTCATTTACTAAGGAGTTATTCTTTATTCTTTTAAATTAATTTGGTATTTAATCTCTCTCCTCTTTCAAAGGTTATTCTTGGTCGTTTTTTGTGGTATCTGAATGTTTAAGAGTGTTCAATTTGGGTTTTTGTGGTACTGTGACGTTTCGTAACGTTACAACATTAGTCGTCCTTGATCGTTAGGCGTTAGGCGTCACAAAGGCATAATGAGCCCTTTTCTCAGTAAACCGTGACAAACACGTCAGTTAGACGATGTAGGGCAAACATTACTCACCAGATAAAGGCTTCGGTGAAGGCAGTGTCAATAGGTTGAGCTTGAAGGACGCCTCGTTCGTTACAAAACCCGTATTTAATTTATCACACTGTGTCCAATTATTACTACACCAACGAAAAACGAATGAAATACGACACCAGGTTGTACGTTTTATTGCAAACATAACTTATATTATTGATGTGAGTGCAAATCCTTTTAGAATGATTTTATTTTTATCTTGTTAGCAGAAAGAAAAACTTAACATTTTTGCTTCGATAAACCGTTGACAAAAAAAAATTAGATATATTCCATATTCTTGAAAACAGTCTATATTTTAACACTTGTTTTCCTAGACTAAACAGGTAGCCAATAAAAACTATATGGAATTACACACAATTCACTAAGTACGTTATAGCTAGCCAATGCAAACTGACAATAAACACTTAACACTTAAAACCTATAGACTCATACTCCTCTCTGATCCCTCGCAATTCCTTCTCTGAACATGATTTATCTACCCATCCAAAATCCCATATTGTAGAGTAATGTTGACGGGAACTTATATTTACGGTAAGTTTATATGTTGATCGCCAGTTGTCAGGAGTTTGTGATATCTTATTACTTGGTAGGCCTAGTACTTGAGTGGCACCTGCACGACTTATTTACTCAGAAAAACGTGAGATATTGTACACACAGCGGTTAGTTACGTAACAATACTATAGAATGCAATTATTATGTCATCTTCAAGGTTTAAACAAAGGATGGCTTGTTCCGGTCTCAAATTGGCAAAGATTACAGCTGGTCACTCCTGCGGTTTCTCGGGCGTCTCACACCTCTCCGTCCTCTCGGCTTATAGTTCCATAGTTGTTTGGCGATGCGGCAGTCATCCATTCGGCAAACATGTTTCCATCAATCCAGCCGATACTGGGCGGTCCTGTCGAGTATACTCATAATATTCAGTTCCTGCCGTATATCTGTGTTTCTTCTATGATCATGGAGAGTATACACAGAAGATACTTGCCTGAGAATCTCAGTTCAGCCGCTTTGATGAGACTGACCTGGCATTTTGTTAAAGTCCAATTCTCAGACCTATAAAGAAGTGTGCGAAGAGCTATCACCTTTAAGAGTTTTAGGCGTGTTCCTTTACTTCCTGACTCAAGAGTTACCTGATGGTCCTGCACATAAGGTTAAACTTATATAACTTTTTTCACAACATCGTTGCTTGCATTATAAGACACACCGTAGCCCAGGTATTCAAAATTGCTAACTTGTTCCAGGACAGTACCATCTATAACTATTTTTGCTCGTACGAGATCAGTTCCACGAAAAACCATCACCTTGATTTTAAGTGTGGATATTTGCAATCAAGGGTCCTTGCGTATTCGATTTAACACATGTATACGCATCTTTAATCTGTTTTCAGAGTCCGTCAGAATCGTCGGCAAACAACAAAGTGTCAATTGTAGAGTGACCAATCATAAAATGTTCTGAAAGACGCATCTGCCAGTTTTGTGTGACATCGTCAATATATAACTTAAAAAGGGAAGGTGATAATGGACACCCTTGTCGTACTCCACAATTGATTAGGTCAACTCTAGGAGCTGTTCTCGGATTCCCTGCTTTTTTATACAGGCTATGTATTGCTCTAATTAGGTGTTGTGGGATCCCTTTCCTTGCCATTACTGCCCATAGTTTGCTCCGATTCACTCTGTTAAACGCCTTCTCAAAGTTGATGAAAGCTATTTATGTAGGGAGCTGATACTCTACGCTTTTCAAAGAGCTGGGCTATTGTAAATATACAATCTAAACATGATCGACCGTTCCTGAAACCGTTCTGGGCCTCTGAAAGCATAGTCTCCGTTATTGCATTCAGCCGTGTTCCAAATAGGCCTATAGAAAGATCAAATATTATGTAAATTACTATGTAGCAATTATTATGTAAGTTAGTAATTCACTCAGCACACTTATTTGTGAGATGTCTTAAACGTTATGTGTAATGTTAAACGTCAAGGAAACTCTTTTGTAAAACCTTTCTGAATGTGATTCCTGAGTGTTTATTCTAATTTTAAAAGCTTGTTATCAAATATAGAGGCAGACTCAAACCTAAGAATAATAAAATATTATAACTATTTATTTGCTAAATAATCCTTATTAATACTACAGAAACTAAAACGAACAAAGTAAAACCTGTAACATAAACTCATTCAAATCGTTAACTAAACAGTGATCTAATTTCACTTGTTCTGTAACTATAGAAAACTTTCTATGTCCTTGTTTAACGAATAAGTATAAATGCAGGAATTATGTCTATAACAACGGCAGGTAAAATTTAAAACGTTTGTTTACAAAAAAAACTTTTAGAAAATATTACCGCCACGTGCACCTTTATTTGACAGTGTTAGTAAATACCTTACATGGCTACTACGAACCTAGTACGGTACAGCATTAATTGAGCAGTGTCTAAGATAAAGGAAAAATAATTAATTTTATGACACAGTGCCGTCACTAGGAACGCGATAATTAAAATTTTGAAGTAATGTGGAACGTAGGGCATTTGCCCACGCTCAATGTCCTTCGTGACAGACATTACGTAATATGGTGAATTAGGACTATGCAAACTACACTTTCTAATCTGGCTTCAGCACACCTGCTGGTGTGAGATTTTAGACACTGTTTAGCTGTTGACAGAGTTTAGACGTTAACAGAGAAATAAAACTATTTTACATACGTTTTTCGTCTATGTTTTACTGCATGCAGATACTATTGTTACGGCGGTCTCCTCGATCGTCGTACGTACAGTAAAAACAAAATAAGTACAAGACACCAATTAAGTCACTAATCACACCTTTAATTGTTACAGTAAAACAGTTCGTAATGAACAACACAGTCTCTACAACAAATCAAATGAAAATTGTTCACACGCAATAAAATTTCCACTAATATTAAAGACAATTGTATTACAATTATACCGTCCGATTATCAAACACCACTCTTAACTAATAACCACTTGAACGCACACAGTAATATCGCTACTACGTATAACTCTCGGACCGCACTATCCAAAATCGCAACTGATACTCAAAACTAAGGCCGCTGCCGCCATGTATTTATAGTCCCGTTCACACACCAGAAGCTTCCAAACTGCGTCTTATCTCTCGTGTAAACTATTTAATTAACTACGGCCTTGACACAGGCCAAGCGCCCGAGCGAAGCCCGGCACAGTCGAGAAGATTCTCGCAAAATGCGTCTAGCAGCACGTACGCCACACGCTTACATTCTGGATCTCTCTGGAACGTTCGATAAACACGTAGATTGTTCTGTGATGCCGTAACACTATATAACAAGTAACAACGATCTACAGTAATTCCTTAAGTAATATGAGCGCAAAAACAATTTTAATTTTACCTAATGGTGGTTTTCAGTAGTGTAGCCTAATATTCTTATAAGAGTAATAATTTTTGTTTTTAGATTTTAGGAAGCGTTCCTGGTTAGGAATTTTGAGACGATTTTCTTCCAAATCGTTACCTATTTCAATTTTAATGCTGAAATTAATTTGTTAGAGTTAAGCAAAACGTGCATAAAAGTAAGTCTGTAATCTATATAACTCATAAAGTCTAATTTATATAACTCAAATAGTCTGAGGATTTATGTGTACTGAATACAAATCCACACCGTTACAACGATTGCCACCAAATTTTGCACAGGTAACCTTTGACACAAGGCGAAAAACACTTTCTAACTTGGAATTTGATATTTTGCCCCATTCGCACGATTTTGGCCATTTTAATTATGCCTTTTTGTTGACGCGTATAAGATGTCAACAACACCATGAAGAGCAGAAGTACTATTAATTACCATATTATTTACTATTAATTACCATAGTAACAAGTAAATAAACAAATGATATTTAGCGGCATCGGAACTGTACCTTTATCCGTTCCTGCAGTTTTTAATGTTTTTAATATGCCATTTTATCGATATATTTTGTATACAGATACGTCTATATATTATGATTGTTTTAAACGATTATAAAATTTATGTTTACACGTATTTATGATGATGCAATGAATAAGTAATAAAACTATATTAAATACTACTACTAAAGGTGTCAACAACACTATGGAAACTGGAATTAATTGCTACAGTAACAAGTAAATAAACATAAGCTATTTAGCGGCATCGGATATGTACATTTGTCCATTCCTGCAGTACATTTCCGATGTTTAATATGCTGTTGTATCGATATATTACGATGTGGAAAAGAAGAAGTGTACTAATTTGAAAATTGTCCTATTTCTTAATGCAAAGCGAAAATACGTGTTGTTTTCATTTGTGAGTTTAGTTGACAACGGTTTTTGGTTTTTAATTTACTGCTGAAATAAATAAAAGCCCCGGTGAAGAAAACATAACGTTTAATGTGTGTATACAATGTTTATAACACAGTAACACTTAAAATTAGGAACCTAACGTTTTTTAGTTAACGGGTAGTTGTTAAGCACTAAATAATTTAAAATTGGTACACTTCTTCTTCTTCATATCGTGGTATATCGATATTATCGCATAATCAAAACATCGAAAATGTAGTGTAGATACGGTTATTGAGAGAGTACCAATATTTATATTTCTTCTTCTTCGTATGATTTCTACAATAAAATGTTTTCTGTAGTTTTAAAATCTTTTAATTAACAATTTTGTGGTTTCTTTATTATATAGGTTATTTCTGTAAAGAAGTTTTTCAAAAAGTGTGTCTGCTGCTTTTTTTTTTAGAAATTAACTAAGTTGTATAAAAATTGGAAAGTCAACATGGAATATTAACGTATGGAAATAGTGGTCGGTGTTAATATGGAATGTTTTAAATTAATCTGTAATATTTACAATAAACACTATGTTGTAAATGATATTCACAATTTCTTATTAACGTGTAGTTCATCGTTTACAGTGAATATTGAAATAAGATTATCTGCCTTAATAAATTGTTTTAAAATAATATTAATACATTTTTCCTTAGATAAAATAAGTTAGTAAATGTGTGTAATGTCTGGGAATATGTAGCAGATTAGAACTATTGTTACCATGGCAGTGAATTCGTTTTGAATGCAGTTAAAATATCGTTATGGAGAACCATACATGACTTCCATGTTCTAAGATTTTATTTAAAATTATTTTCGAAATGAAATATCTGCATAGAAACTACTTCTTTCTACAGTCAGAACCACAGTAATGTGGTCACTAACGTATACCATTTCACGTTAGGGCACTCGATTTTTACTGACGATGGCAGTCGATGGCACTGCCGAAACACCTGGTTTTGCAGAAAACATTAACCACGGCCAAACAGCCCGGAAAGGAATTTTAACAACCAACTATCGGATGTTGCCGATAACGTAGTACACATGTAAAAATTATTCCCTCCCTCTTCAACTATCATTTTCATTTATAGAAAATTACCCCCTCCCCATTAACTACCCTTTTCATTTATAGATATTTCATCTACCTTTCTACAGTGGATTATTGTAACCTTCTTTCAAGAATACTTTATTTATCAAAATTAATTACTTTACTCTTGTTAAAACATAAAACGTTGCTGGTAAATTACCCCTTCCCGTAACCGATCTTCACCAAAATCAATAGGCCTACAGTCCTCTACAATTCAGACAGGCATGCAAACAATTATTTGATTGTGTTTGAATTTGCGGCACTTATCGTTTGCCATAGAAAAAATTCTACCCACACTTTTCAAAAAATGATTTTTCTTCACGTTTTGAGGGTAGTACAATCAAAATCAGCCCTTATCTCGAACACGATTGTTTTCGCCATCACCATACTTCCATTTTCTTATGGAACATGGAAGTAAAAAATAAGTGGAACAACATCCAAGTTACAAAAAGAGTGATAGAAGAGAATTATAGACCATGGATAAACATACATGACTTCCGTGTCCTAAAATTTATATTTAAAACATTTAAATATTAACTAAGTGAATGCTTGAGTTCTGAAGAAATGATGTATCAGCTAAAATGGTACCCCCATGTCAGGTGGGTGAAGACTATCCTCAACCTTCGTGAGGAAGGACTGTACTTTTGAATAAAATGTTTGTAGGTCGAACGAAGAGCTGGCCAAAAGGAGCTGCGATCTGATTCCTGTAATGAACTTACGCTCTCGCTGCGAGTTATCGGCCGAGGGTGAATGATGACTATAGTGTTATCAAAGTCTTTCCTGTTAATACAAACTAGTCACTTTTCTTTTTTAAAATCGAGTCTTTCTTTTTTCTTTCCATCCGTCTTCTGAATTCCAGAACGACGGTTCTGTTTACCCGTATAATTATAAATTTCTCAGCAAAACATTTCTTCCTTAATACGTTTGTGTCTTCTGTTTAACACCCACCATTCTGATGCATGTCATAACGCTATATTCCACACGGGCTAGTAAATAACGAGTCATCAGTGAGGTCAAAATATTTTCCAGGAGGGGCAAACAATTTTCCAGAGGAGAAAAATATTTATATATTTTTCATACATGCACATATTAGTTTGTAATTCTTATATTATAACAGAAATAAGTACACAGATTGTATTAATTAATTGAAACATTTATTGCTTCAAAATATGCATAAAATTAATGGCTTGTAAAAGTTAATGTTTGATCTCCATTAAGTAGTGCTCAAGTTTCCAAAATTTTAATATTATTATGTCCGTAATCAAAACATCACAGAAGGTTTTAGTGTGTATAAGGGTACATCGTGGAAAAAAAAATTCAACATTCCCTATGGAGCGTTGCTCAGAGTAAAGCTGCGAATCTACAGTGTACGTTTCACAGAACAAACACGCGGAAAAGAAGGATCGCTCCGAAGTCTCTCATGGAACCTGAGCATCTTGCAGAGGGTTCACTCCCTAAAGACGAAAAGTCTGTCTATGAACGTTCTTCTGTAAACACGTGCAGTTACACTGGTGAGCGATCCACAAGAAGCAAATCGCTGTCCACGCTGGACACCTTTTCGGCTTGCACACGTTGTGTTGATGTGGGTCTCGACACTATCCATTTAAAAAGCGTGCAAACGTAAGAAAATAAAAATGAATGAGGCCAGAAATAACGCGAATTGTGTGTGTGTGTTCTGCCTGTCTTTTTATTGCAGTAACCACAATAATAAAACTTTGGGAACCTAAACATTACATAATTGAGATATGCTTCCCTGCCAGGAACGATATGTTTTCACTCATATAAGATTTAAATAAAAATGAAAAAAATATAATTTTGTTAAAGTGAAATGAAATGTTTCCATATAAACTACTTCTTTTTTGTCATTAACGTATTACACACATAAAACATAAAATTTACTTCCTCCATCATCAAATACCATTTTAATTTATTAATAAAATGACCCCCTTCCCCTTCAACTACCCTTTTCATTTATAGATATTTCATCTACCTTTCTACAGTGGATTATTATGACCATCTTTTTAGGATACTTTATTTATCAAAATTAAGCAATTTACTCTTGTTAAAACGTAAAACGTTGCAGGTAAACTACCCCAACCAAAACAATAGGCCTTGGGTCCTCTACAATTCAGGGCTGTATGCAAAAACCTATTTGATTCTGTTTGATTTGCTGCTGTTATCGTTTGCCATAGAAAAAATTCTACAGAAAGATAGACAGACAGACAGACACACAGACACTTTTCGAAAAATGACTTTTTTTCATGTTTTGATGGTAGTACAATCAGAATCTGCAATTATCTGTAACACGATTTTTTTCGCCATGACCATAATTCCATTTCCTTATGGAACATGGAAGTAAAAATTAAATCTTCAATTATTGCGGTATTATAACTAAAAGCAACGTTAAAAAATTGGCAGGTTCATATAATATTATATTCTGGTTTACACACATAGAACAAGAAATATCGGTCATGTCTGAAGAGAAACTTCGATGAATTTCAATAAAAGCACATTTAAACTGGGTTAAACAATGGTAATTATTAGAAATAAAATAAATCTGTTACTAGGCGATTAAACTAAATTTTGTATTACTTCCATATTCCTTAAGGAAATGGAAGTATGGTGATGGCAAAAAAAATCGTGTTCGAGATTATTGCAGATTCTGATTGTACTACACTCAAAACATGAAAAAAAGTCGTTTTCCGAAAAGTGTCTGTGTGTGTGTCTGTCTGTCTGTGTGTCTGTCTGTGTGTCTGTGTGTAGATTTTTTTCTATGGCAAACGATAACTCCCGCAAATTCAAACAGAATCAAATACTTTTTTGCATACAGCTCTGATTTGTAGAGTACTCACGACCTATTGTTGTTGGTGAAGATCGGTTGAGGGAAAGGGGTAGTTTACCGGCAACGGTTTCTTTTTATCAAGGGAAATTTTTTTCTGCAAACGATAACAGCCGCAAATTCAAACAGAATTAAATAATGTTTCGCATACAGCCCTGAATTGTAGAGTTCTCAAGACCTATTGTTTTTGGTGAAGATCGGTTAAGGGAAAGGGGTAGTTTACCTGTAACGTTTTATGTTTTAACAAGGGTATTTACTATGGCAATGATAACAGCCGCAAATTCAAACAGAATCAAAAGATTATTTGCATATAGCCCTAAATTGTAGAGTTCTCAAGACCTATTGTTTTTGGTGAAGATCGGTTAAGGAAAAGGGGTAGTTTACCAGCAACGTTTTTTTAACAAGGGTATTTTCTATGGCAAACGATAACAGCCGCAAATTCAAACAGAATCATACAATTTTTTGCATACAGCCCTGATTTATAGAGTACTCAAGATCTGTTGTTTTTGGTGAAGATCGGTTAAGGGCAAGCGGTAGTTTACCAGCAACGTTTTTTTATCAAGCGTATTTTCTATGGCAAACGATAACAGCCGCAAATTCAAACAGAATCAAATAATGTTTGGCATACTACCCTGAATTGTAGAGGTCTCAAGGACTTTCGGTTTTGGTGAAGATCGGTTAAGGGGAAGGGGTAGTTTACCTGCAACCTTTTACGTTTTAACAACAGTAAAGTACTTGAAAATTCATTTAAACTTTTTGAAACAATGGTAATTGTTAAAAATAAAATAATTTTGTTGCCGGAAATAAAATTATAATTTTTTCATTTTAATGTAAATTATGTATGAGTTAATATCTTTATATATATAATTCTTCTGTACGTGTGTATGTCACTGAACTCCTCCATGTATAAAATAATATATCGTTCGTGGCAGGTAAGCATATCTCAGTTATGTAATGTTTACGTTTCCATTTTATTATTATGCCTACAGCAATAAAAAGGCAGGTAAGACACACACACACACACACACACAATTCACGTTATTTCTGGCCTCACTCATGTTTATTTTCTTACATTTGCACGCTTTTTAAATGGAAAGTGCCGAAACCCACACCAACATAACGCGTGCAAGCCGAAAAAATGGACATCAATTTGCTTCCTGTGGATCGCTGGGCAATGTAACTGCACGTGTTTACAGAGGAACGATTCATAGACAGACTTTCCGTCTTTAGGGAATGAACCCTCTGCAAGATGCTGAGGGTCCATGAGTGACTTCGTAGCGCTCCTTCTTTTTCGCGTGTTTGTTCTGTGAAACATACACTGTAGATTCCCAGCTTTACTCTAAGCAACGCTCAATAGGAAATGTTGAAAATGTTTGTCCACAGTGTACCCTCATTCACACTAAACCTGCTCTGATATTTTAATTACGGACATCATAATATTAAAACTTTGGAAACTTGAGGCACTACTTAATGGAGATCAATCATTAACTTATAGAAGCCATTAATTTTATGCATATATTTTATATATATGTGTACAACGTTATCGGCAACAAAGAAGTAGTTTTTGTTAAAATTCCTTCCCGGGATATTTGGCCGTAGTCCAATGTTTTCTACAAAACCAGACGTTTCGGCAATGCCATCGACTTCCATCATCAGTGAAAATCGAGTGCGATAACGTGAGGTGGTATATGTTAGTGACCACAGTACTGTGGTTAAGGCTGAAGCAGTAAGTAGAAAGAAGTAGTTTCTATGGTAATATTTCATTTCGAAAATGATTTTAAATATAAATCTTAGAATATGGAAGTCATGTATGGTTCTCCATACCGATTTTTTTAATTTAAATCGTCGAAGCGTGAAGATGAATTTCCTGGCTCGCAAGTATATCATTTCCATTATTTAATGTTTACGTTTCCAAAGTTGTATTATTATGATTACCGGTATCAAAAGGCAGGCAGGACACATACACACGCATACAATCGTGTTATTTCTGGCCAACTCGCGTTGATTTCCTTGTGTTTTAACGTATTTTAAATGAAAACTTCCGTAGTCCATACAACGACGTACACGCGTGCAAGCGGAAATGGTGTCCAGCGTGGACGGAGATTCGCTTCATGTGGATCGTTGTCCAGTTTAACTGCACGTGAAAACAGTGGAACGGCTCACAGACAGACGTTTCGTCTATAGGAAGTGGACCCTCTGCAAGTGCTCAGGGTTCAAGCGAGTGACTCTGGAGCGCTCCAATTCCGCGTTTATCTGTTCTGTGAAACGTACACTGTAGATTCGCAGCTTTACTCTGAGCAACGCTCCATAGTGAATGCTGAAAGTCTTTGCCCACATTGGACCCTCATACTCTGCTCTGATGTTTTGATTAAGGCAATCATAATATTAGAACTTTAGAAACTTGACCATTACTTAATGGAGAACAAACCTTATCTATAACCAGCCTTTTCACACTCCTATGTGTATTATGAAATATAATAAATAATTCAATGAAATAAGTATCTTAATGAATACAATATGTGTATTTATTCAAAATGTTACCATAGTGGTAATTGCGCTTAATATATTTATATATTTTACGATAAGGTCAGTTATTGAGAAATCCAGTATTAGGACATGATCCATCGGCACTTTGAAAGGAACAAAATAAACTGTGGCAACAGCGATTACGACACGACTGGGGGTCGCGAGTAGTGCAGTGTCCCGAGTCTCAGGAAGGACTCCGGCAATGAGGAAATTGTGGGTCACTCTGTCGGAACGGACACAGGATCTACGCGCCAGGCGTCTCACAGTGTCATCAAGAGAGCGGACACCGAGTCCTCTCCTCAAAAGACGAGAAGAGTACCTCCGGGGGACTTTACGGCTGTGCCCCTCCTGCGCGATCCGACCGGTCATCCCGGTAGCACACGTAGTTTGGGTAGTCGGAATCGACGATGCGGGGTCAGGTGCGTCTCTCCATTAAGAAGCACATCGGGCTTGTGACGGGCAACGAACTCTAAGAGCTCAGAATGCCGGGAAGCGAGGCCGTTGGAGTTCCACGCCACGAGCTCGAGGTCTCTTTTGAGGGATTGCCGTGGTTGTCCGTTCATAACAGAACGTGGTTGTCGCGTTCCGGTTCCGAGGGCGCGGCTTTTGGTGTGGCCTGTTTAGTTACGCTCGGGCTCACTGCACTAGGTGGTGGTTTCGGAACTGGAGCAGACCTTGGGACTGGTTTCCGGACCACAGGCTCAGAGGCTTTGGCCGTTTTAACTGGTTGAACAACTTGTCGAGGCTTAGGCTGGACTGGCTTTACAAGTTTGTCCAGCTGCTCTTTGTAAACTGGGCAGCGCCTGTTATTTGCAGCATGGGCGCCGCCACAGTTGATACAGTACCTGTGGTTGTCAGGAACAGCGCAGGCCTGCGGTAGGTGGTCATTTCCGCATCGGACGCAGGTCGGCGCGTTCCGACAACCGAAGCTGCTGTGGCCGAACCACTGACATATCTGGCATTGGGAAATTCGCCCGGTCTGACGGCAGGGCTCTACGCTAACGCAGAGCCCGAAAGCCATTTCAACTCTAATAGGGCCTGGGTGGATTCGCCCTTCTCTACTTGGAGTCTGATAAGGGGGAGGGGTCGATGCGAGCCATAGGTTGTGGCAGCCTCTAGGTTGTTGCAGCTTGCAGCTACTGCTTCTTATAAATCTCATAGTTCAGCTCATATTAGTCTTATAGTTCAGCTTAAATCTTATAGTCTGAACTGATCATAAAATTTAATGTGATAAAGTAGAAAGTAATGTAATGTGTGTAATGTAAGAAAGTGTTAGCCAGTACCCGGTTCTATGCAACAAACAAATTGTAAAAACTTCGAGTTTATTCAAATTTTTACAGTACACATTTTGATTGTTTATAGATTTTTGTTAAACTCACTCATGTTAAATTAGAGTAGCTTGGCTCCAGAACCAAGTAAGGACATTTGTTTTATAAACGTAATAAATACAGCAAATCTCTGGCAACAGTTCAACTAAAACGACAGCGCATGGAGCTAAATGTCACACGTATACCAGTGATTGTAAATTATAAAATTACTTATTGCAACACAAATTTGTATTTAGATCAGATTTAAGTATATTTAACATTTAGAATTTAATAATACATAACAATATATTTAATAATATTTAAGTATAGTAGGCTCAGTAGGCTTTCACTGTTCAAGTCAACCATGCTATTTGTAAAACCTTTTGAGTTTGGCAACCGTGGTCTGTTGTTAAAAATATTCTGTTCCTTGTTGCCTGACGTTTTAATGGCTCGAGCATTCGTCATAAGAGTAGGCACGGCTATCAGAATGTTACAGATATCCCAGAGACTGATAACAAATATACTGTACTCCATAAATCTTCGGAATATAAGCCAATAACGAAGAGATCGTTTCTAGAAATAGACCACGCACAACAACCCTGAACGTCTGTGCAAGTAAAATTTGAGTTAGTGCTATATTTTTGATATTTAGAATCCATGTCAGTTCTTTAAAGTTATAGATCAGATTTAAATAACTTTCCTAAATTTAAAAATTACATTTTACAGTATGCAAGCCACAGTCAAATTAATTAGTATATTAACATGATTCAGTTCCGCCTTGTGATTCTAGTAGCATTGTGAAACGTTTAGGAACGATCGTTCCATCTTTGGACATATTTACATGTTTCTCATAGAAGATCGCCTACCATTAATATTTATATTATAGTGCAATATATATTCACAATAAAATTTATGTATATTTATGTATTTGAACAGTACAAGTTCATTTATAATATATTTTTCATTAATTGTATTTCCGACATAGACTATAATGTAATCGACTATTGAAATTCATATTGTATTCTTCCATTTGTTATTTTTGTTTTAATTTAATGCAAAAATGTATCTTCATGAGTGATTTGTATGTCATCGTCTTCAATTTGGCAAAAAAACAGAACACATACCTCACAAAAAGGGAAAGTAACTCAGCATATTCCAAACATTCCAAATGGAGTTTCCACATAGCAGATTTGATTGAATGTTAGTATTAGATTTTATACGTTTACTAAATTTTTACTTTCAGTAGAAAAAAGTTGTTACTAGACAATAGACTGCATACTGATTTTACAGATCATGTAAGTTAAGAATAACTCCTCTACAAAATAACGTTTCTTTTACAATTTGAATAATAATCATAATTTTATAAAATAAAAAAATAAATCAGTTATTTTCTCTCTGTTAGTAGTCTTCATAACAACCTTGTAGAATTTTGTCGCTTCTCTCCTATGTACAATTTGCCCTCGAACGAGGCCTTTTGGTTTCGCAACCATTATCAAGTTCTTCCTACAAGTGGTTTAGACTAAAAGTGGTCAGAGAAGCAATAACATTCGACAAAATTAAATAACATCTATTTTTTAAATTATACTTTAAAAAAATTATATAACATCCATTGCTTAAATTAATATTAAAATTAAAATCCGTGTGAATGAACAAACAAAAATTAAAAAACATAACAGCCTGAAATCCCCCCTCCAAATCCAACACTACGTCCTAACCTACAATATTTTGGGCACGTGGGAGGCGGGCAACAGCTGTCATTTGTAGCTGGCTAACAGGGCACTGGTAATGAAATTCTGACAAAGTTGTATGTACCACTTGAAACCACACGCTCACACACGGTGGTAGCGATCGTAGCAATCGGCGGATGGCTCTATATTTATGAGTCCCGAATAACTTCAGGGAAACAGGACGCACTCTGTTATATTTAGTCTTAGCTACGATACTCGATGGCTCTGCCGTGATTGTCTCTTATTTAACAGGTACATGTCGAACTCACAGGCGAGGTCCTCAAAATAATTCTGTGGTTGAGGGATCTCTTAGAAACCCTAGACTTGAAAAAACTCTTCTTTGGAGCGCGAAGAAAAGGGAATACTACAGTAGCGTAGATGTAGAGATTGTTAGCACCGTCAGCCAGTACTACTGCTGTGTTAAAGAAATTGACCGCCAATCAGAATAAAGGGGAATTTACGAAAGTGAGTTTTCATAATTGAAAAATTAATACTGTACTTCTGGATCGACTGCCGTGGATATCAGTGCTCTGATAATCGAGATACTAAACAACCAGCAACGAGCGGCGTTGCTTATGATAGTGAGTTGAGTCCCCATACCACTCTAAACACTAAAAGGAAATAGTAGTGTACTGTGACTTACTCAACTGCACTAAAGACGAAATTGCTGCAGAGTTAGTACCACAAGACTTTATAACATATCTGAGACTGTCAGTAGGGAGGGAGGGATAGACACTTCCATCAGCCTCCCAGGTTTGCACCTTTAATAAGATAAATATGCCTGAGGAAATCCGAGAAGGTATTTCGTTGGCTGAACATGAGACATTTTCTCCTCAGTGTATGCAGTGTTTCCAATGTTTACGTCTTGGGTAGACGGGAACCCAGATGTGTTGTCCGAATCAAGACTTCTTTCTTCAAGAATTCAGACCATGGCGAAATCCCTTTAGCCGAACCGATAAAGTGCATGAAAAGTGTAAAATTAGCCCCTTGTTTTGTATTTATTATTATGATATTATTATTTAATGTTTGTGTAATTGGAAGTTTCATCGAACGTAAAGTGTGTCGTTCGGAAGCGTCTGGTAGCCTGCGTGCCTTACCTGTCCCTTCTCGCACTTTTGTAACTCCCGATAGACGCCAAATTGTTTTACCAGAAAACAATTAAAAGTTTTTACCTGTATGGGTTGACAGTGCACTAGTGTAAATTTGAATCGTTCGCCGACTGGCATGAAACCGATTCTCGTTTGAGTGGGGGAAAACGTGTTGCCAACTTGAATAATGTTGGTTATGTTGACTCACTGCTATTAAACAAAACATACATAATATTTTCTATAAATAAATACTGGACAGTTATTCTCGGTACACATTTGTTTTATTTAGGCTCTGAATTATTAGTTCTTGTTGACGCTTTATACAAAATAATAATTGATATAATAATTTTAGCCTCGGCAAAATATAGTCGCTCAGTCAGCGGATTGCTGGGTTGGCAGTACAATGTTTCTATTAGATGCAAGACAGCGTTGGTTATTATTTACAAAATTAAATCTTCCTATAGAGTCCTTTTAAGTAAGATACAGAAGTTTTTATAAAAAGATAACAAATTAGAACATATCATTTAAAGTTTGTGATCATTAAAATTACACAAAGTTTGCTATAAATTAAATATTGTGGTGTTGAAGTGTGACAGTGTCGTTGTGTAACATAGGTTATCATGTGTTCATTCAATGTTTACAAAGTTATTTCTTTATTTTATCAATCCTTGAAAATATATTCAGTGACAGTGAGAGTTTTATTATATAGTTAGGATTTTTGAAAGAGAATTTGTTTTATAATAATCAAATAAATTCAGCAATACTCAACGTTAGTAGATTTGATGGGTATTGTCAGTCGTCCGTGTAAAGTAATGGGTCGATGTTGATTCTTCCTACTTCAGTCTTGGGCTCAAAAATTGGTTGTCATCTTCTTCACGTCGAATTACAGGTATTTTCCGGTCATCTGGATTAATTCCGAGCTGGTCCTTGGTGTAGATTCGTTGTAATGGCCTCTCATCTGTTGTCCTGGTACTCCTTCTCAAAATTGTGGGCACTTATACTGTTTTTCTGTTGAAAATTTGGGCCCTTCACGGCGTGGCGTCTCTCCAGTTTAGCGTCACTACATAAAGTATTGTTCCTAATTGAAATTATTCAATATTCGGTTGTTGTCATGGTTACTCAAAGTTTTTGATTGGCTGAAATTGGCTAAAGAGTATTGTTAGGGTATTTGAATTTTTATTTAAACTGGTTACAGATCTTCTAAATGTAATTAATCTTTAGTACTCCCTTTTTAGTAGTAAATATTATCACCACTGTTCATATTTAGGCTCAAGGATTAATTTGACATACAATATTATAGTGTTCACTTAGGTATCAACATTTTGACAGTTTTGTGAATTTTATTTAATTATACTGTTTTCTTAATTTACATTATTATCATAATATTTCTGCGTTAACATGATTGTTTATTTGTATTTCATAGTTTATGTGGTTTAGTCTTCATAATGTCAGTGTTTAATTCTATAAATTGAAGTTTTTTGTAGTTGACAGTTGGGAATTTGCTTAGGCTTAAACAGCAATTGACTATTTTTCTTTAATTACTGATATTACATTTTATTCTCCTTGTAATGGTTCCTGATTGTTTTAATACAAGATTCTGTTCATTTGTTTAATGTTTAATTCGGTTCTTGTAATTGTGTGTAATTTTATTGTTTCCCTATATTAATTTTTCTACTGTCATAACTCACTTTTAGTGTCATTGTATCTGAATGTATTGTTTGTTTCTTGTTTACTGGTTTCTGTTGGTTTTAAAATCTTATTTCTTACAACATATAACATAACATCTAATGGTTTTAACAATTTCCATAGCTATAATTCTTATCATTTAAACATAATTATTTGGAACATAAACCTTGGTCATTAAAACATAATTCTTATTCATTTAACACATACTTATTTGAAATATATTATCCACTCATACTCTTCAGTGAGTAATAATTATTATTATATTATATTATTATTATTATTATCTATTTAGAAAATGTTCACCATCATTACAATTTACTACTCTCATTCTATTGTGTTTTATTGTACCACTGATATGTTAGTATCGTGCTAATGTGATTTGTCCTAGTTTACTCTATCTGTTTGGGTTATTGTGCCCTTCTATATCTTAAGTACTTAATAATTAGTATTTCTAACTTGTCTGTCCTTACAATTATTAATATTATATACAATTTTCATTAGTGAGTCTATTTCTATGGTTTAACACAAGTTTTGTATTCCTTCTTGGTTCACTTTATTTTGTCATACTTTATACGTCACTTCCTTAGTTTTTTGGCTGATTGTATTATTACACTTCCATGTTAATTGTTTGTTAGTCACTATTCTTCTTATTTACACACTTATGTTAGTGCGGTGGCTAGTTCTAGTCCATTTGCAGTTGTCATTATTTATGTTGTTCTTGGTCTTTTGGGGCTAGTTCTACTCTCTCACTTACCATCTATTGGGCTATTCAGGTTAAATCGCCTTATTTCTGTATTTACCATTTTGGTTTGTTTGTTTGTTACTACATTATTAATATAAATTACTGTTCTGACTACCTTGATATATCTGATCGTTTTATTATTCTGATTCACTCATTCTTCAATTCTAATTCATCCCTTTTTATATCTAGTGTTAATGATTAAATAATTTATCTTATAATGTTTTCTTCAATATGGTTAGGCGAAGAAAACATGAGTAATGGCCAACAGTATTCAAAATCACACAACTCTCCTCTTATAAACAGAAGTTAGTGATATAGAGACTATAATTATTAAAGAGAATCTGCTACCTCGAAAACAAGAAAGGTGGTTGCCCAACGATCCAGGCCAAAGCTGCCCAACAAATGCAGAAGCTATTAAGCCAACACCAAGAGGACAACAATCACCAAGCTGTTAGATCGACAGCAATCGTACAAGAGATAATTAAATTTTTGCATACTTCGTTGAGAGATACTTTTGCATAATTGTACTCAAAGTGACATGTCAGCAAGACAGTGCAATCGTAT
The DNA here is from genome assembly GCA_034769895.1 of Magicicada septendecula. Lineage (NCBI taxonomy): Eukaryota > Metazoa > Arthropoda > Insecta > Hemiptera > Cicadidae > Magicicada > Magicicada septendecula. The sequence goes on along the minus strand of CM068369.1, from coordinate 176,067,348 downwards.
TCAATATAAGCGTAGGGAATAATAGTGAGTCTACAACAAGATTCTCAATCCCTCGGACATGGAGGGCGGAATCAAACATTCCGGCTCCAACTGCAGCCATTTTCAGTTGATATAGAACGGTGAGAAGATACCGCCATTCTTATCCCCCGTTCTACAAGTACAACAGGGAATTTGGTTTCCAAAAATAAATGAGAGACAATGAAATATCTACGAAGGCCAGGACATGAACTCTGGAGCAGTTCATCTCCATTGTACCGACCAGTGAGCTCACCGTCTCCTGTGATCTGGCGGAACTTGGGATGTTGAAAAGAAGAAAACGACATGCTGGCAGCGAGGAAAACCAAAGAACTAAACTTTGGCCGTAGGGACTGATTCTTGTGTTTTGCTACTGTTGTGTTTTGCTATATTGCGAACTGAAAATGCTATTGGCCAGACACACACTTATTTTTGTGTGACTGCAGGAAAACATTTAAGGTGTCAAGAACATATTAATGATAGTGGATACCAGACATAAGAGCTACGGGAGGCGTTGTCGTACTTCTTAGCAACACAATTCCGCCAGACGAACCCGCTCGGTACGCCTCTACAAAACAGTAGCTATCAGTGTACTACATTCACTGAAGATGACATTCTGCTGCGTAAATTCACAAGCCTTTACATGGCAAAGAAGAAGCCTTATAGGATCTGGTCGATCAGCTACCACCTCCACTAATCTTTCTTGTAGTTGTCATAGGACGAACAGCACTTGATTATGAACTGAAGTTCTGTTACTACAAAATGCGCTTGCCTTTTAAAGCACTCGGATGTGGCACTTTCTCGGCCATCGATTTGTCCCCCACGTCTTGCTCCACGTGTCATGGACAGTGCTCTTCCAATACTGGTAAGAACGCGAACGGCAAAGAGCGTTATACGCATACCGAAAAGGTAGCTCGTGGATCGTGGTGATTGGACAGTTTTCACGGCTGCTCTACCGTATACAGATGCCAGTGTAAATGTAGAAGACGACATACCTAGCCGTACAGCTGCTATAATTTCAGCAGCTACGGATCATATCCCTTGGACCGGTGGCCGTTCACTCAGAACACCGGTATCGTAGTAGAACACAGTTGTGAGAGACTCGACGAGCGAGCTTCTTCCAAAAACAATCGAGTCGCCGATTGTAGAACAGTACTTTAGCTGCTAAAATATCAAGCTGGGTAATTTGCGACTTGGCCATAACACGGCCAAACAGTTTTATAAAAGAAACTGTAGTATAATGTTTGTAGTATTATTCAACTTGAAGAAAGCATATAAAATATGGAGATACACCAGCATGAAACAGTTACGTGACTGGCGTTTCAGAAGTAACCTGCCCAAATTTATCGCCAGCTGTCTCAAGGACAGGGTTTTCCGTGTTTCTATCACAATCTGCCCTACATGAGCTGGAAAATAGGGTACCGCTGGGATTTCCGTTGAGCGACAGCTTTCTTACTACAGCCTTCAATGGGATCTTTGAGGGTATAAAAACTCCAGTTGGGAATTGCTTACACAGATGATCTTGAGCTGTTCTACTCGGTTAAAGCAATGCCAATGATTAAACGTAAAAGGCAAGGCGCTATAGACACTCTGGTCGAAAATGTAGCACAGGCTTTACTTTTGCGGCAACAAAGACGATCTGTGCCCACGTCTGTAAAAAGCAAGGAAGGCACCCTGGCCCGATTCAAATTATAAAGGTTTTTGGCTCGTTTAAAGCCCCAAACCAAATTTTTGGGCTCAACGTTTGCAAAATACTTGAAGTGGAACGCAGAGGTAGATAAACTGGCTGCGAGTTGTAAATCGTCCCTAAATGGCATTATTTGCATCTCCCATATGATCTGTGGAGCCGATAGAGAAGTTTTATTGCGCCTGTATATCACTCTAGTTCTATCCATAGTGGATTACGGATGCCCTATGTCCTGTTCACTACAGGGGCATTCGGCACTAGCCCGGTGTAAAACTTATATTTTGAAGTAGGAAAGATGTCATTATATCTTAGACGCCAAATACTGTTTTTGAAGTAAGCGTCCAACATCGAGACGCCGATGGCCCAAGCGCACATTCCTACTCCAAACGTCTCTCTGGCTGCTTCGCAAAACAAATTGCCGGCTGGTTGTATAAACCAAAAAGCACACACGGTGTACACCATGAAAATGTACTTACAGTGAAATAATATAAGCTTACTTCCGTTTCTGGTAAACTAAGAGCATTGTCATTTGTTCATGCTATTATTAAAACAAATTCTTATTAGAATTCGTAATGCTTTCGTGGCCGGCGTCAGGCAGTTGTCGGGCTGTTAGGCCGTAGTGGCCCCACCAAACGTCTTCAGATTGGAGGCTATCTTCAGTGTCGGAAACAGTTGGCACGGTGTCCACCAATTCACCCCAGTAATAAGGTAGAGACTATGTATTTTTGCATTGTTTTATTAGAGCTGGGTGTCTTTGCACCTGTGGCAGGATTCCAGCATCTGGATCAAGCCCAATGGCTGTCAGAAGGTAAACTTATAGAGCTGGTACAGTCGACAGGTAGCCTAAAAACTGGAAGGGAAACCGCCAACACTATTCGCTAGATGGTGGGGGAGAAAGAAGACTTGTATTTGAGGCACTGCTGCTTTAACCGATTCAGGCAACATCTGTCTCAAGATAGCACGCAGACGCCGTGAGGCAGACAGTCTCCATGCCGGTGACCTAGGTAACAGCGACAAGCAGCTGATACAACGTACTAGGAGACATTTGAGGATGAAAGAAGGACAGTTTTAAAAAGTGAACTCTGCGGCTATAGACTGTAGTTATTGCGAGGATGGCTTTATGGCGAGTCATCAAGCATCACCCAAGGCATTTGCCCAGGATCGGTGGTGGAGGTTCTTTGGTGCTGATGGTCCACGGGAATGGAAAGGATGAGTTACGAAAAGAGTTACAGCTAACGACCGGGAAAAAGCAGACAAGGTAGGAACTCGAATACCTGTTGGTGGTTGACAGAAGTGACCACCATTCGGGAGCCGCATAGGTCAGAAGAGACCTGAGAAACAGACGGTAGATTGTTACTTTCGTGCGCATGGTCAGACGGTTTTGACACGAGGGAAATGGGAATAATTTGGCTCGGACTCCGCAAGGGTGTTTTAGCATAGGCGCCGGTCTATCCGAATGCCTAGTTACATTACCGTCCCTTTCCAGGCGATGGGGCTGTCTTCTAGGGAGATTAGCTGGCATCGGGAAACGGACTTAGGCCCTACGCGTGAAACAGATCGGCTCGGATTTCTCCGTGTTGATCGTTACCCGTCACTCCCTTAGCCAGTCCGGAAGCAGGCCAAACGACGTTGCATTTTTGTACTCGCAAAACGCGGAGACAGGGAGCTGGAAGAATAAATAGCGTCGTCGGCGCAGAGGGACACCTTGACTCCGGGGAAAACTGGCAGGTCGTTCGTGTACACAAGGTACAGAAAGGGGCCGAGTACAGAGACGCTGGCGGCGACAGGTCAAACTGTCGTATTTTTGCCTAAGAAGCCCCACTTAAAAATACTTTCATACCATCACAATCTAAGCTGGAAAGTAACATCAACTAACCGGCATGAAGTTCTACCTGATTTTCTCGGGAGCATGCCAAATTCTATTTAACAGGAGGCTTTCTCCCCTTCGATTCATAGCAACAGAACCATGTTTTAAGATCTCCACGGACTCCATGTGCAACGGAAGGTAGTAGGTACTTGTGCTCGGTGATACTTATAACCGATATATAAAATACAACTGAATGTATGTTTCCTTATAACGAAATGTAAGACATATTATCTTTTACAGTATTTGACATAAGACCAAAAAAAGTCTCTTTACAGGCTGCGTTTCTAAACTTTTAACATCGCACGGCTTAATTGTCGTTTCAGTTCAAAACTTTTTTAACACTATCGATATCAGATCTACTAAATTCGTATCTAATTTTACAAAGTATAAATGCTGCAGACTTTATAAATATCATAGTATTATTTGTATATTCCAATTGTATTTCAAGGTATATTTCAGACAGTAACTTAGAAACATCATGTTGACTAATTGGAATCTTACTCTCATCATTACTATTGAATGTAGTAAAAGTGTATCGTAACAGTGTAGTATTCTAACCTTAATATTGTATCATCTTCTTACTCTGTACTATTTTATACTGAAACTGAGGAGCAAAGATTAAATTTAAAATAAATTTTAAAACTCTCCTTATCATTTTTATTATTATTGTTGTTGTTACAATTGTGTGTGTGTGTGTGTGTGTGTGTGCGTGTGCATGCGTGTGTGACGTGTATGTGTTCAGTATACAGACATAGGCGTAAGAAACTGAAAACGTTTCATAGATGAATACCTTTACTTCTTCTTCAAACTCGTATAATTAAGCTGTATTCTGCTTCCAGGTCCCTATTCTCTAGAGCATATACCATTACCAGAGGTTCCGAGTTTACTTTACCATTTGATAGATTCTTTCACGCATCAGAATCATATTCGTCTGAAGATATTACTGATGTAGTGTTATAGGCCTGTTCACTTTCTCTGGTGATGCCTGTTCTGTTATTGAAGTTATTCATAATAAGAATGCTTAGTACTTCGTCAATTTCTTATAACCTCAAGTACCGGGATTACATAGTACTGTAACTGACTGGTATCTTAGGCTCTCACGGTCGGGGTCAACTCTGTTAAAGTTCCGGCTCATTGCCGGACTCTTAGGCCGAGGTCTATTGCTATCGATTGATACAGCCGTTTCGACCCAACCGTTGGAGGCTACCTTAAGTTTAACGATTCAAAAAGGAAACTGGCACGGCATTCTTCAGTTTCCACAGTACTGCCACAGTTTCTTTTCCCACAGTACTGTGTAAACTGAGGAACACCGTGCCAGTTATCTTTTAAATCGTTACACTGAAGATGTCTTCTAATGGTGAGGCCGAAACATCTGTTTCAATCGATGGCAGTAGACCTCGGCCTAATAGCCCGGCATGGAGTCATAACTTTAACAGATTTGTAACAGACTATTATTATAGCTACAATAAATGATAACATTTCAAACGACACAGATAAACCTGTAAAATAATAGAAACGCTTACACTCACAAGCACAAAAACGGCTATGCAAAAACTGTGATGGGTTCAAAATGACCCCATATAACCACCAGAACGACACCAGTGGAGAAACAGAAAAATGCAATCCGCTTTGAACCTCTTCCATCTCATAATCTCAATACCTATAAGAACAGGTTGTATACCTCTTGCAGGATTTCATATTTACAATTTATTTGGGTTAGATGTGTAAGTCCACTGTGGCAGTTAAGGCTGATACTGTCTAAAGCTATGTGTTTAAGGTGATTAAAATAGTTTAAATGTTGTAGTATAATATTCCCTAATTATAAAAATATAATTATTAACAACAACATTTACATGTAAGACAAATTATAAAACGTAATCTTAATTTGTATGAATTGAATTTGATATCTGTTTGTTATACGAATAATCCCTATTGTTGCACATATTTTACATAAAATTTTTGATTTCAGTATTTCTCAACAGAGTGTTATTAATGTAATTACAATAAACTTTCATGCCATAACAAGGACCGCGGCACACTCTTTGGTTACATCTGTCCCACATTATACTAAATAAACCTGTCTATTCAAATGTTATGACACAATCTATTAAACTATACATCCTAAATCTTTCTAGTGAAGTTAACTAAACTAAAAAGTAAACTAAATTTATGTTCTCTCCATCCCTACATCTTATCATTAATATTACATTTATAAATTTTAAAATTATTTTTAATATTATTTTCTATTTAAAAATATTTTATTTTCAAATTGGTTTAAACAACCGTGGCACCCAAAATTTTAAAGCAGAGGACTATACTGAATTTTGGATTATACTACCAAACGTATCTTCAAAAATCCGCTCAGAATATAAAAAAAATATTCTATTTAGTGATAAATGTACTAACAGTACTGTGGTCACTAACGTATACCACCTCACGTTATCGCACTCGATTTTCACTGATGATGGAAGTCGATGGCATTGCCGAAACGTTTGGTTTTGTAGAAAACATTGGACTACGGCCAAATATCCCGGGAAGGAATTTTAACAAAAACTACTTCTTTGTTGCCGATAACGTTGTACACATATATATAAAATATATGCATAAAATTAATGGCTTGTATAAGTTAATGATTGATCTCCATTAAGTAGTGCTCAAGTTTCTAAAGTTTTAATATTATGATGTCCGTAATTAAAACATCAGAGCAGGTTTAGTGTGAATGAGGGTATACTGTGGACAAAAATTTTCAACATTTCCTATTGAGCGTTGCTTAGAGTAAAGCTGGGAATCTACAGTGTATGTTTCACAGAACAAACACGCGAAAAAGAAGGAGCGCTACGAAGTCACTCATGGACCCTCAGCATCTTGCAGAGGGTTTATTCCCTAAAGACGAAAAGTCTGTCTATGAATCGTTCCTCTGTAAACACGTGCAGTTACATTGCCCAGCGATCCACAGGAAGCTAATTGATGTCCATTTTTTCGGCTTGCACGCGTTATGTTGGTGTGGGTTTCGGCACTTTCCATTTAAAAAGCGTGCAAATGTAAGAAAATAAACATGAGTGAGGCCAGAAATAACGTGAATTGTGTGTGTGTGTGTGTGTGTGTGTGTGTGTGTCTTACCTGCCTTTTTATTGCTGTAGGCATAATAATAAAATGGAAACGTAAACATTACATAACTGAGATATGCTTACCTGCCACGAACGATATATTTTTTATACATGGAGGAGTTCAGTGACATACACACGTACAGAAGAATTATATATATATAAAGATATTAACTCATACATAATTTACATTAAAATGAAAAAATTATAATTTTATTGCCTGGCAACAAAATTATTTTATTTTTAACAATTACCATTGTTTGAAAAAGTTTAAATGAATTTTCAAGTACTTTACTGTTGTTAAAACGTAAAAGGTTGCAGGTACACTACCCCTTCCCCTTAACCGATCTTCACCAAAATCGAAAGTCCTTGAGACCTCTACAATTCAGGGACGTATGCAAAAAATTATTTGATTCTGTTTGAATTTGCGGCTGTTATCGTTTGCCATAGGAAATACCCTTGTTAAAACATAAAACGTTACAGGTAAACTACCCCTTTCCCTTAACCGATCTTCACCAAAACGACAGGTCTTGAGAACTCTACAATTCAGGGCTGTATGCGAAACATGATTTGATTCTGTTTGAATTTGCGGCTGTTATCGTTTGCCAAAAAAAAAAATTTCCCTTGTTAAAAAAAAACCGTTGCGGGTAAACTACCCCTTTCCCTCAACCGATCTTCACCAAAAACAATGGGTCGTGAGTACTCTACAAATCAGGGCTGTATGCAAAAAATTATTTGATTCTGTTTGAATTTGCGGCGTTATCGTTTGCCATAGAAAAAAAATCTACACAGACACACACACAGACAGACACACACACAGACACTTTTCGGAAAACGACTTCTTTTCATGTTTTGAGTGTAGTACAATCAGAATCTGCAATAATCTCGAACACGATTTTTTTTGCCATCACCATACTTCCATTTCCTTAAGGAATATGGAAGTAACAACGTGAGTAAATTTCATATGAATTTAAAGAAAACACAACGTTTCCTACAACTAAATTGTGAAACTTAATGTTTCTAAACATACATTTTACTTACATTTTATACCAATATGATAGTAAATTTTAAATAATTTCCACCATAATTGTTTTCAGTTGTATCGCTGCCGCCATTATTTTACCAATAAAAACTCATTGATTCTACTGTCTAGTATGTCTAATTAAATTTTAAATAAATTAGTCTTAATTAAATGTGTCAAAATGTATAATAGGCTTACATTTATAATAATTTATTTCTTAAAATAAATAATTTAACGTTCTTTAAAGTTTATAATAAAAATGCATGTACATTTATATGTTATTTCTCAATATGCTTGAGCTTTTAGTGTCTACAGAAAAGGGTAAAGCAAAACACTAATTATTTATAGAAATACTGGGTACCCCTATCAGATAGACTGCCCCACATTTCTGCCATAATCATATTCCAGTGTTAGTAATATTAAGAAATGGTATGATAACTTTCCTTGGTCACGCATTGATAACGATATTCCATTATTATCAGTAGTGCTATAACAATTGATTATCTACTTTTTCAAGTCTATAAGTATTCCATTCTATTTAAATTACACCTCAACACGTTTAAAGCTCAGGCCTCTTCAACTGACTTCTTCCACGTGACCGGTTTCATTGCTTCTATCCCAGTTTGAGTAAGTAATATTTTCCTTAAATCGTTTGTCACGCTGTCTCTCCATCCTATTTTTGGTTATCCCACTGGCCGTTTTTCTCCTAATTAAATTGTATGTCTTTTAATAGGGAACCGTGTATTTAGGCATTCGGTATCCATGGAACGTTCCGTTTTTTTAAGGCGATCTAGCTTACAAGTTTCGGTTCGTTGTATAGCTTTTGTATACCTCACACTTGTGCAGTACCATTCAAGTCTCTCGTCCGTTCACCAGTCCGTAGAGAAGTTGTCTCTTTAAAGCTCAAATACCGCAGCCGTTGGATATCACTGTGCGGATAAGAGTTTAGAACAACTGAAGCATAGTTTCATGATGGACATTACGAGATTTCATAGTAAGTTGATAAATATTAAGTAGTTTTATTAATTCACAATAATAATAAGAATTTATGTAGGTCTATTATTATTGAGAGTGCGTTTCGACAAAACCATATCGAAGTGCACAATTTACAAAACTCAACGGACTAATTATACGTTAATAAAAATTAATGCAATTCAGTAAATTATAAGACGTGTACTGTAAAACTGTGACAACATACGGCAGTATTAAAATCGGACATGATATAATTAGTATCGCAGATCAGCTATGATAAATGGTTTCCGATGAAGAAGAGACACCTCTGTTCCACAACAAATTTAATTTTTCACAAAGAGAAATTTCACGGAACGAATTCCGAGTTATTTCTATTTCAGTAATATTTAACTGTGCATAATTTCGTAAGTATAAGGGTATTTCCACAAGTTAAGAAGACGTGAAACAGCGTCACAAGAGTTAATACACGTTCCGTTACCATAAAGTAATGCACTGAATCACTTTAAATACACAGTTTTTAAATTCTACTTACTGAATTCTGCAATTTGAAAATTTTGTAAATTACAATTTCCTTTCATGTAACGTTTATTATTATTTCATTTTCTCTCCACATGAGCAGTAATAATATTTATTCATTGAATTGAATAATTATTTTTGTATAGTGTAGTTAAAATGAATGGCGCAGACTATAGTCTAGTATATGTACGGGAGTACATAACAGATTCAGTTCAAAATATTATGTGCACCTGCATTTTGGAGGTGAAGATTTTACGTCCAGTTCACCTATCGTGATGAACATTGATAGAATTGCAATGTATCGCTCTCTTTGCAAATCGTAGAATAAATAATAGTTGGTAGATAAGGATAACAGACAAAATGTTAATGTTTTTGAAATTCACTTGCAACGTTTCTTTGAATATGAAAGAAATGTAAACAAGACACGGTACTGTTACTCTTAGGCCTATCTGCGATTTCTCTCGATTAACCTGGAGTAATGAAAAAAATTATTATTTGTTTTATGTTAATTTCTATATTTTAGTTATAGTTCAGCCTGAAAGCATTAATGTTTTATATTGTAGCCACTACGTTGCTATAAAAATTTAGTTAATGATAGCCAATGAAGCAAGAGAAGGCTGTTAAAAATATTGAAATATACTAATAATTATTACCCTCCTCTACACACGTATACTGCAAACAGGGAGAGAATATTTCTGATTCTATGTGTGTGTGTGTGTGTGTGTGTGTGTGTGTGTGTGTGTGTGTGTGTGTGTGTGTGTGTGTGTGTGTGTGTGTGTGTGTGTGTGTGTGTGTGTGTGTGTGTGTGTGTGTTTAGTTCGTGTTATTGAGAACGAGTTTGGAAAGGGTAACAAATGTAACTTGAGAAACTGAAGAAACAGGGAAACTCAGACCTCCACCTACCAGAACCGTTAAAATTTTTAATTAAATACTTTCGCCAATAAATACTAGTTGCCGGCGTGGTGTTATGTCTGGAAAACTGAAGGAATGAAAGATCAAAACTATTTAGTTGAATATTTAAATGTGATTTTATGCTTTATTTCGAACGGCTTTTCCACAAAACTTTGTATCCGTTTTTAACGAAGGGATACAAATTTTAATAGTGATTAAAATATTTAAATATTTATAGGGGAATAAGACTTCTTAAGCTTCTTGAATTCCTTGTTTTGTAGTATCATCTTGTTTATTTTTTAAAAGTAACTAACAGAAATTATTTCTTGTACATTGTTTTAATAATAGAAGTCTATAAGAATATATTCTATAAGAATATAGAATATGTTGCCTTATTTCCTCTTACAGATATATAAAGATAAATATATCTTAATCAACAAATAGAGAGAGACATAAGTAAAGGGAAAGACACACAAACAAAGAAAGAGAAATAGGTACAGATGTATCATAAGTTGCCTAACGCAAGACGAATCAATTTGGATAATTGTTATTTCTTAATATCTAAATGACGGTATTTACTTAACGAGCAGAATGGATCAAATGAAGTAACAATTTTTACTATCAGTACTCTACAAAGAATTGAATTGTTAAGAACATTAGAAAACAAAATCAAAAGAAATGTTGGAACATAATGATAACCAAGTTTGAAGTGTAAAAGAAAGAACATTTAGGATTTGAAGAAAAACTTTGTAAATTGCAAAATTTAAATTGCTTGGAGAACGAATTAAAATTTCCTGAATGTGCTTATCAAGTTTGTTAAGCAAGAATCATTTAAATTTAAAGATGATGGGAATTTTGCCTTACTTAATTAATTATTAAATAAGGAAGATATTGCAGAAAACAAGATACAGTTTTAAAATAAAATAACACTAAAAAGCAAAACAGTGTAGATAGTAATCGGAAGAACCTTTTTTTTTTAAATTAAACAGCTTGATTTATAATTTTGTAACATTGTTTTTCATTGTAATTCAATTTAATCATTATCATATCCCAAATTACTTGTTACCAAAATATATAGGCAGTTTTGATTAAATAATTTAACGGGTTTAATTTTGAAGAATTGTGAGGAAACATTAACCACTTTTTATAATTTAGTTGGTGTTTCTTCAAAACGTTTTTAAAAAACGTAATTATTACAACATCCATGATATTCAATAATTATATTGTATTACTTTACGTCTAACATTGCAAATTTTTTAAGAACATGGCTTGTTTACTTCTTCCGAATTAGGTAATTCTTAATATAGTACGTTCTTTAAAAGTGAAAGCTACGTTGCACTACTGTGTAATATTGAACCCATAATTATAACATTTCAAACATCTGGCTCGGATGTAGTAAAACTGCAGTGTTAAACAAATTTTATTCAATACCTAAGTAACGTACACTGATTGTAAGTAATACTTACGCTAATTCTGTAAATAATTATAACAAAACAATAATTTGTAGCTGTCACATTGCCCATCACAGCAACAAATAAGTGAGTGGTATAATACACGTCGCCGTATGTACCATAAGACATATCATGAAACATCCTAAACGTTCGAAAAAGCTTTAGAAATTTCTAGTAATCATGCCTAGTTTTTTAATCATTAAAGTGTTGTTTATATTGATAAATGATAAATTGATAAATGATATAATCATTTATAAATATAGTCCGGCTGCAGTTCATTTAAGCAGTTCTCTAAACTGTTTTATAGCAGTTTGAGAGCGGAATTATTGCAAGGGCTATATTTGTTTTCATTCGCTTTTACAATTGTTAGTTTCATGCTTAAAAACTTGTATGATCTATCAATTATAACACAGTACATAGCACAGTAGGTATATCAGTTATATATGATCCCTTGACTATCCGAACTTGGATTTTTAATATTGATAATCAGAGAATGAACAGATCCCATGTGATTTTACTTTGCGTTGATTAAAAATTAGTGATTTCCGTTTTTCTTTTCGTATCGGCCATCTAAGGACCACATGCCAATATCAGTTCTTTACTCTTTGTTCTTTCCTTTTTTCCAATATCTTTCATCTTCTCACTGTGTCTCTTCTTCCTGTCTTCAGTCCACTTTGAACCTGCGTTTTTCTCTTTCCTAACCTGGACTCTATTCATTTTTAAAACTTTTGCCCGAAAAACTTCTCTTTCAATTACTTCTTCTGCATGTATATTATTTTTTCTAAATCCTTTTGGACATCTTTAATCCAACTTGATGTTGACTTCTTCCCCCACAGATATATGAAGATTTGCTTTGTCAACCTATTGTCGTCCATTCTATATAAATGTCTAAAATATAACAGTCTTCTTTTCCTCATTGTTTCTGTTATATTTTCTATACTTTGATATATTTCAACATTACTTCTTAATTTCCAACCTTCTGAAGTTCTTCGTGGGCCTAATATTTTCGTCTTTCCAATATTTCTAGTTTGTCTAAATTATAATTCAGTGCTAGACATTCACATGCATATAGGCATTCTGGCTTCACTACTGTACTGTAATGCCTTACTTTCGCATTTTTAGATAAGCACTTTTTATTGTAAGTTATACCATATGCCCTTTCCATCTTATGAAGCCTTTCTTATATATCAGATTTTTCCAAGCCATTCTCTTGAATTATCTCTCCTAGATACTTAAATTTTCGAACCCTCTCTATTCGACCAATATCTGTTACCAGGAATTTTGGCGCGTTTTTAATGTTTGTGAGAAATTTGTTTTTTCTGCAGAAATTTTTAAGCCTGTTCTACTGGCTACGTCCTCTAAAAAATTAACTTGTGTTTCTGCAGATGTCAGATGTTCAGAAAGTATAGCAAAGTCATTTGCGAATACCAAACAGTTTATTTCAATACGTCTGTTCCTTCTTCCCAAAATGATTGGTGATATTTTGCATTCCTTTAATTTTTCATTCCAAATTCTCACTACTTTCTCCAGGACACTGTTAAAAAGAATTGAGGATAAACCATCACTCCGTCTTACACCTGTATTTATTTTGAATGATTCAGATATTTCTCCCATGAAGTTTACTTTTGAGACTGTGTCCGTAAGGCTTTTACGGATTAGATTCGCCAATTTAGATTTAATACCAAATTCTCGGATTATTTTGTCTATAGTTTTTCTATCAAAAGAATCAAAGGCCTTTTTGAAATCAACAAATGTTACTACGGTCTCCTTTTAATTCAATAGCCTGTGACGGATTATTGACTTCAGAGTGAATATTTGTTCTGGACAGGATCTGCCCTTTCTAAAGCTACCCTGATATTCACCCAAATGGTTATCTAATGTTTTATCTACTCTCTTCAATAGAATCTTTGGAAATATTTTATATGCAACTGGAAGTAAACATCTTCCTCTGTAGTTATTAACCTCTTGCTTATCACCCTTCTTATGCAGCGGATGTATTAAGGCCAATTTCCATTCTTCTGGGATTTTTTCTGGTTTCCAAATTTCTTCAAAAATTAATTGTAGATCAATTTTGATCTTTGGTAGAGACCATTTCAAAAGTTCAGCTGATATGGAGTCTTCTCCACTAGCTTTATTACTTTTCAAACTTTTAATTACTTCTTGAATTTCTTCTATAGTCGGAGGTGTATCTTCTTCTAAATTTTCATAAATGTCTGACAGTTCTAACCTCAGAATCGGTTCCGGGTAATTTAAAAGTTGATCAAAATATTTTGCAAGTATTTCACAATCTTCCGGATTGCTTAGGCCAGTTCTATCACTTTTTTTTTTAAAACAAACACTTGGTGATCAGTAACACTTTAGTTTATTTTTATAAGTCTGATAGAAATCTCGACAATTATTTTTTATAAAATTTTCCTGCATTTCAACTAGTTTTATTTTTTCAAAAGATATTTTAGTTCTCTTATTATCCTTGCTGCTTCCTTTCTTTGTTGCTTAAATTGCTCGTAGTGTTCAGGTTTCTCTAAGCATTTCCACTTTTCCATTTTTTTGCTCTCTCTGCTAATGCTTCTTTACACAATCCATTCCACCATACTTGCCTTTTATTTTAACTAAACCAAATGTTACCTTTGCTGCATTATTGATTTCTGTAGATCAATCTTTCTAGTTACCATGCTTAACTCTTTCAATTTCTTCTTGATATTTTCTTATTAATTCTTCCGTTATGGCAAGTCTGTCTGTATTATACTTTAATAGATTTTCTAATTTTCGGTGAACTTTATTAGGTAGGAGTTTGAGTTTAGTTTTAGCCAAGTAGTGATCAGAATCAAATTCGCCATTTCTTATTACTTTCACATTCATAATTTCCTTTATATTTCTTCCAGAAATAGCTACATGATGTAACTGAAATTCTCCTAACATCGGGTTTGGAGATATCCACGTTTTAGCCTTTCTTGGAAGCTTTTTGAAGAAAGTAGACATTAATTTCAATTGAGAAAATTCAAATAAATTAACTAGTCCCATACCATTTTTATTAGTTCTTCTGTGGGCTGGATATTGCCCTACCATGTTCTCAAATTTCTTCTCTCTGCCTATCTGAGCATTGAAATCTCCCAGTAGTATTATAACATCTGATTTGGGGATTCTGGATTTTTCAATTTCTAAAAGATCCCAGAATTCTATTGTTTTTTGAGGATTCTTCCTGTTGTCTTCATTTATTGGTGCGTGTCAGTTAACAAGTGTGTATTTTTTGTTTTTACATTTTATTGTTAGAAGAGATATTCTTTCTGAACTAGATTTGAATTCTGTTACATTCTTTATTACACTTTTATGGACATAAAAAGCTGTGCCTAATAATAGCATTCTCTTCATAATTTTGATTGCTGGTTTACCCTTAAAGATTCTGTAATTCTGTGTATCTGCTACATTTTCCTCTAAGAATCTCTTTTCTTGCACTGCTAAAATTTGAATTTTATTCTTAACTAAAAGTATTTCCAATTCTTTTTTTTTACCAGTCTTGAGTACAAAATTTACATTTAAAGTGCCTAAAAAGAATTTCTTCTTAAATGTAAGTTTAGAGGGATTCCAAGGTTGCTCCGACTCAAACCTTTGATTGCAGTTGTTGGGACTCCCCAGAACCCTTGGTCGCAATGCATGGTATGATGCCATGGTGGATTTCTCTTTTAAATTACCACCTGGGATAGTGCCTTTATTTAGCGGACTTTCCATACTGCAATGAAACTGTATAGAGTGCAAAAGTAGGAATTCAATTCCGAGGTGAGATCGGATTGTTAGTCCGAAATGATTGTTTTTCGTGGTATACTCCACTAGGTTCTTCCGCTCTCTCTGCCGTTGGGAACCAAGGTGCCTCATCCGCCTTTGAGACCGTTAACCGGGTTCATCTGTAACCCTAGCCAGGGGCCCTTACTGGGTGCTATCATCCGGAGCCAGATGAACCCAGGTTTTTGAAGAGGTCTGCTCCTCTAAGACTCTTCCGCACGTCCTGTTGTTGGATCATCGAGATCTCTTCCACCATTCCGTCCGTTCGTCTTCACAGAGGTCCGTTAGTATCTGTAGCTACAATGTGGCTACAGAAAGTCCCAGGGGGCACGACGGGGATGTGGACTTGGCTTACCCACCGATTTCCGGGTTTTATTAATTAGAAAACTGTTTTTATATAGATGTATAGTCTATAGGTTTCCTAACATATGATAAACGACGAGTAGTAGAGAGAGAGAGAGGGAGAGGTTGTAGGAAACACAGTTACTGAGAGCAGAGGAATGGCAGAACTCTAAAGCTTAGCAGGAATCAATAAAGAGAGCAATCTAAAAAGAGAAGTTCTTTTTGAAATTACAGAAAAGATACAAGAAAGTTTCACGGCAGCACTAGGTAGCCTATTTTGAAATTTAATTTTAAGACAGTTAAGAATATTTGCAATCAAATCATGAATCTCAAATATTGAAGAGTCAATTGTTGATATTAAATATCAGATTAAAACTGAAATGACACACCTAACAAAACCAATAATATAACAAGACAATACCAAACAGACAAAGAAAGAAAGAAACGTTCAAGCAAAATTATAAAATGAAAATAAAAATAATATAAGTGATAAGAAACAGCTGCATGCGAAGACCGAAGATTTGATGGAAGCGATTAGTGGCAACTACACTTACCGCTTGGCTGATGAACGTGTAACCATTGAGCAGATGGGGGAAAACATTGTCGTCGTACTTGTATTTGTGTCAGTATGTAGCTTCAGGAGAGAGACACTGATTTTTGGCACTTTTCGAGGTAACTTTGTTTTTACACTTTCCTTCACTTATAATTGTACAGCATGCAAGCAAACATTTTCGGAGAATATGAACCCGTAGAATAAATACTTAGGTTACTAGAGTCAGGTATTTTAATATCTGGTGTTTTTACACTATTAGGTTTAGTACCAGTTTTTTCAGGATACGGAATATGTAGACACACTATATTGATTTTACTATTTACGTTATAAGTAGACAAAATTTAATCCACTTGGACATGAGTACTTTACATTATAGAACGTTAACAGATGGCGTTTATATATAAATATCTAAAAGAATATGCGTAATAAATAAGTGTCATGTCACAAATAAAGGTGAAGAAATAAAAGGAACTTTATATTGTAATATCGCAGCGCTAACTAAATAATGTTAATTCCAACTATGAAAATGCAAGTTTATAGATATAACGTCTAGCAGACATTGATTTAAGTTAAACTTTCGATGTGACTACCATATGTTTAGCCAAGCTGAATGAAGTCATGAAAATTTCCAAATTAGATTATTTGAACCAGGATTAATTGTTGGTTGATAGAAGGAAACGACTTGGGCCACGGGACACTGTCACTGCCATTGACACTAGGTCCAGTTCACTAGTATACCGGTATTACGGATATTACGGGTATTACGGAACAATTTATAGATATTTTGTGATACATTTACGTTGCTCCTGGACGGCTGGATGTTAATGAAGAAAGGGGAGAAGTAGGTGATATATGTGTTGTTTCCGTGCCTCCGGCAATTGTTAACAGACAAAAGCCAAGGTTTGAATTTGTACGCTCTTTGTGAAGCGCACATATTGTTGTGAATAAAAGAGAAAGCTTTGTGTCTTATCTACGTTGTTTGTATACCACTAAAAATGGGAACCAATCTGTAAGCTGCAAATAAATTGTACATTGTACAGTGAAACATCCTGCCGCCTATAAGTATTGTAGAATACAATATTAATCATAATTTGGTAACCAAAAAACTACATAAACTCTTAACATCTACACACTTACACTACTCTACACTTACATCTACTCTTAACATCGTCTATTACACTACGCAACTGATTGCATGCAACTCATTTCAAGACAAAGTGAAACTAGTTGCAGGGTAGTAAAAACATTCTACAACTACTCTGGAATTGGTTGTAGAGTAAGCGTGTCGTCTATACGACTAATATAAAGATGCAAAGTTTGTCTGTTTCGGTGTCCGGGCTAACCTCAAAACTACTAATACGATAAAAACATTCTTTTACCAACGTAATCCTTAAATTTTGAGGATAGTTTTTAGATATAAATTTAAAGCGATAACTTAAACCATTTTTTAGAACACAGCCTTAAAACCGTCCCGTGACATAAAATGTCTTTGTTAATTTGCGTATAGTAAAATTTTTAGCATGCGAAAAAGGTTCGTGCTATAAAAGAGAGCTATATGGTGTCAGCGAGTAAAATTAAGAAAAAATTTCAAATTTCATTTTGGTTTTTGTTTCAAAAATTCTTCCATTTTGTTTTTTGAGATATTGGCGGTTTTGTAAAAAATTGTATAAGTTGTGTCGGTCCCATGTCATGAAATTTCTTCGTTGCCCACAGATTGCGCGCGGAGGCCAATTGCATGCAGTCGGTTTGCATAGTGTAATAGGCTATATCTGAATCAATGCCCCATATCGACTGCGTGAAACTAATGTACGAACAATCGCATGCCTTTCAACTGTCTTGCAATCGATTGCAGAACGCGCAACTCAGTAAGTGTAATAGAAGTCATACCCCACAACTTTTTCTGCAATAGTTGTATGCAGTCAGTTGCGTAGTATAATAAAAGCCCTTAATGCCATCAACCTGACTAACCTTTAAGCAACTGATTAAGCAAATAATGCTAAACAATTATTTTTTTGTTGGTATATCAGTATTGTTTTGTAAATTGTTGTGTTGTTTGAGTTGTGTAGTTTGAATCTCAGTATAATTGCGAGAATAAGAATGGTCGGAAGAAATTCATTTAAATGTAACCAGGACCAGTAACTAGTGAGAAAAGCGCTAGTATATTTGCTAAAAATGTTAATACGGATGACAGGAGTGAGATTAGGCCTACATTTACTAACATTAGCCCTACAACATCCGAATGATATTAAAATATCTATTATGACAGCAAATGAAGGCTCCTATTTACCAAAAAACATCAAAACGGTAAAAGTCTAATTCATTTGTCTCATACGAACTGAAGTATTACAACAAAACGTGCAGTGCAAAAACTCCGATCAGTCCAATGTAATGCATATTTTTAAACTGCCTGATGTCTAGCTTCTAAACAGTTTTGTAAATGTATAAATACAACACAGCCGTATCGTCTAACAAGAAATTGAAAGGTAATCATGCCACATAATATGATGTAAATGCTAGAATGGTTTACTGAATGCGAACTATTAGAAAAGGTTAGATTGCTGCTGAAGCCTTTTGCTCTGGTATTAAACTCCCTTTGCCACGAAAAAGATTCCAGATTAACAACAACCAAATAGCCAAATCTACAGAAAAGTTGCTGCTGAATCAATTACGATTGAAGCACCACGTAAAGTAACTGCAGATAATAATGAAGATGAAAATATTTGCGCAGCTTTTTTTATGTTAGCTGACAAAAAAGAGGGCACACATCTAAAAATGGTATATTTTCTGAAATTATATTATTCATGTGTGTGTGTGTGTGTGTGTTCTTCGTGTACACTTGCGTTCATAAAAAGTGCACAATAGTATCGATATTAGAAACGCCAACCGACTGGACAACATTTTTGAAGTTTACTACGGGAAAAGCAAACTAAAGTTGACAGGATAGTGGAAACCATGACAGGAACTGATATAAGTAACGAAGAAAGACTATTTTCTCCTTCCTGCCATCCTCGACGCAATTGATACTCTGGAATGAGAGAAGTAAGTAGATAAGCATCAGTCAGGTAAGGAGAAGGAGGAGGAGGAGGAGAAAAATTCACTAGAATGCCTTTCGAACTATTGAGTACGGTAGTTAATGGTCCGTTTATACTCGTTTGCAAACCCTGCCTAGTCCACTTTGATGACGCCGTTGAACAGAACATCTTGAAGAACAAGTGAGAACAAGTGTTCTCAGCCTGTGCGCGTATATCGACAATTTTTCAAAAGATTCTGTAACTTCGCTACCTCAGTAATTCAAGAACAAACTTTATTTGGATTGATGAAGAATCTGGATGACTTTAACAATTGAAGAAATTATGGTTAACCTTAATATGTCTTTGGATTTTACTTTATCTAATTTTTGATATAATATAACTTTAAATAACCAGAGAACTATAATTTTTCTTCTCTTTCTTGTGTAATCCAGAAGTTAAGTTTTGCGGTCTGGTGGCTGTCTTAGTAAAGAAGACGTTCAACACATGAAACTGAAATATAACCCGCTACGTAGTTTACGATTTGACATAATCGTTAATTCTGTAGAGCAAACTGAAAGTACTGTAAGGAAAGTGTGACAGAGAGTACGGACACAGTAGAGTATAGGCAAATTTTTAGTGCCATAAGAACATAAAAGGTCAAATGAATTGTGATAAAACATTTTCTTTATTTAATTATCAAATTTATGTGTATTGCAGTAGAACCATTTCCGTAAGAGTCATTTTAGAAATGACTGGACGCTCACACTTTATGAGATTATAGACATGTTTTAAATTAATTTTGTTCAAATTTTGTATAGTAGCTGTAAGTTTTGAAATAAGAGTTGAGTAATTGTGTGTTACATGTCATAATGCCCATAAACCTATTCTCCGTCATGTGAAGTGCAAGTTTTGTGCGCGTGTGCGCGTGTTATTCGTATTTTCCCTGAATAACTCCTATAATAATTAACGTATCAGAATGAAACTTGGACAGCGTATGCGTCATAAGCAGCGCTACATTTTTCATATGTCACAAACTCAAAACATATAATTTTAATATGTATTTTTTAACTGAATTCACTTTTCTATAGAAGCCTTATCTGCAGAAAAGTCATAAGACTCCAAGAAGGAATTCTCCAATTAAGTAACCTAGATGAATGTTCGAATAAGAATTCATTAGAATTTAAAGCCGTCTGGCCTATGTAGAAACTATTGCAGTTATTACAATTTAATTTGTAAACACCTGTTCTATTGTATTTGTCTATGTCCGTGTTTGTATTGTTGATGTGTTTTTTGATGGTATTGTTAGTTGTGAGATCTTTTTATCCCGTTACTCTGACCACTTAAAGGCCTTATCCAGCAACAATACACATTCTGCGTTTGCCACACACATACACACACATAACCATAGCTACACCAACATAGATACTAATCTTGAAATATTACACTACTTACCCAAAGGTCGAAAACTCAACACAGCTGAACAATATGAAATATAGAAACACCACACAACACAACCAAACAACATACTTAACGACCAATTACAATATAAATCACATACACTTTTTGACACAATCATACAAAAAACAAACAATAATTTGGATCCCCGCGCCAATCCCCTTCCTCTACACACCACCCCCACTACACCTTCCAAGCAATAACCGTTACAAAGTTCTGGCAGTCTGTTTCTAAGCTGACGAAGGCGAACACGACGCCGAAACGCGTTCGAAGAAGAAAAAGACAAGTAAGTTCACAAGAGAAAGTTTCATTATTATATAAAGTGTAGTGCTGTGAAAAAAGATGATGAACAAACAAGACAAATGTTTATTGTAGTAAAAGAGTGTATATTATGTTCTATGTGTAATACGAGGTATTACCTAAATGTTAATAACAATAGGTGTACTACGGCTACACACATGGGAATAATAATGATAGTTTAAATCGTAAAAGTATTGAAAATTTTTAAATGGTTCTAGAAAATTTCACGTTGTGTTATTATTTTTACGATTACACCTGTCATAATTTTATAGCGTAAGTAATGTTGCTAATAAACGGCGTTAACGTTACAAAATGGCTCACAAGATATATATATATATATATATATATATATATATATAAACAGGTTTAGTGAGTGCGTAATTAGTATTCATATACTTGGAGTTGTTTTGAAGGTTCAGCGCTAAGGTCAGGCGCCATTTATAAATTAAATAAGTGTGACGTGTGTAGGCATACTAGCTAAGTGTGACTTTGTACATACTCCTAGGGCGTGGTTGTAATTTGATTTAGGAAACAACAAAGCATCGCTCTTACTGTAAAGCTTCATATGTTTCGTAATTAGTATATGATAATTATACACAAAAATTTAACCAGCTAAACAGAAATTAGATACAGTGTGCCATTGCAGTAAACATCATTCTATTCAGATAGGGTACTGAAAGGACTATGCCAGAGCAATTTAAAAGGCCCAATAAAATAATCACTGACTAAACGCAAATATCCATATCCTCTTATATTTCAGAGACAATAATAAACAGAGATAAATAGTAATTTGCAAAAGTGGAGAAATTATTTTAATTTATTAAACCCATGATCAGCTATGATATTGATGTCTTCAATTAATGAATTCGTCAAATTACAGCATTAACGAAAAATTTTACGTAACAAATTGCTCGTGATATACACATGCTTAAGCAGGGTAGTTTTTAATGAACATGGATTCAACGTTCAACAGGGCTGAACAGGGCTGTTGTAATTTGAACAGGGCTGTAAAACGTTAGCGCCTACTAATTTTCTAATTTATGGTTTTCTTATCTACTTCAATTAAAAGGTGGTAAAGAAGCTAAATTTAAAATTTGTATTACTATAATTTTAGCGGGGGTACTAAGGCTACGCTCAAGTTCTCTACTTTATATGTAAAAATATTTTTACACTTTGAATTAGGTTGACAACATTACTGTTTGTTAATAGAATAAGGTTTGTTAATGTATTAAATGACTAACCATCTTCAGAAACGTTTGTTGTTTTAGAGTGTGATAGGTTGTCTCTGGGGTGTTAAAGTCAGTGTGTATTTTGGTAAATAACGAATTGCTGAACTAACAGGAGTTCTTTGCCATATTACTATTGCTTCTTCTCTTTCGTATTTTTTTTCAGTTGTGACGTTATCGTAGTATTTATGATACAGTATTTTAATAACTTTTGTAATCGGATGGTACTTTTTTTTACTTAGTCTTTTTATTAAATATCTTTTTATTGAATATTGCCATGTCTGTCTCTATATTCTCTTAACGCTTTAATAAAAACAATTTTTTCTCAGACTTCAATAAAGTAAAAAGGTCAGATACCACTTCGTCGTCACTAATGTGAATATACAGTAATTTGCCATATCTTTATTGGTTCTGTTTTTAGCTTCGGTAGTCATCGTTATATGACCATTCATCCTTCAATCTAGTAAGTTTCTTTTGTGATGTGGCATGAAGCTTACATTGTTCGTATTAGTACGTATTAGTAAGATATTGTTATTATTTAAATTATTATAGATTACTGTTATTTATTTAAAATGTTATATTATTGTTATTAATTAAGTGTAATGATTAAGCTTCATCGTGTAAGAAGATGACAATCTGGCAGTTGAAAATAACTGTTTCGCTTGTGAGAGGATTACTTTTTTTATAAAATTGTATCTAAACTTTGTAATAATTAATTATAATTTACATTTATTAAAATCAGAAATAGAATATGTTTGTAAGGACAACTATAAAATATTATAAACCTTTTAGAGATCATTCCTAAAATTATTATTATTTATTCCATATTATTATTTTATTCCGTAATATTATTGTTTATTAACTTATCATCTCATTACTAGTACGTATTTTGCATTTAATTTCTACAACAGTGAGTGACCCATGTTTAACTTTAAATAGCTAAAAATATTTTTCTTACAGCTTGATGTTG
Organism: Magicicada septendecula; assembly: GCA_034769895.1. Lineage (NCBI taxonomy): Eukaryota > Metazoa > Arthropoda > Insecta > Hemiptera > Cicadidae > Magicicada > Magicicada septendecula. The sequence goes on along the minus strand of CM068369.1, from coordinate 176,044,190 downwards.
ATGCAGTCTGTCTTGCTCCCACTTCGAAGTAATTTGCAAACAATTTTCACAAACACTTATTAATTCTTCTGTAACCTAACTTTAAAAACTATTTCCCTCTACCTTGTAGGCTTTGCCTCTTGTTGATTGTTTATTAGCAAGGTAGAAAGGGCTAGGAGTTTCCGATCCGGGACTTCTACACGTGGAAAACAGATATTTGCTGATGCGTAGGTTTCGATGAGAATTTCTCTTGCAATTCTCGTCAGGAAGTTTATCTGTATTATTGTTGTGCCCTAAAGTTACTTTCCTTAGTTTAGCAGATCAATTGTGCTAGCGCTAGTGTTTAGTTTCAATTGCTGTGACTTGACAGTTTTATTGCTCAGCCACTTTCTTAGGCTATGGGAAAATTACAAGATATTGCTAGGTGCTTATTTCAGCGTAATCTGTAAATACTTATAAGCCTAAATTTATAAACAGAAATGTAAGGGTTATTGAACACGGTGTTTACCCGCAATACTTTTTTTAATGAACTTTATTAGAACAATCATTAAAACTTTATATTCAGGTATATAAAATATTTGGTTTTAATCATACACAGACGCACGCACACTCGTACAAATAGACAAACACACTAAAACGTTATACACATTACTTTCTTGGTTAAGCCATAGTTGGTAAATTTTTGTTTGCATACAGTTTATTTCGACATTAGAATAGAAATATAGTTTTCATTAAAATGTAGTGTAATTACGTTTAGTTATCTTTGAGCCGGTAATTGCTTCGTGATTTTCAAATATGGTTAATTATATAGGTCTACTTTGATGTCCTATAATCTTATCGTTACGAGTAAAAAACGAAATGATAAATAAAGAATTTGTCTTAGGAAATGCAATGTTTCCAGTTTTGTATAATATGCTACAGTAATGTAATATGTGATACGCGCATTGCACACTAAAGAACGCGCGCGCGCACTACCTACGCATCAGTAAAAAGACGTGGTTTTTTGTGTTGACGGAGTTTGATGGGGGGGAGAGAGATAGAACAGACAGATAGACAGATAGACATAGACATACAGACAGACAGTGTAAGAGACAGAGAGAGAGAGAGAGAGAGAGAGAGGGGGAGAGAGAGAGAGAGAGAGAGAGAGAGAGAGAGAGAGAGAGAGAGAGAGAGAGAGAGAGAGAGAGAGAGAGAGAGAGTTTACTTCCATGTTCCTTAAGGAAATGGAAGTATGGTGACGGCAAAAAAAATAGTGTTCGAGATTATTGCAGATTCTGATTGTACTACACTTAAAACATGAAAAAAAGTAATTTTTCGAAAAGTGTCTGTGTGTGTGTGTCTGTGTGTCTATCTGTAGATTTTTTTTCTATGGCAAACGATTACAACCGCAAATTCAAACTGAATCGAATCATTTTTTGCATACAGCCCTGATTTGTAGAGTACTCACGACGTATTGTTTTTGGTGAAGATCGGTTGAGGGAAAGGGGTAGTTTACCGGCAACGGTTTTTTTTAATCAAGGGTAATTGTTTCCTATGGCAAACGATAACAGCCGCAAATTCAAACAGAATCAACTACTCTTTTGCATACAGCCCTGAATTCTAGAGTTCTCAAGACGTATTGTTTTTGGTGAAGATCGATTAAGGGAAAGGGATAGTTTACCAGCAACGTTTTATGTTTTAACAAGGGTATTTTATATGGCAAACGATAACAGCCGAAAATTCAAACAGAATCAAATGATTATTTGCATATAGCTCTAAATTGTAGAGTACTCAAGACCTGTTGATTTTGGTGAAGATTGGTTAAGGGAGAGGGGTAGTTTACTAGCTACGTTTTATGTTTTAAAAGGGTATTTTCTATGGCAAAAGATAAGAGCTGCAAATTCAAGCAGAATCAAATAATGTTTTGCATGCAGCCCTGATCTGTAGAGTACTCACGACCTATTGTTTTAGGTGAAGATCGGTTAAGGGAAAGGGGTAGTTTACCTTCAACGTTTTATGTTTTGAAAGCGTTTTTATGGCAAACGATATGAGTCGCAAATTCAAACAGAATCGATAAATTTTGCATGTAGCCCTGATTTTTAGAGTGCTCAAGATCTATAGATTTTGGTAAAGATCGGTTAAGGGAAAGGGGTAGTTTACCTACAACGGTTTTTTTTTAAACAAGGGTAATTTTTTCCTATGGCAAACGATAACAGCCGCAAATTCAAACAGAATCAACTACTCTTTTGCATACAGCCCTGAATTATAGAGTTCTCAAGACCTATTGGTTTAGGTGAAGATCGGTTAAGGGGAAGGGGTAGTTTACCTGCAACGATATTTTATCGGGGTAATTTTACTTCCATGTTCTTTAAGGAAATGGAAGTATGGTGATGGCAAAAAAAATCGTGTTCGAGATTATTGCAGATTCTGATTGTACTATACTCAAAATATGAAAAAAAGTCATTTTTCGAAAAGTATCTGTGTGTGTGTCTGTCTGTCTGTGTGTCTGTGTGTCTGTCTGTCTGTGTGTCTGTGTGTCTGTCTGTCTGTGTGTCTACTTGTAGATTTTTTTTCTGTGGCAAACGATAACAGCCGCAAATTCAAACAGAATCAAATAATTTTTTGCATGTAGCACTGATTTGTAGAGTACTCAAGACCTATTGATTTTGGTGAAGATCGGTTAAGGGAAAGGGGTAGTTTACCGGCAACGGGTTTTTTTGAAACAAGTGTAATTTTTTTATGGCAAACGATAACAGCCGCAAATTCAAACAGAATCAACTACTCTTTTGCATACAGCCCTGAATTATAGAGTTCTCAAGATCTGTTGGTTTTGGTGAAGATCGGTTAAGTGGAAGGGATAGTTTACCTGCAACGTTTTTTTATCGGGGGTAATTTTTTCTATGCCAAACGATAACAGCCGCAAATTCAAACAGAATCAAATAATGTTTTGCATACAGTCCTGAATTGTAGAGTTCTCAAATGATATTGGTGTTGGTGAAGATCGGTTAAGGGAAAGGGGTAGTTTACCGGCAACATTTTATGTTTTAACAAGGGTAATTTTTTACATGACGAACGATAACTGCCGCAAATTCAAACAGAATCGACTACGTTTTTGCATACTTTTTTGAATTAAAGAGAACTCAAGGTCTGTTCATTTTATTGAAGATCGGTTACGGGGAAGGGGTAGTTTACCAGCAATATTTTATGTTTGAAGGAGGGTAAATTTACGAAAGATAACTGCCGCAAATTCAAACAGAATCAAATAATGTTCTGCATACACCCCTGAATTGTAGAGTTCGCAAGAATTGTTGTTTTTGGTGAAGATCGGTTAAGGGAGAGGGGTAGTTTACCAGGAACGTTTTATGTTTTAACAATGGTAATTGTTTATATGACGAACGATAACTGTCGCACATTCAAACAGAATCAAATAAATTTTGCATGTAGCCCTGATTTGTAGAGTGCTCAAGATCTATAGATTTTGGTGAAGATCGGTTAAGGGAAGGGGTAGTTTACCTACAACGGTTTTTTTTAACAAGGGTAATTTTTACTTCCATATTCCTTAAGGAATAGAAGTATGGTGATGGAAAAAAAAATCGTGTTCGAGATTATTGCAGATTCTGATTCTACTACACTCAAAACATGAAAAAAAGTCGTTTTCCGAAAAGTGTCTGTGTGTGTGTCTGTCTGTGTGTGTGTCTGTAGATTTTTTTTTTTTGGCAAACGATAACTGCCGCAAATTCAAACAGAATCAAATAATTTTTTGCATACAGTCCTGATTTGTAGAGTACTCATGACCTGTTGTTTTTGGTGAAGATCGGTTGAGGGAAAGGGGTAGTTTACCAGCAACGGTTTTTTTTTATCAAGGGAAATTTTTTTTTTTGCCAAACAATAACAGCCGCAAATTCAAACAGAATCAAATAATGTTTCGCATACAGCCCTGAATTGTGGAGTTCTCAAGACGTGTTGTTTTTGGTGAAGATCGGTTCAGGGAAAGGGGTAGTTTACCTGTAACGTTTTATGTTTTAACAAGGGTATTTCCTATGGCAAACGATAACAGCCGCAAATTCAAACAGAATCAAAAATTATTTGCATACAGCCCTAAATTGCAGAGTTCTCAAGACCTATTGTTTTTGGTGAAGATTGGTTAAGGGAAAGGGGTAGTTTACCTGTAGCATTTTTTTATCAAGGGTATTTTCTATGGCAAACGATAGCAGCCGCAAATTCAAACAGAATCAAATAATGTTTTGCATACTGCCGTGATTTGCAGAGTACTCAAGACCTGTTGTTTTTGGTGAAGATCGGTTGAGGGGAAGGGGTAGTTTACCCGCAACATTTTTTATCAAGCGTATTTTCTATGGCAAACGATAACCGGCGCAAATTCAAACAGAATCAAATAATCTTTTGTATACTTCACTGAATTGTAGAGGACTCAAGGCCTTTTGATTTTGGTGAAGATCGGTTAAGGGGAAGGGGTAGTTTACCTACAACCTTTTACGTTTTAACAAGAGTAAAGTACTTGAAAATTCATTTAAACTTTTTCAAACAATGGTAATTGTTGAAAATAAAATAATTTTGTTGCCAGGCAATAAAATTATAATTTTTTCATTTTAATGTAAATTATGTATATATTAGAAAATATATCGTGCTTGGCAGGCAAGCATATTTCAGATTATAAATCTTAGAATATGGAAGTCATGTATGGTTCTCCATACCGATATTTTTCTATGGCAAACGATAACAGCCGCAAATTCAAACAGAATCAACTACTCTCTTGCCTACAGCCCTGAAGTATAAAGTTCTCAAGACCTATTGGTTTAGGTGAAGATCGGTTAAGGGGAAGGGGTAGTTTACCTGCAACGATTTTTTATCGGGGTAATTTTACTTCCATGTTCCTTAAGGAAATGGAAGTATGGTGATGGCAAAAAAAATCGTGTTCGAGATTATTGCAGATTCTGATTGTACTACACTCAAAACATGAAAAAAGTCATTTTTCGAAAAGTATCTGTGTGTGTGTCTGTCTGTCTATGTGTCTGTGTGTCCGTCTGTAGATTTTTTTTCTGTGGCAAACGATAACAGCCGCAAATTCGAACAGAATCAAATAATTTTTTGCATGCAGCACTGATTTGTAGAGTACTCAAGACCTATTGATTTTGGTGAAGATCGGTTAAGGGAAAACGGTAGTTTACCGGCAACGGGTTTTTTTAAAACAAGTGTAATTTTTTTATGGCAAACGATAACAGCCGCAAATTCAAACAGAATCAACTATTCTTTTGCATAAAGCCCTGAATTATAGAGTTCTCAAGACCTATTGGTTTTGGTGAAGATCGGTTAAGTGGAAGGGGTAGTTTACCTGCAACGTTTTTGTATCGGGGTAATTTTTCCTATGGCGAACGATAACAGCCGCAAATTCAAACAGAATCAAATAATGTTTTGCATACAGCCCTGAATTGTAGAGTTCTCAAACGATATTGGTGTTGGTGAAGATCGGTTAAGGGAAAGGGGTAGTTTACCGGCAACATTTTATGTTTTAACAAGGGTAATTTTTTATATGACGAACGATAACTGCCGCAAATTCAAACAGAATCGACTACGTTTTTGCATACCTTTTTGAATTAAAGAGAACTCAAGGTCTGTTCATTTTATTGAAGATCGGTTACGGGAAGGGGTAGTTTACCAGCAATATTTTATGTTTGAAGGAGGGTAATTTTTTTTACGAAAGATAACTGCCGTAAATTCAAACAGAATCAAATAATGTTCTGCATACACCCTGAATTGTAGAGTTCGCAAGATCTGTTGTTTTTGGTGAAGATCGGTTAAGGGAGAGGGGTAGTTTACCTGCAACGTTTTATATTTTAACAATGGTAATTGTTTATATGACGAACGATAACTGTCGCACATTCAAACAGTATCAAATATTTTTTTGCATGCATCCCTCAATTGTAGAGGACTGAAGGTCTATTGATTTTGGTGAAGATCGGTTAAGAGAAAGGGGTAGTTTACCTGCAACGTTTTATGTTTTAACAAGAGTAAAGTACTTAATTTTGATAAATAATGTATCCTAATAAGAAGCTCATAATAATCCACTGTAGAATCGTAGATGAAATATCTATAAATGAAGAGGTTGGTGAACGGGGTGGGGGTAATTTTCTATTAATGAAAATTATAGTTGATTGGGGAGGGGAGAATTTTTTATATGTGTACTACGTTATCGGCACCAAAGAAGTAGTTCTTTGTTAAAATTCCTTCCCGGGCTGTTTAGCAATAGTCCAATGTTTTCTGCAAAACCAGACTTTCCGCCAGTCCATCGACTGCCATCATCAGTGAAAATCGAGTGCGAAAACGTCAGGTGGTATACGTTAGTGACCACAGTACCGTGGTTAAGGCTGAAGCAATAAGTAGAAAGAAGTAGTTTTTATGGTAATATTTCATTTCGAATATGGTTTTAAATATAAATCTTAGAATATGGAAGTCATGTATGGTTCTCCATACCGATATTTTATACGTGGTGGTAGTAGGTTTTTTATATATTTATTTTGTTTACATATGTTTAATTTCAAACACAAATATCTAAGTTATAAAGCACAAGTATAGGGTGAAGCGTCCAGGGCCTGAAAAAGGAAACAACACTTTTTGGATTAATTTGCATTTACTTCTCAACATAATGTGTATTTAGCTCTATACACTTTTTCCAACGATGTTTTAAAGCGGTTATGCCAACTGTATATTACGATGTGTTGTAGGCCGATTTGTCGAGGTACTATAAGTAGGCAATTACAGCATTGCTGACTTGATTGTCGCCAATAAATCTTTTTTCAGAGAGCCATTTTCATGAGGATAGGAAATAGGTAGAAATCACTCGGGTCTAAATTAGGCGATTGTGCTGGGTGAACTTCAATTCGAACTTCAATTCTTGGATCTTAGCCATCGCAACAATTGGCATGTGAGATGGTGCATTGTCTTGGTTACATAATGCTTTCTTTTTCTCTAAATGTAGACGTTTTCTCTTTACTTCGTCATTTATAAGGTGCAGTAGGTTTGCATAGTACAAGCCAGTAGTAGTTTTCCACTTTTCAAGGTAACCAATGAAGATTACGGTCGTTCCAAAAACATTCGCCTTAACCTTACTAGCAGAAGGAATTTCTTTGCGTTCATTGGATATTTGGTTTTCCTTTTGTGGTACATTGTTTTGACTGTGGTTTGGTCTCAGAAGTATTGTAGTAGACCCTAGTTTCATCAAAGTTTACGAATCAACGTAAAAAGTGGGTGGATTGCGCTATAGTGTGCCAAAAATTCGGTTGGATCATCCTTTCGACACTGTTTTTGGTCAGGTGTTTGCAAACGCGGCACCCATCTAGCGCACAGCTTTGTCATACATACGTATTCGTATAACATATTGAGCACACATTTTGTTGATTCAACACAATCTCAGCTATGTCATTTATCTCATTTATTTTTATTCTACGGTCTACCAAAACGGTTTTTATGGATTTTTTCCATTTTTTCTGGCGTAGTCACTCAATGGGACGTCCAACACGTGAGGTGTCAGCTGTGCTTGATCAACCCATTTTAAATTCAGCAACACAGCGCTTATCCATTGTATTTGATGGAGAAGAGTTCTCCAACTTGAATCCAGCTTTTTTTATTTAGGTTGCAGTTAGGCCTTAAAAAAAAAATAACCACAGCTCTAAAATCCAGTCTATCCAATGTGCCTGATGCGCATACAGCAGTGGACTGTGTCACTAATAACAAACGATAATCATAACGTTTATTAATTGCGAATCATATTTTGATTTGAGTGAGTTATATCTTCCTTTTTCACAGGCTTTGATTAGGTGATTCTGTCTCTTTCAGCTCCGTAGCTTGCCAAGACGGCGTCCCCTGCAAAGTACGAGACTGTCATTTAGCGTTTTCTGTTATCATTTGCTGAGAATTAATAGTATGTCGGCTCTAAATTTTTAAGAATGTATGAAGGAAAATTTGAATTCTCGCTTATTGCGGATCTAAGTCTATGATGTTTCATGTGTCTTTAATTACATGCTGTATAAGTGATTGAGGAGATTCGCCACCTGTTAAGGGAAAGACTATTGAAACCTTGCTGTATTGATGTCTATTGAATTTCAGCAAATGAAAAAGTTCATCGTCACTAGAACTGGTCTGTAGTGTCAGACTCATTTCATTTAACTTTTCAATTACCACACTGATGGCTTTCAAAATTTTCTCTAATTGGAAAACTAAAATGTGTAGCAACTGGTTGTAAATTAATTATCTTTTTAAATTCTCAGTTTTATTATTTTTACTAAGGTCATGAAAATGTTTTTTACAATCCTAAGTATCCTGACAGTTTGATTGTATTTTCTACGTTTTTACTGTGTCTGTCCCACAGGCTTAGTTTTTATCAGATTTTTCTCTAATGTTTTAGAAACTTTTGTAAGCTACGTCAATCAATTCTTACTAAAGTTATAGGTTTAAGAAAGAAAATATTGTAAGAAATAAATAAAAAAAGGGTAATTTAATGTCAGAGGTTTCTTTTTAAATTCGTTTGGTTTAGGGTTATCACCACCGTTTTTGTTTTCGCACTACATCCAGTAAATCCAGTAACACTGAAGCTTCAGTATCAGTGTTTTTAATATATTTTGTGCCTTACTCTATGAATTTTTAGGTAAAAACACCTTAAAGTGGATGTGTTTGCACAACACCTATGAATGTTTGAGAAGATAATACGTCCGCACAGGTGTTTTAAAGCACTAGCCACATCCTGAACTCACATGAAAAAATAGGAAACAACAGTCGAGAATATCAGTAAATTGACAACTTCACAAACTCCTTTAACTGCATCATTCAATGTGAGATTGAGATTATGTGCAACACAATGGACCTATTTGACCTTCCCTACCTCCATTTCGATTAACGTTTGTAAGAATTTCAGGTCGGTATCACTTTTATACTAATGATAAATGTCTTGAATGTTGCGATTTTTACAAAATGAAACGGCAAATAATTGATATACCTTACTGTCAAACTATTTACCACGACATTTAATGTGATTGCTGGTTGAAGTAATTTGCACTCTAGACCATTTTTTGTTGTTAAATTTTATTCTCCAATATTACTTGAGTAAACAGACTAACTTCGAAGCATTTAAAAAAAAATGTTATGTTTCAGTTTATTCAACTTATAGGAGTAGGCTAAATTTTTGTTCTCGTCGGATGTTGTTATGCTGACTTCCAAAGGCGGTAGACGTGGTTGAGGTGCATATAAGGCCTTCCTATAACCTATAGGAGGCATAGATGCCAGCGGGGACGATCGTAATACAGATTTCGGTAAGAATACAGACGTTACTGGTACACGCCAATAAATGAATATTGTATTATCAGAGTATACAGCTGTATACCCACCTAACAGATGTTAGGTGAGTACCCGTTTTGGAAGAGTACTCCGTATGTGATTTCTCTCAGAAAAATCCACTTATTTTTTCCAGTTTTGTGGTTTGTTTGTCTTCTGTTCTTACTTGTCAAATTGTTCTTCTGTTTTTCAAATTTTTGATCCGTTAGATTTTTCTTTTCTAATACAACTTATTGTTTAGACTAATTTAGGACTAAATGTTACTAGTGTTTGTAGAGTAAATACAATTTGATAATAAAGAATAATTTAAAATATTATGTTACAAAATTCTTAGTGTTACGTGTCTTATGTTTTACAACACACAGATATTGTACACACACACACAAAATACGAAGAGACATTACAAAAATAAATTCACAAATTCATATCACACAAAAGAGTAGGACTTATCGACATGTGTAGAACTGACATATAAACCTTCACGTTGTTTAGGAAGGGCAAAGCACTTGCTTGTACGCTCTCTGCTGGGAGAGGTTTCGAGAAAAGCAAACTCACCGCTGATGTGATATTACTGTATTAATGGAATTCCAAGGAAACGGTTAAAAGAATCTGCATCGTCAGTGGCTCTTGAAAGAAAGAGTTGTAATATAAAAGCAAGAGAGATAGAATGAGAAGGAGAAATTTCTGCTCTTGTATTGTTCGAAATGTTTCCAGTCTCTAGCATCTACTGTTTCATTAATTCTTGTGAAAATATAGGCGCTAGTAAAAATCAAACACAACCGAGCATATTTATGTGTACCTTTGTCGTACTGCCTTTTTACCATAGCAGTAAGTCTATATACATGTTGCCTACACTGTTATCATTTTATTACCCTATTTCACGTTTAACCGGATGCAGTTAAACCTAAATTAATGTACACAAACGCTACAAGGGATAATGCTATTTCTATCCGACCACACTGTGTCTACCATAGAAACACCGGTCCCACACGTCTCCGGAACTCCTCCCCTTGCAGTTGTGTTTGCGGGTCTATGTCTACGCCACTCGCTCTAATGATGTTTTCTTGTTAAATGGACAACAGACACATATTGTACATACGTCAAAACAGAAATAATTATTTAGCGGTATAATTAATTTCCCCGCAAGTAACAAAAACATTAAGACATCCAAAACTATACCCGAGTAATTTTCATGTACTTATGTAGGCCTATACTTTATCATTATCATGTAGTCCAAGGGCTAATGATAGAAACCAGATGATTACCACATAAAATTTCATGTGCACGGTACACATAGCCTTATGGAACGCCCCGTGCACACAGGATACCTACAACATATATGAAAAGATATACAACATTTAAACCATGCAATCACAATGATTTATTTTTAAAAATATTTTGAAGAGAACAGAGAAATTTCATTTAAAAAAGACCCAGTATTATTGCCCTCGAGTATGTTTCTTCAGTCGTATTGTGTAACGTAATGTGGAGCGAACAATCAAACATTCCTTGTGCTTACCTCTGAGAACTGAAACACACATCGCTCTATATACGGGACCACGTGTCCCTTTGGTCGCACGTATTGATGTCTGATGAGTTTAACACTTATCGCCTTTAACTACTTACTAGATAATGTCTTGTATATTTCCACACAAATTTGCAGTTCCGTATTTCATAGTATTTTCTATAATATACTATTGAGACACGTGAACAAGGTAGTTCATTTCTACGACACTTTTTCAGTAAATCGGTTTTATCGCAGATTGGATTTTCTGTTACTACATATGTTAAGTTCTTAACGATTATTCAATTCCCTATTGTCTACATTTCTTTTGTCTTCATTTTCTGTTACCCTATTTCTGACTAAGACAGAAGAAGTTTCGAACACGATAGACTTATTCTGATTCTGATATGGGAAATAGGATCGATATTCTTTTCAAATTCGTTCTAAATTCCGTAGTTTCTTGGATATTAAAGAGATGCCGATTCTTTGAATTTTGACGATCTAAGTAACACTCGTTCAGAAATCTAAAGACTCTTTGCGTTAAAACTCTAACGCTGTTTCCTTATTTAGGGATAATAACAGTGTAGACGTATTAAGAGCACTGTGGTATTTGGTGTCAAGGATCAAATTAGCTACAACCGAAACTTTTAAATACTAACAAAGGTCTGGAAAGGTTACAGATAACACAAATAGATTCAAATGCCTTCAGGAGTTATTTAATGTTTTCATATTTACTACAAAACTAAAATAAAATACCAAAAACATTAATATGGTGCCAGAGAAGAAAGCGTTTTTGTTTCAACAGTCACAACGTACCCGTCTTAAGAGTTTACGGAAAAAAGCTATTGGTTGCTGAAATATTTTTCACGTGGCAAGGACGCCGTGATGACTTGAGCTGTTGATGGTAGAGATGGTTCAATATGAATGCGACATCGAGGAAAAGTGACGCTCGTCGCGTTAGTGGGCAGACAGAATCTACATAGCCACTGGAAATTATTTGCAAGAAGCCGTTTGAATTACCAACGACTGAGGAAAATGGAGAACAATTGTCCATTTTAGTTAATATGGTCTTAATGGAGGCACGCACTGGGAATGAGATTACACTTTACGAATGCATAATCCATACAATAGTATCAATTAAATTTATAAACTTACACGTTACAAGTTATAAAGAACAGCATGTAAGAAGAAATATTAATAATTAAAGTGGCCTGGTTTTTCATTATGATATCCTTCAAAATTGCAGGACCAATAAACTAATCTACCAACGTCGATGTACTCAAAAATTATACCTAAACAAGGTCTGCATAATTTGATCTGGTACAACCTATAATTTCAGGTCTCCTTGCATTCAACCGTGTAATTTTCAAACACGCAGTAACAGCTTGCAGTTACCTGGAAGCGTCTATTCTTGTTTACTCCTAATCACGTTTACCTTAATCGAGGTCAATATTATTTCATCTCATAGGTAATATCTGTTTTATATTATTCTTGTTTGGAAATTTGATCGCAGTTTTATATAATAAAAATTTAATTCCTGTTTTGAAACTAACACATTTTATGTAGTTTCTGAGGTATATGACACTCAAATGAGCAGACGTTGAACAGTTACTAAATTGAAATCTAATGTGTTATAAGTTTTACATTGCTTAAGCTAATACGTTTGTGCCAAACATTGTATTCACAAGTATTACAAATTTTTCAGTTTTTTATTCTTCTGGAATCTGAATACTATTCGTAAAGAAAATATTTAAAAGAAATAATTCCGTTTGCCTAAGACTTGCAAAACAGAAATTCTGGAAATAACGTTAAATTGAATTAGAGTTAGTTGTGTAGAATTTAATTACATTATTGAGACGTCTAATTGATCAGTATCGAATAGACATCATACTGTAAGTATTGTGTACGGTTTTTTTTTTTTGTACAAACTAGTCACATTACGAAAAACGGGGACAGGATAATAGATAAAGAGGCCAAGGGTTAGACTTGTGGTGAGATACAAACGACACGTGTAGCAAACGTTGCGACCTCAGCAGTGATTTAATGTAGTGAAGCACAAGTTCAAACTCTAAACGTTAACCGCAGAAGGCCGGAGAATAAACAGTTTACTGATGTCGCAATAGTTTTGTCAAACGAAGCAGTATTCTCCAGGCAACATGGTAAGTACTAGAAGGTGATGGAAAATAAAAGAGAAAAAGTGCATTCCAAAAATATTTTTAACGTTCTGTCGTTTTTAACAACAGGTGTCTCTATATTCCGTTATTTTATGATTTTCAACGATGTTAAAGGTTTACATTATTTTACAAAGGTTTAAACTGATCTCGGCTTAAAAGAATACAATCCTGGAGATATTTTGAACATTTATATCTTATATGTTAAAGGGTTTCCCAAAAAGTGATAATAAGCATACAAATTGGTAGTGATAGTAATATCCATTGAGACATTGACAAAGGAGATTGAATAAAATCATTTAAAATATTAACATGAAACCACTCTAAAAGTACTGTTGCATGCCATATGCGTTTGGCCAATATTTAAACTTGCATACAAGACTCACTGTAGCTTCAGAGGCTGAATATTTTAGTGCCCTACATAACAAGAAATAATTAAATAGTTTTTAATTTACACCTTACTTACACTTTTATAGAACGCTTGTTTCAAGAGTGTTGATATGTGTTAACATCCTATGCAAAGTTTTCTGTGTGATATTATCTTAAGATTTAAAAATAGAATTTTTCAAATTATTTATTAATTCAAGGTCAAAACGTCCTACGACGTTGTCCAATGTCTAACCTCCATTGTTGTCTGTCGTTGCAGTTTTCATCGTTTAGTCGTCTATTGCTCATTGATCTTCTTATGCCCTCTATCCATGTTTTCTTGGGTATTTCTTTCTTGTTGTACTCTACTTTCAATGGAGTGTGTTCTTTAATTATAGCGTAATCTATTATAGATCGTAAATTCCTTGTATGCTGTGTCCACGTGTATTTTTGTATGCTCTTATGTTTAAAATAACCATTTGTGATTCTGAGTTGATATTGTTCACACAGATCTACAGTTCGCTCATCATTACGACAAAATAATAACGTCCAATATTACACATACTATTAAAAGTAGTATTACGGATAATATTTTTAAATTATTACGAACAAGAAATACGCACACACACACACACTCAAAGGAACAGAAGAATCCATACTTTTTCTTTGTATACTGATAGCAATAATTGCAACTATAGAGTTACTGTTACAGTTATTATATATCTGTTATTGATGAAAGGATAAAAGCTCGCCGATCGCTAATCACGTGTATGCGAATATCTACTATACATATTTCAACAATTTCAACCACGAAACAGGCCTGAGTAGGCGCAAATTAAACAGCACTGTTAATTGTTTGGGCGTTCAGGAAATCCGTCACATTTCTGGTTATAACATTTTTTCGACGGTACTTAAAGGACGCAGTAGTGCAATTTCTATGATTTACTTTCTTTTTAAATTATCCTAGAGACATTTATGAACAATCTGGTATATGACGCTTATATTTTGACTATTACTTCATGTCTGAGACCGGTTTTCAAATCACTTGAACACAACGGAGTTTAATACCGGTTTCGGAAGCACCCTAGCCATCACTATAATAAGCTCCACTGTTGCTTCTCATAGTACAAGTACTAGGAAATACTTTTTGCTAAACCATTTTTGTAGCTTTTACTGGGCTACTTTGTGAAATCAACAGATAGATCAGCTGTTTATATCCTGTTGAATTTCATCTGTGTTTGTGTTTTCCGTTTTGACGTTAATTTGTTTTAAGTAATTCAAAGTGTGTGATTAGTGATTCCGCGTATAAAACTGTTTAAATATAAGCAATTATGGAAATCAGTTTACTAAGACGGTGTGTATTTCTACACGTAGTTAGAATGTAAACAATAACAGTTCCATCAGTAGGCGTAATGACGTTAGTTTCAACAGCAGTGAAGAAAGCAGACCTCCTCTGTTTTCTAGAGACTGACTAGATATTAATTTATTGGAAAAGTGTAAGCATGGGAAGACATCTGAAAGAGTGTTTGTGGGCACTGACACTGTTTGAAAGTAGTAGGAGTCTGGAAAACTGATATAACATTTAATTACGGACAGCTGGAAAGAATGGAACCAAACTCTGTTGTTGGCCTAAAAATGTTATATGAAAATCGCGTTAGAAAACAATACTTGAGCTGTCAAATCGAGCAAACAATTTAAAAGGATTCAGAAGAAGAAAAGAAAATACATATAATAAAAAAATTGAAATGAATGTGGACTAGATGAGTTTATTTGAATTAACATTTTTTGTGTTTTCCATCTTAGATAGCGATTTTCTGTAAGTTACAATTTTTACATTTATGTACACATAAAATTGCTACTTTTTAAGATATCAACACAAATCTTTACTGTAGTATGTACTATTGTTAGGAAAGTACTGTTTACCTATTGTTTATCATTGGGCGCATAAAAAGAATTTAAAAAAGGATTGTCTGCTAAATTATTGTCTGATATAAGCAAATTTACAGCTACTTTTCCACACAGTCTTTAAGTAAAAAAATAGGTGCTTGGAATATATAAAGGCTTGGTCTATTGTAACTACCCTGACAATTTCACGTTAATACCTTTGAAATAATGGTCTCTAAAATTAGAATTTTTACATTACATTAAATGGCACTTCAACAACTAAGCAAACTGGAACAAATAAAAAAAGACATGACCAGCAGAGAACATTGCGTCTATAATAGTAAACGGCTAAATAATACTATATAATGTATCGATTATACAATTGAATAATACTGTATAATTGTAACGACTATACCATTTTATAATTGTCTAAATTGCATAGTTCTCATTTGAATTATATATCTGAAGATGGCTAACTGACCTGATGTACTTGAGAAACGATTAAGGATTTAAATTACGTAAAATTAAAGATTCACTTAAAGAATACACAACGCTAATTTCTAATTCAACACAAACAAATTCTAATTTGAAGAGAAACAAATTGTATGCTTTTATAACCATTACTACAGGACCCAATTTTAAGCGCTACAGAATTATTTGCAATCTCTTTAAATCTGTTCAAATTATTTGCATTATGTAATTGTATACTAAATAAACACAGTTTTAACAGAATGTTATAAAAATGCAGTATAAAACACAAAACACCTATCATGATTGTAATTAAACCATAGAGATAGCGTCATAAGACCCCATCAAATCCGTTTTCTCAATCATAAGGTTATTATCTATCCAGCCTTCGCACTTCACACGCGTTCGCCATTAGTTTCCTAGGTAAAGGTGGGGACAGAAATACGAGATAAAGCGTAATGAAAAATAATAGAAGATAGTGTTAAAAAATTAGGGTTTATACGTTGAGCAGAACTCGAAATAGAGGTAATAAACTCAAAAGAACCGGGAAAATGATAGACGAGAGTGACTTAAGTAGCAGATAGTGGCATATTGAAGAACGTAGCTGTGAAAGTATAAAAGCTTGTTTAAATAAGTACGTCAGAAAGAGTAACAACAACAGGAATAAAGGAATAAAGAGATTAAGAAAACCGCAATATGAGGCAAGAAAGACGCACGAAACAAAAAAAGGGAAATATAAATTATTTTGATTTTATTTACTTTTTTTGTTAGACTTCTGGGTGGTTCAGCGTCTTTCAAATGTTAGATGAGTTGACGAATTATTAGGATACTTAAAGTTTCAACAGGATGCTTAAAAACATGATGTCAGCAAGGACGCCTGAAGTAGCACAGCTAGTATTAACAAGAACAGGTTAGAAAGGTCAATTGAATCTTTTAAAAATCTATGTGAAATTGAACACTTTACAGATAAGGTAAAACTATGTCCTCTAGTAAAACTACTTAATTAGACAAAACAAGTTATTAAAATACAAAAGGGTTCGCTAAACAGTATCAAATAAAATGAGGCACAGCCTACAGGTAACGTTATTCTTATATCACATAAACATCTGTAAACATGAACAGTACACGATTTGATTTGAGATTTGTTTACTTTCACCGCAAGGAAACTAGTCAACCAAAACCTTTATTGATACTCCACAACAAATGTCATACCGAAAGATATTGTTGTAATATCCGATTGTTACGACATTACAGAGCAATCTACGTGATTCTCGATTGTTCCAGAGGAATCCGGCTATAATGTTGTGTGCCTACGTGATTTCAACATGTATTCGCGAGACTTTTCTAGACGTCGCCAGCCGCGGGCACTGTGTCAAAGCCGCAATTAATTACGTCTTAGTGTAGCGCTGACGCATATTATAGAACCCTGCAGACTATAAATAACCCTGCTGCTTAATTTTCAGTTACTTGTCGGGCGATTTACACAGTGCGTTGAGTGACGATTTACACAGTGCGGTTCCAAGTATTGTGGCGAAGTGATATGTGTTATATAATCGTGCGTGACAATTGTAACACAATTGTGTTTTATATTAGTTGACATTTTATTGCGTGTGAACAATTTTTATTTAATTTGTTGTAACAGACTATCTTGTTGATTACAAACTGATTAATTGTGATAATTATAGCTGGTGATTAGTGACTAAATTGGTGTCTTGTATTTTGTTTTCCACTGTACCGTACGACGATCAGTTAGACCGTCGTAACACTATAAAACAATTACTGGGAAACGTTATGCAAGTGATTACATTTTCTTTATCTAAGAAGGCTTGAGGAAACTTCTATGGGAATAAATTATTATTCATGCTTATCTCATAGGTATTTTATATAAAACTAGCAAAATACCCGTGCTTCGCTACGGAGTTTCACGTTGTACGTAATTGTACAATTATTGCTCGCTTAATAGTATAGGATTAGATAGATTGTACAAATTCTCAACTCTTAGTTTGTCTATTTACATTCATAGCAACAGCTATTTATTATTTATTTCGAGAAAATCGTTAGAGCCGTTTCCGAGAACAAAAAGGACATACATTTATTAATTAATTGAACTTCGAAATTTTCTCGAACCTGCAAAGAACCTGCAAACAACGAAGTTTTCAATTTAAAACAATGATAAAAAACTCAGGACTAAATGTATTCGGGGTTTCCAGTAAACTGAGATGTCAACCACTTCATTTACCAAGTATGCATTTCCCGCTATAAATTTCAGTATTTGGTTTTTTCCCCTTAGGAGTGAAAGTTTTTAAAACCGTTTCTTAGTGAGCACCTAAGACCTATGATGAAGCTATGTTCAAAGTTTCACTGATATCCATTCAGTGGTTTCAGAGATATCGTGATCAGTCAGTCAGTCAGTGGTATTTGGCTTATATAGATATCTATATCTAGCCGATTTACCCAGCGTTGCTCGGGTTCATAATTTATTCATAGGCTCATAGGCACCTATTCTTGTTCTAACGTTATATTACTTGTATACTGTATAATCTTCCTTATATTGTTACGTTCGCATTCTCACTGGAGGAATACTCTGTAGCGCACCTGTTTAAGAACATGTCATAAACTGTATTCTTATATCTGGAGAAGAATTCTGTTGCGCGTGATGCTCCTGCTCGATTTCTAACTCTGGGAGAGGGCGAACAGCTAAATTAGTTTTCAATAAAATGTTTACAGTACTTGCACGCGCTGCGTATTTAACTGTCGTTTTATAATTCATTGTGTTAATGTTGAAATAAGGCATTTGTTAAATTAGTGTCTCCTAAACTTATTCTAACGATACAATACCTCTATAGATTTCAGCTTATCAATTTTTAAATTCAAACTGAAGCAAGTGCATTTATATTGTCTGAGCTCTATGGTCTGAATACATTTGCTATCAAAACTTTGTTTTTGTACTCGCTTATAACTTACTTCGATCTTAACTCTTAAACACTTTACACACTTTTTAACACTTTTAAATTCAAACTGAAACAACTCTGAATTCACACACTATTAAGACGTTTCTTAAGATGCATACACCACCTTTGATATCATAACCTATATCTTTATTTATAAGAACCGTGGACTCTGGCCCCGCCGTCTTTCGCGGGATCCGACCTAAGACTCCCCGGGTTCCGTGGATGAACTCCGGGGAAGGGCCGTCGGACGACTCCCGCGCTATTTCCTACGCGGGAGACTTCCACCGATGCTATGGTAACAAGAATCTATTCTATTGGGTTGCCATAGTAACCAGATCTAATAGTTGTTTAAGACCCAAAGGACCCCCCAGAGGATCGTATCGAAAAAAAACACCTGTCCTATGTTGGTTCTCCCGTTGCGTAAAATATTTGTGCCAAGTTTGGTTGAAATCGGTCCACTGGTTTAGGAGGAGATGTGGAAGACCCCAAAGGACCCCCCAAAGGATCGTATCAAAAAAACACTTGTCCTATGTTGGTTCTCACGTTGCGTAAAATATTTGTGCCAAGTTTGGCTGAAATAGGTCCAGTGGTTTAGGAGGAGATGTGGAAGACCCCAAAGGACCCCCCGAAGGATCGTATCGAAAAAACACCTATCTTATGTTGGTTCTTCCGTTGCGTAAAATATTTGTGCCAAGTTTGGCTCAAGTCGGTCCAGTGGTTTAGGAGGAGATGTTTAACATACATACATAGATACAATGGGGGGGGGGTTTGCCCCTTAGGAGTGAAAGTTTTTAAAATCGTTTCTTAGTGAGCACCTAAGACCTATGATGAAGCTATGTTCAAAGTTTCATTGATATCCATTCAGTAGTTTTGCTCTACGTTGATTCTATGTCAGTCAGTCAGGCAAACTTCCCCCCTTTTCCCCCTTTAAAGGTCGAATTTCCAAAAATCCCTTCTTAGCGGATACCTACATCACATAAGGAACCTACATGCCAAATTTCAAGTTTCTAGGTGTTATAGTTTCGGAGATTTCGTGATGAGTCAGTGAGTGAGTCAGTGGTATTTCTCTTTTATATATATATAGATTATATTTAATTATATCGTCATGAAAATCATCATCAATATTACTGTTTTCGTCGTTTGTCATTTTATACTACTACTGCTATTTTTATTAATAATAATAATATTATTATTATTATTATTATCATCTTACTTAACATTATTATTTATTATTATATTTATTTGCTAGTATTTTTTTGCGCGAGGGTGACGTCAACTAATTAAAGATGTATTTACTTTACTCGTTTATTTACTTTCTCGAAATTGCTTCCCACAACGAGAAACATGCAAATGTTACGGTACGAAAAAATTCAAAACTAGATTGACCATGGTTTTCGTGTTTTTTACTCTAACGCTTTTGTAGCTTGGACGAGGGAGACTACATTAAGTAGTTGTGGAAATGGGCCCTGTTTTACTTGTTTAGAGGAGGCAGAATACGTAATGTAGCTTTGATGGTTACCTCGCTTATTGCTGTGCTTTCAGTTAGTAAGTAGTCAAACTACCTTTTCCAAACATCCATGCTAGTTAGTAGTGGTTACTAATAACCATGCCATTGTAGATATTGAGACAACAAGGAGCAACTGTTTTATATAACAGCGTGTGTCCTGTAAACACAAAAGGTTATTGTTAAAGTGTTGAGGCTGCTAAGGCGCTGGCTCTAGTAAACTGACAATGTTCTAGGTTTTTGTTTAAAATACCATGTAATGTAGCACGGTATGCAGGTAGTAAACGCCTCGTCAATTTTCTGGTTTCTCACATTAATCATAATGATTAATATTAATAATATTAATAATAATTATAATATTATTATTATTAATAAAAATAGCAGTAGTAGCAGTAGTAGGAGAAGCTTTACCCATCTCCGGACCTAGAGAGTCAGTCAGTGCTGAGGAATGGCTGGAGGGTTGAGAATACACAGGAACTCGACAGGATAGTACACTGAGACGTCCATCTTCAAATCCGAATTCACTGACCGTTAAGTCACCATTTCGGCAGCGAAATCCTCAAAGAGAAAATTATTGATATGAGCTATCGTTTAACTCTTATCTTTACAGTCGCCCACTCCCTCAACTAAGGCACGTCTGTTTTATTCAGTCTTTCGAGATCAGGATATACACTTTGCATTAACCTCAGAAAAATCAGACACCAAGCTACAAAGGTTGTCTGTGATGTTTCTTTTCCATTCCTCTCTTTCAGTTTGCAGTAAATAAATCAGCAAACTCTCTCGACTTCTACTCGTTGTTCAGATGAACCTTCATGTTTAGTCCTGAAATGAGGCTCTAATTTTAGGTCAGCGGCGAGAGTAGTTAATGTTAACCTTGACTGTGATTTTGATTATGACAGTATTGTATAAAAGTGTTGCATACAAAAAACAATAAAAACATATTCTTGTTCCAAAATATAAAATATTATTATTTAATATACATTTTCAATTTATAAATTATTTTGAAACTGGAATATATTTCAGAAACAGTGGCAAATGTTATGAGCCCGCACTCTATACGAGTGTTGTTATTGTTAATGTTGACTTTCCTTACATGTTAGAATAACACACAAAATAGGTTTTCATAACTGCTTACACTCAATTAATTTTCAATTTATGTACGTAAGAACAAGGAAATGTAAGTTACATTTACGTATGTTGTGTTTCTTGAGATACTAATGGAAAATATTTTATAGAAATGAGATATTTCTGTAATACTTTTAAACTGATAATTATGAGCTTCTAAATGTTTGCTATAGTTTAAACAGCCTGATTTCAAAAGAACATTATACACAACCACATAAACGTTATACGATTTACAGCATATGAAATCCCCACGTGACCACCATAGTGAAAGGATTATTGTGTTTAGTTTCAAGGTGAAGCTTAATAACAATGTAACTCTCAGTAAACAAAGTAGGCCTACATCGAGGCCACACTCTATACGTGCGTGCTGCAGGCCTAATCTATGTAAAAATGTTGTTCAGTGTAGATTGTAGCCTGTTGCAAACATCGAAATAAAAGTAAATTTTCAGCGGACTCTCCAAAATTTAACATGTTGTATCAACTTTATCACCAAATGTAACCGATTAATTATTATTCTTAGGCAGCCATTAAAACTAAAATGTGGATTATATCAAAACCAGCATCTCATTGCAATATATTACGCCATCAGTGTTACGCTATGTATTAATATTACTAAAAACTGCCTGTTCCATTTCGCAGGCGGGATCAACAAAGGATACTCTATGAAACTGTAAAGGTCATTAGTAACATTGTTGATATTAATTGTCATTAATGTTGCTAGTTGTTGATATTGTAAATTTTTAAAATGTTCTAATGGGATTGTAAAATATTCGTTTACGGATCAAAAACACTTGACGTTTACTGGATTTATGTGTGTAAGCTGAATACACAAAATTATAGAAAAAATAATTAACAGTAAAAATTAATTAACTGTAATTTATAGAATCGTTTAAACCGAGAACGACCCTAAACGAAGTAAACCTGGAGGAAATTACATTTGTATCCGGAGCGAAGGAATCTACACCTGTATCCTGAGCGAACGACCCACACCTGTAGCCAGACGAGATCATCAACATCTCAGCGATCTACATTCGTCATGCAAAGAAAGTGACTTTTTTGGTTATAAACTTATAAATTAAATAGACAAAAAACTTTTAAAAAAAGATTTGATGTGTTAGATTATAAGCAATAAAATTATTTTAATTTGTATTAAGGTCAACAGAGACAGAATAATTAGTTTGTTCTACCTATATGATCTGTATTAAAATAAATAGTGCAATTATGTGTGTATATCATTAATAAATCCGATAGCGTTCCAATACACGATTTACCGAGTACTTATTCTATACGATACCTGTACATCTCATAATCGCACAATATTGCCCAGATGCAGAGTAGGGAGCTCTGAAAGTAGCCTCTGCTTACCATACCGTATCTGAGAAGAGGTTTTAGTGGATAGTCCACTAGAGATGGAAGTCCCACATTTCGATCATACGAAATGCATTTTTCTTTAAAAAAACACACACACATATATTTATATAATACTATTTTAAATTATATTCAGCAGTTCTGTTGTTAGATATTATAAACCGTTTCTACATCGCTATTAGCTAATTTCCTCTACATACATATGAAGACTTCGAAATGTTCTTGAATGAATTTTCTGTCACAAGCAACATATTCGCGACCTACTTCTATTAAAGCAAAGTGTCAAACATGTCATATGAACGTAAAAAAAGTAGTGTGATAGTTTTTTTTATCCTTTTTAGTCACTGAAAGAATAATTACATTTGTGATAAAAAATTCCATTACCGCGATGACCGGATTCTCAGAATGTAGATAACTGTAGTAGCATATTGAATCCCGGCTGATTTAACAAGAAAATGTTCATCATCAACCTACCTTTCAGCTTTCTCGCTACCAAGATAGCTATTCATATTTACTTTTTTCGAAAATAAATAAAGCAAAACATAAAATACAACAATTTTATCGTTTTATTTTGGAATATGTTGACACACACTTGTAATGGTACACAATTCAAATGCCCTTTTGAGGGAAAAATTACAGTAAACATTGTTATGTTACAGTTTTGTGTCATTTTAGTTTACCTTAATTAAAACGTTCTACGGTAGCAACTAAGTTATCGTCTCAGCCAGCAATAAAAATGATTTCTTCTGTTTATCGTATATTGGTATCGGAAACGTGACACTTGTAGCACGTTTGAGATTTTTAAATTTGTTCAGATATATAAATTTAGCATTGTTTATAATAGCAATTTCTTAAAAACTGGCGTGATTATAAAATTGTTATCAATCATTGTTATCACCTGAAGCAAAAGCAAATTTACTCGTAATGCCAAATTTATAGCTACTAAAACTTAATAATATACAGAATGTTTATAAACAAAATATTTCTGAGACTAAAGTAAGCATGTTCGTCTTACAACTTTAATATGGTTGTCTGATTTTCAATATAAGAAGCTTAAAGAACACTTTGTTTAAATTGTTTATTAACCAAATTTAGTTGGGTTTTACACATAGGTTAAGAATGAGAGTTGAAATAATATTTAAAATTTCCGCTCTACAAATGCAACCATCTACATTAAATACATCAATAATAATATATGTGTAGTAATACTAAGCAAATAAATTTGTCATATTAAAAATTTTTAATAAATTATTTATTTTTAGTATTAATTATTTTAATAAATGAATCAACACATTCTAAAATGGGTCTCAGTAATTATCTGTAATTTCTAACGTACATTTACGGATACCGTACCGTACCATAGTACCGTAACGTACTATTTATTGTACTGTTACGACGGTCTACTCGATCGTCGTAGGTACAGTGGAAACAAAATAAGTACGAGACACCAATTAAGTCACTAATCACACCTTTACGTTTTACAGTTAAACAGTTCGTAATTAACAACACAGTGTCTACAACAAATCAAATGAAAATTGTTCACAAGCAATAAAATGTCCACTAATATTAAAACTCAATTGTATTACAATTATACCGTCCGAATATAAAAGTAACACTTCAATAATAACTACTTGAACGTACACAGTAATAACTCGAACCGCCCTGTAAATATATCGCACTAATACTCTCGAACCGCACAGTCAAAAATTCGCCTCATACTAAACTGAACGTCGTTTGAGTACCGGTATTTATAGCTAGTCGAATATCTAGACGATTCCTAATTGCGTCGTAGCGTGCGTATGAACTACGTAATTAACTGCGGCCTTGACACAGGCCGAGTGCCCGAGCGAAGCCCGGCACAGTCGAGAAGATTCTCGCAAAATGCGTCTAGTAGCACGCTTACATTCTGAATCTCTCTGGAACGTTCGATAAACACGTAGATTGTTCGTGATGCCGTAACAATACGTTTTTCATAATACCCGTCGCGTGATAGAATTTTATCTTTCCTAAATACTATCAATGGCATAGAAGTCATAGATCTTCTCTTATCGAGCTGTCAACCAGGAATTTCTAAGAAACAAAAGTGACTAAATGTTAGTAAACGGTTGATGGTTGATCAATTACAGGCAATATACTGAAGAAAATAATGAATATGTATTTACTGAGAAGACTTGAAAACAATTTTACACTAAGTAAAGTTAACAATACTATTTTGGTTTTGTGTTTTATGCATTCTCCAGAATAGGTAGGAATTATGTATTACGCACACGAAGCGTTTCCCCTATTCTGTAATTCCGCGTCTACAAAGGGTAAATCAGGAGTTAGACATTTTTATAATAGCCCGTGTTAATTATCTGAAGATCATATTTTCTTCTTAAAGCAAATAACTGAAAAGAAAACGGTTCGGTCACAAACTCCTCATCTAGTTTTTATTGACATTGAATAAGGTTGTGACAACGTACCGTTAGACAATCTGTGGACAGCTTTGAGATTAACTAGTATCAACCCAATTATCATAAATACAATCCAAAATTAATTTAGGTAATATGACTATATCTAGATTAAATAGAATCATGTGAGATAAGCAAATTACTGGAGAAACTAAAACCAATATTTTTAAACTTATTGTTAGACTATCATGACTTACGGCTCAGAAGTTTGGACTGCCAATAAACACACAAGATCAAAATTAATGACAACAGAGATAGACTTTTGAGATGTACAGCAAGAGTATTTAAACGTGCAAAAATTATGAATGAACTTATTAAGAACAGAATGAATGTAAAGAATAAAATTGTTGATTTTATTCAAATCAAAAAAATTACAATGGTATGGGCACACAAAAAGAATAACACAGAATAGATGGAAGATGGCCAAGAAGAGTTATGGAATGGACCCCACCAGAAAGAAGGAAAAGAGGAAGACCACCTATCACTTGGCTGTAAGAAATTCAAACTATATTAAGGAAAAGAGAAATTGAAGGTCTTTAGATGGGCAAGCAGCAGTGGAAGATGAGAATTCTATCAATTTTGTAATCTTTGGTTCCGAAAAATGTGTAAAGATTGTACAGCCGAAATAATAAGTATTATTATTACTTGAAGCTTTTGAGTTATATAACATAAAAAATTTGGTTTTCTAAAAAGAATTTCGTTTGCATTTCTAAATATCTTTATAAACACGTTTGATAAATTGCTTATACCTTGTTCAAGACGATTGTTCAGTGATAAAGTTATAGGCCTACACAAGCAAACCACTTGCAGTGTAACAAGCAAGCATCTGCTTACCCCGTCCTTTCAAAGTGACACAACACCTTAAAATATTCTATTACGACTAACATTAAAATGACGTAAACAAATATTGTGAAATAACAGTTGTACGGCAGGTTTTGCTAATATTCGCATATTTGGGCACTACACGATCTAAAATACCTTTATATAACTTTGTAATGAAAAATATGTATTTCAGATAACACAGAAATAAATCAACAAATATCAGATGTAATATACAACTAACACAGTGTAAGCACTTCATAAATACAACTGTGTCAGGATTCTTGATTAATCAGTGTGTTAGTATGAAATAAAGGATAAAAAAAAGAAGTTCACGGGAATAGGTTTCCCCTACGTATAAACGGAAATAGTAAAGCGTTAATTAGATCGTTAGCTGAACTCCACAAATCGATGTGCAACAACATCGCGTCTTCATCAAGACTTGTTAATTGGGATCACGGACACTGGCGATGAGAAACTATAATTACGTTTACGTTTCCTTCAACAGCAACCTACAGATCAGGAAACTAACGGACTAAAAATTTACACAAATGTTACTTGATATGACATACTTTCACAATATATAATTGTGAACGAATTTCGAGCATTAGTCTTTTTCAATGCGGACCGTGAAATTTGACGCAAGTAACTTAAAATCAATCTGTCTGTTAATTTATGGTTACACAAAATCTAATATTGTATTAATTTTACAACTCGTTTTAAGGTTCCATATATAATTTTGTTGAAAAGTATAATATACATTTATAAAGAATTCTATTTAATAGATGGTCATTAAATAGACATGTTAATAACATTAGCTTTAGTAATATTTCTAAAAGTATTAATTTTACTACAACATTGTACATCTAAAAGCTGATTAGCATATTATTACGCGAATCGCACGGATCGCCGTCCTTAAACAGTAGGAATAAAACAAGTGATTACCAGAAAATTAGATACTCAGAAGTTTAATACCTCCAACTTCACAAATTATCACAAGCACACACAACACACAAATGTAACAAAATAATAAATGTCACACAATTAGTAGTACCGCAATAAATAAAAGAAGCGCATTATGCAGTCGCACAGCTATAACTCCTGACCTATTTTCTAACAACAATATTTATATTTAGATAAGGTTTTGAGATTGTTTCACGGCCTCTCAATGTGGAATAGTCACCAAACTTTGGAAGGCGTAGAAACATCTAGATCATTAGAACTGCTACACTAAAGACCGCTGCCATGCAAACTGCATGTATCATAGGCATAAGAAGATTTTTCTAGTCTGGAAAACAATTTCGAGAGAGATCTTGCCTCCGTGGCATTTCTAAACGGACGATTTTATACTATTTATCTTTTTTAATAAGTTAAAAGTCCTTATAACTCCTTATAAGATAAACTATGTTAGAAAACATATTTGATAAAGAAAACCTTATTTCCATACTGTTATTTTTCATTGAATCTCGTATATTTATATTTCTTCTTCTTCTTCTTCTGTAATTTTATCTGTAAGCAAATTCCATCTGTAAAACCTCTAAAATTGATATGGTTTTATAATAAGGGCTATTTAAGAATTTTGTTTTTCTATATTTGTGTTTCTCAGTCTTTTAGTTTTAGTAGTCTAGATTTTAGTAGTCTTTTAATTTTTTCCTTTAGAAGTACGTTTCTTTATACTATATTCATCCACGTGGTTCAACTCTAGTTAGATTTATAAATTTTATTCACAGAAATACTTATTACACAGTTTTAGAATGTAAACGCACATGTAGTGTAAGATTTTTTTTACACGCCTCTAGCTCAGATTAGGATAATTGTGTCCTAATTTATTAAACGTCCTGATTATTAAAAACGAAAATCTACAAATTTTTCTCATGACTAGATACAGACAGTCTTAAACATTGCTATCACTGTTGGAAATTAATTTTAGTTTGTTAAATTTTCAAAAAGTAATCGCCGAAATTATACACACAACAGCAGTGACATTCTGGATACAATTTAATGTATCACAATACACGGCTCAGCAACAACTTATCCACACACCTGAAACTGAATAGTAAAGGAATTAGTTTGTAAATAAACTAAGTAGAACTGTTAGAATTATTATCCACTACATGTGACTCATTAGGTTCCCTACCATCAGTTTTGAGGTCTGAATAGTAAAACATTTTGTACATTTTACACACCTATCACGTACCATTATCTGTTAAATAATAGAGTGCACGTTTAAATAAGTGTTTTGGAATCCGTAGTGCTTTGTCTTACTATAATAATGAACATTTCTATAAATATGTTCCTTCATGTTTACTTTATTATAGGTAACAGATATGTTAAACAATATATGTTAAGACAGTGTCTCAGACATCATTGAAAATCATGGAACAGAAACTGGGTGTTTCAGTCTAAAACTGTGTCTTCAGTACATAGAATTCCTTATGTGGATCGTTAGTTATATTTTTCTACCAAAAAGCAACAAATTACCTACACAATAAAAGAAGCGCATCTATTAGGCCTACTAAAAGCAAAAACGTTAAATTCATTACTAGGTTTTTGTATATTAATAATTTATTATTAAAATTCTTTAGTATTAAAAATTATTTACTTATTCCTATTGTATTATTTTCTAAAAGAAAAGGCAGTTTCTTTGCACAGACATTACATGACAGGTGGAATAGATCAAGTATCTCCAAAAACAAAATTGAAAATCACTTTAAAACATACAAAATTGTTACCCCATTAAAATCCATTCATAACTATCAAAAATTTTAACATTTTGTACAAATATATCCAGGTTATAAATCGGCGTTTGACTTATATTGGACTATCATGGGGATGTATGAAAATGTGCTACATGGATAGAACAGATATATTTCTAAATTAATTACTAAGCAAAGCACATTCTGGACGGCAAATTTCATTAGGCCTTAGGATTGCTACAGTACTCACTCAAATGTTTTATTGCTAATCATATGGAAGGCTCTATCAACACGATAGAAATGAGAAGAATAAAATTATCAACACTCTTGAGTGAATAGTAAATTTAAATATACTTGATATTGAAAGTTATTGTTTCTTTCTTGGGAGAAACACAATCAGACGTCCGAGTATTAAACACATTTTTGCCTTTTAATAATTAGATTACATTACACATCGAAATTAGCATTTATTGGCCAATTAAGCTGTCACTAGTAATGTGTTTGAGACTAGCTGTCAGAACCTTTTGAAGAAAAGGCTAATGTCAATTCTTCCAAATTCCCCTCCAGTACATAACCGTATTTCTGCCAACGTACAGTAGGCTACTGTTAAGTTATTGATCAGGGTAATTAAGATCCTCTCAAATGAAGAAAAACTTATGAAAGCGTTACGTATGGAGAAAATATTTTAGATATGACAAACAATTGTGACAAGAAGTAAAATCAAACATGAAACACATGATTGCATTGTTATTGTAATATATTTCAAACTGTCATTATTACATACATTTTGTGCTACATAAAGAATTTCAGTTCAAAAACATTGGAAAATGTTCAAGAAACTTTAGGTAACTGTTAGAATATTCCAATGTTTTAGAATAGAGAAAGTATATTCCAGAGTTATTTAAACTTGTTGTAGCATTGTTTTAACCCCACAAACGTTAGTAACATTGCTGTATTACTACGTCTTATAATCTTTAGTTTTAAGTCAGAGATTATCAGCATTTTGACGTTTGTTAAAGAGATCATTATTAAATTATTCTCAGAAATCTCTTGATACCTAACTCAGCAGCCTATCAGGCACTGTATTATGTCAAGCTACATGTTTACTTGACCTGCATGCTAAAACCTATTAGTTTTTTACGTATCGACTTACTAACCATGATTGTAAATTAGCTAAGTATTCACTAATTTTATTTAATAACACGACGTTCACAACTGTTAATCAAAAGAACTTTGATTTAAGATTATTTAAGATTCAAAAGAACTCTCATTAACACAGAAATTCTTTAAGTAACCTGCCTACAAAGTTAGGAACTTTTACAGTAAACGTTACTATACACTCAAGAATGTGTCATGTCGCAAAACGAAACGGGATTAAAACAAACAGGTTTTACAAACTAAGTTTTAACTTTTAAATTATTTCACCTGCATAGTATACACATTACGCACAATTCAAAAATTTGACAAAAAGTCTTAAAATGTTTTTAACTCTTAAAAAATACAAATCTGGCCGCCTTTAAACAAACATACAGTCCATACTACATACAGTCGTCGATACAGTTGTCGCCCGTCCTCCGGTATTTTACTCTACCAAATAAAGAAAACGCAGCTGAGCAAAAGTAATCTGACAGATATGGCGTTTAGAAAAACTGTAAACAGAGCAAGCATTAAACCACGGGAACTAGTAAATTTTGGGGGAAGAAAATCTCGCTCTTTGTCAGTGGGACCATGTTTTTCTTATACAGACCCATGTAAGATGAAGCAGAACTATTATGGCTCACTTCAATATTTGTTTTTAATTATCAATATTGTACGTTTTTAATAACATCTGGAAAACTTATTAGATCCTTACTAAACGTTAATCCTTTACAAAATGAAAAAATGGATGCCATGTTGTCCTCGAACACTAAATATAAAATTTCACTCTGGTATAAAAAGGGTACTAATACGTGACTGTTCTGAATTTTACAGCATCAACGTTTTGCGTCAGGCGTGTTAAATTTTCCTATACTGTATTTACTTTAGAGTGGAAGTTTATTTTTGTTTCGTTTGATAACACTACAGAATGATCTGCAATCAGTTTTACAACGTATTAAAAATAATTATATTAACCGGTAATACAATTAGGAATTCTCCAAGTACTACAAAACAGCTCACGAAATGATTTTAAGTTTCTGTTTGTTTGTAAAACATTATTTTTTATATATAAGCAGTGGTATGCAATCACAATTCAGCATTCACAATGTATAAGGGATTTGGAATAAAAATTTATATGTGTAGTAATATATTTTAAATATTTTCTAAGTAAAACGTCAATGTAAAATACGTCAATGTAAATATACAAAATTATTTATTATTGCTCAATAGTTTGGTTTCAGATATAATTATTTCCTACCATCTACCTATGTACCAATTAGTCAGCGATAAAACCCTTGCTGTTCACAAGCTTCTTATACCCATGTCGCCCATAATCGTCTGTCCCCATCATCCTTACGCACACTCCTTCCATCGCAGAAGCGGTCTTCTTCTGTTAGACATAAATCTATCATCTCCTTACTGGACCCGCCATTGCAGGCTTTGATCTTTAAAAAATCTTACAATAAAATCTTTTTTTATCGGACGATTGAACTCTCAGTTAAAGAGATTCCGCCTTTAATTATTACATAATCTGCTCCAAAGGTCCAGATTTTTCGTTTGACGTTCATAATATATGTAGGTTATATTGTTATTGACTCTCCACCCTCCAGGACTGACTTCAAAGTTTTTAATGTATTATAGAATCCATATTTTCTAAAAATTGTTAATTATATGTGTACGTTATTTTTTTACTGTATAAGCAAATTATTGTGTCCCCTAATAACACAATTTTAGATTTTCATTAAACTTATAGAAATGTAAACTAAAAATTGCACTGGTCTACAAAAAAAACTATTTTTTGTCCCAAAGGCTTTATTGGCTGATCTATATAGTACTTTTTGCGCTGAATTCAAAAATTCCAACCATTTTCTCTATCACATAAGAGTTTCGTGTGACAGCTAGGTAAATATTTTACATTAATAACATTTACAGTAAAGAAATTAATAAATGTTCAACGTACCTAAAAGGTATTAGTTGAAGATTTCCTGGAGTACTTTGCATCAGGAACATCCCATTGGAGGGTCTGCTAGCATATTTGAGCTCCACTTCCCTTGATACCTTTTTCCACGCTTGAAACGTCTTGATGAAAGCGTTCACCGTGTTCATCGCTTACGACTCCCAGGTTTTCCGGAAAGAAATCCAAGTGAGAGTGAAGAAAGTGGATCTTGAGAGACATATTGCAGCCTAAATGTTCATATGCTTTCAGCAGCTGATTTACTAGATCTCTGTAGTTGTCAGACTTGTTGCCTAAAAATTGCGTCACTACATTCTTGAAAGAAATCCATGCACGTTTTTCTAAGTAATTCAACCGTCCTTCAAAATTTTCATGTTTTATTAGTTCTCTTACTTGTGGTCCTACAAAAATTCCTTCTTTAATTTTTGCATTACTAATTCTGGGGAACTTTTCCTTCCCAAACTTCTTCCATTTCTGTCCATTGCCTTCACAAAAATTTTTGTCAAACCTAATTTAATATGATGAGGTGGAAGATAGATTGTTTGGGATCAACTAAATGAGCATTCATAACATTTTTTCACCAAGTGTGAGAGATTTTCGTGAAGGCCATATCTTCTTTTTGAAATGACTTTTGAGATCTCTGCTGTCCCACTCACATAAAAACCAGCAAAATTTTGTGTATCCAGTCTGTAAACCTAGCAGCATAGCGATCACCTTAAGGTCTCCACATATGTTCCAATTGAATTTTTCATATATTATCTTGTCTAGAATAATCTTCATATTTTCATAAGTTTCTTTCATATTAATAGCATGTGCTAGTGGAACTGATGGAAATTTGTTTCTTTTGTGAAGAAGGACAGCTTTTAGGCTAGCTTTAGACGAATCAATAAACAAACGCCATTCCTCTGGGTTATGAGAATGTCCTAGAGCATCCATCACTGATAAAATATCATTACAGTTGTAACGCAAAATTTGAGCAATTGCTAATTTTACTCAATCAACTATGCTGAACGCAAAGAAATGGGTGTGTTTTAGAAAGCGGGGAGGTATCGAGACGCCTGAACCGTTAGGCGGCATTACTTGAAAGAAATTAACTTGTAATAAAAAGCTGTAGAGTATAGCGGTAGGATCACAACGCCGGCCTTGGGGCTGACGACTATAAGGAAGGTAATTTTAGGCAAAGTCACGTTTTGGGACATAATTGTCATAAAATGTATTATTCGCTAGGATATTAAGGGTGTTTGCCAATGTTGTAAACTTTAAGTGCATGTAACAATAGATACCGTTAGATGAGAGAGAGCGACGTGTGAGAGAGATAAATATAGACGCTAGTTTTTTAAGCACGTGGAACGCGGAGAAACGTTGGGCGAATCAGAAAAAGCGTCATGTGTTGCGCGGGAGGCTTTCGCTAAGCAGATTGGGTGATTTTGTATTTAGCGGTAGTTTAAACCTATAGGAACGTTTTTCTATTGATAGTAGGTAAGGAAAATTCAAAGCAAGTATAAAATATGAACTTGTAGATAAATAAGTTAGTCTTCTTTATATCGGCGGAACTACACGGAAGAGACTCGCGTACGCTGTTTTGCAATAACTATATATTTTAATAGTAATTTACGAAATAAAGTAATTTCGCAGAAGTAAACGGAAATACGGGAACGCGATTATTGCTAATACTAAAGTTATAAAGTTTCTTAAACAGTAATAATTAAATGAGTGAATGATCGGAGTAATAACAAACAACACGAAGTAAATAATACATATAAATTTCCATTAATTTGATACGTTGTGGTGAAATCACTGAAGAAGGCGAATTAGTTCGGATTAAAGTCACGACGGTACGAGATAATCGGGACGCACGCGACGCGAACTGTATTAGATGCACTTAAGGTCAATTGAATAATCTTTGTGTCCAGAGTGTATAATTATATGGCATAATTGTATGTATAACCAATATGTCAAGTGTAGTGTACATCTGTGATAAAGTGAATTAGTGCATTTATAACCAGGATTAACACGCAACTACAGCTACTGACGACTCACCGATCTGCAACATCTTCAGGACTACGCACATCGGAAGGATTCTCCACGCAAGTAACCAATAAATGAACAGTTGATTCTATATTGTTTGATAACTATATATGTTTGTATTCAAATATAGTGACTCAATTTGTCAGAAAAGAACTCATTGCTATTTAATAATATTCAAAGTGTAAGATTAAACTATCAAGTCATATTAAGAAATTTTGTAGTATATAAACGCAATTGATTCATTAAAAGTTGATTTATATATTTTAATTTGTGTTTATTATTACTGGCGCCCTGAGGTACAATCAAGAGTCTGTACACTGGAATAAGTGTTATAGACTATTAAATTAATTATTAATATTTTTAGTTATCAAGGTAGTTTGTAAACCTTATTTCTCACATGCTCGTAGGCCAACATAATTTGCAAATAAATAATTTAACTCTTTTATAAAAGCCTATCAATAAGTGTATTACACAGTACACAAAATCCCCTTCTTGAGAATAAAAGTTCTTGAAATCCTCTTGACGATTTCGAAAGTAGCATACCTTAGTTCTGCGATCAAGAAGGTTCCACCCTTTTAGTCGTGATCCCAAAAGTTCTGCCTGATTTTTGGATAAATGTAAATCACGCACTAAATCATTTAGGTCTCCTTGTGTCAATAAATGAGGCTCGTTAGAAACTTCAAAACTCGGATCATGTCGATCAGAGTGATCTTCATTCTGATCTTCTTCAGAGCTTGGATCATCATTTATATCGATTGATACCGGGTGATTTGGTATTGGGAGATCACCACTGTGGAGAACAGGTCGAATCGCTGAAGGTATAATGGGATATTTCAAAGTGAGTTTCGACTTTCTTGTTATTCCCGTTGTATTTGTTAAACAAAAATAACAGTCGGAAGAATGATCATTTGGCTTTCTCCACACCATGGGAACTGCTAATGGCATATGGCGAGAGCCGTTTTCCCACCACGTTAAAAGCCTTGAACAAGTAATACAACAAATATGGGGGGCCCAATTCTTGTCCTGATCTCCTACCTTGCAACCAAAATAAAGTTGAAAGAACTTTTTTATTAAAGGGGTAAAGTTCCTCCTTTGAAGTTTAAAAGTCAATTCACCACACACATAACAAAACCCGTCCGGTTGGTTTAGGCACTTGCACGGCATTTTTGTGTTTTCACACAAATAAAAGCTACTAATAGAGAACAATAACACAGTGTTTAAGATAAGATAAACAATAAGAGTTGTTTATAAAAGAATATATTTGCACGCCTCTGTATGTTCGTAAACTAAGCACAACATAACCTCCAAGCACACTTCTGCACTAATGTTCAACACAGCCACACATATTACATCATAGCAAGAATCCACGAATACCAATCGTTTAAGAAACAATCTACCAGAATGAAGCATGTATAACTTCGCGTTGCACATCGGCAATACTGAGGCAGCGAAAGTTGAAAACGTACGTATACATGATTACTGAATTTGGTCCCTCAGAGAAAAAACGTATATATTGTAATGCTACATAAGATCACGACCACCAGGGTCCCAAGGAACCAATAATCCAACAATAACAAATCATAAGAAATGCTGCAGCCAAACTTTATGGTTAATCACCAAGATAAATAGAAACTAACTTTAAGGGAATAAAGAATACATCGTTAACAAACTGATGAAGATGATCAAAGAAATAATGACAATGACTGAGACGAAACATAATTAACTGAAAACTAACCCAATAGATTAGTTAAAAATGTGAAAGCCAAGGACAGAGAGAAGAAACTGTGAGTGGAGTAAAGAAGAACACTTCAAAGCCCAACTGGATACAAAACCAGCAAGAAGAATAAGATATGCCCTACACGAGACAAAAGAAGAATTCAGACAAGATGAATGGATCATAACAAGAAAGCCCAGAGTAAAGGACAGAGTTATGATAAAGCCTGATGAACTAATATAAATAACTATACCGACAAAGAAAGCTTATAAAGTAAATAAATGAGATAATGAATAAAGGTCAGGAGAGTGAAATAAAATTAGTAAAGGTAACTTAACTGTGTATCTGGAAGAATAACAAAAATGAATCATATAGACCAGCCTTGTTAATAGAGAAAATGTAGGGATATTACTTATCGAATGATGTTAATAAATACTGTTAAAGAATGGGTAATAGAGACAGAAGGGTGTATAATTGACCTATTCTAATAAATAACATTAGTAATACTATAATAATGTGAAATAAAAGACATTGAAATCACCATAAAACAAACACATTGTTGTCAAACCAAGATAGGAACCATAACCTCACTACATGTGAATTATGCACTTAAAACAAGAGAATTAAGTAACTAAATGCCTAATAATCCAATTTCTGTTGGAGGGTAATAACCTAAATGTTAAAAAGGTAGTACCAACACAAAATTAATGCATAGGAGAAGTAGAATTATATTGTAATTATTATAAATACAAACAATAAGTTAGACATTCTGAAGTTACCTAACAAATATTACGAAAACTGTAAAAACTGTAACAATAAGGTATAAAAGAGATGACACATTAGTGTCAATAGAACCAGCAAGGTTCACAGTCACTTATATAATGTAAGCCAATTGTAATTAGATTAAATTTATAACAAGATAATAGAAATTAGACATACTGGTATCTTGACACCAGATGCAAGAAGTTTTATTGTATTAACAGAGAAGGGTGATATACTATTACCAATCAAATGATGGTAACACCTTAATATAATTACTATTACTATTTTGTAAAGGAAAATGATCACTAAAATGAAAAATAATTAAGAGTTAAGAGGAAAGATGTAACACCATATAGTGCTTTAACTGTAGGTGAAACGAAAGGGTATAATTCAGGGAATAATTTTGTCAAAACTACCAAAGGTAACTTCTAAAGGTTGTAATAGTTAATTCAGAGAAATAAGTAACAATATTAAGAAATAATCCAATAGTAATTAACCGACCACTGTTAAAACTAACTTGGGAGGTAATAGGCCTAAAGGAGCCCAGAGTCTGATACTAAATATTAAGTTATACAGAGTGTCAGACTAAACCAACAGTAGTAAAATAACCAGATAGACAAGACACCAAGTAATGGTTAAAAGGTAACCAATATAAACAATGTATTATAAGATTAGAGCAGAATAAAAATTAAGGCCTAGGTGTGCCAAACACAAAATATGTCATTAAAAAAATACACAAAAAAGGGTATTGATTAAGTCAGCCAATGATAATCAGAAGTTGAAGGGAAACTTTAAGAATAAGTGTGAAGCGTAACTAACTCTTAAAATACTTTCAATGAATAACATCATGTAAATCTAAACCATAATGCTATCTGCACAGCAGGGTTTATACTCAATTTTAGAATTTTTATCATAGATAACTGATTTATAATATAACTAAAGGACAGAAAGAGACTAAATAATCATCAATAACACTAATAGTGAAGTTAAATTGTAAATAATATAAAGTAAGATAGTTTAAATTAAAAATGTAATAGTCATAAGTTGTGAAAATAATTAATTATCAAACATAAACAGAATTATGGCTTGAGGGGTATCTAATTGATCTAGAGAACAATTGAAAACGATTGAGATGAGTCAATTAGAACTCCCAAGTACCATAAGAAAGTTAAACGCATTTTAAATATTTGTGTAAATTGATGAAAATATTTTCGTACTCTTGACATCAAAAACCGACACCGACGGAAGCCGCCAGTGAGGTGTCATCGAGATTTCAACCAATCAAATTACCTATAGCGAGGCTTGGCCAACAAAGGGACGCCGAGCTAAGCGTCATTCTTATTGTACGATCGACTCACGAAACAAGACGAGAGTTCTCGACGCCAAAAAAGTAATTTTACCTAACCTGTGCGGATAGTACACGTCATAGTCAGAGTTAATACGAATCAAAATGTCTAAAAGGCATTAATAAAGTGATTTAACGAAATAATAAAGAATAGCGAAGGTGCGAATCCCGGCAATCTCGGTATTATAAATAAAAAGGGAGTATAGTGGTTTGATAATCTTATTACAGACTTAAGAAGTGAACATAACCTGACACTGTATAGTATTACGAATAAAAAATGAACTTTGAAGATGCGTTAAACCTCATAAAATCAAGTAACAAATAACTAGGGATAAGAATTAACGAAATTTATTCGCTCTGAGTGAGTGTTGACTAATTACATCAAGACAGTATGTTTTACTGAATCGAATAGATTAAGTCAATGTAAAAACATTTCATAACCTGTTGATATATTATTAGAAATAAGGAAATTACCTGATAAAGGATATCCAAAATAGTAGTCTAGCGATAGTTGGATCTACTAAAGATGTTATAACTTTAGTAAATTTGAATTTTAACTTCACTGGCATTATATTAGACTCGCCAGTCTAACCTAGAAGTTGACGCAAGCCGTCTGTTTACGTTTTTATAAAAGTAATGAAAATGAGATTTTAGTTATCCAAGGTGACCACTCTCCTATTAAACAATAATAATTGTTTTGTTGTGTTAACGTTTAGTATATTGTAAGCTAAAAGAACCCATGTTGATTAAATTTATTGTAAACAAACATTGTGGAGTGTTGTATACACATTCGCAGATTAACCACCCTGAGATTTTAATAAGAGTTTGATAAAAAATGAAAAAGTAATTGTAAAGTTTAACCTTCCTATGTTAAAGGTTCAATGATATTAATGATCAGATTTCAGCAAGGAATAAATTATGTTTAACTGAATAATTAGAGTTGGCCCGATTATTCCAAGTAGATAGGCATTTACAGGCTTGGCAGACGACACGCAACTGTTGGCAATACAAACGGCGCCACGAATGATTTCAATTAATCTTGTTTTTTACGGAAGCTGATACACTTTACCTGATAACGAGAACATCACACAAAGTAAGTACCGTTATTCTAAATTGTCTTGATTACAGTTGGAACCAACGCCGCCGAAATTATCTACTAGTGAAGAGGAACCAAACTCTGTCCGACACTCTACATTCGACCAACGATGAACAGATTAAACCAGTAAAATATTCTTGAACACTTTAACTCAACGACTTTATAATAATAAATAAAAACAAAACCAATCATAAATAAATTAATAAACAATTTAATTAATTAAACTAAATCAAATTAATACTCGTACGGATCTAGTTTAACTTACAAAATGACGCCAACAACGTGTGGCTTTTAAAACATAGGATTTAGTTTACTTACAATATACGTGATTACTGATCAAAGGGTTAACCGAAGTCTAGATGTCACATGTAGCTTTTGTTTTCATTTCCTCAAATAAATAAACAATACGTGCTCCAAGTCAATACTGTAGTAATATTTATTGCAAAATAGTACAATTTCCAACATAGAAAATTGAAAAAAACATTATTCTTATATCAATAAAACTATACGTGATAGCAAAATTTTGATAGAAAAACTGGATTCCTCGTATGAAAATACATAAGAATCACATAAAATTTTGTCTGTGACAAAACGTGTGTTGATAAAATACATATAATATAATAAACATATAAAAAATCTAATAATTATTTTTATATGCACATGATACTAAAAAATACGCGAGCTTAGTTAAC
The DNA here is from genome assembly GCA_034769895.1 of Magicicada septendecula. Taxonomy (NCBI): domain Eukaryota; kingdom Metazoa; phylum Arthropoda; class Insecta; order Hemiptera; family Cicadidae; genus Magicicada; species Magicicada septendecula. The sequence goes on along the minus strand of CM068369.1, from coordinate 176,004,856 downwards.
TAATTTAGTGATTTATAAGAATTAATTGCTTGTATTACTTTGTTTAATATTGTATAGTGTATTATGGCAGATAAGTAATAGCCATCGCTTGAGAAGCAATTCTAAACACAACGTTCTCTCCTCTAAAAATCTGAGGTTATCCGCAGGTGTAAGTAAATTTTACAACATCATATTTATCAATACTAAATATATATCGTCAAAGTATAGTAAGAAAATTATCAAGTAACGGAAACAAAAAAATTTGCTTACTAAGAAGATCGTCGTACCTAACAGGAGGAATCCACGTGTGGTCACAAAAGAAACGTTTAGATGATACTGAAAGCCCCTGGCATTCCATTTGCAACTGCAAGCAAAACATAGTTATTTTTTATCTCAGAACATTAGTAATTACTTGTAAACGATAAATTTTGCTTTATAAAATTATACAATAATAAAATAAAATTACGAAAAAGGAAAACGGAAATAGGGTACGTAGAAGTGTTTGCAATAATTTGTATAGTAATTAAAATTAATTTATATAGTAAGTATCCTCAAATACGTAACAACATCCAATTTTAAACAGACTGTTAGTTTTATTAATTTTATGTAGACTATAATATGTTTTAAAAACGATGTAATACCTGTAATGTGCAATTTTATCACTAATAAAAATTAATTACTTAGGCCGCACGTTGTAGCGCCAAATATGTTATGTGCAAAAATCTGTGTATATATATATTTTCTTTAACGCCTCACGTTGTAAGCGCCAAATATGTTAGCTTTTTTGTATTGTGTTTGTAAATGAGTATAAATGCTCAATTAGTCTCAGCAATATTCTGAGTTGTATGTTTAACAATATTTATTTATAAATGAGAACACACTTCTTTGCTGCTCTGAATCATTCAATTTTTATTCCTTAATTCTCTTATTATAAAATTTTTTCTTTTTTTCTATTAATTATTAACAAATTTTCCTTTTTTTTTAGGTTCCTGCTCGATCTAGCTCTCGAATGCACGAAATATTTTATCTCAGGTTATAACCAAATTAACAATAGTCTACAGTTAAAATTATAAATTCATACAACACGTTTTACGTTAATAACATACATGAAGAAACAAAATTTAATGTGTAGTAATTAATTGTTGTTTGTGTATGATTGTTTGGATGTGAGTTCTTGTGATTATACAAAAAGAAATCAATTCAGATAATTTTACAAACTTAATATTACACATCAAAAATATAAAACTAATAAAACAATTAAAATAATTTATAATTATACATTAGTAACACAATTGACAAGAGAAAAAATAAAAAAAATAATTGCCTATTCTATAGCTCATAGATCATGAATTCTCAACATGGCGCGCTGCTGTCCCCTTTCAATAACAGTGAAATAAAGCAATGGACGCCATATTCTTTGAGTTGTATACACACTACTGACTGTTTAATAAAAATTATATGAGTTCTACACTTTTGTTTGTTCAAAATAAGTTTGTGTCACTCACATTGTATATCATAGATTATGTTTAAAAATGTAGTCGCACTAAATGTGTTCGTTATTTAGTTTGTATTGAAGTGTTGTGTAAAACGTTGATAGTTGTCAAGATGGCTTTATTATTAAAACGATTTCACCAAATTCAAGATGTAGTACTCCATTTTAGGATATTATTTTCAGCTTTCCTTCTTCAGGTTGGTCGAATATATATTGTTCGATAGTTTACTGATATCTCCTATAATTTTACTTGTCTTTTTACTATAATTTTCTTCTCTAATATTGGTTGGATTGGCAACTGATTTAGTCTGTTCTTTTTGCATTGAACGCCCACACTAGAAAGAAAAACCTTTCTTCCTTGTAAAACCAGCTTTAGATTCACTAATAAGAGGCCTTGGTTTGTTTAGTGTATTTTTCGGTCTCATGACTTTTTTATCCGCCTCCAGTAAATATAAGATTTTAATATAAACTTACTTTTCCTGATTATTTTTACATAATCCCGTTTATGTTTTTATTTCACATAATTTTATATTGCCACTCACACTAAAGAAGTTGATTTATTGTTATATGGTCACTTTATATAAAATACATGCCATTCTCACCTTTTGGCCATACTAGGTTCATAATACTTTATATTTTTATCATTGTTTACACTGTGTCATTTGCACTGTTTCATTATTATTATTTATCACTTTTCTATTCACTTATCTCACCTTGTATGTTTTTCGAATAAACACAATTATAAAAATAATTACCTTGTCTTTACCATAACACTATATACGAGCTAATTACAAATCCAGTATTAGGTTAAAGACCTAGTTTGACTTTTAGGCTTGTGTTATACAAATGATTTTGCTTAATTCTAAATACATTTTTTACTTACATACTACAACATTATTATTTACAATATTATAATAAAATATACAAAATCACTTCCATAATTTATTGGGTAATTAGTATGGCAAAGTCATGGTCCAGTCTAGTCCTTTATTATGTCTGTTTGTAATGTTATTTACTATGTTTGTTTACAAAGCTAATTCCTGTTTTCAATTTATTCATGCATCTGTAACATACTTATTTTTTATTCATGGTTTATTGTTTTGTTATTATAATACTTCCTTCAATAATTATTTTTGGTTGTTCTCATTTGATTACTCATTCTTTATTGCATTCCTCATTCAGTTACATAGTATTTATCTATTTGATTAGTTTTACTTTGTATTTTGATGATTAAATTGAGTTTCCTTTTTTGTATTATCTCGTGATGCTAAATATTGCCTCCCTGCCAAAAATGATTATTTCTGAAAGCAAATTTATATGGTTGAGGAAATGATAATTTTGTTAATTTCCCTAGCGTCAAGGCAAAGTCGTAGCTTCCCATTCTTCTTAGGGATTGCTACTATAAGATTATTATATGGAGAATGACTGTACTCAATAATGTCATCTGCTCATCATTCTATTAATTTCTGCCCTTACTGCTTCCTTTAATGAATACGCTATGGTGTAAGATTTAATTTCTTATGGAATCCAATGGGTTCTCTGAATTTTAACGCACATTGATAACCTTTGACTTTACCGAGTGCATCTGAAAAAATATGCCGATATTTATTATAGATTGATAATAGTTTTTCTACCTGTTCTTCACTCAACTTTACTCCCGTCTTTTCTTGTTGAAATTTTTTGATCTCTTCCAATTTACAACGCCATAATTCATTATTGTCATCCTGATATTTGATTCCCTCTTCTGGTGTATAATGCCTGCAATAATCATCTTCCCTAACATAATAGCTGGGTCAGTTCTGAGGGGCACATTAACTTCCAATTAACTCAGCCGTCCATATTATATCATCTGATGTCAGAGACACATTCTCTCTGCTCAGGTCAATTATTGTTGCATATTGTCTCAACATATCACATCCTATTAGTACATTGAAAGGTAGACCGTGTGCTACCAAGAATACCATGGGGATGATTACACCATTGCTTCTTAGGTCTAACAAATCTTGTTTTCTCAATGACTTATTTTGGCGTCCTGTAGCTCCAAGCAATATGACATTGTTCACGGGTAAAGTTGGTAAGATTTGTTTACATTCTTTCTGAATTCTGTGCTATCTATCAGCGATACATTTGCACCAGTATCAATCATTATCTTAGTTGGAATTCCATTTATCTCATCTGTTATGTAAGTAATTTCATTACTGTGATTTGCGGTGTTGGCAGACTCCTCCTCCAGTAAGTCATCTCTGATATTTTTTAAATAATTGTTTTTATGATCGTTATCGTCTTGTCTGATGTATTATAGTTTTGTCTCAGTCGGTACGCAAAAGATTGGTTCAGTGATGGGCCAAAATAAGTTTTCACTGTCGCCTCTCTTTTAAATTGTGGCTTTCTTCATTGGTTCAACGTTGCTGCTGATTGGGTTGGTTATTGACATGTGACTCCTGTCTCTCTTCTTGATTGTTTTTAATGCTTCATAGTCATTTATCCTTCTACTGTCGTCGATACTCCTGCTTCTTCTCATACCGTTTCTTTCACACAACAATCAAAAAAACCTTATTTAGTCTTAAATGAACTGCTTGGAAACGATTTCATAAAATAGATACTGCTGAGTACTACCAGCTTGGCTTAGCTAAAAAATATTCACATTTAAATATAAATTGAATTTTAAATTCCTATTTGAAGTTGTTCGTGCTTTAGTGTTGACAGACGCTTGGCAGTAAAAGTTATTCTATAATTTTCATTTGCACGCAGCAGTTTGATTCAAGATAAAATGGTAAATAAAAGTACTAGTGTTAATCAACAGTCAAAATTCAATTTTATTGTCGATTTAATTATATTAAAAGTTTTATAATAGTATTTTCTCTGTTGTCAGTTACTTGATCCGTATTATGACTTCTACGAAGTAAATATTTCAACTACTGGTACCTTGTATTCCTTGTTATATTAAATGTAAAGATATTTCTGAAATATTTAAAGGTATCAGACGCTATTTGCACTTTCCATGATGGCGGAGTAAAACAAAATGTTTTTAAGCTATGATAAGCACAATTTTTTTGAATAATGAAAGACAGCAACCATTAACCTTTCTGAAATACAATTTTTCCATGACTGTCTTATAAGTATATACATCACTGTATTATACTCAAAAATTACGAAATTCAATTTTTTACTTTAAAATATTAATATTTATTTTTACGAAATATAAAATTTTACGAAATATTATTTTGTGAAATAATAAATTTGCCATTGACAAAAGTTTTTATAGAAACTTTTATATATTTGTTAATGAACGTAAACAAAATACAAAGCACACATTATAAAGTTTTATAATGAGCAACGGCTTCTCATTAATAACTGCTCGTATTTGCTGGTTTGGTTAGGTTCGTGAATAACGATTACTATGTTGCAGACAATACACAAAAATTAAATTATTATAAAGTGATATGTACCGCGATAATACAAATAGAGAAGTGTCCAGTGTACAACCGACAGTAATATATACAGTAAAAGCGTTCTCAACGTATGCAAAAAGAAAACATGCAATGCCAGGTCACTTGTTTCAATTTTGTATCTCTATAAATTTTATGAATATAGAGCATACCTTGTACAAACAAACTGAACATTTATTTCACTAACAACAAACATCAAGCTGCAACAAGTGAAACGTACGTTCAACATGATCATACAATACAGATCGCTTTAAAACTATGGTTACAGAGATTAACAGTGTAATCGTTGTACCTGATAGATTATTATGTGCGTATGATATATATGGATTCATGAAAGTTGTTCACAGTTGGCTATTCTTATTTCGACAAAATGCTTTTTTTAGTAATTCATATTGAAAAACTTTTGGGACGTTAGCTCGTTGATTAAACGTAAATTTTAATCATTTCTGTCGACGTTCCTATTGCACATCTTTACATCATGACATCCTGTATTGACTAATACAAAAAAAATAATACACATAGTGATTATTTATACGCACGATACGTTAAAGTCAAATAACCTAATGATATATCTACGTAGGAAGTTAAGCACAAGCAGAAACTAAATATTAGTCTTGAACTATCCCTGTCTCATAACAATGGATATAAACGTTTTTCACAGCATAAGATCTAGTGTTTTAGGCAAAATAATAAGTAGGTATTTAATCTAGTGCCTCCGGAGACGTAACTCGTTTAACATCATTGACAGAATAAAAAAGACTGCTTTTCCTCGGGTTGTGATTAAAAAATCCATATATTTTCAATGTGATACAAAATAATTATCATAAGTATAAATAATAATTACTATAAATAAAAATTATTTTGTCAAAAATTAAATTTTGTGCAAATCAGAGTGGACGGTAGCGCGATGATTTTATTTTACTAGGTTGGCTAATCTGATTTATATCTCATCAACGTTCGCGTAATCGTACTTTGACCAGTGCACATTCAGTAATCTCGGCGTTCGGTTCGCCGGACCTTTCCGCCAAGTTAGTGTCGACATTAGATGTAGGCCTTAGGCCTTACTATTTTCTATCATGGCCAACTAGCGCCACAACTTCATTCTTAACTAAATTTATTAATTATTGATTCAATATGCAGCATTAGCCAGCCTTCTTTCAATTTATTACAGCTGTAATGTGATCATTCAAATTATTAAAACTATTCGTATACAGTCCACTTCTCTTATTTCTTAATGTAATTTAATACATCCTACACAACATCTTCAATCATAATGGAAGACCAGCAGACAAATATTTAATGCAAGATACATAATTTTCGCCCGCTCGGGCTGAACAAATTAACTCTTCCGGTCCGCACTTGCGGGACGTTACTTTTCTTAAACTGTTTCGGCCCACTTGGGCCGGGATCAGCCATATTTTTGGTCCTCCGGGCCGGATTTCCACTTAATGTCTTTTGTATCTTTTTCTGGCCATCACGGGCGGGTTAGCACGTCAGCTAATGCGACCGTGGCGTGATTTGCGTCGCCACTTCGCTCGTCGCCTTCAGGCAACGTGATAGCAAGTTCCTGCCGGCTGCAGTGCCTCAAGGTGGTCATCTTGCCAGCTGTTCACCATCATCATCAAGGAGCCGACGCTGCGGGACGTCGCTGACCAGGTACCACCAGCAGCAGTAATAAGGTGCGTAAAAGAATGTCTGAGGAAGGCCTCAAGGTGCTGACCAGAAAGAGAGGCGGATTAAAGTCCGCGATAGTGCGGATACAATCCGCGGTAAATTCATTTGACATTAATTTAACCACAAAACATTTTTTGACTGTGAGATTAGAAAGTCTTAAGAGCTTAGCCTCGAAGTACGACGAAGTACAGTCTGAGATAGAGCTTATAAGTAAAGACGTGAGCACTGCTCAGGCAGACCGAGTCGAGGTTGAGGAAATGATATACTCAACTGAGGCAAACATTTTACAACTTCTTTACACTGTTAATACTCAGACTGTGCCTCCTGTACTATCGACGCCTGTGCATTTAAAACCGATAAGTTTGCCCTGCTTCTCAGGCAACATACTTGAGTGGCAACATTTCTATTCAATTTTTAATGATCTGGTGCATTCAAGATCAGATTTAACACCAGTACAGAAACTGCATTACTTGCATTCATCGGTGAAGTGTGAACCATTAGACTTAATTAAATCATTACCAATTTGTCAAGAGAATTATGTAATAGCGTTGAACTTGCTGTCCGATAGGTACAATAATCCATTTATATTAGCAAAATATTATGTACAGAACCTACTTCAGGTTAAGTCCACAATAAAGGACTCAGTCCAAAGCTTGGCTGAGTTTACGAATACTATAACGTCTTCTGTTAATTCGCTGGCGGCAATGAAGCTGTCTGTAAACCTATTTGAGTTTATTACTATACAATTGCTTTCCACTAAACTTGACCCTATCACTTTAAAACGTTGGAAGGAGTCTATAGACCCTGACAACTTGCCTAGTTTTCAAGACTTTACTCATTTTTTGAATTTGCGCCGACAGCTTTTAGAAAATACTATGCCAATTGAACCCGGACAGCAATTCAATAAACCTAGTGTAAAACCAAACAATAAGTTTGAGAAATGTAGTTTAAGAAATACTGCTGGCAGCAGTACCTTTAAGAGTTATCATGCTACGGCAAGGCATTATTCATGTCTGTGCTGTAAATCTGATCACCCGCTTTACATGTGTAATAATTTTCGCATATTAAGTGCCGCTGAGCGGGGGCAATTGGTGGCAAACCATAAATGTTGTATTAACTGCCTTAGACCAGGTCATTTGATAACAAATTGTAAAAGTAAACAGGTTTGTAAAATTTGTTCAAAGGGTCACCACACCTTGCTGCACGCTAATTACGTGCCGAAATCAGCAGCTGCCAGCAGTAACTACTGCTCATTTAAATTACAGTGTAAAAACAATGTACTTTTATCCACTGCAGTTGTATATGTCATTGATCAGGCTGGCAATAGGCATACGGCGCGCGCACTTCTTGACGCCGGGTCTCAGATCAATTTTTGTACGAAATCATTTGCGAAAAGATTGCACCTCAAACTAACCCGATCTAATATTCCGATTACAGGAATAAACAACACAACGTGTTGCGCTACTGACATTGTTTCTATGCGTATTATGTCTCGCTATCAGAGACATAGTTTCGAGGCCAAATTTGCCGTCTTATCTAACTTAACTCATAATCTGCCTTCAATATCGTTTGACATCAACCGGTTCCACATTCCAAATAAAATTTTTCTCGCCGACCCAGATTTTAATATATCTTCACAGATCGACATACTATTGGGGGCTCAATTTTATCTAGATTTAATATTAGCTAATAAGTACACACGCGGACCCAACTTCCCTATCATTCAGGAGACAAAACTGGGTTACATTTTGGCCGGCAATCTGCCCAAGCACTGCCACACCCAGGGTCCTGCTGTTTCATTCTTGGTAAGGAACAATGACAGCCAAATCCTGCAATCTCTTGAGAGATTTTGGGAGGCAGAAACGATCCCCGGCGATACCCCTAATGGCGAGTCGGCTTGCGAAGAGCATTTTATGCGCTACACTCAGCGCAACCACGAGGGTAGATTTATAGTGTCGCTCCCATTCAAGTCTGATAATTCTCACTTAGGGGAATCCTACACAAGTGCCGAATCAAGGTTTTTAAACTTGGAGCGTCGATTCAGGCGCGATCCCAAGCTCGCTCGCGACTTCGCAGACTTTATCGGGGAATACATGAAGCTTGGGCACATGACACCCATTGATCATGGCGCTATCAATTTAGGATCGTCAAATATTTATTACTTGCCTCACCATGCCGTGTTTAAACATTCTAGCTTGACCACAAAATTGCGCGTTGTCTTTGATGGTTCCTCCAAGACTACAAATGGCCTTTCGTTAAATGACCTATTATTGGTAGGCCCCAATGTTCAGCAAGATTTCTTCTCTATTCTGTTGCGGTTTCGCACACATAAGTATGTCCTGATTGCTGACATCGAAAAAATGTATCGTCAGATTCGCGTTGCTGAAGAGGACTGTCACTATCAGCGTATTTTGTGGCGTGACTCTCCCCTCGAACCACTTAAGCATTTCGCGCTGCGAACAGTAACTTACGGCACGGCTAGCGCCTCATTTTTGGCCACACGGTGCCTTTTACAAATTGCTAGAGACAATCAAACTTCCTTTCCCCAAGCGGCTTTAGCCATCACTAACGATTTTGATGTAGACGATCTACTTACCGGTTCTGACACTATCCCCGATCTGACTAATCTGAAATCCGACCTAGGTGCGTTACTTGCTCAATATGGTTTCACGTTGCACAAATGGGCATCAAATGAACCCACAGCGGTCGCAAGTCATCACAACCTTTCACGACCCCTAAATAAACAGGACAATGTGCGTACCCTGGGCATTCTTTGGAACAACACTGCTGATTCATTTTTGTTTGATGTCAACCTATCTCCGGTTCTTCATAGCATATCCAAGAGGCAAATTCTTTCAATAATCGCCGGAATATATGATCCACTGGGTTTAATCGGACCAGTTCTCTTTTTGTATAAACACTTCATGCAGCGACTCTGGCTTTGTAAGCTTAGTTGGGATGAACCGCTTTCCGGTCAGTCACTGTCGGATTGGCATTCTTTGTGTAACAAATTAAGTCTGATTGGTAAAATAGTGGTCCCGCGATCTATTCGTTGCAACCATCAGGCGGTTACAGTTCAGTTGCATGGTTTTTCGGATGCTTCCGAGAGAGGGTTCGGCTGTTGTGTGTATGTCCGAGTCATTTATCAAGATGCTACTGCTTCCTGTCGTCTTTTGTGTTCAAAATCTCGCGTGGCTCCCTTGCGCCAAGTGTCATTACCTCGTATCGAGCTCTGCGCTTGTTTGTTATTATCGCGACTTGTGTCTAAAATTATTCCTGCTCTTCATTCATTCATTGAGGATGTACATTTGTATTCCGATTCTATGGTGGCTCTTTACTGGATTCATGCGCAGTCTTCGCGTTGGAAAACATACGTCGCTAATAGGGTTGCTGAAATTCAGCGTCGCACGCAAACTTGTACCTGGCATCACATTGATTCGCGACGTAATCCTGCTGATATTATTTTTAGGGGGTGTCTCCCGGACGTTTTGCGCGATTGCTCGCTTTGGTGGCACGGTCCTGGCTGTCTGTCTCAATCGTCAGAGTCTAATCCTTTCCCATCTTTCGTACCGGCCACTCCATCATCTTCGGAAGTCATCGCGGAAGAGAAAACTACACATAACCGTTCGCTAATGTCTACCCTGGCCGTTGACTTATCGTTGGACTTTTCCTCGTTACACCGGCTGACACGTGTATACGCTTACTGTTTTCGTTTCATCAGAAATATTAGGCACTCATCTGCGGACAGGCTTTCGGGCGATCTGACCCCTGCGGAAATTCATCAGTCTCTTAATTTCTGTATAAGGCAATCTCAATCGACCCACTTCCCAGACGAAATTAGTTGTCTTCGGAACGGATCTTCTGTTTCCATCAGAAGCAAGTTAGTCTCTCTCGACCCGTTTCTTGACGACACTGGAGTGATACGCGGGGGCGGACGATTGCAGCATTCCCAGTTATCTTACGACTCGAAACATCCTATCGTACTACCCCCATCGGCGCATGTCACACGCCTTATCATCGAACGCGAACACATTCGTTTGCTTCATGCTGGTGCGCAGCTCGTGCATCATTCACTGCTTCAACGTTGGTGGATTGTTAATGCCCGGCTAGTCATCCGTTCCATTATTCGTAAGTGTCTCAAGTGCATCAGGTTTAGCGCCACACAGCAGGTTCAGAGGCTTGGCATCTTGCCATCCCCTAGAGTCACTCCTTCAAGGCCGTTTCTATTTTGCGCGGTTGATTATGGTGGTCCCTTCATGAATCGTCATGGCGGGCAGAAGTCTAGAACTCTTACTAAGGCGTACGTGTCTCTGTTTGTTTGCTTAGCAACTAGGGCTATTCACCTGGAATTGGTGTCCGACCTTACTGCCAGCGCATTTATAGCTGCTTTACGTCGTTTTATGGCACGTCGGGGTATACCTAGTCAACTGTACTCCGACAACGGCACGAACTTCAGGAAGGCCCGCACCATCTTACATGACATTTACAACTTTTGGCACGATAAGGATGCCATCAAGTCATTCACATCCTCTCAGGGGATATCATGGTCATTTATTCCGCCCTCCTCACCTCATTTCGGTGGCCTTTGGGAGAGCGGCATCAAGAGTTTGAAATTTCATTTGCGGCGCGTGGTAGGCAAATCTATACTAAACTTCGAAGAGTTCACAAACGTTTTGTCTAAGATAGAGGCATGTCTGAACTCTCGACCTTTATTTGCTATTTCTTCGGATGTTAATGACCCGGTGCCACTTACACCTGGCCATTTTTTGATCTGCGCGCCCCTAACTGCGATTCCTGACCCAGACCTTTCTCACGTTCCTGTGTCTCGCCTTGGTCGTTGGCAATTACTTCAGAGGTTTGTCCAGGGCATTTGGAAGGCGTGGTCTCGCGATTATTTGCACCAGCTGCAACAGCGTCACAAGTGGAAGTTTGCCAAAGATAATGTTTCCATTGGTGACTTAGCCTTGCTCATTGAGGACAACTTGCCTCCATTAGCCTGGAAATTTGGCGTGATCATCGCCACATTTCCCGGCCCAGATAATTTGGTTCGCGTCGTTGACATTCGCACGCCTACGGGTGTTTTGCGGAGACCAATACATAAATTATGTCTATTGCCAGCGCGAGACGAGATGTGACACTATGGTTACAGCACAATGCGGCTTTATTCCGCCATTGACTTATTATTTATTACGACCATGTGGTCAACATGATTGTGATGGATTGTCACAATATTTTTGTCAATTTTGCGTCATGGCACGCTTCTGAGTATCACAGTTCTGGTGATATCTTAATATTTGTATTGTATGTTAATTTTTGTGGCATACTATGTCACACTTTCATTGATCTCATGGGGTGTACTGCATGTCTTTGGGTGGTCTTATTTATTAATGTTATTACATAATATTCGCATGTTTGCTGTCAAGTAACCATGCATTCATTTCTTTATATTGTTGCTGATAAATATGTACTATTTTGTGAATGTCTTAAATTGTTAAATTGTTTCTGTAATTTCAGTATTGTATTGTTGGCTGACATTACAATTATTTATCTTGTAATTATGCAAATTATTATTGTTGTATTCACATAAATTGTGTCGATGTAAACTATTGTAAGCGTCTACCGTGTGTAACTGCCTTGTCTAATTTATTTATATTGTACTTATATTTTATTCATTTTTGTAAGTAAGCATGCACAATTCTTTATTTAAATTATGACATACACGTCATATCTGGGCTACATTCAGCATCTAGCTTGCTCACACGTTGGCATACATTGTAAATTCCTGAAACTTCAGGAATAGCGTATTTAGGTCGATACATGTCGCCCTCCTGAATATACAATGAAACATGCAACTGTAACATGTTCAACAACAATTTTATTCATGTAATGAACTTCTGTACAGGTCTACGGACCTTAGCTAGCATTAAGCTAACTCTATGACTTGCATATTATGTATTTTTCGTTCATGTTTTGCAATGTTACGTACTGCGCACTTGTGTCAGTAATATTGGTTAACCAGACTTAGTGGTACATGAAACAGCTGTTTGCCAAACCTTGGCCTACAGTCGCCTATCTGCATGCTTATCTCAAATTAGCGGCCGATTGCCGTTATCTAATCTCAACTCAAGGTTCAACTCAGCCTTGAAGCTGATTCTAATTATTAAAACTCCACTATTTCAAATTGAATTGTAAATGTATTATAATTTATTAAAGAATGTATTAAAAAATCTTTTTGATTTTTGACGGGCAGCTTATGGACGGTAGCGCGATGATTTTATTTTACTAGGTTGGCTAATCTGATTTATATCTCATCAACGTTCGCGTAATCGTACTTTGACCAGTGCACATTCAGTAATCTCGGCGTTCGGTTCGCCGGACCTTTCCGCCAAGTTAGTGTCGACATTAGATGTAGGCCTTAGGCCTTACTATTTTCTATCATGGCCAACTAGCGCCACAACTTCATTCTTAACTAAATTTATTAATTATTGATTCAATATGCAGCATTAGCCAGCCTTCTTCCAATTTATTACAGCTGTAATGTGATCATTCAAATTATTAAAACTATTCGTATACAGTCCACTTCTCTTATTTCTTAATGTAATTTAATACATCCTACACAACATCTTCAATCATAATGGAAGACCAGCAGACAAATATTTAATGCAAGATACATAATTTTCGCCCGCTCGGGCTGAACAAATTAACTCTTCCGGTCCGCACTTGCGGGACGTTACTTTTCTTAAACTGTTTCGGCCCACTTGGGCCGGGATCAGCCACAGAGAATTAAATTTTAATCATTAGGCATTAAAATAAAATTGTTATTGTTCCCGCGCAGGTACGCGAAATCAAAGTTAGACAAAGAAATTTGATTTTCAAAAGTAACTAAATATTCTTCTGATACTTGTATTATAATTCTAAGACATTGTGTACAAAAGTTAGGATGCAAAATACGCACACACATATACACGAAAACACACGCGAACAGGAGCTCATATGTGTGTCTATATGAACGAGGGCGCGAGGGTGTGCGTGGTTATGTTTCCGCTTCTTTCGGGTAACTGTAGGAGGACCCTTGCACATATATAGTGTATATGTGTGTGTGTTTTATATATAAAAATTGTAGGCTTTCATGAACTATGTGATATCCATTTGCTTGTAGAGTATCATAATTCCAGATACCTTTTAATATTAGGTCGTTGTGTGTTTTAAAATATTTGGAGTGACAAGAAATTGCATTTAACTAAGTCGAAGGTAATAAAATGATAATAATTGAACATAATTGATGCCATCTAGAACGAATGCGCACGTAGTAAAGATACATATTGTTACGACGGTCTGCTGATCGTCGTATGGTATAGTGGAAGACAAAATACAAGACACCAATTAAGTCACTAATCACCAGCTTTAATTATCACAATTAAACAGTTTATAATTAACGAGATAGTCTCTTACAACAAATCAAATAAAATTGTTCACACGGAATAAAAAAATGTGAACTGATATAAAACACAATTGTATTACAATCGTACCGCACTATTATAAAACACGTAACACTCCGCCACAATACGTCGAACCGCACTGTAATAATTCGCAACTCAAACTCACTTTGTAATCGCCCGATAATAACTAACAGCGTAGCTGAGTACTTGTATTTATACGCCGCTGAGGTCCCAGAATATTGGCTAATAGACATCTATTACAAAAAAATAGAACGTAATTTATTGCGGCCTTGAACAAAGAACGCGCGGAACGGTATGGTCTGGTATTGAGCCGACAGTTGACGCGTAATTGTATTTCACCGCAAAGTAGCAGCATTATGTACGCACACACACATTACAGCCGGATTCCACTGGACATTCGATAAGCTTGTAGAACGTTCCGTATTACATAACACCTTTTCCGCATTCGTAACAATATCTTGAAAAATAAAACATAATGAAAATAGAAGGATGCCAGTCCTTGATCATTAAATTCCAGACTGACAAAGAATACGTTTCCTAGCACTTCTGAATAGAAAAGAAGAGACTGAATTTCAGAAAACTCAATAAACAGATACAGCAAATAAACGACAAATTGCAAATAAGTAACCAAGAGTTCCAGTTGTTTTACTGTAACGTTCCGGGCTACGTTACAAATCCAGGGAACCCGTGATAACTGACGCTAGCCAATTATACAGGCTGCCTACGTTGTAACAAACTGAAAATCAACTCAACACATAGAACAATAATATTTACTCTAATTATTAGGACACAAGGGAAGGTATTTTCACTGATTTATGCACTCACTTCAATCTGTAATAAGATGACATCTCTTTATTAACAAATTATATATATAGATCCCATTACATAAAAAAATGTATACTGAAATATTTAAAAAGGGTTTTCTGTTAAACAAGGGATCATATTGATCATGTAATTTACCTCGGATCCGAGTCTCTTTAAATCTAGTAAAGACGTCTGAATTTTACTTTGCTTATCAAGGAGCTTGCATGATTACATAAACCATTTGAAGAATGGTATTATTTAGTTAAGGGATTATAACTTATATTTCAAGATTAATGTTACAACGTATGATTTTAGAAATTACAGTTTACATTTCTTTTTGTTTTACTTAATACTTAGAGAAGATTATTGTCTTTTGAAAAGTCTCTGGCATGTATGAAAAGTTATATTTTAAAGTACTTAATTCTCGGTAGGCAAGCCACCGAGTCACCTCTCAAATAAGCTTTTGCTGTCCGTGTCCTGGGGCGTGAATCTTCGGGACTCTGGTAGTCGGGGTAGTCATCTGGGTCGTGTTTCCGGTGAATGTCTTCTAGGTGTATTAATGAGGAGATGGATGTTATGCTGCGTGAAGTCGGGTTGATCCTCGGCGGTTCTGGTAAATGTTGTATAGGTGGTAGTCGTCCGTATATGCAGTTGAGCACGTCACATATTTACTGGTAGAGTAGTACTGGAGTTTGCATCTTCTTCTTTTTACATTACTATCTGAATTAAATCACTCGAACAATACTCGAGAGATCGTCTTTTAATTAACTTGAGACATCACCTTATATACGAGTTCTTTTTTTTTACATTACCACATTTCTTTAACGAATTCCTCACTACATCTTATATATAATTAGAACTAGCTCCCCACGTTTTTAGTGGTAGCTAACACTCAATTAAAAATTTAAAACAAACATTTTTTTAAGAGCCCTCGCTTGGAGGTGTTTACAGTCTGAACGCCGCATCGTAACTCTTGCATTGCTACGACAGGTTGATTGCAACGAAGCGGAGTGAGTACTCCGCCATAATATAGTTCCAACCTTTTATTAAATATACATTCTTATAGTAAGACAAAACAAATTATCTAGACTTATTTAGTTTACAGGGATTATTATAACTACTACTTGTGACTTCAAATTATTAATTATTTACATTACGATTTTCAGATATTTCTAAGTTACAGACGGTTCGCTATGCACGTTGTGTCCGGAATTAAGCAGGTCAACGCATGATAATTTACTAAAGGGTTAACTGTATTATTCTTAACTTTTTACATTACGATTTTTTTTTATTATTTATTTAGTTAGATTTTCTTAATTTAATTCTCATAACTATTCTGAGTTAGTTCAGGGGTATTTGGTTTAATCGTGCGATTTAAACTACTTACTTAGTTTCGTTTTCTTTGTTTTTTATTATTAAAATTTTTCTTTATTGACAATTTTAAATCGTCACATTACTAATTAAAGATAGATGTTTAAGGTGGGGAAGAATATACACGAGGAATAAGTGAAAGTCTGCTTCATTATTTAAATTTAGAGAATACAAAATTGCTACATAACTTCCAACTATTTAGACACACATTTGAACGGTAGAGAAAATTCTGTGAGATTAACTAACAAGAACAGACGAATTAGAATCGTGCAATTCGAAGCATGTGGCATTTGCATATTATGTTATAAACCAAAACAAAAAAAAAGGATCGACTACGGAATTGTGTGTGTGTGTGTGTGTGTGTGTGTGTGTGTGTGTGTGTGTTTAAGCAAATAAATTAATACCGTAATTAACAATATTGAATGTTTAAAACTTTTAACAAGCGGCAATCCTGACTCTGGGTAAAGCAGTTTGTGCAGTATTTTTTTTTTTTTTTTGTTAAAAGCAAATAAGGGCAGTTCGGGTACGTACAAAACGAATTATAGTCGGAAAGAAAAATGGTCGGCCATTACCAGGTGACACCATCAACGACCACCTTTATAGTTCCGCTTTGACTTTGTAATAAGCCAATCTATGTCAAGGTGAATCGCTTCAACACCAGTTTAATTACTGTCTCCAGGCACTGCGAGCGAAAACTATCTATATTGTCGTATCAGAGACTATCTATCGTTGTCATGATCCCACGATTTGGCATATTTGGGGTCCCTAAGGTTACGGTCCCCTAAGAAGAATGTCATATGCATTAATTTTAAGCAGAGGTAAAGAAGTCCTATTATAGTCTTATAACATTGTAGTTACTACTACACTTAGAAATTATGTAGTCTTTACATCTCTTAATAGACAGGAAAGATAAACAGAGTAGATTTAGAATCAATTTTCAGCACGTCAGTGCTAAAAATCCTCGTCGAATGTTAAAATTCACATAAACACATAAAAACACATTTGCACATATTTACTAAATCACAATAACGACACAAACATAACACGATATAAGTTCGGCTCCGTTGGACCGGTCCGACCGCGCGTGTAGTTGCCGAGCCACTAATTAAACTAAGTCAATCCTTATCACCAGTCATTACCGTCATGCGCGATTATATTTAGGGCTGTATCATATAGTGAGTGAGACTGAAACCTTAATTGTTCGTTTAATATACTGTTATTGTTGATATTCTTGTCTTTAAATGATTTATAAATCTCGAACTCCTCGAGAGCGTCCATTAACCTACCCTTACCGCATACATGGATTGCTTTGAAATTAGTATTGAAATCTGTGTAATTATGGTTATGCATCATTAGATGGCGCGCAGAATTAGATTTGGTCTTGTCTAAATCATTCCTTGGTAGATGTTCTTTGTATCTTTTCAAGAAGAACCTGCCAGTTTGACCCAGATATAAACAATCACAATCATCACATGACATCCTGTAAACACCTGTTTTCTCTTCTAACGGGAATGGTTGTTTTACGCGTAACAAATTAGAAATATTATTATTTGTTTTAAACGCGATTTTTATATTAAATTTAGAAAACACATTGGATATAATGTTAGGTAAAAGGCTACCGTACACTGTCGTTATATACTTTTTAATATTATTTTTATTTTTGTTAACTTTATTATCATCGATGGTATCATGGTGGGATCTAGTTTTATATAGGTGTCGCTTAAGAAGTCTATCTATCATCGAACTCTTGTACCCATTCGCTATTGCTATGTGCCTTATTATATCCAATTCATCCTGAAAGTCCTTTTGGTTAAGTGGAATCGTTACCAACCTATGAACAAAACTGTTGTAAGCCGCCATTTTCTGACTATATGGGTGATGAGAATCGGCGTGTATTGTAATATCTGTGGTGGTGGGTTTCCTATTTATTTTATATTGAAATTTATTAAGATACTTTGTAAGAGTCAGGTCCAAAAAATTGAGTTTATTGTCAACCTCTGTTTCGAGGGTAAATTGTATGTTCTTACTAAGGCTGTTCAAATAATGTTTCAATTTCTCTATCTGTCGTAACGTGCCATTAAAAACTATAAATTCTATGCACGATATGTAGACGACACCTTTAACATTCTTAACATTTTAACATTTGACGAGGATTACTGGTGATGTGACAAATGTCACGAAACGCGTCTATATAAAAAACGCTAGAACGAAGTCACTGACGGATACAAGGTAATTAAATTATTCCAATAAATTATTATCGCATGAATATACAGTCCACTTTATCATTTCATTTCACACCAGCACCTCATTAAGCGTTCTAAGATTAATTTAAGATTCTTCGAGAGCATCTAAGGCGCAACATTTTTTGGTCCACCGTGACCGGATTTTCGTCCAGTACGGTTTCAGAAATATTTCATTTAATGGGCGCAAACGATGTTTGGGTCAAATCCGAACATTTTCAAGCATCAGATTGCTGGCCGTTGCATACCTTCAAGGTTCTAAAACTGAGACAGATATTTACTTCATACTCAAAGCTGCAAGATTCTGCAGAGCAGCAACTTTGAGACAACAAGACACGGCAAGACAGCATCATTGGTTCTAGAGCAACGAAGATCCAGAACTTTAAAATTACACGAAGAGCTACAACTTCAAGCGTCACCCGACCAGCAGAAACAGGTGGTGCGCCAACTTCAAAGGATTGCCGAACAGGACCGAACAACGGGATCGAAGCCAGCTTGAGCACACCGGGATTCAACATCCACGTGACTATAAACTTTAATTTTTTATAATTTTTCATATATAATTGATTGGGTACGGCAAACTAGGTAATATTTTTGCACAGAGATAATAACATTTAATATAACATAATTAATGATTTTTACAGAAACAGATATTATTGTCAAGTGGCCATAAGCTTATATTTTTATCTAGATTTTCATATGTATATAAATTCTCATTTACGCAGCTGTGCAATAACCCATTAAGAAATTTAAGTGATGTGATAAGGCTATAGGTATATTCTCATGTTGAATGATTTATATTTTCGATAACTTTCATAACTATTTTTAAGCAAATTAAGTACCTATTATAGTAAGTCATATATTAAGGTGTACACAGATCACTGGCTCCCGCATCATATCAGATTTTAGCAAATTATTCAAAATTACAACAACTGTTCACCTGCTCTATATCTAATTATTGTTTCCAAACACATTTTACATTTCGGTCATGGCTGACGTGAAGGCGTTAATAATGAAATGGGGCACAATTGAGGCGTCTATATCCCGTGTGAATACTTTTGCTGACAATTTCGATACGGACACAAGCGATCATCATGCCTTAAAAATTAAACTCCACCATTTGATGGAATTGTCCGCTAAGTATGACGAAATTCAGACTCAAATTGAAGCTGACGATTCCGATTTCGCATCAGTCAGTGACAGAGTTCAAACAGAAGATGATCTCTGCAATATTGAGTGCAAGTTACACCATTTATTAGAGCAAGTGGAGGAGGTGAACAAGAACCCGATGATTCAGGCGGAAGTTACGCCAATTGAACCCCCCCCCCCCATACAGTTAGAGCCGATTAAACTGCCCTGCTTCTCAGGCAGCATTATTGATTGACAACATTAATATAATATGTTTGTAGAATTAATACACGTCAGAACTGACCTGACTGACATTCAGAAATTACACTATTTGCACTCTTCATTAAGGGATGAGGCGTTAAATGTAATAAAATCCCTTCCAATCACCCATGAAATTATGCGATAGCTATTGATCTGTTAAAAGCCAGGTACGACAGCAAATTAATTGTCTCAGCCTATCACATAGGGAATGTCCTGGCCGTGAACTCCATTCAACAAGAATCCATGGTTAGCATTTCCAAATTCATTGACGAGATCACTGCGAACATAAACGCTTTAAATTCATTGAATTTAACGGTAAATACATTTTAAATTATTTTCGTGCAATACTAAACGCAAAAACTCGATAACAATACATGTCGGCTCTGGAAAGAAAGCTTGTCGGACGAACGATTTCCTAATTTCAGGAATTTTATTAAGTTTTTAAATAATAGGAGGCAGTTATTGCAAAACGTCAACGGCGCTGCCAGGCCAGTAAGCAAAATGCGCGTTAGCGATTAGACTCACTATCGCAAAGCTATTAAACCGGTTAATATTACTAGGGCGACATTCCATTCTAATATCGGCAATAACATATACCAGCTGTGCAGAGGTAAACACCGTCTGTCTGAATGTCCACAATTCGTGGCCATGTCTCCCCTGGAACGAAAAAATATTTTAATTAAAAATAAACTCTGTTTAAATTGTCTACGTCAAGGCCATGATCTCGCTCACTGTCATTCCAAATTTACTTGCAGGACGTGTGCTAAACGCCACCAGACAATGATCCATGTATCAGGCAATGACGCTTCGTGCAGTAACAATCAGTTTGCACTAAAACTGCAAACAAACAAATCTATATTATTATCCACCGCCGTCTGCATGACAACTGATCATGCCGGTAGGAAACACCCAGTAAGGATTTTATTAGACTCAGGTTCGCAAGCTAACTTCTGCACCATGAATTTTGCACGTCGCATGGGTCTAAAATTAATTAAATCTCAATTACCCATCACCGGTATAAATAATTCATTATCTCAAGCTGACTTCAGTACTAGGGTAAGGTTGCATTCACGTTATAAGAATTTTAGTTTAAACAATTTTGCGCTGTGCTTCCCAGTATCACTAATAATCTCCCTGCGGAATCATTTGATATCACATCCCTAAATTTACCAAAAGGCATATTCCTAGCTGACCCACAACTGAACTTTTCTTCCCAGATCGACCTATTGCTTGGTGCTCAGTATTACTTACAATTAATTGAACCTGTCAAATTCATCCGTAGCCCACATTTTCCCATAATGCAGGAGACAAAATTGGGATTCATTCTCGCGGGTAACTTGCCATTTATGTCGACATGACAAAGCCTGTCTCATCATTCATAGCATGTGAGGACAATAATGCAACTAAAGGACTTTTGGAAGTTAGAGAAAGTTGCTATTCGTGCTCCCTCCGCTGAGGACACGGAATGCGAAAGTCATTTTGTATCTAATACTTTCCGCAATAATGATGGCAGATTTGTGGTATCCCTACCTCGCAGGTCATACAATTCTCATTTGGGCGATTCTCTTCACGGAGCTATCCGCAGGTTTCAAGCACTGGAACTCAAATTCAAACAGAACCCTGATCTTCACAAAGACTATAGCGCGTTCATGTATGAATATTTAACTCTTGGTCACATGTCTTCGCTTGATGCATACGATTTGTCAGTTAACCAGTCAGACACTTAGTTTAAGATTCCAAGGTCGGTAAAGAGTTTGGATAATTCGCAAATCATTTCATTCCAGCTCCATGGATTTGCCGACGCGTCAGCGGAAGGTTACGCGTGTTGTATTTATGTGCGTACGGTCTATTCAAACTATGTCATCTCATCAAACTTGTTATGTTCTAAATCTAGAGTCGCTCCCTTGAAGCAGATAACATTACCAATGGCTTCCAAGGTTACGGACGCCGTGAGTTACAAATTCGACGACTTATATTTTTACTCTGACTCGATGATCGCGTTACATTGGATTCACCAGCAGTCTTCCAGATGGAAGGTATTTGTCGCCAACCGTGTGGCGGAGATTCAGCGGCTCACTACAAGGGGTACCTGGCATCATGTCTCGTCACTGGACAACCCTGCCGACATATTATCGCGTGGTTGTCTCCCTCGGGTTTTACACAGTCACCCACAATGGTGGCATGGTCCATCCTGGTTGTCCCATGAGTCATCATCATGGCCCATCTGCGCCTTCGATGCCCATTCACCCTGCACTCATCCCGATCTTGAGCAGGAACAACGTAAGCATGTCCAAACCTCATTGATTGTCGCTTCATCTACGTTTAGTTATTTTGAAAACAAGGCTCATTCGTGTATTTTCTTATTGCCGTTCATTCATTCGGAACTGTAGGCTCCCCATAGCTGATAGGCACACTTCCTTTTTAACTGCCCAGGAGCTGCATGATACACTCTTGGTTTTTATTCGCCAGTCCCAGCGATTGCACTTTAGCATTGAAATTAAGGAACTTGAGGCACAACGCTGCATCCCCAATAATAGTAAAATTCTCTCTCTCAACCCATTTCTGGACATTGCGGGGATATTACGCGTGTGCGGACGCCTTCAGCACTCCCAGCTTACCTATGAGAGCAAACACCAAATCATTCTACACCCGCACTCTCATCTCAGCAAACTAATCATACAAAGTGAGCATTTTCGTTTACTACACGCTGGTGTACAATTGACTCAGTTTTCTCTACGTCAGAAATATTGGATTGTTAATGATAAATCTTATATACGTTCAGTAATACACAAATGTATCACTTGTTTTCGATTCCGTGCTACGGGCGCAAGCCAATTATTAGGACAATGACCCCTTTCCCGGGTTACGCCTGCTAAGCCATTTTCCCAATCTGCAGTCGACTATGCCGGTCCCGTACTTATACGCCACGGCGGGCAGCGTTCAAAATCGACGTCAAAAGGCTTATATTGCTTTATTTATATGCATGACCATTAAGGCCATTCACCTGCAGCTAGTCTCAGATCTTACCTCAGACGCCTTCATAGCAGCATTAAAACGGTTTATAGCGCGTAGAAGTATCCCTGATCAGATATTCTCCGACAACGGAACACGTTTTCGCCGTGCTAGTAGCTCACTTCACGAATTGCACAAACGTTTTCATTCTAATGGATTTGAGCAGACCACCCAGGATTTTACCAGTGCCCAGGGCATTAAATGGTCCTTTACTCCCCCCTCAGCACCTCATTTCGGTGGCCTGTGGGCAAGCGGATTCAAGAGCGTCAAATTCCATTTGCGGCGCGTTGTCGGCAGAACCATCCTTACCTTTGAGGAGTATTACAATATCCTAACTCAAATACAATCCTGCCTCAACTCACGCCCTTTGTTCGCCATCTTCAATGACTCTAGGGACCCCGAACCTTTAACTCCAGCTCACTTCCTGGTTGGTTCTCCTCTCACTGCACTCCCGGAACCTGACTATTCCCAAGTCAATATTGGTCGTCTGGGCAGGTGGCAACTGCTCCAAAAATTCACTCAATCTATATGGAACAGGTGGTCGAAAGATTACCTGCACCAGTTACAACAACGCAAAAAGTGGTGCATCCCGTCAAAAAATTTGACTCCCGGACAACTCGTCCTTATTCTAGATGACAGTTCCCCCCCCCCACTCCAGTGGAAACGCGGGGTAGTCACGAACGTCTATTCGGGTCAGGATTCACCCACACAGTCACCCACTAATGATGTTCGCACCGCTAATGGTATCCTACGTCGACCCTTCCATAAATTATGTCCACTTCCAATGGACTCCGACTAATTGCATGAGCATTCATGCGTCATGCATCATTGTATCTAACATTTATCATGCTTTCTATTTGTTGTTTGTATTATATTATTATTAAGTTTTTATCATTTTATTCGTATGTATCATTATCATATTATTATTATATTTTTGAATTTTTTGGGGATTATGATTCTAATATTATTGTATCAATTATTATTTCTATTGTCATTGTATTATTACCTGTTACATATTATTGAATTTTGTGATCATTATTATATTATTATGTACTGTTAACTATTATGTCAATCCTTATGTATTATGTATACTCATACACTCATATTATGGATTTTTACATCATTTGGATATGTCTATCATTGCTATGTACTACTGAATTTTGATATCATTATACTAATACTATGCATGTAAATTATTATGTCTTTATTATTGTATTACTATATTGAATCAGTTTTTGAGGATGTTTTCTTTTATATAAATTAAGGGTTGTCACTTACTTTTTGTTAAAAATTAAATGTATATATTTACTGAAAATATGTTAATGCTTCAAGAAAGATCATGTTATTTACATAAGCACCTTTATTTTTATCATGAGTTTTTTATTTTTGTACATTTGCTAGCACAGAAATTGATTTGTTTTGCCTTTGAGTTTGTTTCTGATAGCTTAATGAATTTTGTTATTTACAGATTTTTATGTCAGAGATGATTTACTTTAAACAAAGGTCAATTTAACGTATAAGGCTTTCCAGTATATTGTGTATTGTCTTTGTATATAACATTTGATAATAATTTGTGATGTACCATTCACACAATTACTTAAGTTGGAAAATCGCCCCGATTTTGTGCAGGCAGTATGGTTAAACTTTGTACCTATGAAAATTTTGTACTTTGAAATACTGCATTGCAGGTGCGTGTAGTGACGTCATTCTTATATCTGTTATCTGCTGCCGGTTTCAGACAGGCCGACAGCAGACAAATTCAAGTTCAGTTCCTTGCAAGACTCCGTACAGGCAACACGCCTTGTTCGCTAGCCGCAGTGCTACATAAGTTTCAATATTTCATAATTTAGCATGATCATCATGCATTAATTTTACTTAGGCGATATCGGCCTCACACATTATTGTGAGTTTTCCATATTTATTTCTATATTAGTTCTGCGGCATTTATGCCGCATTAAAACTGCACGCGCCAGCAATTATGTCTTGTTAATTTCCAATAAATTATTATCGCATGAATATACAGTCCACTTTATCATTTCATTTAACACCAGCACCTCAATAAGCGTTCTAAGATTAACTTAAGATTCTTCGAGAGCATCTAAGACGCAACAGCATCTTTGAGTTGATGATGAATCAAGTCATATGACAACCAAACTTATGTCTTATAAGAAGGCGTCTGTATACAAAATGGGGCTCTGGACTGTTGTGTATTAACGTCTTGTCACTTGGAACGTCGCCTGTAACTGATTTCAACCATCTTTCACATTCTTGGGTCCACAATAATTATTTGAATTTCTGTAACAGCTTATTCAATATGGGGTCAAAAACTGTTATCCTTTGGCTAGCTAACACGGAACTGGTAAGTGTGTTCGACAAGGTTGTGTGTAGGCCTATAGCTTGAAAACACACCATAATCCACTATTTAGTCCTAGTTGCTGTACTCGAGGGCTCTGCCTCGGTGGTACTGTTTGTCTTGTAAAATATTTATGAGATTGAAGAAACCCTTAAAAACCCTTGTCCATAACAAAGCTCTCCTTGGAGGGTGAATAAAAGAAATGGGTTGTCGGTACTGAACGGGGCCGTCATCATCCTATTACCTATTTGTGCCCTTCACTTCAAGAAAGGTTATTTTTATGACCACTATAAAGGTACATCTATTGTTAAGAGGATTTTACAGTAGAGTAACTGATGCGGCCCCGTCCAACGGATTGAGAGACATTTTAGTCCATTGTATGTAAGTTAGTTGATTCAAAAACATATTTTATTATTATATAACGATAACAGCGCAACAATTATATAATATTATGTAATATATTAATCAAAATATAACCGTTATATAATAATAATAATAATAAATGGAGAATGATGGATATTATTCATTTGTAGGCTCAATTTACCGCTAAAATATTTATTTCAGTTTTTTATAAAATAAATTTAATTTTGTTCATATAACATTGTTACACACACTGAGACATCCTTCAAAGGAACTCACCGGCATCCTTCCTACCCGTCGCATCATGTCTTTTCATTATTGACCAGTGGCTCTTGTTGTCTGTGTATGAATGTTCTTGTCACTGCACCATACAGAGTTCAGCGAATTTTCACTCGCACATGACTATAACCTTTACTTTGTAGAGAATTGCAGGCCCGCCGCATGTTTGTAATTATAGTAAATAACTGAATATTCGCTAAAACTAAAATAGTAAATTCTCTGGGGTTAAAAGTTATTTTATTACAAAATGTGTGCACGTTTATGACTGTCTAGGTTCACAGTATTTCAAATACTTAGATTACCCATTATATGCTGCTGCTTACACAATATTCTCCTGACGCAGTGGCGTAACTACGGAGCTAACCAGGGGGGGGGCATTCCCACCCCCAAAGCTATTACCAGTGTCAGCCAAGTTCAATAATCACTTAACGTAGACCTATTTCTGAGTTAGCTGCGTGTGTTATAATAAGGATTATACATAACCGTAGGCATAAGATATAGGTAAGAGTTTCGGTATTGGATGGGGCGGTGGCCCTCCGCCTACCTACTTGTCCATTTTACTGGAGAGAACGTTACTTTCATGACCATTGTAAAAGTATGACACCATTGTCCTGGGTGTCAATTCATGTTTACGTAAATTGAAGACGGACCAAGTTGGCGGAGTAAAACAGGCATTTTCACCCTCCCCTTCTTGCCACTCCTACAATCAACATTACTATTTTTGCTCATAAGTGCAACTCGTGCGATACTATAAGAATCGCGAGCAGCTTATTTGTATTTAAAGTTCATAATCAAATACAAAATTTCAAGAGTTAATATTATTTTCTGCGATGTATTTTAAAAGTGTTAAAATGGTGGAATTATGTGAAGGACAACGAAATAAGAAAGTGTGTCTCAGACTAGAACATTACACTGAAGTGTGGTAGTAAAATGTATCTCAACAAAGGGTTTAATAAAAATATAGGTGCGGGACAAACCAATGTAGATAAAAAAAAATCTTTTAAGACAAGAGATTTTTTGTATACCGTGGATTCCAACAGAAATGTTGTGAGTTTTATTTGCGTTGATTTTAAATACGTGATTTCTGTAATTACAAAAGAATCCGAATTAAATACGAAAACGTCCAAAAAATTAATTTCCGAGGTATGGAAAATATTAACTGTGTGGTTGCTGGTGAACAGTACAAAAACGAGTGGTGTTGGTGACACAGTGGTAATAAACGAGAGTGCGTTCGAAAAGAGAAAGCATAACAGGGATCGATTGATGAAGATTCGGTGGTTAATCGGAGGGATAGACACAAGGAGTGATAAATTCTTCCTGAAAGTTGTAGATAAACGAGTTGCTAATGCTTTGTTGGATGCAATTGAGAAAAACGTTCAGTCTAGAACCACTTTATAGGCCTATATACGAACATGTGGAGGAGCTACAATTCTCTACAAAGTAAACGTTATAATCATTTGCGAGTTAACATTCGCTGAACTTTGCATGCTCCATTGACATAAACATTCATACACAGAACATCAAGAGCCACTGGTCCAAAGTTTTTAATTATCTAATCAAGTCTGTAATCGAACGTGCAGTTTTAACTTCTGTGAACTATCATGATCTTAACAACAACAGCAACAACAAAAATAACAACAACAACCGCAACACAACAACAATAGTAACAAAACAATAATGCTACCTCCCCCAAAAAACTAAAATTTGAATAAGACGCTACAATATTTAGTTTGCTGTTTTATACCTTGTTATGAGAATATTTTTAAAGTCTCCAACACTTTGCTTAACGACAATATTGCGTGCTAGAAACGCTAAATATTTTCCTTTCAGGAAAAAACACAATTCGAGACTAATGATAAGGCTTCTGGGAGCGGAGTGAGATACTTGTGGAAACGTGATTTTTATCCGAAAATAATCAGACAGTGTCACCTACACACGCCATATTTGTATCCGACAATCATCAGACAGTGTCACCCACACACGCCATTTCTGTATCCACCAAATCATTAATAATTTTTAAGTTCCACGAAGCGCAGCCGTAGTGTCTCTACCCGACACGTTCAGTTTTGAAATTTCATTTGGTGAATTATTGTTTTCGCCTGCTAGTCTGTATATTTAGACCACTGTATATTTCATAAAATTACATAGTGCATATGTAACACATACATATAAACTTGTAGGCCTTATGAAAATGTGTGTACAAACAGTTGAACACCTATACATAAATGTATCTGACGACCAATATACATCGTAGGCCTAAATTTAATTTTATAAAGCTAGTTTTGAAATACAATAATTGTGATTCGATTAAATTAGGTCATTTCCTTAAAGAACACGAAGAAATAATGTTAAATTAAAGTGTGCCGCTGCATAAATTACATATAAAGAACAATAATATATAGAATTATAAACATATGTAGAATTATAGAATTATAAACACACACACACACACAGATATATATATATATATATATACACACACACAATTATATAGAATTATAGATATATAGAATTATGAACATGAAGAACAATTTACTTCAGCAATTATTTGATACGAGTGATAACGACGATGATGGTTGCTAACTCCGGTGATTATTATTATAAAAATAAGAATAATAGGACCAACAGTAAAATAATTTTTTTAAGGGGAGTCTCACGTCCCCTTTAAAAGGATTTCAAATTTTGAATTTTGAGCGCCATTTTCTCAGACACCATTTTCAAAAATTCACAGCTAATAGACAAAAGCCTTTATCTTTAACGAAGACACATTTTAACTTATTTTAAAAATATATATGAATTTCATAATTTTTTAAACAATCGTTATAGAAAACACAATTTTTTAAACGTTAATTGTAATAATATCCTTATTTTACTTTCAAACTCAACAAATACTCATTAACATTACTCAGAGCACTGTAACTTATACGTTTACCAATTTCCAAGTCTCCATCTTGAACAGTTTTGGAAAACACATGTACCCAAATACGAAAAAAGTTATATCTAAGAAAAACAGCAGCAAAGTTCAGTCACTACTTACAATATACAGACTCATCAATTGTAGGCCCATAAGCTTCCTCTCAAGTTTGTTAATTTTCTTCCAAGTTTTCTTCTTGTTTCTTTGAACCATTCTTGTCTTTTCCACTAATTTTTTAGCTTGCCTATCTGCTCTTCGGAGCCGTTGCTTGTCGATAACGTTTAGTGCATCAACACAATTCAGACTTGCAAAACCAGTAAGAGCCTGTAGCTATTCCTAAGTAACCAGAGATATAAGTTACCATTGCATCCCAAACACATATTTACAATCTCACTATACCTACAAAGACACGTATTCGAATACGTAACCAGACTACATTGTTGAAGCATTCATTTTGTTCATGGGAGTCTCTTCCCATGACGACACCTGCGCAACATTGGATTAGACATATCCCTAAATACTTTTTTTATTTTATTGATGATGGCTTCTGGGAATAAGTTTTGCAGATGACTTCTTGTGTGTCTGAAATGCATTAGACGTCATTACCATTTTCTTGTATTGTGTTACCGTGTTGCCTAAAAATACTACAGGTCTAAATTTTCATTTGTTGTAGCAAATATTTATTACACGTAGTTTCAATAATTTCAAAATGATATAACTGATTTTATTTATCGGTAGGTATGTGAAACACAAAAATTAATATGCCGTGGTAGGAAATGTTTATTCACGGGAGATCCTCAATTGGTCTCTTTCATGTTTACATTTAGCACCGCTTTAAACACTGTGGCTACACGCCTACTGAGACTAAACACTAAACAATGGTATTAATTATATTTAATGAATTCCTGTTTGCGGGTTTCGATGGTACAAGCCAAAATATGTGAAATATAAGATTACTCCGTTTCTAACCCTACAAAATGTTACTGTCACAGTTTATGTTATATCATTGCCTCTGATGAGCCTCGAGCTAATAACAATTCTGCATAGTGTATACCGTAGAAGTACTGCGGCCACGTGTAAGGAATCGGGTGCTGCCATTTTTGTTGCTGTAACGCGATTTGAACGTGATTGATTCAACACTAACCGAGAACACACCCGGAAGCTTTGGAAAAAGCGCACAAGTCGATCTCTGCATTCCATTTGTGATCGTGTCCCCTATAGCCACTGGAGGTTTCGGCGTAAATGAATATTGAACACTATACCGGCTCGATGATAGTTGTGAGGGAGCCTGATCATAAAAAACCTCAGCTATAGCCTCATCTTGTATCTTAGAAATGGAAGAACCAGATGTTCTTCGGGCCTCACACCTCTTGGGAAATGGTAAAGGATCAGTAGAGCACTCATGCGGAGGATTACAGGCTTTTCACAAATTGTATTAAAGGATTAAGTAAAAGCTATCAACGCTACACAAGAAGCTATTGACATCTGATGGAATGCTGCATGAAGCTGATAAGCACGAACTGAATCTGGTGGTATTAATGCCAGTGATATTTCACAAGAAAAACGTTAAATCCAAATTTGATAAGTTATCAACAAGATAATGACAAATCTAAATTTAGTCTCAAGAGCAGTTGAAAAACGAGAGCCTAAGGGAACAGCTTGCTCTATAAGGACAGCGGACACTACATCCGCTCTCAAAAATTTACCCATAACAAAACAAGTGTTTTAGCAGTAGCCTCCTTAAGTGAAGGTATCACCTCAAAACGAAGATTATTCTCGGAAAATCTTTTCATGGCTGAAAAGATTTATAGAAGGGGAACCATTTCCTCTGTTAATTTCTGAAAGGAAAATTGATTAACACTATGGAAGAGACTATTCTGAATCTGAATACGTTTTGGAATTTAGAAATTATGTACGTTTAGAAATGACGTACGAAATACATTCAATCGTATTATGAAATATCTTAATTATGGACATTAATCGAGTATTTTATCAAATATACAATAATGTATAATGTTCTCAATAAAAAGATGGATTTTGGAAATAGACAGTTTTATATAGTTCTTCTTCTTCTTCTTCTTTTGCCAAATTGGCGACAAACTTTATCAACAAAATCAAATGCTACAGTCGGAAGTTATATTTAAATTAATAATGTATTACAAACTTAAAATACATGGATTTTGTTGTCCATGATGTGTTAGTTGATTAACTAATTATAAGTATAACACTACGCACTCGGAACACTAAGTTTTTTATTGGTTAAAATGTAAAATTTTTACCTTATAGCCTGAACCAGTTTTCACTTATTACAAGCTTCGTCAGAGGCTGCCACTAGGAGCGCTGTCCGTCCTGTTCTTGGCGACGGCGTCGTCGTTTGAAAGATCGATGTTGTGTGTGTGACCACACTGACAAAATAGCTCACAAATTTAAAAAAGCAGGATAAAGAATCGAATACGAAATTACAAACAAAAAGAACACGCACTATCAAAAATCACACAAAACAAATTCGATTTACCTGGTGTTTACAAGTTGACCTGTTCATACTGTAACAAATTTTACATAGGCCAGACAGGACGCTGCTTCAAACAGAGATACATTGAACACACAAAGCCACTACACTCCACCACCGAATCCACCTTTGCAAACCACCTCATTGAAGCAAACCACACATACACAAACATAAACAGCAACATGAATATTCTACACGTACACACAAAACCCGAAAACTAGACATTCTTGAACACCTATAAATACACAAACACACAAAAAAACATAGAAACGACATCATAAACGAACAGATACAATTCAAATCACACGTACCATTCAAACATTGTGCCGTCACGAAGAATAATTTAATCTATTATGATGCTTCTAAAATGGCTAGTTTTAGTAATTCAGTACTGTGTTGACGGTATATATTCTGCGTAATTTAAATAGCGGTATCAGTGCGCATCTTACTCACTGTAATCGAATAGTGTTTAACTCATTCACGTATTCGTAACATTGTATAATATCAGTTTGTATCTTAGTGCTTTGTATTTTCATTTTATAATTTTTCATACAACTTTTGCTTGTTCATGAAACCTTTCTATGCTATAGAAAGAAATTAAAATTTAAAGCCTATTTCATTATTTTTAAGTACTATAATTTCAAAATTTTATGTACCTTAAAATTTTTGTATGGTTAAATCTTATAAATGAAACTCCTACACTTTTCCTTACAAACATTGTAAAATCATATTTACACTTTTAAATCGACATAATTATGAATATGCATAACTAAATAACAGATTCAGTCTCAATTTACTAAGTTTATTTGTAGCCTTAACCGTGTGTCACTAACTGTCATAGTTTATAAATTATTGCATTACAGATTTTCAAGATACTTGTTTTCTCAAGCTAAAAACGCAGATTCGTAATACTATATCTTAAAATAAATTAGGAAATATAAGAAAATGTAGTATTAGTTTACTAAAACTCCTAATAGCATCATACAGCGTATTATACTTTTAAGAGCTAACTCGTTTTCTTTTATTTTAAACATACGATTATAACTCAAACTGATAGCTCAGCTTCACAAAACAACCGTAAGATCTAGATTACGTTAGATACAACAAAACAAACACAGTAGGCGAAGTCTTTCCTTTTTCTGATATCGGACTGGACAAACCTGCGTTGTAGCGAGGAGACGATAAGACGTAAAAATAGAAACTAAAGTTGAGTGCTTATTAAGGATTTTTTATGTTACTTCTTTATATATCTTATTAACCTTATAATCGTTGTGCACGTTAAGTGGAAAATATAACTTATAAAGGAATTTAACACAATTGCCTATAAGAAATGTATAATCATTTATATATACTAATTTAAAAAACGGCAGAAACGCAATACACTATTTGCAGAAAAAACTATATTGAACAATATCACAATATTGTGTGTGTATATGTGTATATGTGTGTGTGTGTGTGTGTGCGTGTGCGTGTGTGTGTTCCGTTGTAAGTAACTCGTTGAGTTCCTGCAGGTCTCCAATGTAATGTCTCTAAATAATACAACTGGTAGTAGGTTTGTCACCTGACGCACGTTTCACATAAATTATTCTATATCTTCAAAGATTTTTGAATTGTAATTCAGTGTGTCGTTTTCAATATCGTTAACGGATAATTGATTTTACTTCGACTCTATTTTCTATTGTCTTAATGTTCGTGTAGTTAGCTATTTATTATCTATTTAATATTTTATTTTTATTATTCCAATAAATCTATGATTTTATATAGATCGTCTTGTTTTGTTTTCATTTTAGTTTGTTCTTTGATTAGTAGATTATTATGTTATTTTATATTATTATTGTGTTTGTCAATATTAAGTTTTCCTAGATGTTCATTTTGTTACCTTCTTGTACGTTTTTAATAAATTTGACATTTTGGATGTCTGGAAATTTATGTTTATTGTTTAAACAATTTGTGAATAAATTAAATTTGTAAATATTACCTATTAAAAATTCATTGCGATCTTGAATGAACCTCTAGCTTACGTAAAATTTATTGCAATCTGGATATTCTGTGCTGTAAACTCCATTTTTATTGTGAATGTTGAATTTAATTTTTGCTTTTATTTTATTAAAACAACATAATTTGTGGTATCAGATACTTTTAAGTTTGTACCTTTAAATAGTTTGCTTAGTTTACGAGTTATTTTCTATAATAAATAAAGTTGACACATTTTATGTTACCAATAATAGGTAAAAATCCACCAACTTGAAATGAATCGTTTTTCTTTTTCTCAAGGTTCGATTTAAAAGAGACAGCTATTTAAATGTAGGTAATCTTCCTTAAATATAATTAATTAATAAGAAAATGCAATGAGTTTATTTACAAACTATTGTTGAAACATTTTATGAAAATGAAAAACGCTTTTACTGTATTTAAAATTCGAGCATTCTGGAATATTAAATACTCGAGTATCACTTGCACAGTTGTGGTAGATTCTGGAACTTTAGTTGATTAGGCTAACAAACTTAGTTGAGGTTAGGCATAATCTTCTTCATTGACGACTAAACTGTGTGGCGTATTGCTGAAAAACGGAACCCGTAATCTGATAAATTTATGGCACTTCCAGCTCGGTGTCCGACTTTATCCAACTTTCGGCAACCAAGAACTTTCTATACCAGGTGGCTTAAACTACGAAATTTATCCATTTAATGTAAGTGGGCGCGCTTAACTTTGTAAGTTTTTTATCCGATTGAAGCACACGGAATTGTAGTTTTTCGGTCGTAGGGATTGTGTACAAGTTGCAGATTAAATTTCAATCCGTAACACATCACTTTTCCGTGGAAACATGTTTATTTTAGTTTTCAAAGCCAATCGCTTAGACATAAATATCACAACAAAGGAAAAGGCATATTCTGTAAAATTAATGTTATGCCCATAAGAGGGCGTATTAGAATTTTATGTTGAATTTTATTCTATGTTTTATGTTTTACTGAATTGTATGTTTTATGTATTTTATTTTGTATTACAACATAAATACGTTAATTATTATATACCTTTGTAATGTTATATTATAAAATAATACAACATGAGAAGACCTTTTCACTGGTATGATATTTGAATTTATTGGTAGTCCACGGACTTACTGTCTAATTACATAACAAGTGTCATGTAGGTTGTCATAAGAGTAGTCAAAATAGGATATAATAAAAATCATATGGCATAACATAAACTCACTAAACACGAGGGTACAAAGTATTTATATGACAAACTTGATACATGTGGCGTTTTCTGTGCATTATGAGCAGACATGTTTCTGCTGTTCATAGAGGTAAGGTACAATAGATGTTTAACTAAATAATTTATATTCCTTCTTGTAAGTCTAACACTAACTTTTACCTAATTAAGCGTTACTTTTCTAACCACAAATTATTACCGTCTCCTTCCAAGCCATCTGAAATATTTTGACATACTGAATTTAGCACTACCTTTCAGTAACTGCATATTATAAGTGAGAAATAGAAAGTCATTATTTTTTAACAAGTGAGACGAATGTAATTTTATTAACACGAGAACTGAAAGTCGTTTAGATTAATTTAGTTAAGTTTCATCTTCTACAATTTTAATGTAATATGAGTGCATAAAAGCGAATACTCCACATACTTTTCCACTTTTAAACAATAATTAAAATTAACACTACCATATTTTAACATTTATATTAACCTTTGATTCAATTTGCCAGCTACGTTGTAAAATGTTAGAGCCACGTAATTTACTTGAGAAACTATAAGTGATAAAGGCTTCGCGTCGGAGTGAGTGGGAAGTGTTATTGTTATTATAGGATGTGTGGGTAGGAAGGAAATGACCGTAACACAACGTTTGTTCGATAAGGTTTTGCAGGTGAGGCTGGCTGACTAGGAGGAGTTGGGTTGGCGCAGCCATTAATTAAGCTTAACTGTACAATGCTGAAATTACTTCCAATTTTTCTTCTAAAATTACATTTACTCTTCTACAGCCTTACAGTTTCCTTATAGTTGTCCCGCTTATGGAATTATTTCATCTATACAACCAAATTAGATGATTAAATATGATTCGTGCACGACGAATATATGTTGCTATTAATATATAATTTAAGTATGCTACTATTAAACTCCAATCAAAGAAATTTTAGGTTCTGACAATATTACTAATATTACAAATCGTACTTTTTAAAATTTTTGAAACATAACTCACATTTAATAAACATTTTTACATCAACATTTGAATGTGTAACAAACCCCACCTTGATAGTTGTGAAACTGTAGTATGTTTTGAACTAGAAATATGTTATTTTTGTTTGCACTGCGATTGTTAAGAAATTATTACATATGTTTTTTAAGAATTTAGGCGTGCCTTATATAATTTTCTTTAGCAGGGTCATTGAAAAAAGTAAAATGAAGTAATATTGGTCATAACACTAAATCCTAAAAACAGGCTAAAACAAAAAGAGCATTAAAAGAAAATTTCAAAGACCCGCAAATCGTATGTTATGTACAAAGAAACGTAAGCAGAAATTGTATAAGATATGTTTATCTATAGCAATCTTTCTGACATGAAATATGGTGAGTGTAAACAAGTGAACTTCTAAACAAATTTAGTGATGTTTCAAATATTACAAGTGTGGAAGGTGTAACTAAATGTTTAAAAGTAAATTATATCAGAAGAAGATAATTTGCTTATTTGAGTACCTGGTTTACAATTTTTCCAGTTTAGTTTTTCATTTTCATTGGATTTGTCACTTGACGAGTCATTTACGTGTCCAGATAAGACCATCTATTAAAATCTCTCATCGTTTAATTGTTTTCTACCTCTCATTGTAAGAGTACGGTACCGGTATGTGATTGTTGTTTATTTTCAAATATATTTTGCGTTTTGTTTTTCTTTTAAGAATAAAATATTATTACTTATATGGTTCGTGATATATAATTAACGGTACTGCATAAACCACTACTTGCCCGAATGAGACATCACAAAATCAATATGTAACCTGTCTACCGAATTCCTTCAGTCATAATTGAATAACGAATAAGCTTGTCGTCACTAGTGTTTAGTAGTCATTTTGAAATTTTAAGTAATTTTATTAGAGCTCCTATATCATGGTTTAGTGTGAGAAATCTCTACAGACAATAGGGCGGAATGTGAAAAATTAGTAACACAACTAGGCCTATATCGGAGTCCTACAAACATAATAATCGTGATAACTCAAACATACCTACACCGTGCAAGCCTACAGCAAGCACAGACAACCACGTGAAATCCTTTAACAATTACGTGCAGTGTCGGTTACAAATCATTTGACGTATCGAGTTATACCATTTATTCTCCGCCAAACCTTAATTGAGTGCGCAGCCAAAATATTAACAGTTGCAACATTTTTTGAGTACACAAAGTTAGGTAATTTATAATTTAGTTTTAGTTTAATAAAAACTGTCATTCATACAACTGAGAATGTTTATTTTTAAGACTTTCGCAGTCAGAAGTTATGAAAATCTAGTCTGTAGATAAAATATTTACGTAGAAATTTATCACTCTTTACTCTTTTAGTTACGGTATAATTAATAATTTATAGTATTTTAAATGCAACTATAAACGTTTGCCGCCATTTTAAAATTTTATCATAGAACAATATTATATTAATGATTCAAGTTATCCGGGCTGTTAGGCCGTGGTCCATGGTTTATTGCCAAACCAAACGTTTCAACAGCTCTAATGGCTGCCATCATCAGTAGAATTAAAAAAAATCCTGAACGTAGGTGTTCAGGCACTTTAGGTACTATTTTACTTGTACTTTGTGCCTAAAGTAGCTTGGCAGGAAATCTTCAGGCTATACCACAGTACTGTGGGTCTGACGTGAACACTCTACGTTCAGGATTTTTTTAAATTCTACTGATGATGGCAGCCATTGGAGTTGTTGAAACGTTTGGTTTGGCAATAAACCATGGACCACGGCCAAACAGCCCGGATAACTTCAATCATACAACTGACACCGGCCGTGAAAGCCGTAGGAATATATTAATAGTACATTAAAATGTAAACTTTTAAAATCTGTACGTTGTTGGGATAAATATAGGGTAGATTATACAGTTTTTAGACGTTTTTCTTAGACTTATAGTCAGTAAGTATTTTCATGAACACAATGTCCTTGCATTTATCTGACATAAACCTTGCAATATCTATACATTTATAGTCGAAAATGTCGTATAATACTTAGGATTACAACAAAATTTAAAGATAGATCTAAAATCAACAATCACGTTACCTCTTTACTGATATGTGTTCGAAAATAAATTTTTGTTTCCTTTAATTACGTATTTCATGTTTACGCTTCCAAATAAGTGTCATTTTTTGCGGCGACCCAGTAGTGATGACGCTAGTAATAGCCTATAATAACGTGGAGTTCATTGTAGGTTATAACCAACCATTGTCATCCGATTTAGCAGTCAGAATTAAAAGGTTTTCTTACCACATCAATTGGATTTGGGTTTTCTGTCTCTAGTAATGTGTGTGTGTGTGGGGGGGGGGCGAGCGCGAGCTTTACATTTTACCAACAACCGGTTTAATAACTGTGATTGACTGCATGTCAATTGGAAGACTGGAGTCTCATTTATGTACGTAATCCTTCAAGTTTGTTTACTTTGTGTTTATATGAGTTGTGAATAAAGGAACTTCGTACAATTACAGTACAACAAACTGTGTTTCATTACGGTACGCGCTGGCTCTTGTCTCCTAGTTAACCAGATGTTAATACGAGTGTTTTGTCCTCCGAGTCGGATACGGAAACAGATTTTCAAATTTGCGCAACGACTATTATTGAAGCGACAATAACCATGTCAGAATAGTGTATCTCTTGCTGAACAGATACGCAAAATAACAATAATTCATGGTAGTGAAAGTGGTATGAAATGGTCTTATGCACCAAGCCGAGACGACATATGGGAAGCTGCAGGCAAACGTTTGACAAGTTTCATTTTAGACGAATAATGGAACATACTGTGCTAACGTATGGAGAACTGTGCATTTCGCTGATCGAGATTAAAGCTGGTCAAGTCACCGACCTTAGTGGTTACTGTCGTTAAAATTTTCTATCCATATCCGACTACTCCACGTTATATTTTTACATGTTCTACAATATTGTCTTTACCTGATCCAGATTTATCAGATGT
Organism: Magicicada septendecula; assembly: GCA_034769895.1. Taxonomy (NCBI): domain Eukaryota; kingdom Metazoa; phylum Arthropoda; class Insecta; order Hemiptera; family Cicadidae; genus Magicicada; species Magicicada septendecula. Next base: position 175,966,393 of record CM068369.1, on the reverse strand, counting down.
GAGTATACAGAAGATATCAAGATACCAATTAACATTAACAGATTTTTGAATAAAATGTTCTATTTATATATACGTTATCTGCAATAGAGAATAAACGTACACTTTAAAATCACTATCTAATTATTGGCAATACTAATTGTAAAACATAGTAATTTCATTTTCTTCTACTAATGTACAAAGTAGGTATGGTAGTTCAGGTTTATCCACCTGCAGAAAAAACTAATATATATTCTTACGTCTGATACTAAAAATTATAATTAAAATTAAGTAGTGTGTTTAGAATGCCATTCTAAATTACATTTAAATTTAGAATTGTAATTTTAAATGCCAGGAAGTTCCTAACTCCACGTTCATTCAAAAGTTAGAGTTCCTGCTCCACGCATGCCCTTAGTTATTCAAGTCTGAGTACTCTATTTACATCACTTGTGACAGAAAAGGACTTTGCACAGTTACCAATCTGTCATTACATACGCGCTATCTCTCGTCATTAAGCAGGTATTACCAAGCACAAATTTGTATATAGCATAATAAGTTCTCGTTGTTTTCATACAAAACGGTTTTTTTTTTTAACATGTTAAACTTAAAATGTAGTTTTTATTCTAATAAATAATTAATTATAAATACTCCGTTATATATATAATAAATGATAAATTATTCATATTACATAATTCCTGTATGTAAAAGTGTAAAAGCGATTTCTTGTTCAAATATTGTAAAGACATAACACAGGCACAACACTAATCAAATACGAAGGACTAAATTCTATAAATACGTAAATCAAACATTGTAGTTTTTCTTCAGAATGTTATAATAATCTTGGTGGCGTTATACAGACAATATCTCTACAATTTGCCGTCTACGAAGCAACAATTGTAATATGAAACATTAGAAATTCCAGCTAGTTTAAACCTTTCAAACTTATAGTTGCATACTTTCAAAACCTAATTATCTCAAGTTTCTATGTTTATTAAAAGTGGTATTAATTGAAACTGTTTGCTTAAGTCTTTTTTCATAAAATATATTTACATTAAGACGAGACATGAAATTTCCAGTTTATATTTTAAAATACTTGTTTTATTAAATAAAATTAGGTTCCTTATTACTGTTACGACGGTCTACGTGACGTCGTATGGTGCAGTGGAAAACAAAATACAAGACACCAATTACGTCACTAATCACCAGCTTTAATTATCACAGTTAAACAGTTTGTAATTAACAAGACAGTCTCTTACTACAAATCAAATAAAAATTATTGACACGCAATAAAAATGTCTACTAATATAAAACACAATTGTATTACAATCGTCCCGCACAACACTTCGCCACTATACTACAAACCGCACTCCAATAATTCGCAACTCAAACTGACTGAGTGTCGCTGAGTACTTGTATTTATACCCCTTCGAGGTTCCAGAATATTCGCTACTGCGCGTCAAGAATGCTACTAGAAAACACCAGAACATAATTGGATGCGGCCTTACACACCACAGGGGCGGATCGGTGAGTCAGGAACAACCTCACGACGCATGTTGAGAATCACGTACGCACACAAGATTGTAGCCGGATCCCTCTGGATCGTTCGAGAAACACGTAGACTGTTCTGTAATGTCCTAACAACACGAAAAGCAGAAAATCTAGCTGATGCAAAATGAAATATTACAAACGTAATAAATGTTTAATTTAATTACCTGGAGACTACTGAAGCATAGTAAATATTATAAAAAAATTTAGGAAGTCTAACGTAAGTCAAGGCGTACTTATGAATGCCTTGGAGTCGTGGATTGTTGGAAAAATAATAAGTGATGGTTAGAAGTTCCTAAAACTAGTTTTGAAAGGCACTGAAGAGAATAGTGTAAATATGTGACCTTTGCATTTAAATAGTTAAGAAAGTAATTTAACTTCGAGTTGTTGTTTAAACGCATTGACATCGTGTTTCTGTAAGCTAACGGTAGGTGGCGGTGGCAACTATCACAGTGACCAGTTGTTCTGTAAATTCTAAGATTTATAGTCCAGGCAAATTAGTCAAAAAAACAGCAAATGTGGGAAATAATTTATAAAGATTTGAAACTTTGGAAAAACACTCATAGGGAGTGTAGTAGTAAGAAACAGAAAAGTTCCCCCCCCCTCGGGGGGCACGTCCCCCCTTTCCCACCCCAAAAGTCCATTTTTTACCATTTTTTCAATTTTTACGCAAAGCGGTTCATTTTTTGAAGAGAACTGTTATTACAAAAATATTCCTCCTCGTAAAATTCTTCACAAAAAAGATACTATGCATGTTTTAATTGAGACGAACCGTTTTCGAGATATTGGAGTTGGAAGAGGATTAAAATTCTATTAAAGTATGATTTAGGCAACTTTTCTGGCTTAGTCAGTTATGTAAATGAAAAGAGTAAGTTAGGTACATGGAAATATTTCGTATATTTTCAAATTGGTGAAATGACTAGTGGGTTCAGTATTGTAGGAAGCAGGATTAGGGGACCTGTGGAGGTCGGAAAGGGGCTGGCGCCGAACAATGGAAAGGAACAGTTCCGCCCTCCCAATCCCTTCCATTCACTCACCGCTCCACTACCTCTCTCGCTGCCGTTTCTCCTCTGTTTTCCAGTTTCCAGTTTAGTTGAGTTTATGTCGTGAACTTATGCAATCCGTGCGGGACAGTTGTGTTTTTGTAATTGTAGTTTTCAATTCATTGTGTTTCGTCGTGTTTTTTTGCTGTGGGTTGAGAACAAAATAATGTGGGACCCTACCACTTGTTTTATTTGTAATAAATCTATGTCAGAAGGAGAAACATCAAAAATGTCCAAGGGGTTGGAAACTTTGATACGTGTCAGCAAGGAAAGGAAGGATGAGATTTATACTTTTTTACAAAATGTAGGAATGATTGAAGTGCATAAGGTATGTCGACGTGAATATATTAAGCAGCGCAATATTGAGAAACACATCAAACAGAAAGCTAAACAGGTAGATGATAGAAGTTTAAGATCGTCTTCGTCTGAAACATTCAATTGCAAACAAGAATATTTCATATGTGCTGAAAAATGTGACTTAGGGGCAGAAAAAAAAAATTTCAGAATCGTTGAGGAATGTATGAAGTTTGCTGTGTCAGAGCTATGCTCCCAATCTTTCATGCAACCGGACACTTTCCCTATGCTAAGGCCTGCCAGTTGTACCTCCAGGACATGGAAAAGCTAAAAGAAACCATGAAACCCGAGGAGTTCGATAAATTTACCAAGGAAAGCTTTTTCACCGTTCGACGCTCTGATAAATATTGGTGCGGAGTATGGACCGACATGGTAATCGAACAAACCCTTATGAAGAACTTGAAGAGTGTTGGGGGTGTTTCACATGGAAGAGGTTTCACTGACAGTGTGTTGAACAGATGGATTTGTGGTTTGCCAATAGCCCAACTTATATGTGAAGCAATGGAACAGTTCTGCAATGTACATGCTGTCTCCAGTAATCAACATGTTGAATTGAGATGTGGAAGAATAGAAATTGATGTGAAAATTCGCAAAACATTTCACCTATGGCTGCAACAACACTCTCCATTTGTGTACAAGGAACAATTATATTCTGTAGCATCTGGACTAGTTGCTTCTGAGGACGTAAACTGCTACACAGCTGTGTCAGTTGGTGAACAAGCACTTCAAAGAATAGGAACTGACTTGAACAAATTTGGTTCTCTGAAGCTTAAGCGGTCCAGCATGGCTAAGATAATGTGCATGTCAACTGACAGAGTTGACAAAGATGTCATTCAAGTTGATACAACTCAATTATTTCAGAGAATTTTGTGCACGATTCATTCACCAGATGATTTAAAAGATTGCTTCACGTATGAACTGCCTAGCGTACCTACGTCAATATTTGATAACAGTGGGTTAATGAGAAAAACCAAAAATCTTCACTGTACACTCTTTTCAATCAAGTACCTGAACGGAATATTGACAATAATAAAGAGATGTTATTTGTTATAGATGGAGGGTTTCTCATCCACCATGTCGTGTGGCCCAAACATAGAACATTCGGTGACATTTATGCTACCTTCATTTCCTACATTCAGAGACATTATAACGAAAATGTTGCGGTCGTATTTGACGTATATTCTGAAAGTTCTCTGAACACAAAAACTGTTGAACGTCAAAGGCGATTGGTGAAGCGGACATCACGGGACATTTTTTTTGATGAAGAGACAAAGTGTGTCGAATCTCAGTCCCTTTTTCTGGGTAACCTCAGCAATAAAGAAAAGTTTGTTGCACAGCTTGAGCAAAAACTGGGGAGTGTTGGCATTGAAACCAGTATTGCGAAAGATGATGCAGATGTAGAGTTTGTCGGAAAAGCAATAAATGCCTCACAATTATACCGGCAAGTTGTTATTGTCGGTCATGATGTTGATCTTCTTGCGTTACTCATAGCTCTTGCTCCAGAAGACAAAGACATTCTCATGATAAAGGAAGGTAAAGGAAACGTCAAGACCAGGTGTTACAGTTACAAGGATATACGTAATTCCTCACTCATCCATGACTGCAATGAATCAATCCTATTTCTTCATGCAGTAAGTGGTTGTGACACCACATCAGCCATGTTTGGGAAAGGGAAATTGCAGACTTTCCAATTATTCAACCGATCCCAGCATCTTCATGACATTCCCCGAGTATTCAATGATCCAAGCTTAACTCCTGAGGCCATTGAAAAAGCAGGAGAAAAATTCATTCCCTCTCTGTACAGAAAAACAGGAAAAGCTACTGGTAATAACACATTAAACTATCTCAGATTTCAGTGTTTTAATGTACTTGTAGGTCAGGCAAGCAATTCTGTCATACTCTCACGCTTGCCACCCACTATTGATGCAGCATGCCTCCACTCCTACCGCGTATATCTGCAAATCCAGATGTGGTTAGGGAACAGCTTGGACCCCAGAAACTGGGGATAGAGGGAATCAAACTCATCCCTCTCTCCAATTCACATGAAACGAGCACCAGCTCCGGAAAAGATATTACTCCTGATTTCATGCGGCTGCACTCAAGGTTGCGGAAGGATGTGCAAGTGTGTGAAGGCTGACTTACGCTGCACAGCAATGTGTTAAAGCTGTCGAGGTCAAAGCTGCACTAATACGACTCCCAGTGATTTAACGGAAGATTTTCAGGACGATTTTCTATAAATAATTATGATTATTCTTCAACAGATATTGTGGTAGTGTAGGTGTTGTACATAAGATGATTGTAAATGCATTAAAATGAAAGTAATTCTTGATTAATTCTCAAATAATTCTTAATTCTGATGACGAATGATTTTAATTCCAACGTAAATGTTAAAGTACATAATATTGAACAAATAAATTGTATTGTAGAGTTCTATTATATGTATATTGCGACAACACAAATTACTAAACTATTTGCGCATAGGATATGATAGTATGTGTATTTCAAATTACAAGTCTATATTGGAAGGTTTAAGATTATTTATTGCACAAAACACAAATTATAGTTTATATGGTATATTTGATATGTACAGAATGTAATGTTTGATATAGAGTCTTTCTTTTAAATGTTAAATAATGTTCATACGCAAAACGTGATACGTTACATAAGAAGACTCCCACGATGATGTTGTTGAAGAGAAGGGCCGGTCTTTGCGGTGTAGTTGGTTCGTCAGGTGTGGCTTACAAATGACAGACGTTTCCCCAGAAACGTTTACAGCTGGGCTGGCGTCCTGTAACAGCTTGGCTGATGTCCTGTAACAGCTGGGCTGGTCCTATAACTGCTGGGCTGATGTCCTATAACAGCTGGGCTGGTGTCCTATAACAGCTGGGCTGGTGTCCTATAACAGCTGGGCTGGTGTCCTACAATAGCTGGGCTGATGTCCTATAACAGCTGGGCTGATGTCCTATAACAGCTGGGCTGATGTCCTGTAACAGCTGGGCTGATGTCCTGCAATTCCCACGATGCATCCGACACTTCGCACACACAACGGTACTACGGATTTTATTACTCGCAAAACTTATATGGAGTTTATGACCAATTAGTATCTCAGGTGACAGTGAGTTTAATCTAATAACGGTATATTGAGCTTATACCTCTCCGGCTTCTTCAAGTGTTCTCGCGAATACCAAGGTCTACCGCGATCAGCAGACCACCCTATGAGGAAATCTTGCACTAGCACGGAAACGTCTTGATGGAACTATTGCGTAACAATCAATGATACAGTCACTGCGGAAAATCTCGCACAGTGATACAGTTACACTCACTTCTTACACACGTAATACTACAATATTAATATCGTGTGTAAAGAGATAATATCAACTGTTATGCGTCACACGCGTTACTATCCCCGAAAAGTCTTAACAGATCCTTGCAAGCGGTAGAATCTTGTACAAGGATTTTATGTACCGTTCGCGGTAGCAGCAGTGAAGAACTGCATGTAATTTTACGCACAATGCGTTAAAACAATAATGTGTGCAGATGTACTACACACACAGTTCTGAGTCTTCCCGTTTCACTAACGACGAATAGTTTTTACAACACCTTGCAAGCGGTAGAATCTTGTACAAGGGGTGCACGTCCCGTTCGCGGTAGATGGCGTAGAAGAACTGTCGTAATTATACGCGTAATGCGTTAAAACAATACTATGTGCAGGTGTACTACACACACAGTTCTGAGTCTTCCCGCTTCACTAACGACGAATAGTTTTTACAACACCTTGCAAGCGGTAGAATCTTGTACAAGGAATGCACGTCCCGTTCGCGGTAGATGGCGTAGAACTGCCTGTGTAACGACAGGCTTAAGAAAATTTCCAACCACCAGTCAGCATTCTATTGGTGGAAGGAAGTCATGGTTATTACATAGTGACAATGCACTTTTCATGCAGTAGAGTGCATTTACTTTGTAACAGCATGCATAGCGGTAATCAGACTACCCGTATCTCATGCATAACTGCCTACATACTAATATCATACATGAACGTAAACAATAGTCAGAAATGTACAGAGAATGTAGCAATACATATGTCTAAGTTCAGTTAATGTCAACACAACGATAAATACTTCACGCACCGCCCGGGAAACGTTTACCACTCGCGCACGCGCGCACATTTCCACAAACACAGTACATGAATAGCAATAAATAATAATGCACAGTTTTACTAAACTAAACCCTTATCCTTACTAATTACAATTATAACAACCAAACTTAACCATCTACCAATATAATATGAATGTCCATTGTCTGTGTAATATATGAACTTGCCCCGCCTATCATGATCCTGTGATTCGTTGCAATATGTAATATAGTATTGTAAATGTCAGTTTCAAAGGAATTTCACATTTTGGGTTTTTGTACCTTCAGACTTCAGCACTAACATTTATGTGTTACATATATGTTTATTTATGTATAAAAGGTAAGTAGTTGGGGAGAAACAAGAGAAAAAAATAAATAAATAGAAAACGAAGTTGAAAATTAGGCCAAACTCATATGCTAATAGTTTTTAATCTTCTTCCAACTGCAATATCTCGAAAACGGTTCGTCTCACTTAAAACATACATAGGAACTTTTTTGTGCAGAATTTCACGAGGAATATATTTTGAAAAATGAACTGTTTTGCGAAAAAATTAAAAAAAGTAAAAAAAATGGTGAAAAGGTAAAAAATGGACTGTGGTGGGGGAAGGGGGGTCGCCCCCCGAGGGGGGAACTTTTCTGTTTCTTACTACTACACCCCCTATGTGTGTTTTTCCAAAATTTCAAAACTTTATAAATTATTTCCCTTATTTTTTTTCTAACTTGCCTGAACTAATAGTACAGTTCTGTTTGGTAACTAAATTTATCTTGCAGGTTAGCAGTGCACAAGAGAATACGCTTGTTGACGGCTCTCATCTTAGTAATTTACATAATTTTATTGCATAACGTAACTTTGTTATTACAACTGATTCATTTGCAATATAGAAGTGCGTATTCACTATAAACCTCATGGTGAAAATAACATAAATAAATGTTACAGTCTTCAGTATTAAAACACGTCATCGGCCTAACGGTGGTGTAAGCATTGAAGTAAAATTAAATTACTAGAGTAAGTACGGAAACAAGTTACGGATAAGAAGTATTAGGTCTTTTATTGTACATTTTGAAAAAATTATCACAAATCTGTAACAGAACAAACGCGGAAGTCCTGAACAAAATCGTTAATCTTTTAGGTTCATTTTTGACCCTTGTTTCGATCTACCTCTGCCTGATGTTTGTAATTTACCATTTTTAGACATATTTCCTCTGTGTGTCACAGGAACTAATTTAGGCCGTCCATGTTTTTACGTTAATCGTCAACGGAGAATATAAATACATTTTTTTACAACACCTTAGCCAATGTAAAAAATCCACCAACAAAGTGACTGTAAGGTATGTGTTGCATAACTCTAACTACGTGTTGTATTTGCATCGACATGAAGAAATGACTTACAATATGACTGTAATCCAAACGTAAGGTTTTCATATTCATCAAATACAATACGCTAGGCTGCTGACTATACCTTACTAACCTGCACGTTGGATTAAATCTAGCAAATTCTTCTTCTTCTTCTTCTTCTTCTTCTTCTTCTTCTTCTTCTTCTTCTTCTTCTTCTTCTTCTTCTTCTTCTTCTTCTTCTTCTTCTTCTCCTCCTCCTCCTCCTCCTCCTCCTCCTCCTCCTCCTCCTCCTCCTCCTCCTCCTCCTTTTTCTTCTTCTTCTTCTTCTTCTTCCTATTCTTCTTCTTCGCCTCCTCCTCCTCCTCCTACCCCTCCTCCTTCTCCTTCTCCTCCTTCTTCTTCCTCTTCTCCTTCTTCTTCTTTTCTTCTGCAAGTAGGCCTATAGGCTCAAAGCATATTACGTCGTCCGTCGTTACAACTACTCTCTCCACCTTTCTGTCGGCCGTCCCAGACTTCTTCTACCCTTAGACATATATTTTGCACTTACCTGTAGTATTCTTCATGGTTTTTGATCAAACCATTTATGTCTATATTCCCTCCCCATGTCATTCACTGGTCGGACAGCTAACTCATGACGGATGTCGGTATTCCTTTCCTTATCTAACCTAGTATACCCTTCTACTGATCTAAGAAACGTCATCTCTGCACTTTGCAGTCGACTTACTTGTCCATTCGCCATTGTCCATGTTTCACTACCATATAGAGAGCTTGTACCGGTCATCTCGAAAATTTTTAATAACGTCTCTTCCATAACTATATTCCTTAAGGTACGTTTGATAGTGTCATTCATCCTATTAAAGCGTTCTATCTCATAACGATATTTTATATATCTTATATCTTATTATTTTTCGAAAATCGATTTCATCGCCAACAACAAGACGGATAATACTACCAGCGGCAACCTATGAAGAAGCTTTTTAAAAGTGGAAACCGGTTCAGGTTGTAAGGTAAAGCTTTTACGTTTTTACCCGTAAAAGGATTTGTGTTCCGTGTCGTAGTGAAATAATTGTATTTCCTTTGTTTTTAAAGTGAAGATAGCTGACTTTATAAAGTATGAACCAAACTTATGATTTTTATTTCTAATTAATTATAAATGTGATTTTTCGTTACACTATTTAAACCGGAGTATATTTTATTTTCGAAATTATACTATTTTATTTCACAGTGTTTAATACAGTAACTCACACACTTATATGCATTAACGTAGTGTGTGGTGTTGTTTAATTTTGTACCTATAAGTTCAGAGTATATTTTCAGTTCTGTTCCCTTGTATATTTTTTTATTGCAAATGTTTGCAGTTGTCTAACCTTGTTTTACTGAACATTATGTTTCTTACATAATCGTGTGTTTCTTCTTATACATCCTTAATTTACTTGTTTGATTGTTTTGTACTTTCCTTCAGTGAATATTAGAAATTTTAGTTTCTCTCGATTTTATTAACACGCTTGTTCGTGATCTAGCTAAAGGTTTAAATGAGAATGGCGGTGTTTTGATATTGTTAGAATTATATATTGAAAATTATTTTTCTCTTGTTTATCTTACGTTTTACATCTTAGACTACAACACTTTATATTTTTTAATTCTGGCCTATCACTTAGTCTTTTATGCCCAACATATAACTTATCGAAATGTGTTTTTACATATTTTACATCCCTTCTTGACATACAACAATTATTAATTAGTTAATAAATTTATCATAACCAAACCTTATACAATGGCGATGACAACCTGATTACTCTGTTATTCTATGTCCTTAAAATTATTTGAATGTTTAATCAACTGCAATTTTTACTCATTGTCAGAGAATTTACAATATTACACACTTAATTTTAGTTAGTATTTTATAATTTTTGAATAATTTCACTTTTATTATCGTTATTTAGTAAGCATTTATAAGGATTTTCCTAGTAGTAAGTAAAGAGGTAAAGAGCTAATTTTACAAACTGTATATGGCCTAAAATTTAATTTACATATAAAAATGTTTTACAGAATTTATAAATTTAGATCATTTTAGTGGTTGTTACGTACTGTTGTAATTTAAACAATATATATAATGAATAATGTATGGTATATTAGACTTATGTGTCTCTGATGTAATGGCCTTGAAACATGAAATTCCTTCTTGTATATTAATGTTATTTAAGAGGCATCATTGATTACCAGTTCAATTATTCAAACATATTTTGCAAAATTTTGTGTTGTGGAGCTAGTAGAAAATATTAATATTTCCTTGTCATTTGTAGTTTACCCTTGAGAAATTGCAAAAGACGGAAAGCAAACATGCACATTAATAATAATATTTCGATATTTGAATTCATTAAAATTAAATAAGTGAATAAAGTAATATTTTGAGTTTTATTCGTTAAGTCAAGAATGTAATACTTATAGGATATGTGTATGGTGTTGCGCATGTTGCAACTCTGAAAAAAGTAAAAAATAGGGGATATTAACCTTAGAAATGAAGACTACTGAAGCCAGTGTTGTGTAAAAAAAATACGTTTCTTTTAACAACTATTGTGCAAAGTAGTTGTTACCATTTTCATTTCTGTAAACCGTGAATATTAATATCAATTGATGTGTTAAAACCCGTTTTCATAATTTCTGAGCCATTTAAAAATTATTCGTGTTTAACCTGATAAAACACGAAACCCATTTCGTGTGTTAAACGACATGTCCATCGTACACTTCATATTAAGAAAAATTGTAAGAAGAGGATAAAAGATATTGTGAGCAATGACCTTGAGAATATGATCAAGTAAACTTTGTATAGCTCAAATCTAGTCAGAAAGACAATTTTTTTTACATTCTGCCGTCAGCAAGATAATGCACCTACATCTCTGTAAACGTTGGACCCAATCTCTTCACTCACTCGTATGTAGGTCGCAATTTACTTTAGCTAGTGGTCCTTTATTTACTACAACAAACAGTGGGGGTTGAGTGTGAAGGACAAACTGTACACACTATATAATCAAATGGTCAAGCGCATACAAAGTATAAAGCGCCGTTAACCATATGAGGTTTCTTAAAATTATATTGGCATTTCTTGATGTCGTCATGCCTACTGTCGTTGAGAGACAGTTGTAAATTCACATATTATTGGTTTGAAATCATGTTAACGACATTCAGTTTTGTCTTAATATCTTACCTCTATGTACGTTAGTAGGGGGAAAATGACAGTTCAAACTCAGCCCCCAGGGCATATCTGGACCACAGCATCCGCGATCTGGACCGCAGCATCCGCGACTTTTTCGCTGATCTGTGTCCTGGACCCGCAGCATCCCGATGGACCACAGCATCCGTGAATAAATTTTTTTTATTTTTTTAAATTTATTTTTTTATTTTTTTTATTTTTTTAATTAAATTGATTTGGTGGGTTGAGGTTCAATGGACCACCAGCATCCGTGAATATACTTTTTTATTTTTTTAAGAAAGCTGATTTGCATATCAGTGGGTGTTGTTGGGTGGGAGGTTGTTTTTTTTTTATTTCATATCAGTGGGTGGGGGGTGGTTCCAACTCGATGCATTATAGTGTATATTAAAATATATGATCAGGTGTACCAACCTTTGCATGAGTTCAAATTTGTCGCGTGTTTTAATGTATATTAAATCTATATGATCAGATGTACCAACCTCTGTATTATTATTATTATAGTGTATAGATAATTTATATGAGCAGGTTTGTCAACATTTTCTGTGGCGGGGGGAGGGAAATTCAAATATGTGTTATATTGTGTATGTATAGAGCAGATCTGTCAACATTTTTTTCTCTTCTGTGGTGGGAAATTCAAACTATATGATCATAATTGGTACTCTCTCTCTCTCTCTCACACGTTGTGTATGTCTCTCTCTCTCTCTCTCTCTCTCTCTCTCTCTCTCTCTCTCTCTCTCGTTGTCAAACGTTATGCTCAAACTGTTCTCCTCTCTCTGTGGTCAGTACTGCACGCATGTATATGAAATTAGAAAGTTTATTCGACATATATTAACGCCCTCTCTCTCTCTCACTCTCACTTGTTTCAACTGTGTCAACAAATAGTAACGTCCTCTCTCTCTCTCTCTCTCACTCTCACACGTTTCAACTATGCAAGATTCCATACCCTTTCTCCTGTCTCCCTCTCGTACATTGAGTAGTCGGTGTGATGAATAAATAATTTTAGCACTATCTCTCTTTCGTTGTCAAAACGTCGTCTTCATTTTCAATGTATTAAATAATTAATTAATAGTTTTATAATGCAGTCAGTGTGATTGATCCTTGTTAGAAATATATATATTTGGCGTCAATGAACTACTTACCTGTTATGTTGTTACAGATGACAAATCCATACGCTAACGACTTAGCAATCTGGTACAAAACTTCTGTTTTAAGGTTGCAGTTTACACACACACATAGGTTCAGTAGTGTATAGCGAAATAAATTAAAATTATACACACATGAAAACGGCGGCTGAAATTCATACAAATCTTCTGATGTAACAGTTCACAAAATAAATTAATTGTACACATGTTCAGAGGTGTAGAGTGAAATAAAATAAAGTCATAATTTGTTTAAATGATTAAATATATTTTAACATTCACAATATAAAATTCATAATTAAATGAATACATTATAAATTGATATTTTTCGAAAGTTTATATATATAAGTGTGTGTCGTACTTGTAGAAGAAGCAACCTGCAACATAACAATACAACAACATTAAAATCCTGTTAAATATCACACACACGCGCACGCGCGCACGCACACACACACACACACAGACGTACACGCACACAGACGCATACGCACACACATACATACATACAACGTGCATACGTTTGACTTGAATCATGTACATGTAGGTCCAATAAAACAGATAACAGATTTAAATACGCAACGTAATCACACACATACATACATACAACGTACACACGTTTGGGTTACACCACACGCGCACGCACACACACACAGACGTACACGCACACAGACGCATACGCACACACATACATACATACAACGTGCATACGTTTGACTTGAATCATGTACATGTAGGTCCAATAAAACAGATAACAGATTTAAATACGCAACGTAATCACACACATACATACATACATACATACATACATACATACATACAACGTACACAGGTTTGGGTTACACCACACGCGCACGCACACACACACAGACGTACACGCACACAGACGCATACGCACACACATACATACATACAACGTGCATACGTTTGACTTGAATCATGTACATGTAGGTCCAATAAAACAGATAACAGATTTAAATACGCAACGTAATCACACACATACATACATACAACGTACACACGTTTGGGTTACACCACACGCGCACGCACACACACACACACACAGACGTACACGCACACAGACGCATACGCACACACATACATACATACATACAACGTGCATACGATTGACTTGAATCATGTACATGTAGGTCCAATAAAACAGATAACAGATTTAAATATGCTATAGTCATTGTAAGACGTTACAATCCTTGAAGTGTTTTGTCCTTTCATCACACCTTGTAAATTAGAATCTGCACTACATTCAAACACACGCACACACAATGACAAAAAAAAAATTAGTAATGTAGGTTGCTACCTTAACGAGATACAATTTCCACATGCGCCGTCTGGTTCTTCATCCCTCGAAACACAAGATGTAGGTCGCTGGGATTTATATGACGGAGTTCTTCATCTGTAAAGACGTCAGCATACCTCTTAGGTAGATATACACGATAGCGACGCTCACAATCTTCCAACGTTACAAGCACAGACTTCCCATATCGCGTGTCCACATGCAACATGTTAACGATCGGATACTGTTTGTCCACTGTTAATTCTGCACAACGTTTGTACTCAATAGCAGAAACTGCGTTGAATTTTGTGATAAACGACATTATTAGAAGTGAAGACGTCTGTATCAAACGAGGTGGAACCAAACAATGTCAGAATATTCGCTACAAAGAAGACTAGTGAAAGTAATGGTGTGGCCATAAGGAAAGTTCACTTTCATCGCCTGAAGCTTTGCATGTACATACACACAGGCAGAATTAGCGCTGTTACAAAATATATATATATTAGGAAAGTCCACAGAAATAGTTATCGCCAGATCCGTTCCAAAATGGACTATTGGTGCGAAGTCTACTCTTCAGCCAGAAAGTTTATCCTAAAAACATGAGTCATAGTGCATACCGCAGGGTTCCGTTATGCCACTGCGACTGTTCATACTACCCCAACTGAAAGCAGATTTTTCTGAACCACGTTGGGTTGCACATCCACTCGTTCAGTTTTGGGATTGTATAACCTATCAACCGTGCATGTACATCCTATATTGCCATTGAAGTATCATCGATGGGATATGATAATTGACATCTGTAGCAAATGAAGGTCATTTATATTTTCTAATTAACAAGGGTTAAGAAAAAGTAACACGGAATGTTAGCAGGCGGGGAGAGCAGAGTTGTCGACAATTAATTTGTCACGTATCCGATAATGGCTGTACACGAATGTATCACAGCAGTTGTCTAGTATATAGCGCTTATCAGCCACGTACCTGCTGAAGGTTGGCCATGATCTGCAAGAGAGAGAGAGAGAATGAATAACGAAAACAAAGGAACTGTTATACATATATATATATATACATAGTTTTTATTTAACCGCATGTATTATTTTAGTGTATCTTAAACCATGAACAACGCACGCAAGAATATTGCGCAAGAGCTACACAGAGCGGCGAGAAGGAATTTCGTTAGACGCGCGGTTGAACTGAAGGGTATGCACGATTTGTACCAAGCGGATCTTGTGGAAATGATACCATACGCTCGAGTGAACAAAGGGTACAAGTATATGATGACTGTAATCAATGCGTTTACCAAGTACGCGTACGCTGTACCATTGAAAACGAAGACCGGGAAGGAAGTGACGAACGCGTTGAAGCCTATACTAGCCGCTAACCGAATGAAGTATTTACAGACAGACAACGGGAAGGAGTGTTACAACAGCACAGTACAAGCGTTGCTAAAAAAGTATAATGTGAAACATTACTCAACCTACAGTGAGAAAAAAGCTTCCATAGTGGAACGTTTTAATCGCACACTGAAGACCCACATGTATCGAGCTTTCAGCGAACAAGGACACTACCGCTGGTTGGATCTACTACCTACATTACTGAAATCGTACAACAATACAACACACAGAACCATTGGTATGAAACCTAGTGAAGTGAATGACGCCAACGAACATATAGTGTTGGAACGAATAAGGAAGAACACAGCGCCTAAAATCAGTCCAACGAAACCACCCAAATTTAAAGTCGGTGACCGTGTTCGTATAAGTAAGCACAAAATGACGTTCGGCAAAGGTTATACGCCGAATTGGACTAACGAAATATTCACTGTGGATAAAGTACAATCCACGACCATCCCAGTCACTTATCTGCTAAAAGACCATCTAAACAAAGTGTTGAAAGGTGGTTTTTACGAGCACGAGATTAGTAAGTCCAAAGTCGGCGACGTATACCTAGTGGAAAAGGTGTTACAACGCAAAGGTGACAGAGTGCGTGTTCGTTGGCTTGGTTTCGATGGTAAACACGATGCATGGATACATAAGAAAGATCTAATATAAAAAAGGTGACAGCACGTAATGAAAACAGTATGCTTTCGGTATTCACAAAGATGAAGATTGTACAGCAAGCAAACAAATTACCAATAAAGGATATGGACTTTTTGGCTGGTGACGAAGACAGTGCTAAACGTAAACATGGCCCGCTATTACCGAACAGTATTCGCTGTATCGTTACAGTCCCAAGTTCCTGTGGGAAATCAAATGTGCTATTCAACCTACTGTTTGATGCCAACGGACTACGTTTCCGCAACGTATACGTGTTTTCAAAATCATTATTTCAACCAAAATACAGAATGCTAGAAACAGTGATGAAATCACTCGCTGATGAAGGTTTAGGTTATCATGCATACAGCGAGAACGAAGAAGTCCCGCTACCGAGTGAAATCACTGGTCTCGACTCTGTTATCGTATTCGATGACGTATCGTGTGAAAGACAAAACAATATTCGAAAGTATTTTGCTATGGGGAGACATAGCGGTGTGGACACATTCTATCTATGCCAGACATATAGCCAGATACCGAAACAATTGGTACGTGACAACGCTAACTTGATGATATTGTTCAAACAAGACGATCTAAATTTACGACATGCATACAATGATCACGTTAACATAGATATGAAATATGATGCTTTCAAAGACGTCTGCATGGAAGCGTGGAAGGATCGTTATGGATTTCTAGTCATAGACAAAGACTCGTCAATAAATGAAGGTAGATATAGAATCGGCTTTGATCGATTCATAATTGTTTCCGGCGAGGTATAAAAGTGGTTGCACTGTAGTAATGTCATCAGTCCTCTTGCTAACACACGATGGCGATGAATAAGGAGGAACGACTTGTGTATGATATAGATACGATAAGTGACAACATAAGGAAAAAATATCATGCATTACAACACGGTATCAGAGAAAGCGACGAGAAGTTTAGAAAAAATTACAAACCGATTCTGGAACCGTTAGAAGCTATTTCACGAAAGTTAAGTGGTGATATAATGGAGGAGGAGGAGGAGGAGGAGGAGGAGGAGGAGGAGGAGGAGGAGGAGGAGGAGGAGAAGAAGCAGCAGATAAAACAAGAAGAGCCTACACAACACGTAATAACAGAAAACGAAGCTGACATGCAGAGTCAACACGTAATAACAGAAAACGAAAGTGACGTGCAGAGTCATAGCGCTTCTCATTTCAGTGACGAGGACGCATGGAACCCTAACACATTTCACTTTTCAGTGACGATTCATTAGCAAACAAATATGTGCGTTTGTGCGAATCGACGGACTGTAAACGGATTATAGATCGTATGTATGGTGTTCGATACGAAGGCGGTAAATTTATGATAGGTGATTCAAATGTAAAAATCGATGATAACGACAACTTTCATGTCAAAGGAAAAATTTACGAGGGTACGCCTGGTCTGTATGAACTTTTGTTTATGAAACTACCGAAAAAATACAATAAGGACGATATGAGGAAATATAAGTCCATACTACTAGCAACCAACGGACACAAACAAAAATATAAACACAATACACGAATAAACAGTAACAGTGGCGTCAAGTACCGACTAGTAATATCTAAATTGTTTGCATCGAGTGCACGAAAACGTACAGGGAGTGGGTATATGGAGATGAAACCGAACACTACAATCGATTACGTGCATTGGGATGATCCTAACGAGTTAGTTAATAGATTGAGACTGTTAATGGCTTCTCAAAATAGTGGACATACTGGTCATAGGAATGAAATCATGTCGATATTGGAGGAATTACGTGAAGCCGACATTATCATATAAAAGCAGACGCACCGTTCTACAACCACCAGTTCTTCTTCATAAATATGAGTGTAGACAAGTTCGGTAGACACGACAGCGCTGTAAGAGTGCGAAAAGAAACTCATCGAAGTCTGCGTGAGGATATCGGTTTAGGAGTGACTAACGACGGTCACTTTGATGTAAAAAACAAAAAGATACGCAACTTGGGTGTCCTGAAGAGCTGCACGATGTTGTTTCTTTACAGTACGTAAAGGACGCATGCTTACAGTACAAGAACGACGACGCTACCGTAGACGCAAAAGATCATCGAATAATAATGCTAAACGATCCGCTTAAATCAAGAGATGCAGCCACAAAACGATACGTAGACGAGAAGAGTTTGAAAAAAGATCGTGCAGGTAACGTAATCGTTAATGACTGCCGACTAACACGTGTGCAAGCGCCTGTTGACTTCAAAGACGCAGTGAATTTGGAATTTTTACATGCACACACAATCAGTTTGCAAAGCGATGCTTTCTACGCTGCCGGAAGAAAAATTACGAATATAGCGAACGGTGTCAATGACAAAGACGCAGTCACTGTACGACAAATGCACGAATTAAAATTACATATAAAGACCGAATTGTACAAGGTCACTCAGGTATTTCACGCTCATATAATCAATCTAATAAAGTTTGTCTATAAATATCAAGACAGCGCGACACAGCGTTCAGTTCTGGCTGAATATATTGAAGAGGTGGGACGTTTAATAGACGTTCTCGATACGGAAACGGAAATCAAGGATTGGAGATCTGTTTACAAGAATGCACGTACTTCGTAAGAAAAGAATGGGGCGCGGTGTAATTGGAAAAATACTTAAAAACACTGTGCCCGCTATCGTTTCGTCAGTACCTACTTTGATTAATCGAGCGGTGGACGCATTACCGGTAGAATTACACCTACCCGGCTACCGATTCTGTGGACCCGGAACAAAACTCAAAGAGAGATTGGCACGTGGCGAGCGTGGAATCAACGAGTTGGACGAAGCCTGTTGCGAACACGATATCGCCTACGCAAGGTACACAGACAACAGTCGAAGACGTATAGCTGATCGCGTTCTTGCCGACAAAGCGTGGGAACGAGTGAAAGGTTGGAATTCCGGTGTTAGTGAAAGAGCGTATGCTGCAGCTGTAGCCGCTGCAATGAAAGCGAAATCAGCAGTGGGTGGAGGGGGTTCGCGTAGTGGTTGTAGGAAAAAGAAGAAGGGTTCAGGAATTAAACATCAATCCGTGGGCAAACGCAAAACAGTCTCAAGACATAAACGTAACAATACAAAAATAGCGTCAGGTCTATACCTACGTCCTTACAGACAAAAAAACTAATTTGCATACCAGTGCGTGCATTGTCCGATAGTGATTTGTATGTGTACGCAAAACTTTTGAAAATACCTTATTTCAGAGGTGTTTTTATGCGTAACATACCACGCAGACGACCATGGAAGAATGAGAGTGCAGTTGTTAATCTGGACAGTGCAGAAGGACTCGGTACGCACTGGGTTTGCTACAAGAAGCGAAACAATCGAGTTTACTACTATGATGCGTATGGTAATATGCGACCACCTCTTGAGCTGACACAGTATTTTGGAACCGACACTGCCATTTACTACAATTACGAGCGTGAACAGTCGTCACACACAGTCATCTGTGGGCATTTATGTTTGGACTTCTTAACGCGTGAGTGATCAGTAAGCGACAAGATGTCTTCGCTGTCGGTCACCTTAACAGGTACGAATGCTGCTGCTCTTGTATGTGACTTTTTCCCACCTCTCGAACTAACAAACGGGGAATGGTATGTAGGTCTATTGGACTTTACTACATACAACAGTATACCGAACGTGGTTGAGAGGAAAAACAATGTGTTTCCAGTACTACGAGACGGAACAACGTGGGACTTGATAACTTTACCTACAGGTGCTTATGAAATCGGTGACATAGAAGCCTTCCTCAAAAAGCAGTTAGGAGACTCACAGATTAGTCTACGTCCTAACAATAATACACTGAAATGTGAACTGACTTGTGCACTGGATATTGACTTTCAACAAACAGTGTACGATATTGGTGATATGTTGGGTTTCAAGGAAAAGCGTCTGCTTGAAGCGAATAAAACTCATACGTCTGACGCTACAGTTAACATTATAAAAGTCAACAGTATATTGATAAGGTGTAATATAGCGCACGGATCATACAAGAACGGTAAAAACGAGCACACTCTGCACTCATTCTATCCGTCAGTCGAGCCAGGTTTCAAAATAATTGAATCACCTACAAACGTCATATACCTACCTGTGAATGTGAGTCGTTTGGACAACATAACATTATCTTTACACGACCAGGACGGTGACGTAATAGATTTTCGCGGCGAAGTCATCACTGTGCGTTTACATCTAAAACGACTATAGACATGGGCTTGTACTTTGTTTCTTCGCCACCGCTGCTACCACAGTCGTCGACAATAAAAGAAGAAGAAGAAGAAGAAGAAAGATCGGCTAGGAAACGCATCAGTACTCGTTCGAAACTGAAACGATTAACATCAGTTAACCGCCGTTTTCTGATTTCATTGGGTTTTGTTGTAAACAAGTAACATGGCGAGTGGAATATTATCTGTGGAGCAGCAACCGTTCTTTGAAGACAGTATCACACACTTTTCATTTCATTCACACGCACCGTACGCAACAACAAGATATGGAAACAATGATGAAATACGTGTGCCGATACAACAACAGGACGTCTTTACACTACCGTCGGAAAGTTTCCTCTACATCGAAGGCAAGTTGGTTAAAAACCCTAGTGTGGCTGCAGATACTGCGTTGAATGTGGAACTGGTGAACAATGCTATAGCATTTCTCTTTGAAGAGATTCGTTACGAGTTGGCCGGTGTGGTAGTGGACCATACTCGAAACGTCGGTGTTACGTCAACTATTAAAACTTTTCTATCACTCAACAACAACACACGTGACGCAATGAAAAACGCAGGTTGGGTGGCGCCGACCACAAACGTATTAAAAGTGAATGATGACGGGGAATTCAACTTTTGTATTCCACTGAAAATGCTAATGGGATTCGCAGAAGACTATACACGCATCGTGCTGAACGTGAAACAAGAACTTATACTCCTACGCACATCTACCGACATAAACGCTATGGTTTTAACAAGCGGACAAACGACTGCTAATTGTGTTCTTGAACTAGATAAAGTTTACTGGAAAATGCCTTATGTACATGTAGCTAATGCGTACAGATTACCACTGTTACGACTCATAGAGAATGACCACCCGATAACTATGCCTTTTAGGACCTGGGAGTTGCATGAGTATCCTGCCTTACCACAGACTAAAAGGCAGAATTGGATTGTCAAGACCTCGAGTCAGCT
Organism: Magicicada septendecula; assembly: GCA_034769895.1. NCBI lineage: Eukaryota > Metazoa > Arthropoda > Insecta > Hemiptera > Cicadidae > Magicicada > Magicicada septendecula. Next base: position 175,945,147 of record CM068369.1, on the reverse strand, counting down.
AGAAAAACCACGCTTTGTTGTGTTAGCGTTTCAGACAGCAAGAAAGAATGTACTGACGGCACACGCTGATGAATTTGATCATTGTAATGTAATCAATGCGAGACTGTTTCTAAACGACAAGTATTATCCTTACGATAATTTAAACTTGGATATTGGGAAAGACCGTTTTGCATTATTGTACAATATGTACGTCAGTGTTCAAAGTTCGTATTACCACCGTTTAGACGTCAGCCCAGTACTGACACCAGAATTATTCAAATCAAAAGCCCCGCTGCTTGTATTCGATTGTAGCAAACAGGACGATGCGCTTAAGTCTTCAGCAGTTGATGTACGTTTAGAATTTGAATCGTCAATGAATTTTCCTGCACAGACGACTGACTACTCTATGATACTACATGATACGCTTGTAGAATATACACCATTGTCCAACGCAGTACATAGACGTGTTTAAGTCTTATTTTATACACATTTTGTAAATACTAGTTTTAAATATATATATATTTTTCATATTTGTAACATTATAATATTGGAGCTGTGTGTGTATGTGTGTGTGTGTATTTTTAATTGTAAAACTAGTTTAGATATATTTTAATACGTGTAACAATATAATATTGAGTTGTGTATGTATTTTTAATTGTAAAACTAGTTTAATATAATCTTGAAGCTGTGTATGTATTTTAATAAATGTATATAGTACACACTTTATTATTATTTGTATAACCCACCCACCATAATGTATACTTACTTGCAACAAACATACTAGTGAGCGTTGTCCACACACGTACCCTTAAATGCTAGACGTTGTATGCACACTGAAGGCTCGCACGCTTACAATTCAGCCACACTGACTGCATTATAAACTATTAATTAATTATTTGATACATGAAAAATGAAGACGTCGTTTGACAACAAGAGAGAGAGAGAGCTAAAATTATTTATGAATTTCAACCACCGTTTTCATGTATGTGTATAATTTTAATTTATTTCGCTATACACCACTGAACCTAGAGAGAGAGAGCTAAAATTATTTATTCATATTTCTAACAAGGATCAATCACACTGACTGCATTAATTAATTATTTAATACATTGAAAATGAAGACGACGTTTGACAACGAGAGGGTTTAATTTATTTCGCTATACACTACTGAACCTATGTGTGTGTGTAAACTGCAACCTTAAAACAGAAGTATTGTACCAGATTGCTAGGCCGTTAACGTATGGATTTGTCATCTGTAACAATACAACAGGTAAGTAGTTCATTGACGCCAAATATATATTTCTAACAAGGATCAATCCCACTGACTGCATTATAAAACTATTAATTAATTATTTAATACATTGAAAAATGAAGACGACGTTTTGACAACGAAAGAGAGATAGTGCTAAAATTATTTATTCATCACACCGACTACTCAATGTACGAGAGGGAGACAGGAGAAAGGGTATGGAACCTTGCATAGTTGAAACGTGTGAGAGTGAGAGAGAGAGAGAGAGAGAGAGAGAGAGAGAGAGAGAGAGAGAGAGAGAGAGAGAGAGAGAGAGAGAGAGAGAGAGAGAGAGAGAGAGAGAGAGAGAGGGCGTTACTATTTGTTGACACAGTTGAAACAAGTGAGAGTGAGAGAGAGAGAGAGAGAGAGAGAGAGGGGGCGTTAATATTTGTCGAATAAATATAAACTTTCTAATTTCATATACATGCGTGCGGTACTGACCACAGAGAGAGGAGAACAGTTTGAGCATAACGTTTGACAACGAGAGAGAGAGAGAGAGAGAGAGAGGACGAATAATACAGAGGTTGGTACATCTGATCATATAGATTTAATATACATTATAACACACGACAAATTTGAACTCATGTAAAGGTTGGTACACCTAATCATATATTTTAATATACACTATAATGCCGGTGAGTATAACGTTTGACAACGAGAGAGAGAGAGAGAGAGACATACACACCGTGTGAGAGAGAGAGAGAGAGTAACAATTATGATCATATATAGTTTGAATTTCCCACCACAGAAGAGAAAGAAATGTTGGCAGATCTGCTCTATACACGCACACAATAATTTAAGATTGGTAACCCTGATCATATATTTTAATATATACACTATATACCACATATTTGAATTTCCCTCCCCCCACCGCAGAAAATGTTGACAACCCTGCTCATATAAAATATCTATACACTATAATAATACTACAGAGGTTGGTACACCTGATCATATAGATTTAATATACATTATAATACACGACAAATTTGAACTCATGCAAAGGTTGGTACACCTGATCATATATTTTAATATACACTATAATGCATCGAGTTGGAACCACCCCCCACCCACTGATATGAAATAAAAAAAAAACAACCTTCCACCCAACACCACCCACTGATATGCAAATCAGCTTTCTTAAAAAAATAAAAAAGTATATTCACGGATGCTGGTGGTCCATTGAACCTCATCCCACCAAATCAATTTAATAAAAAAAATAAAAAAAATCAATTTAAAAAAATAAAAAAAATTTATTCACGGATGCTGTGGTCCATCGGGATGCTGCGGGTCCAGGACACAGATCAGCGAAAAAGTCGCGGATGCTGCGGTCCAGATCGCGGATGCTGTGGTTCAGATATGCCCTGGGGGCTGAGTTTGAACTGTCATTTTCCCCCTACTTACGTTTATAAGCTTCGATTAGACTTAATAGTTCTATTGCATCTTGTCTACGAGATCTGTAAACAGAAATAAATGTGGGCAGGCAGACAGATACAGAAAGTAAGAATTAAAGAGCAGGACCAACTAAGCAAGCAACAGGTACTACAAGTTGTATTTTCTGGCGTTTTAAAATAATTCTTTAAGTCTGATGACTTACGTAAGCTAAGATAATATACCGCTTGATGGTTCTACTTTGGGTCTATAGACACTTACGTTTTAAATACATTGTAATTGTTTAATAATAATTTACATGTACGTAGCCTATAATTTAAATTTATGTAGAACTACTACATATTGTGCTTCAAGGGAAGAAATATCTATAATCACTAGAATACCCTTACCAGGAATAAAGACACTACATACTATTTAACTTTAACGTATGTTTATTTGTAGTTTAACTCAAGTTTTCAGTTAAACGAAAGCAGTTAATTGAATTATTTTTAACTTTGTCCATAAACATTTGAAATTAAATTGTTGGCATACACCGTCCGTTAGGTATAATTTTTTATTTTTTTTACAATTAGAACTTTTGATTTACATTCCGGTACCTTGAGTAGTACAAAATGCTTATATGTTTGCTTACTTTTGTAAAAGCTTTTGAAGAAATCAGAGGTTAATTTTACGTAAAATAACTCCAGAATTATAGTTACTAAAAATTCTGTTTTTTGTCAAATGTCACCATGTCAATATTTCCCTCAACAATACAATTCATAAACATATTAAGTTGAGACGGACTTAAATATTTTATAAAATAGTAATTAATACAATACTTTTCTAATATCTGAGTTAGTTCAATTTCCTGTTCTAAATATTCGTAAGTACTTTTATTTTAGGGTTTACGGCACTGGTAGCACGTGGTTATTAATTTGAAAATACGTGTTTAATTCACACATAATACCAAATAACAATGTATGCTTTTCAACATCTAGAGTAACTCGAGCAAATAATAGAAATAATTAGCAGAAATGATGTCAATGAGTAATAATGGGCGGTTGAAGAGTATTGGTGGCCACATTACCTATGTTATTTGCTCTGGCACCTTGTCTTTTCTCTTTTTTAGCAACTTTTTTGGAACTACAAAAAGAATGAAAAAATCGGCAAAAAGTATAGAAGAACCAGCAACATGTTTTATTTACTTAATATTTTATTCTGAACTAACTACATTTTTGCACTTGATGACATAATTATAATCAGTCTTCCACATTCGACTATACTTAGTATAATCCGCTTTAATTACTAACATCTTTTGTTTACGTTTTTGGTTATGACTTCAGTCTATTGTAATGAAATGAAATATGTAATATACGAAATAGAAAAAGTAGACAAATGTTATGATAAAGATAGGGAGACTATTAAAAAAAGATAAAAAGATAGAGTAAGGGAGAGGGGTAGGGGATAGATAAGCACGTAGGTGGACAACTGCACAGACGGACATAAAGAAGCAACAAACAGGCAAGCAAATATGAAAAAACCCTACAACTAAGAAAAGAACAACGACACATTGGATGTTAATCTTATTTGTTACTTTTTCGTATTAAAAATACTATAAGTTTTGAAGAGAATAATGTTGTTAGTTAATAGCATATGCGGTTTTTTAAGGCTACTTCCTAATTCTCAACAAACATAATAATAATTAAGGATTTAGTCTGAAACAATTTGTAACAGAATTAACACTGTTGCACACGACTGTAATTTTTGTTTCCTACAGTGGTTTGCAACAGTATCATTTCTGTTTGTGATTGTAACCTTTAACACAACTTTATTAATTACAGAAACAGTATCCAGTTGGCCTACTGGTTGGCCTGAAAATAAGTTGTTTCAGGGTAGAAAGGTACGTGACAAGAATTAAAAGTGTACGCAATTACGCACTATTGAAACTTTTTCTAAGTAAATATTGAATTTCGGCTTGAGAGAATATAAATACGTGAAATGTGTGACATCGTATTTTCTTCGCAGGTTGCTTCTTTTTAAGTAAACATATTTTTACAGCTCATACCGTTATTTATTCACTTCTAGTATTCCGTCTCACGTCGACCGGCGTGCAACGTAATGTGACGACATCGGTCGTCTTTAACAAATGTGTGGTCCCTAACTCTAACTGCAAAGTAGCTGTCATTAAAGGATAGTTATTCAATTTTGGATATATGACCACGTACTGAAAATGTTCTTTATCACTATAAATATATATCACTATCTGATAATAACTTATTAACCCGTCTAATAAAGCATGTAGACATAGGTAATAATAATAGGTGTAAATAATAGTAACTGACATAGACACATCAACTATTGCTGTTGCTCGTTTTCAGAGCAATTAAGGTACGCTTTACCTCAATTAACTATTTAATTACTATATTTGTTTATTCCATATAATAATTCAAGTTTTTTAATTATTAATATGAAATTAAGCTTCAATATAATAAAACTTATTATTAATTAAATTTATTATTGACTAATGAAAACACTTTTTTACATAGATTTTTTTAGATAAACACTTTTTTTAGACATATATTAAACCTTAAAATTAATTTCCTTATTTGAAACATATAATTAGAAAATAATAACCAAAACTTACGCAGTCAAGTATTGGATTAGTTACATTAGTGTCACCGAGTCTGTTACTTGATAAATGATTTGTATCTTTAAAGAAATTATTTTTAGAAAAATTTACGTTAGTTAAATTAGCATTGTTTCGTATGAAAATAATTTACCTTATAATTATTAAAGCAAAATGATCCAAATTGTGCCAAGTGTAGGCATATACAATTACAACACTTTCACAACACCCACAATTGCTGATGTCGTTTGTGATACCCAATTTTTATAGCTTCCATAAATCATTGTTTGTTGCTTGTCACCAGTCAGCCTTGCAGAGCAAGTCGTAAATGTAATGCGACTGCCAACAATTTACAATAAATTATCAGTATTCCCTGTCCGAATTGAAGTTGCTTCCCTATTATTAAATACCAAAGTGTGCAGTTGAAACTTGTATGGAAAATTCCGCAACATCCTCACTCACACACTATCAACACACGCAAACACACACACACACACACACACACTTCCTGTTTGTAAATTTTTACAATGGACGTTTTGCATAGCGCGACTCAAGAGTTTTCAATTTTGTATAAATCTTTCCACAAACATCAATATAAGATTAATGTTACTGACATTTTACAGTATACTTTTACATAATCGCTTACATCAATCTGACATAATCTTCGTCATCATTTATGTAAACGCTTTCAGTTATTTTATTCGTACAATGTTAAGTTATTTTAAAAAATGGTAAGTAATGATAGTTACATTTCAGTTGGTAATATGTATACCGATTATAATGAGTTGCAATTACGTAAATATATTCCATATTTCTTGTATGTTTCCTCAGCTGTCTGCAAAAGGAATGTCTAAATGCTAGCAAAAGTTTTAAAACTTGTCTTCTGAAATGTCACATTTAATTAATACTTTGGTTCTTCGTTATAATCCTAAATCAGTATTAATACTATAAGGAAAGGTTTACAAAATTACAACGGAAAGTGTGTTTGGGGTTGACACAATATTATAAAATAATCGCTTGTTGGGACAATTTTTGTATATCGCATAAATGATGATGACGATTATGTCAGATTAATGTAAATGTTTACGTAAAAGAATAACTATAAGGATATCTGGGACATTTTTTATTAAGGCGGTAACAGTAGACTTATATTAATGTATGTGAAAATTTTAATACAACAAATTTTTAAGTTACGAAATAGAAAAGTCGTTAAAATCAATAACTATTTTTTTTTATTTGTCTCCATGGACCGAACCACTGACTCTGGAGGTTACATGGTGGGCACGATATCACTATATCACTGGAAATTAATTTTTAAATTTTTAATTATTTATGTAAGGAGTCTTTATAATTATAAACACCATAAATTATATAGATACTTTTAACGCATAACCGGTAACATTCATAACGTTTCGTCTAATTGTTGTGACGCATGGCTACTGATCTGATGGCTCTCAACAGTGGCATAAAATCAAACAAGTTATTATTATGATTCACTTAAAATAATATATCATGAAAGTTTTAGGTACCGTGAAAAATTACTTTTGTAACTCATATCAATGTTTTTATTTACATGCTGTCAGTTTGCGACTCAAACTATAAAAACCAGTAACTGAGCTAGTACGAGGGTTTAAGACCAACAGATTGTTACCCTCGGTTAGTTACGTAACTGGGCTGAAACGTAGTGCCAGTCATAGTTCTCTCGGCTCATCCATGCAGCGTACCTGTCATTCTTACTCCATTTTGATACCAAACAATTTCTGCAAGAAATAAGTATATTAATTACGTTATCAAAATCAAACCAACATTAGCGCAAAACCGAAATTTGCATGAAGAAAGTAATTATATAAATTGAAAACACTCATGTGGGCTGCAAATAAAACGGAAATGGCGCAACCAAGTGTGTTGTAACATTAGTGGAATGAAATTACGAACGGTTAGTTGGGTGTCTAAATGCATCAATATGTTATGTGTGATCTTCACCAAATAACATACATCCCAACTGCGTTTGAATACAATGGAAATAAATAAACACTTTTGTATATAAATTCTTTGTGCTTACAATTTCTTTCAAAAAAGCTTGTTATTTTAGTTTATAGGACCTCCTTCTCCAATAGTATTTCTAAACAAAAATTAGAAATTCATTTTAATGTATATCGGTCTTTACAACATCATCTTTTAAATTGAAGTACAAAAATTTGTACTTCGGTTTTTCGTCAGCTCTCATTTATTTCCCTGATTAGTGATATGCTGATTTCTTTGAAGTGAACATTTTAAAAATATGTACAAACCGGAGGAAATTTTTGAGGAAACTAGGAAATTTCCGAACACATAAGGTGAAGTAAAACCTGTGCTAAAAATTATACGAGCTGCCATATTATGACAGTAATACTGTGGCTTGTGCACGGTGACTTGGTACGTTACGTTTCTACGTTCATACTAAAGCGGGCGCGGAAATAAATGAAGAAAACTGGCACTGATCCACCTTTTCACAGGGTTTGGCAATGTACGTGACCACCGTCAACAGTCATCTTCTACGATTTCTCTAATCCACTGCCCAGGGAATTCTGACATGTATCGATAAATTAGCTACAATCCCATGAAGTTAACTGAGGAAGAAGGAAGAAAAGAACAATAATGATTTCTTTTGGTTACCAAATTAAGAGAAATAATATTTTTCTAAACACATAGGAAAGTAAAATTTAATCAAATATCGGACGGAGTGTATATAATAAATGACAGAGTGTATACGCGCGCGCGCGCGCGCGCGTGTGTACTGCAATAAAATTAGCAAGAAATCCACTTTACAAATAATATATTATTCGATACTTGTGTGTGTGTGTGTGTGTGTGTGTGTGTGTGTGTGTGTGTGTGTGTGTGTGTGTGTGTGTGTGTGTGTGTGTGTGTGTGTGTGTGTGGTGTGCGTCTCGTATTGTTACGCTGCAGGTTTGGCCATTCAGGTGCCGTGTAATTATGTATAAATTTAGATTTAATGTGTTCATACATGTTACGCTTAAATTTCCAAGTGTGACGCCTATTTTAATACACGAAATACCCCATCTAAAATTATTTACACGAAGAACTTATACAAATATATATATATATATATATATATATATATATATATTGTAGCATGACAGATAATCCACTAAAAATTAATTCCATTAAGATCATACAAACAATTAAATTACAATATAACTCAAAGAATTTCAAATGAAAATAAATTAAACTTCAAAGAAAAACACCACAATAAAAGGAAAAAAGTAATTACATAACAAAAATGCAACATTAAAACTCAAGAAAATAAATTAAAAGAAACTCATATAAAAAATCAGGAGATTACCCAGGAGATTAGGAGCATGTAATAAAGAAGATACCCCGAAATCAAGAAAGAAGAGGAAGATTAGGAGCAGGTGACAAAGAAAATACCCCGAACCCAAGAAGGAAGAGTGAGTTTAGGAACATGTAATAAAGAAGATACCCCGAACCCAAGAAGGAAGAGGAAGTTTAGAAGCAGTGATAAAGAAGATACCCCGAACCAACCAACGGACAAGATAAAACTAAGTACCTTGGTTTACCCAAGAAGGAAGAAGAGAAGAAAAGAAGATATAGGATGGAAGAACCACAATAAATACCTATTAATAAACCTATTATTAACGATAATGAACCACAAACCAAATATTAATACCACCAAAGAAAGTATAACACACCAAAACCTCATAAAAATTGTAACTTAATTATAGACAAAAGTATATGTAGTGTGATAAGAAGTGCACCAACTAAAGTTATTATATAGTAAAATAAACAAATCTTCACAGTCCATTATGACTAAAGGTTTGGTCTGAGAATATAATAAAACTCAAATATAAGTCAGAACCAACAGTGAATGTGTACAGTGGAAGTGATTTTAAATATAATAAACTTCAAGTTAATGTGTAACTATTACTTAAACAAGGTGCTATTAAATAACTTTTATATTTTATAATTAACAAGTGATGAAATATTGAAATGAAAAATATTTCTAATGTTTCATAACTGAGGTCACTTTTTTATCTCAAAACATTCATAGTAATGACAATAATAAAGAAAGTAAGTGGGGGAATGTTTACTGTAAAAGGGGATTAAAGATAATAATATAATATAATCAGAAAAGACTGAAAGTAACTTAAGTTTAATAAAGATTAAGAAATTTAAATGGCTAATAATGTTTAGAGCCTATGAACTCCACTTTTTAAAGAGTTCTAATAGAATAAGATTAATATTTAGTGTAAGATGTTTTAGTTACATCACAGTATGCATACAGATTAAAATGTTTATGTATGGATGCTGCATCAGTTTATAAAATGTTTAAAATGTATGTTAAAAATAGTTCCAACAAACATGTCTACCTTGAAGACTGCTAGTTAATATTAAATATTATTTTTTGTATTAGTAGCATGAATTATATGCTACAGGTATCAATAGTTATGTAAGCAATTTTATTTAATATGATGTTAACTTTAAAAAGTCAGAGGAGGTGCAAAAATAACTTTATTTGAAAAAACCATATATGTAAAATACTAACTTCTAGGCCAAATAATGAATTCCCAAAAATTAATATAAACTAGTTAATTAACCAATGAACCATGTAAACTAATAAGAATTATGTAAGGTGGATCAATAACCAAATACTATAACTGATCCTATACTTTAAAAGAGTAATATAGAAAGATGTCTTAAATTATTAAAAATTTTCGAAATGTAATAACTAAATATTTTAAAGGAGGAATAGTAAATTCATGATTTATCACTAAAAGACAGTTCAAATGTTAAATTTATAAGGCATTAAGGAACGTGAAAGACTTGTGACCATCTGAAATTTATTATAATTATATTTCTAACACCTAAAATGGCAGTAATTGTGTACAAGAACAGGAAACAGATTTTTGGGCCTAGATTTCCAAAAAGACAGAAATATGGCAATTTTAACAAAAATCTCAATAAATATGGACTATGTCATATCAAATTAAACAGAATGAGGTAAATAAACCAATTGTGTTGTTAATAGTTCATGAAAGCAATCAATAAACTAAAAATGTTCTATACATATGTATTTTATATTTATGTAAATAGGAAGTGAAAATTATTTAAACAATACTTTTCCAATATTAACTTGGCAAGATATTTCCTAAGACGAAGGAAGTAAAACAGTTCTTAATTAACATTCAACGAGAACAGTTGATATTAGATCGCGTTAAAAAACGGTATAACGAATTGTAATGGCGTACAAAGTTGAAAATCAGTGAAAACGAGAGTTACCTAAATTCACAATTTTTAACTTAAAATCAGTGAAATACAGTACCACAACAGCGAAAACAAACGATACGCAAAACAATACAAGTGAATTAAACCAGTCAAACAACCTAACATTAATAATTCACATCGTAACAACTTCTCGATTTTTAGCCATAACCAGAAAACATTGAACACATCTAACATAAGACAATTAACACCAGTGAACACTTATCCAGGATACCTCGAACAACACACTAGACATTATTCACTAATTCGAAGATAATAAAACAGTTGTAAAAGTAATTTTATTATCAGAATTTCTAACCATCAGTTCACAGTAATATTCTACAACGAGACGTGCCGCCATTTTGAACTTCCCGTGATGCAAAGTATCCGCCTGCAACGAATTCGTCCAGTGACCATTGGGTATAAATTGTATATTACAAACATTATATATTATTAACAAATTGTCATTTATTACTTTAAGAATTATTTTTGTACATGTTATACTTTCTATGCTTGCCCCTTCTCTGACTATATAATTACAATCGTTATAAGAACCTTTCTGATATTTATATAAAAATAACCTGTAATTGAAATATCGACCAAACCCTGTGAAAGAGTAGAACATTTTCTCAACATCGATTTTAAATCGATCTTTTAAAAATATTATCAATAAAATTAACTTAATTCAACTAATCAGTATTTAAAATTATTTCACAGATTAAAATAATAATTTTAGTTAATTAAAGGACTTACTGGAAGACGACAAATATCAACGGAAAGTGATATACTGGAGCAGAGCTGAAAATCGCAAATCGATTATTGTAAGAAGACAATCTGATTAACTCCAGATTCATTTAAGGTCAACCAGAAGTGTAAAAATTAACCAAAATAAACTCACAGAATTTTAAAATTTTAACCAAAACGCAGAACCAGGATTATTTCTAATTCATTACAATAACAAACAAACTTAACATTTTTTTTTTGAAAAAAATTATTTTTAATAAATTTTTTTTTCTCTTTGTACAATACGAAGAAATATTTATTTGTAACAGCGTGGAACAGCGTCTGGTTACAAATTGGCGCTCACAACAGTGGGGCTTAACATAGACGAACAGCGGCTTGTTACAAATCGACGCTCACCACAGTGGAGCGTAACAACGTTGAGGAACAAAAAAGGTTTAAACGAACCTTACAATTAATTTGTATCTGTTACAATATATATATATATATATATATATATATATATATATATATATTATGTTACAACACAAATAAGCCACCCCAATACCAGGGATGAAAAAGATAATACTAAATATAAAATAATACTTCATATAAAATAAAATGTTTAATATAAATAAAATATAAAGACAATGACACGACAAACGACGACATGACCTAACCCAAGTGATTGACCAAACAAACAGGAAAACAAAGAAGAAGGGAAAAAACCGAAACCAAATAAGAATAAAGCCAATTGAAGGAAGTGAATGAATTCATACAACCAAAGGAAATAAAACCAAACGAGAAGGGGAGAACCAAATTAAAATGAAGCCAATTGAAAATGAAGGAGAAGAAGAAGAAAAATGAAAATGAAACTAAAGTGAATCCAAGGGATAAGAAGCAAACCAATAATATAAAATATGTAAGGAAGAAATGGTACACTCAAGTATAATATTGGGAATAAAGCCAATGATTATCCAATATCAGAAATAAACGTTATTATCAATTAAATAATTAATGTAACTGATTTAACAAAACCCAGTAAAGTAATGTAATAAACAGAAAAGTACACTAACCCAAGAATTAGAGTTAGATGTAATAAAACTCTATAGAAATATAACCTTAGTAATACTGTGTATAATATTTGTAAAGAAAGAAATAGTGAGAAAGTGAGAAAGTGACAAAGAGAAGTAATTATAGGGATTACCTACTAAGAAACACTTAAAGTAAACAGTTAAAGAGTGCAATAGTGAAAGTGTAAAACCCCAAAATAGTTAGAAACCATATTTATGGCAATAAAACTCTTAATAATCAATAATAAACAATAATTGATTAATGGCGAAACAAATAATAATTATGAATAAAGTTTTAATGATGGAATTAGATGTAAGCACTTGATAATGTGGAATAAACACGGAAGAGTGATGAGGAAACACTATGTGATTAAAAGTGAACCAAATTAATAATTAAAAATATATGGGTAATGATAATATTAAATATAAACAATTAGTAATAAGAAATGAACACTGGAAGGTGATGATGACATTGTTAATTAATAAGAAAATTAAGTTTAATTGTAAACAATTGTAATTAAAGAGGAGAATCCCATGAAAAGATAAACAGCTAGTGTTAACATGGATTATAGGTAGAGATTAATTGGGAAATAAGAAGTTAATAATGTAATAAATAAACACCCCAGATTATAAGGGAAAATCAATTGAGTAAATTCAAAAGGTGTGATATTACTTAACACCCAAAAAATAGTAATTAACAAAATGAGTTGTAAACAAACTTTACTTAATAATTGTTGAATAATTGTGTAATTATATTTATGAATAGGATATGACTGCAGAAATTGTACAGAGCATACGCCTAGATATTATGTTTTTAATTGATGAAGAATAGGGAGTGGTAGCCATATTGTTAACAAAGGCAAAATAGATAATTACGAAGTTAAGACAATACAAATCTAATTACACTAGAAAATCAGTTAATGTAGAAGGTAAGAGAACCATACAAATGGGATAATAACAAAACAAAACACATTAGAATAAAATGAGACATCATTTGTATAAATTCAGTAAATATGGTCAATGGCTACTAGTGCCTCTGAAATGCCTAACTGTCAAAACAAATAATTACAAATTGTATAAAATCCACAAGGAAATTAACAAATCTAAGGCGAGTAACTAGCCAAGAATAATGTGTAAATCATTTTAAAAGAAAAATGTTACAATAAGAACTTAAATTAAAAGAAATATGAAATTAACAAATGTTAACATAATTGTACAAAAGATAATATCTAATAGAACACAACCTTATGAGGTATTAATTTAATTTTTGAAATGAAAGACGAACAGTAGAGAGAATATTTAGTACTCAGGAAGGAAGACAGAAGAATAAAATCAATCAGAAAATATACAGTAATTTTGAATAAAAATTCAAATATAATAACAATGGTAATAAACCATGCCTTAGCCAATCAAAGGTGATAGGTAACCATAAAAACGAGCCATTGGTTACTAATTTTCCGTTATTTCTGATTACTCGTATAATGACGCTTATATAGTAGGGACGCAAAATTTTGTATGGCATAAATTTTACTTTAAAATTTAAAAAAACTAATCAAAAGTCAAAAACATATACAAGTGAGAAGGAGATGAAAAATAATAACATTTAAATGATGTCCAGGAACAATTTAAATGAAAATTAAAAGAAGAAATTCCCAAGACTAATCTGAAAAGGACGCCAGCAGCCTAAATCACTCAAAATTGATGAAATTTCCATTTCAAATGAACAACGATCTATCACAAACCTTCTGAACTGATAAGTATCATTTAAATACCCAAATTCCAGGAATCAAAACACTTTAAATATTTCTCGAATCTATACAAACTCTCACTATGAATTGAAAATAATTTATTTCAAGGATTAAATAAAATAAACTTACATAGAAAAACTTGTTAACTAAAAAATAACCTCGCACTAGATTGCGAACTTTTAAAACACATATTACTACACTGCAGAACAAATTGTAGCCACACTTTATATTATTTAAGTACGAATAATGTACGGTAGTGTACCTTTTTATTGTAATCATATTTAATGTTTTCCTTGTAATCAAAAGGACTCCAGATTTTGAACGAGTATACGTGTAAAATATAAACAGCAGCCATTACTGAATCAAATAGCTCGTTTCAATATCGATTCGTCAAACTGAGAGAAAGCGTTTCATGTTTAATGTTGGAGCAAATTTATTAAATACCAAATAATAATATTATTGTCAAACTGCATAATTACCAAACAGCCATTACAGAAACAGTACAGAGTGTAACCATTGTTTTTGTTTCATAGGGAATTGTATTATATATACGTGTGTGTTAGCGAACTTACAGAAGAAACGACTAGCGCTTTCGCTACCTGTTCGATACAGCAAGTTGTACAAAGGCGGGAACCGATTCGAATGCCACGGCCATCATCGCAAACACCTTTTTAACATAAATTTAATTGTTTTCAACAAACAATTTGGCGCCACCCGGGATTAACAAACCCCTATGTAATTACAGGTAAGGTTTCCACTCGGTTGTACTGATAATTGTGACAACTCTACGGACTTCGTTAGCGGCAACCATTGATGTAACGACAAGGTGTGAGACGAACGCACTAACACATACAACAAAAGTGTACACACATATTTACAGAGACGACTCAAACTCTTCGTTACGGATTGGCTTCCATCGCGGGGCTTAAACAAAGACGAGGACGTCATTCTAACGTTACAATATATATATATATTTTTTTTTTCAAATACTGAAAATTAAAACATCAGACTTGCCCTCACAAGGACTTATTCTGTAACAACCGTCTCAGATGCTCAACCAGTTAGCTATTCTACCACTACCTGACCACTAGGACAGCGTCTAGCCGCTGCAACCACTAGCACATATGCCTATTAAAACAGTTTAATAATTGTTGTAAATCCTGACCTCCGAACACAGAAAACAACAAGAACTGGGGATTTTTACAAGATCTTGCGACAGAATATCCACTCAACATCAGCTCATCCCAAGACGCACGTTTATAGTGATTTTCAAATAGCCTATTATCTGGGTTATCGATAGTAGTCAAATTGGGCTGTAACGCTGCAGTCACATAATTAGCAGGTTGTCATCAGGATGGTGATTATCGAGCCGTTGTCTAGTGGAGAAAACACTAATAAGGAAATTATTGACGCAGCACCAGATGCTGTTTCTCCGACGACCTGCAACAATGGACAAGAGAACTAGCACATGCTACGCAGACATCGCTGCAAAATGGCTCACGCAACTCAATTACCGTATTACTATTGCTACGCTGAGGAAATAAATAGTACCGCAACACTTAGTGCCTATGTGCTTCTGATAAACACGTGCAATTATTGTTGGACACATTTTACTTGAATGGTTGTATAAAAGTGCTTTGTTGACTTGTGTCTATAACTGCTGTCTGTGTCTAATTAATGTTTGAAATTAGTGACTCCATTGGTGTCAGTTATTATACTGCTTCCTCTGAACAATACGGTGGTTCAGAGAACTGTTACGACCGTCGTAACAGTGGCTTCAGAAGGTCAGTAGAACCCATTACCAGTTGAAACAGAAGACACATAGTAGAAGAATCGTGTACGTGTTAATTAATTTGCAAAATGGATACCAGTCACCTAATGGAAGGTTCCAAGCATACTACTGCAACATAGGATCAACAGTAAGTTGAACGCAGACGGAAAGCAGAAGCCGTAGAGAAACGACAGAATGAGGAAGACAAAAAACTGATTTTGGAATCGGATGAGTGACAAAAAGAAGAACGTACACAGGAAGCAGAGGAACGTAAGCGTGAAACATGTGACATCAAAGCGTTTTTACAGGGGCAAAACTAGATGCAAGAAATACTTCTGCAGAGCTGGGTATATAGAGACGTGAGCTTAGTAACCAGATTATAGTAGACTATTTGACGGAAAAGAATCAATGTCTGCAGAAGTATTTGTCGTAGAAGAATTGATGTCACGTAAAATATCTAAAGTATAGGCGTCTGTAGCAATATAAAAGTTTCATTTTCAACTATAAAAGGGTTAATTGCAAACATAAGAGAACAAATTAAAAGTGGAGTCAAGAAGTTAATGAAAATACAACTATGTATGTCACAACAAACTGAACAGACTGTACCAATGGTAAAAACAGAAAACTACACAGAAAATAATAAAATAACGAAATCTACTTTGTATTCAGACGGAACAGTTTATATTAAAGCCTCAACATTCGATGGAGGCACTTACTGGACAACCTTTTTTTAGCAGTTTGAAGACGCTGCATGCGCAAATAATTGGACCGAGAAAGACAAAGCAGTTTCACTTTAAAAGCAGTTTCACACTTCAAAATGACCTGATGTAAGGCTATTACAGAAAGTGCCACCTGATAGCCAGAACACTTATGCCAAATTGATAAACTCATTAGAATTACGGTATGGTCATAAACATTTGCGCGATGTGTACTACAGTCACTTGAGAGCAAGGCGACACTATTTCGGGGAGAATCTTGAACCAAGCACTGACCGACTAATTAGACTGGCCTATCCTGAAGCACAGAGGATTTTTGAATGGGAGACCCATTCTATGGACCGACTTGGTGAAGTACACGGGCATTCGGCTAGACCGCCATCTGAACTTCAACGACAAAGCGATGGACACTCGTGCCGTCAGAACTAAGGTATTCCCCATGCTTTCGTACAACAGCCGCTAGGCTGTCTACTCTAAACTAACTTTGCATCTGCTTTTCCTTCTAACAGTACTCACGCATGCGTCGCCCGCTTAGTGGCCTCTCCTTTCGGCCGCCATGAAGCGTAAGCTTTCAGCCCTACAAAATCAAAACCTGCGCTTCCTCTCGGGACCCTATGGTTTGTCAGAAATGACGTTCCCCATTATGGCCTTTGAGTCTCTACCTGAACGTTTTTGTCTGATCCCTATTAATTAATCTGCTTGTAAAGACCGACGAAATCTTCTTCCAGCATCTCTCCCAACTAGACAGTATGGAGAACGCTTCGCCCCCCCCCCCCAAGACGCGTCAGACACGTTAGGGCGTTACTAAACAGTCTCCCATAAGCTTATTTTACATGAACCCTACAAAAACGAACTCCCTCCTGCAGTCTCAACATCCAGAAATCCTGCCTGGCATCGGCCTGCTAATTCTCTTAGGCGGCGGCTTCCCGTCGCTGGAGTCGCAAAATAACGACTGCAAAAAAAAAACCACAGATAAACAGTAACATACACAACAGTCAGCATCTTCGCAGTCTCAACTTGACTGAAACCGAGGGCATGGGAAACCGCGAGGTGGTCAAGCGGCAGGAGCCATCCGCCCTGGTGTGACAACACATCGTTACGGCCGACTCGCCTCCATGATGTCGAGCTTATCGACCATACCAGCGCTTATCGACGATCCCGCGGGCGATCCCCTAAGGAGCCACGGAGTCGCGTCTCAGGCGTGCCGTTCAGATGAACATTCGAAATTTACCTCATATACATCACTCGTGTATAGGTGGACCGCAACCTACGTTTTTCTCCCGAGACAACACAAACTTGTCTTCATCGAACCTGACGTTAATCGTGTTCCAGCCCGGACAACGCACATAAACCAGGGCTCAAGACGCCGCATGCATCTTCTGTATGTAAAACAAGAACTTCGTATCGTTTTTTACCATGTGAAGTTATTTGCTTTATTTCTTTGCTCAGTTATAAATTTAGTATTGGAGGTTCCCGGTTGCTGGACGCAACATCGTCTGGACAGTACATACTCTCAAAGAATATTCAGTTCATATAATGTTTCCTTCTATACGTAAAGTAGAAGGGTGTAAGACACGGTAAGTCTAAAATCGCATATAGGCCTACCGCTCAAAACTCCTTAACAAACTGCTTGGTCTCCGCAGCTTCTCCCCTCGTCATCTTTTTTGGTTACACTAATTTGAAGAAACAATGACTGACACCTCAGTTTAACTATTTGGTTCGTTAATATGTCT
Organism: Magicicada septendecula; assembly: GCA_034769895.1. Lineage (NCBI taxonomy): Eukaryota > Metazoa > Arthropoda > Insecta > Hemiptera > Cicadidae > Magicicada > Magicicada septendecula. The sequence continues at coordinate 175,926,842 of CM068369.1, read as the reverse complement.
ATTCGTGTGTGTGTGTGTGTGTGTGTGTGTGTGTGTGTGTGTGTGTGTGTGTGTGTGTGTGTACGTGTACATAATATTATATTATCAAATAATAATTACTTTCACAAATGTATTTTCTATATTTATATTACTGTATTTATATATGACCCACGTTCCACAGATTCAGTCCATACTTTCAGAGGTTTCTGTATGAAATTTTACGTAGGTACATTTTTATAATAATTTTGTTTAGAAACCTTTGAAGGTACACACTGACTCGGTGAAACGTGCGTCAAGTCAAATAGTGATAAAACTAAGAAAAACTCACATGCAGAATTAAACCTAATTATTATCTGATAGTCTAATACATAACACACAAATACTGCAAGAAACATCAGGAATTCCGTAAGAAGGTAGGAATGTGCTTATGAACACGCGCGCGCAGGCCACACACACACACACAATTTAATTTGTAGGCCTACGTATAATATGTAGTTCACATTTGTTCCACCACATAATACCAATATCTATTGTATACATCTGTGTTACTTTTTGCTGTTTACAGGTTCTGTGGAATCCATAGTTATGACAATACTATTATATCACAATCACGTAACACCTGGTGACGAATTCAATACAACATGAGACAATTTTTAACAATGTCTTCAGCGTTGTGCTCTTATTTAATGTTCTGCTCCTTTTCTTGTCGGTCCTTAATGGTTCTTCTGAAATGTCTAACTCCTTTAGTTTTTATTTGTTTCACATACTCTCTTAAATTTTTCTTATTAAATTTACTGTATTTACAAAACTTTGGTTTTCTGTTCACAACCCTTCAATCCAGTTAAATACTTGACTTACGGAGAAGGAGGTGCCAGGTATAGAAAGACAGACAGACAGAGATACAACAAAGTATGTTTTAAACTTTTTACGTTATTATGCGATCTGTTATTACATAACAGTAAGCAAATCGTTAACTGAATAGATGGCATGGAGAGAACTATTCGAATGCAGGTGCATGCGAAACTGAATTATTAGGAATAATATTCGAGTGTGACACTGCTTTAAATGACGTCTTATGATTATTGAATAACGTTTGATGAAAAACGTTCAAGTTTAATACAAAATACACACTAAACCATTTGCACATACAAGCACACTTAACACACACACACACACACACACAGATCTCACGTACTCACTCATACAGACTACAATACTTAACGTCAATAATGTTTATAGTTTATAGTACATACAATGTGAGTATTGGTTTACTGGCACATATAATTTAACACAAAATGATAATAGACACTGACCACTATCTGCATTTATAATGGTTCCAAGGGCAACTAATGTTTTAAATAACACGCCTTATAAAATTTTATTCATTATGGTCATTATAATATGTGACATTTGTTTTCAAACACATGCATGATACTGAGAAATTAGATATCGTTCTACTTATAAGTAATCAGGAGATATATTAGCATTATATATAATAATATGCAGGATTTAAAATACGTCAAAATTTAGAACATCAATTAGTAAGAATAAAGTCTATTAATACTTTATGTTAATGACGCTGTAAAACTACAGACCTTTAAAATGTTAATAATTAAAAATTACCTTAATAAACGTCTTGTGACTTCTCCTTATTTTGTCCTGACGCGTTTGAAAACCTAAGGTTTCATCTTCAGAGGATAATCACTCTTCCGTCGTCAAACGTTAAAAATTAATGACACACATACACATAATTTACATCACATACTTAGGCCTTTTCACATTCCACAGTGCGCACTGTATGGAGGTCCAGTTCATACTGTCAAACTTATCAGAACTCAGGTCAAAGCTGTATATTTATTAATGTTATCTAGTATTGTCTAGGGTCTCGAACTTAAGAGCTGTATCAAATAAATAATGTGATTTGAAAGATAACTGATCATTTAAAACATTTCCAGGATTGGTTTTGAATGCCTTATAAATCTCATATTCCTCGAGTGTGTCCATACGACGTCCCTTGGCACAATAATGTAATGGCTGTAAATAAGGAGAAGTCGCAAGACGTTTATTAAGGTAATTTTTAATTATTAATATTTACGCGACTTGGATACCAAAAAACATGTTTAGAAAACTTTAAAATGTTGCCTAATTAAGTGTTTCTGACATAATTCATACTTTCAATTGCTTAGATGGTAAGATAGATTTTTAACATGTTTTGCCTGAAGAGTGTCTTAGCAGTGTGCATGTGTTTATTCATGTCAGACGATATAGTTAAAAAAAGAAATTCAAGTGGTCTTGATCACAAATATTAAAGCTTTCCGCCAAAACTTTAATTAAGTACGTAGATTATTACTCCTACGAGCTAAAACTAGTGGTAATTAACATGCCTATATTTCATAATTCATGGAATAAATACAGAAAAACAAGTAAGAAATATGCAGAGTCAAACTGGGCACACATGAAATAAATATGTTAAACAAAATACATTACACATATTAACATATTTTAAAACACAATCCAAAATTACACAGATTTGCCAAGTGTGCATGTACAGCTTGGAACAACACCGCAACCGACGGACGGTGCCAATCGCACCGCAACTTATCGTGCCAATGTGTGGATGGCTCTACGTTAGTTAGTCTCAAACGATGGTCTCAGGGCACCACTACGAACCCTGTTGTATTTAGTTCTAGTGAACCACCTTTCATTGAAATGTCTAACTCTTTGAATTTTTCACACACACACACACACACACACACACACACACACACACACAACACTTGTCGCCCTCTGTACAAAATTGTCTGTGTCAAACACCATTTGTAATTTCTTCCAAAAACGCCGTGGAATAATAGAATTTTGAAGAGTCATAAATATTCCTTACGGTCAAATCTCTAATGAAACCCGTTTTTAAAATTTAAACTATTTAGGCTGCAGACATTTAATAGTGTTTGTGAATGACAAACTGATTGATACGCGAAAGCTGATAAAATGAACAATACTTAGTTTACAATTTTACAATCCAGTCACAGTCGAGAAGTCACACTTTTGTAGTCATATTATAATATTTTTAAACATTTTTAGGAAGGTTAGTTACATATGTAAAACTGGATATAGCATACAGTGTAAAGTACTTTTCAGTTGTTACATTTTACACTACCAGAATGTTACAGTGATATGCTAGGAGATTAATAGACACAGTTATAACTGTTAACCCATACATAAAAATAGACCTTATTATTCATTTTTGTAAGTTAACATTTTTATGTTATTATTATTATTAAAGTTAATTTCTGTGTTAGCCTATAGTTAGAACAACTCACTGCGTTTTTATTAACTGCTTCCCCTCGATACTTGGTGACTATCGTGATTAAAATTTTCATTGAACATAAAATGAAAGAATTACTAACTTAATAAGTATTCGTAAGTGTTAGCCTAGTTTTGCTTACAGTAATTTAAACCAAAGTGGATTACAATAATTGTAATCCACTACAGTTTACATTAATGTAAACAAAAATAGGCTGCAATTATTGTGAAACACGTGTTTACCATTTTTATACGGTAGCGTGTGCACTGCCAGTCCATCTGCTTCTAACATCATACGTAAATGTTTATAATAGGCTTTGTATCAGCTAATGCAAACATATAATCAGTTAGGGTGGAATAAGGTTCTAGGTTATTGTAGGTCAGAAACAGAACAGGCAATTGCCTGTCACATAACTCTTTAGTAATAGGCCCTGTTTGTCCATCGCTGTAAGCAATGAGACCATGTTTGCTTTTGTTCGCTGTATCGATTGTGTACTTGGTACGTTGACTTCTTGAGGTAGATCTTTCCAAAAAACAAATACGTTGAGAGTGGGAGAAAGTAACAAGTATATGTAAGAAAATAGAAAAGAAAACAGGTAAAAGAACCAAAATACGCATTGTGTGTAATAAAATGAGGCATCTTGAAGTCAGCCGACTTTGTTTCTTTTGTTAGATGGAAACTTTGACAGAAGTAATAATTTCTTTATATATTTTTTTGTCTGAAATAAGTTTAGAGACTTTTATGTAAAAGATATACTGTAGAACTTTTTTAAAATATGCCTGAGATGCCTGACAACAGCAAAGCACTAATAAGGATGTTATTTATAGAGTTACTTTTCTTCTTTTTATGCAACAGAATTAGTCACCTACAGTATATGTAAAATTTAACCTTAACTATATTTACTAAAACAAACTTCTGTAACCGAGTAATTTGGAAAAAATTTGAGAAAACAATTAACTTGTTTTTGTAATTGCGTATACAATACTAGAAATTAAGCAACAGTATGCAGCCCATAAATGGCTTGTCTTGATAATTTAAAAACTCAGCGGAAGAAAATTTTTAAAATAAAATATCACATTGACAAATATTTCATAACATACATTATTAGATATCAACGTGTAAGGAAGTAAATTGAGAATTATTTTATAAAATACCAGAATCAGAATTATCTTAACATCTTGCAACGTACTTCCCTTTATCTGTAGTAAAGACTGCTAAGTATCTATAGAAGAATTCATGTAAATGTGAATACTAATGCGCTTTGGATACAATTGTGCACATCAAAATTACACGTTTACTTTAAACATTTCAAATAACTTAACGATTATAAACTGACGATAACATTTGAATTCAGCTGAACTTTCAAAAACTAACTTATATATTTTTGTGCTAACGAAAGAATTTATATAGTAGTACCAAGAATCACATTTAAAACAGATATTAAAATTTACGAGTTAGTGAAAAATAAATGTTAAATACTCTCGTGTACAAATAACGACTCACAGCAACAACACAATAACACAGCATAAATGCGGAAAAACTGTGAACAACTGTTCAACGACGAAAAGCTCAAGCGCGTCTGATACAACTCAGCAGCCTACTGTCATACTCTAAAGTTTGTGATTTGAATTTACGTTTACTAGCCGTAAGAATCGTTAGCGTCAATTTGCATCAAGTACAGGCTAATATTAGTGCGTGCTTGCATTACAGAGTTTATCATTTTAATTTATGTTCATTGGCTATAAGAATCGTGAGAATCGATTTGCGTTACGTCTATAATTAATATTTGTGCATTTACTTCTTCAATAGTCTGTAAGAACTATTTAAACTCGGACTTACAGTGTACTGTCACACTGTAAACAAAAATTTTGAATAGCGTGGATCGTGGCAATAGAAGAGTTAAATGACAGTTTGTAATTAACTCCTAGATTAAAAATCAGTAACTCCAGAAATAGAATGTAACAAATAAGAAAGAAAGCCCTACAATTTGCACTCAAGCACTTCAAATAGTTGAACAAGTTATTACATGTTTTGATAAAAAAATTGAACAGTGGTTGTTATAAGTAGCCAATTAAAAACATGACAAGTCGAGCACCGGCTGCGACAGGAAAATCAGAGCCCACAATACGGAAGGAAGTATAAGTGTCAAACTCAACTATTAAAAAAAGTACTCTTGAAAAGCTACGACAGGAGAGTACAAAGAAAATTGTTTTAAAAAATTTTGATCTGTGTACAGTTTGCCGTATGATACAGAATATTTACATTAATAAATGCCCGATCATACGTTACAATCTGTTCTTTCCCAACTATAAAATAACATGAATTTTAAAGAAGGCAAAAAACGTTACTCAGAAACCATTTTCTTTAAAAAAAATGGGTATGGAGAACCATACATGAATTCCATGTTCTAAGATTTATATTTAAAATACTTTTCGAAATGAACTATTTCCATAGAAAACACTTCTTTCTTCAGCCTTAACCACAGTACTGTGATCACTGACGTATACCACCTCACGATAGTGCATTCAATTTTTACTGACGATGACAGTCGATAGCACTGCCGAAACGTCTGGTTTTGTAGAAAACATTGGATCAAACCCAAACAGCTCAGGAAGGAATTTTAACAACAAACTACTTCTTTGTTGCCGATACCGTAGTACACATGACATATAAATAAAAATTATCCCGTCACCCTTCAACTATAGAAAATTATCCCCTCACCCTTCACTTTTCATTTATAGAAAATTACCCCCACCCCGTTCAACTAGCCTCTTCATTTATAGATATTTCATCTACGTTTCTACAGTGGATTATTAAGATCTTCTTGTCAGGATACTTTATTTATCAAAATTAAGTACTTTACTCTTGTTAAAACAAAAAATGTTTCAGATAAACTACCCTTTCCCCGAAACCGATCTTCACCAAAATCGATAGGCCTTCAGTCTCCTACAACACAGGCACATATGTAAAAAAATATTTGATTCTGTTTGACTTTACGGCATTTATCGTTCGTCATGAAAACATTTCTCTTGTTACTACATAGAATGTTGCTGGTAAACTACCCCTTTAGCTTAACCGATCTTCACCAAAATCAACACCCCTTGCGATCTCTACAAAGTAGGGATGTATGCAATACATTATTTGATTATGCTTGAATTTACGGCAGTTATCGTTCGTCATAAAAAAAATTACCCTTGTTAAAACATAAAATGTTGGTGGTAAACTACCCCTTCATCTTAACTGATCTTCACCAAAATCAACAGGTCTTGAGTCTTCTACAATTCAGGGATGCATGCAAAACATTATTTGATTCTATTCGAATGTGCGGCAGTTATCGTTCGTCATAGAAACAATTACTCTTGAAAAACATAAAATGTTGCTGGTAAACTACCCCTTTCCCTTAACTGATCTTCACCAAAATCAAAAGGCGTTCAGTCCTTTACAATTCATGAAAGTATGCAAAAACATATTTGATTCTGTTTGAATGTGCGGCAGTTATCGTTCGTCATAGAAAAAAATACCGTTGTTAAAACATAAAATGTTGCAAGTTCCCTTTCCCTTAACGATCTTCACCAAAATCAACAGAACTTGAGGTCTCTATAATTCAGGAAGGTGTGCAAAAAGTATTTGATTCTGTATGAATTTACGGCTATTATCGTTCGTCAAAAAAAATTACCCTTGTTAAAACATAAAATGTTGCAGGTAAACTACCCCTTTTCTTTAACCGATCGTCACCAAAAACAACAGGTCTTGAGAACTCTAGAATTTAGGACAGTATGCGAAACATTAGCTGATTCTGTTTGAATTTGTGGCTGTTATCGTTTGCCATAGAAAAAATTACCCTTGTTAAAACATAAAACGTTGCTGTTAAACTACCCCTATCCCTTAACCGATCTTCACCAAAAACAACAATTCGTGAGAACTCTACAATTCAAGGCTGTATGCGAAACATTGTTTGATTCTGTTTGAATTTGCGGCTGTTATCCTTTGCCAAAGAAAAAAAATTACCTTTGATAATAAAAAATGTTGCTGGTAAACTACCCCTTCCCCTTAACCGATCTTCACTAAAAACAATAGATCTTGAGTATTCTACAATTCAGAGCTCTATACAAAAAATCATTTGATTCTGTTTGAATTTGCGGCTGTTATCGTTTACCATAGAAAAAAAATCTATATACACAGACAGACAGACAGACACACACAGGCACTTTTCGAAAAATGACTTTTTTTATGTTTTGAGGGTAGTACAATCAGAATCCGCAATTATCTCGAACACGATTTTTTTTGCCATCACCATACTTCCATTTGCTTATGGAACATGGAAGTAAACAAAGGAACACAGAATCAAAACTGAAATCTTTTTAAATACATTACAAACAATAATATTGTTAACAATAAAAAGCAGGGGCAGATATGAGTTGAAAATGTAATATTCCATTGAAGACGGTTGTATAATAAAATCAGTTATTTTGTTTGTAATATTTCTCTTGTATACCTTAGCTTACACACAATTATGGATGTAGCTTTGTAAATAGTCTCTGACAGAAATAATTTACTTACCTGAACCACAACAATAACACCCTTCTTTTGAACAGTATTTTTTGTAAGATTAACAATATGTTCAGAAATATTAATGCCTCCGGACTTGTTCCGGACAAATAAATAGAACAACCGATTTCCAACTCCTACCTGTCCACTTTAAGTGTTCAAAATAATATTATTATTTGTAATATGTTTAAACATTTTCTAATATATAAATATCTTCAAAATATTTTACCAATGTCCAAGGGAGACCATAATGAATATTATTATATTCAAAGTATGCTTTTGATAAATAATATCAAGTTTACACAACACAACTCCCGTGTCCTACGCAATGCTTAAAATGTCTATATCTTGAAAGCATAATATCATATAGTGTTCCGTGGTGCGCACCAACGACATCGCGCGTGTTCCCGCGTTCAGATATTTTATATTTAATTGTGACATGCGTAATTTATATGTAAATTGTTTTAATATTTTAATTATTTGACGAACCTTACCAAGAGATTTTACCTGATGATGGGACATATGTCCCGAAACGTGTAGTAGCATATAAAAAAGAATAAGCCACCAGACGGACAAAAAAGAGGTAAATTATTTTACTCTGTTCATAAAATATCAAGTTGGAAACTTGCTAATTAAATAAAAATTCAATTCAATTGATTCTCATAAATTTGTTTGTTTATAGTAGGTAACTAACTATAATAACAAAACCTTATATTATGGATTTTGACACCATAAAAGATTACGTTTTATAATGCTCTAACTTCAGTTTTTGGAGAAGTAAATTCTTCAGTCGTGTATGAGTCTTTAGTTGACTGTAAAAACGTTTAGCAGAGTAGGGGAACGCATTGTGTCTCTACGCAACTCACTGTGTTAGTACTGCTACTCTTCCCCTCTACCCATAAAACGTCAACGGAGGCGGCTTATAGTGCAAATGGCAATCCACGTGACATTATTAGCCCAATGTATATATTGGTTACGTCTGACTGTATATTATGTGCACTCAGGAAAGTGTATTCTGGCCAAAACGTACAAGTGTTACTAAAGTTAGTCACATCATTCTATCACTTTACACGTGTCCTTGAATCTAGCACACAATCTTCTGCAGAGAACCGTACAATGTTACTGATATTAGTAATATAGAGGCACATTAAAACTAGTAACCTTGAAGGATGGAAAAATGAAAGGAACGTAAAGGGTATAGCCCTTATTATTGAGAACTAGTTAAATAGAAATAATGAATACCATACACACTATAAATACAATAATTGTATACATAATTATTAGAAGACTATATTTAAATTTATTGAAAGCTAATAACTCTGTGTCAGAAATCGTTCGTTCAACCTAGCAAGAATATAAATGAAGAGTGTAGGCTATCGACCTTACTTGATACGAATATTCAAACAAGCATTCAATGAAAATTAATAAAAATTTTAACAACACAAAGTTGTCTTAATTGTGTACATCAAAGAAGCTTAACAACTAGCCATTAAAAAAATTTGAAGTAATAATTCGGAGTATATAGCTAATTGTCATAGTGCTAAGAAGCTCAGAAGTAATTTAGAAAACTCTCAAGTTTACCAAAGCTTGTAATTAAATTAATATTAAACTAATTTTTATACAGATGTTTTTGAATAAGTACTTCATTTTCAAGATTTTACTAGAAACAACGTTTAAACGTAACAATGATATTGTCTTCCAAGCTCTAATTTATCCCTCGAGCACTACTTTAAACATAAATTTATTTCGTATTCACCTAGGCTTCATTATTAATTAAACAAACATACGTAGCCACGTTGAGACAAGAAGCACGCTCGTCCGCCTACTTGTCTAGTTGCCATACTCTAAAATCGTATATATGTGAATATATAAATTCCATCTTCAAAAGAGGTGGAGGGTTTTTGATGTAATAACGTAAATCTATTGCTGTTGGGTGTGGGGAACAGCAAATATATTACTTTGGAGCAACAGATTTAACTGCGTATTAATTTAATGAAAATTAAATTCATAAATTAAAACGAGTAGAAGGGAATTAAAACAAAATTTTCGACATCATTCTACTACACTTGAGGATAGAAAACCTGATCTAACGTGGTTCTTTATTGATGAACTCGGTGGGACGGACAAGACCTTGTAACACGTTATTCGGGTTAATGTTTCGGTACCCCTAAAATGTTAACGACATATCTAAGAAAAACTAGTTGACGTCTGAGATGTAATGACGCCATTCCTGCTTCAAAAAATAAGCTTTGTGCTGGACTAGCGTAAAACGCCGCTGTGGCATAAAGAAGTCAAGAAGTGTGTACAGGAACTCTTTAGGTATGACTTCCCAGCCGGAGCTTACACCGCCATGATTTGCACCTGGAAGTCCGATCTTTCACATGCAACTTCCGAGTCTAGTATCTGACGACTAAAACAACTAAAAATGTAATTTATGTTTTATACTGCAGCCAAACCTCATTTATAGACCGACATATCATCGGATTCGAGTGCTTTCCAATTTTTTTGGCAGAAGTCGATACAGGTCGTCTTTGTTGCAGAAAAAGAAAAGCGACTGTCTATCTCAACGTGTTCCACCACGTTAACGATGCCCTGGATGCGTTCAACCACCGATGCTAAATATATGATTCGTATCTGGTAAAGTGACAGCAGCTGTGAAACTGTATACGTCTTCTTTTACATTTCTACTAACAACTGTAGATTTTACAGCAGCCGTAAAGCCTGTCAAATCGGTACGGTCCTGTACACTATTATTTCGGCATGGCAATATTAAAATAAGTGCTCGCGCCAGTTCTCCAAAATACGCTCGCTTTGTTAAAAAGAAATAAAAACAGATCTTCATTTCTTATTTAAGTGATGTAGGTGTTATTACAACCCCAAATGGGACTATTGTCACTGGAGTCCCCCACCAGGATAAATGGAGATGGCAACTGCTCATTCAAGTCCTATAGGTCTTTTTCTGGCCATTCAAATATGTGGAATATGTATGAGATTGTCACCAAAGTCGCTGTACCAAACTGACAGACACTGTTTGCAGAAGCAGAAACTGATTTTCAAAAGAGATATGTCTGGCAATATGTGTTGCAAGAAATGTAGCAACGCCTTTCCTATCTCTGATGCTGAGTGTAACATCACAGCGGAAGGAAACATATCCTCTCATACTAAATTGTCCTGGAATTACATGTGTTTCATGCAAGCACACACCTGCTAGTAGCATCTGAAGTTCACAGAAACCCGAAACGGAAATATTTATATTCCACTGAAGGTTGCTCTCCATGTTAAAATTAGAATACATTTTGTGTGTTACTGGTGTATTTGGGAGGACTGGACGGCCTCTTGGTGTATTTGGAGGGACGAAAGGCGATACCCTGTTGCTGCTTCATCCCCTTAGAGGGTGGCTACATTTACAGTTACAATGTTTGATCTAGATCTACTTGGCAACCGGGTTGTGGGTTTCCCTCTGTACAGTTGAGCATGTCACGGCATATTATCACCCCCTTTGTTGTGTTCAGATTATTATGCCGACTAACGTGTACAGCGATCTTCTCTATTTTCTACTACGTTAACAACTTTATACCCTGCTGGTCGTCAAGGGGCTCTATCAGAAAACCACCGGTGTGTGTTTTGATGTCTTGGATGGCTGATCTAGCACAAAGGGTGATCTTCAAAAAGTGAATTAGCCTATCTTTGTAAAGCACCTTCCTTTCACTTTACATTTAAATGTTTTAGAACCACAACTGGATTGGCTGACAAAATAAATAAAATCACCGCATCCAACTTACATTAACACCGCCTTGTTTTCGCCGTCTAAGGACGTTTACAAGACCAGAGTTTTAAGGGAGCCCTCAAACAAACCCACCAGTTTTTTGTGAAACTAACAGTTAGTTCCCATAAGTACTGGGAAAATAAACAGACCATTAAGCAGAGTTCTCGTTTACCACAGCTATAACTAAATACAACATTTGCAACTCAGTAACACAGAGTAACTCAGTATACAGCTCTGTGGATCCTGTTATCGGGTCTGTGATAACTCAGTTATCATTGCGCTGTTAACCAGATAAAGAGATGTAGGCTATTAGGCCTATTTGGTTTTCGGGGAAAGGCGGAGAATTATTATAATAATAATGGATATAGAAGATTAATATTGGATATAGATTTTATATTAATGGATATAGAAGTAGTATTAGTAGTAGTAGTAGTAGTAGTAGTATAAGTTGTCAATAAAAGTATAGGTGTAACGAGTTTTTTTATAACTATTGCTTACAAACTAATAAAAAAACACTTTTTTTTTAATGTTACTCAAGCATTGTCACTCTTTCATGGCCGTCTTGTATAATTTAAATCTGTTGAAGAACGTTTATAAGATATATCTTTTCTTTTGTCGTTATCTTTGTGTAAAGAGTTCGTTTTCATGCTTTCGTTTTAAAACAATTTTATGTATATTTCGTACAAAATACTCAAGGCATATTTTAGCACTTAGACTCTATCTATAATGTAGTATGCGCGTGTATCATTAGAATTTGGGCATCCGTGTTAACATTTTCAGGGTTTAGTTTCAATTTACTCTCTCATCAACAGACTTCTAAATTGAGGTAGAGTCAACAACAAAGAACACTCTGGAAGTAGGGAAAAACTTTTTTTAGGAATGTTGCACTAGTTTATTTTTAGGTGTAGTTTATTGCAAATTAAATAATTTGAATCTACAAACTATTCTAAACTGTACCCAGGTATACAGTTTTATTTTTTAACTCAATAGATGTATTTTATATACGGTATATGATGGTTTGAATAAAAGCACTGGTTTAATGTCTACATTTGAAGGAGTGATTTGAAATATTGAGTAAAATGTATATTTATGTCAATCAATTCTTATAAAAGAATAACAAACATCTCTCATTAAAAATAAATTAATACTGTGAGTTCAAAAGTTTAATAAGCGTTCCTACACATGTTGACTCTTTTGTATATTTTTTGAATTCCAACATTTTTGTGATTAAACATTTTTAACTTTTTATGCTTTATTAGAAATAACAATAGTTTACGCTGCAAACGAAATAACATAGCATACATTATTTCTAATAAATTACACTGTGAAATGTTAAGTCCTGCAATCATAGCAACAGACAGACATAAACCTTGTTGCACTAGGAACGTTTTGTTATCATCATCAATTGACCTTAAAACTCTTGTTTGCTCTCTTTCAAACAATGTATCCGCACCTTCTGAACGTTCTGTACTGGCAACATTTTTGTGACCTTGAAAAACGGTTTGTGTTTTGATAAAGGTTATAACAGAAATAAACCTGGCATAGTCAATGCGTTTGCTTTACAACTTTATGCATGAGCAATTTTGAATTATTTTTTTTGTTCTTACGTTCCAATACGTACTATGCGGATGGGTATGTATATCCACGTTACATGGCCATATTTATATAGGCTATAAGTACGCCTGCAGGTTTCCGCAGCTTCTACAATGATTGCATTTTTGTTGTTGAGTTGCGTATTATTATACTTATATTTGCTTATATTAGTTAACCTTTCCTTAAAAGACTACTCGCCTGCTTTCCATAAAAATATCAATTAAGTGAAAAATCTTTATCAGTGTTTATGATAATGTGAATTTATGCACGAAACTCATTACTACAGATGAATAGGCCTATGTATAAAGACGAAGACCAGTTTAAATTATTCCTACCTTCCGTTGAAAGCAGATGTAGGTGAGAATATTTGAAGTCATTTCTAGGTCTATCACCGCCCAACAAGGAATTACAATTCAGCCTAAAAAATAAATCTGTTTTAACGCTATCCGACCGCACCGTTCGAAATTCATTGGTCAGTATTTGAAACAAGCAGAATGTTAAACAAATTTAAAATCATCATCTTAAAACGCAGTGAAATATTTTGTTATGGCATCTAACTTGAAACATTTTTTATGTTAGATTTTATCAGGTGGTAATAACAAATACATTTTTGTAATCGCACGTAAACTGATACTTAATGTGTAACAGATTGTCTCAGAGTAATGATATCCTAGAATTTAAGGAATAAGAACTTACAGTTACGCAGACAAGTTTTTTTAAACTGTTTTCTCTGCCCAAAGTGACTGACAGTTATAATACGACTGTTACATTACAATATATCTGCTACAGGCCTACCTATAAAAATACACCTTAAGGTAAAATTTATTTTATGGCTGAAGTCTTAAGAGTCTTAAGCCTATACTCTGGTTTGCACGAGTTTGTATAAAAATATTCATTCAAAACAAATTAACTACGCTCTACAAAAAAAAAGCGTTGTAAACTAGTCTGTATTAAAATGACCCTTCTGTTTGACTTTTTGTTGAAATTTTAGCTAACAAGAAAGCTACGGTAGTAAAATATGGCAATGCTTTATCAGTAGGGTTAGGTTGGACTATTCCACCGTTAGAATTTATTACGCAACGTTTCGATCACTAACAAATCTATAGCCGTCTTCAGGTGTAAGTTAAACTAACATTAAATACAATCTTATGCCTACCCGAGATTCGTTGATTACCAAGCGTAAACCTTCAGTAGAATAAATCAAAGTCATCTTGAAACACAACTGTACAAAAACTATATAAAAAATAACCGCTACTTAGCCGCTAAGTACCCGCTGGACGGAACCGGGAAGCACAACTACACTGACTCCAAGTTCACACAAAGACCAGCAACGCCCCGTAATACCAAACTATTCATCCCGGGCCCGCCCACAGCTAATCCCGTCTTCCACGACGTACAGGTCATAGGTACATCTTTACTAGGCTGACCGACAAAATTAACATTTGCAGCTATAAAAGACACTTCCATGATTTTCCGTTTGTTTGTGTTAGTTTTCGCCCTAACGGAATCAACGTAAAGTTGATTTCACACAGCATTTAACGAAATCACACAGCATTTTACGTTGCTCCTCCCATACTTGTTCAGTTTGTAGTTAATATATTAGTTTAAATTACATCTTTAGTGTAACTTAACCCCACTAAACCCCAGATGTTTTAGTCGTTTAACGTTGTGTGGTAAATTCTGTCTATGATAACAATCCGACCTAACCCTTCTGATAATTTTCATGAACCATCAAAAGTTACGATTAAAGATAGTATATTAATATCTTTAAAGATTCCATATAGGCCTACGTATTTAGAAAACCTTCAATTTTTAAATTACTTCAGTTCAAATATTTGTAAATTTTCGTTACTTTACTATTAGGTGAATATGCTTTTTGTAGTTGACGTTATGCAATTTAATTAATGAAACTTGTGCGCTAATAACAGTTGTAAAAACTAGTCTCGTAATTCATTAGGCAAGATGAGTTATCTGTTAATTACATGTTGTAGCTGGTACATTTTATAAACTCTAAGTTCCGAAATAGATTAAATTAAATTTATTCTATTACGCGTGAATTTAGCGATATTTCGTGCTTTAGGAATTCAGATTACAGCGACTGCATGTTAATAGTAATCATTTCACGGTAGAATAAAGTTTTAAATTTTCTATATGGAATTAGTAGTTTTTGTTCAGTTGTGATTACGTTACGCGCCCCTGTAATTCTACACAATTACTGGAACAAAATCGTTCGAACGTTTACATGTCTCAGTGTGAGCGTCAGGTAACACACTGTGCTGTTCATTCCCGTAACGTGATTACTCTATAATTGTACAACTATTCTATAAAAAACAATTGCATAATTAAGACTTCAATACACATGTAAAGTGTTAACAAACGTTAAGATTGTTTTTCGTGATATTATTGAAATCACAGGTACAGCCTTCACACAAAATGTTTTGTAAGCGTTTGCAAGTTGCATTTCTTTTTTGTCCTATACGAGTCAATTTCGGTCAATATAATTTCCTCTGTTCATATTTGTTGATTACACTAAGTCAAGGTGTACAAGTTAATGAAACTGTACATATACACTCACGCCCTCACACACGGATAAATAATGTGCAGTAGTCTCAGAAAGGGCATAAACTTTTGAAGAAAATATTTTGTATAAAAGATTAATTAAAAACAGAGGGAAAATAAATAAATTAACTGTTTTTAATTGATACCGACTTTCAGATTGAATGTGATGTACAAGTTTTTTTTTTTAATATTGCAGTTAAGGTTAATAAAAATAATTAAGAGGTTTGTACTGTTTTGACGTATCACCTGAAATATAGATGCTCACTCGTCAACTCCATACTTCCCCCTAACACTGCTGCCGCAAACTCTTCAGTTAGTCTGCATTACTACGCATTTCTCTGAATGCGTAAGTATAAACATTACGTTTTACGGTTCAATCATTAAAATTTTATGTAGCAATAAAATTACCTTACTGCGATTTCAATGCACAGGGGTATAGGCCTATACGTTTTATTCACAATCCTGAAGAACTTTAATTACACGTGCAATGAAAAAAATAACAAAATATAAATGCTAAATCAAACTGAAGAGATGCCTAGGGTATTAAAATGAATATATAAACAGAAGATGAATACAGTTCTTTGAATAAACATCGCAATACACCCTTAACGTTTGGGCGTTTACAAAACTTTCTGTCCTCTGAAAGACTGTTTGTCCTGTTAGTTCCCCCCAGAGTATAGCGACAGGCTCGAAGCGAATGTGATTTATTGCAGACTATCCCTTACAACACAAATCCCTGCCTATACAAAACCCTAGCCTTTACACACCACCAATTTTATCAACAAAACTCTAGTCTGTTAAAAATAAACATAGATTGTTTAGCAATAATATAAAATCCAATTTATATATCAAGCAATATTTAAACTCTTACTTAAAATTTGTTGCTTTAAAAAATACAATAATACCGTACTATTTGGTATGGTAATGATCACTGCCTTCAATGGTCACCGTTTTCTTCTTTCATTCTGATGTAGGTAAATATATATGTTCCGTTTTCGGAACCCATATATAAATTGTAAATTTCAATTGTTAATTTACAAATATTTTAAGTTAAATAAAAATCAGACCATCTTTTCTGGGCCTCCCTAAAATATGTGGGGATCATAAAACTAGGAATATAAAACACTTTGATATAGAGTCTTTTCCATGCAAAGAATATGTTGCTCCATTAACATTTTTATTCATAAATTGTTTCAACTAATGAGGACAGCTTACGCGCAGTCCGTATGTTCTCATTGCGAAGCATATCTTAGCGTGCGCACTTTTAATCTCTCTTAGAAAGCACATTTGTGCCGTTGTGATTTTATTTACATCCCCCTATTTCAGAGCCCATGACTCTGTACGCTACAGCAGAGTAAGTACCGCCATAACTTACAAAATTTTATTTTATTTTCTGGTCTAAATTTGTTTTGAATATTCTATGGATATCCCCAAATTAGAGCTAGATTTATCCAACTTGTTCTCCTTGTTGTCTATCTAGATGTCACGAAATATTATATTTGAAACTCTGGCTACCCCATACCTGTTTCAAACAGTAGTCGCCTCCCATCACTTGGGTTTTCAGCTGTTGGGAATAACTTTAGGATAGTATCATGATGTACTCCTAGTTCATTCGCTGAAGTTCAAATACAACACGTTGTACTTCATTTTCTGTTTCTTGCAGAATAACTTGATCATCTGTAAAGAGCGTAGTGTTTATAGAACCACTGGCTCTTACTTTATCCCCTCTGAACAACATTTCTTGATTTTTTAACTGTATCATCTACGCACTCAATTATATTGCTGTGCAAAATAGGAGTACGCCAGAATCCGTACAGGAAAAACAGAGAAACTACAAAAACCGCTATCCACAACCACACCATAAAGCACGATGTTCTATTCCGTAAATGGTTTTATTCCATTATATTATCTACAGCTGCCTTCAGCGAGCTTTTCTCAACACGTATTCTTACGAGACAATTATGGAACGCTCTCGAACAGTCAAGATTGTCTTTGCACACGGTTTTCGGCTAGCCGAGCCGGTGCGTGTCTCAGTGAAATCCGTGTACACAAGTACCACTCCTGAGTGTTCCAGTGCTTTCTAACTAAGCAAATTATGCTGGCACGCCGACAAAAATGTAGAACATCTGCAGGCCATATATAAGTAAAGAGGCCTATTAGTTACTCAGTTACTCTAGGCGATTGAGTCGTTTTTGAGGATTAGAGAAAAGTGATTATTGTGTTATAATTAGTGTGGAATTAAAATAGTTGATATTATTACTGCGTATGGACAAATTTAACTGGAATTGTTATATGAAAGTATTTTCTTGATTTCAAATGGTTATTTGTGACTCATTAAACTGGTTATTTGTGACTTCATTGGTGCCTGTATTTTGTTTTTGTTTTCCACTCTACCTTACGACGATCAGTGATACCTCCGTAACAGTATATTTTTCTGCAGTCTTTTAGCTAACATTTTTAAGAACTTTTGAAACCAATGCGATTTTATTAAAATATTTACGTAAATTTACTCTACAAAGCTCTCCGATATAAACTAGAACGATGATCTTTTTCGACCATTTTACTAGAGCTCTTTAAGACATAGCTCCCGAAAGCATGCCTTCGTACTTGTAGTTAGAAGTTACCTCAGGAACAAACGCAACAAGAAACATTAAGCAGTTAGTGATGGTAATCTCCAAGACACCTAGGGAATAAACTGGAAGAAAAATCTCTAAGACAGTTAGGAAGAAAACTGTTATACAGTTAAGACACTTTCGGGATAACCTCAAGGAAAAACTCCAAGAGAGATAGGGAATAATTTCAAGAAAAAGATGTTAAGACGGTTAGAGAGATTACTGTACTAGTGAATAAACTCAAGAAGAAAGCTCTAATACATAAAGGGAGCAAACTTAATAAGAAGTCTTTAATAGACTTAGAAAATAACCTCAATTATAGACTCTAAGAAACATAGCGAGGAAACTGAAGAAAAAGATACATTTAAAAACTAAAATTCAGAAGAAAACTCCAAGAGACATAGAATGTAACCTCATGGGGAAGACTATAAGGTATCAAGGTAATACACTTGAGGAAAAGTCTAAAACACCAAAGAGTAGACTTGTAGAGGAGAAATCTTTTAAACACCTACAGAAGACTTAAGGTGCAAGCATTATTATACTCATAATTATTTGATTCCAATTTACAGTAAAGCAAATATATATCAAGAGGGACGATTATTTAGTTTAAGTAATAGAAACACAAACTTTGCTACATAGCAATTTTGATTTAACTATAATTTACTATTGCTGACAACACTTCACTAGTAACAATGTTAAAATAGCAATATAAAGTCTATAGTAATCCGAAATTAATGTCACTAGGTGGACAGAAAAATAGGATATTAAAGTAAATGAGACACAATCTAATCATGGAACCTTTACGACAAGGAATATTGAATTTTACCTGTTCTAATCCACCATCAAATAATTCCACATTCAAACTCGGAAAAATATTTTGGCATGACTGTAAACGCAATGCTTAATTGGAAAGAACACGTAAAGAATCAATGCGAAGAACTAGAATAAAATTCAATGAAATATGGTAGCTTCTTGGAAGACATTCTGAACTATCTCATGATAATAAAGTGTTATCATACAAACACGTTTTGAAACTGATGTGGATTTATGGTGTGCATCATTTAAGGTGCGCAAAGATACCTAGCATTAGAATAAATTGGAGCTTTTTAAATAATATTCTTCGCAGTTTGGTTGATATATTGTGGTGTGTAAGGAATGATGATATCTATCGAGACCTCCAAATACCTAAAGTTAATGACGAGATCAACCGATTTGCGGCTATATACTAAAGAAGTTCTCATAAACATCCAAATAATGAAGTATAGTATAGTTTATAAATATCCAAAGTGTAGTATATAAAGAAATATCTATCCATGAACACAGTATAAACTCTTGGAAGGGATGAGCCAATAGGAACACACTGTTAACTGCTAGGTTGTTAGGTTAAAATTGCCTGATAGTTAGTAAATAGTTTTAATATAAGTAAGTTACAAAATAAATGGGGTGGGCAATGTCACGAATTGAGAAAAATCGTCATATTTTCCAAACGTAGACGATGAGACGATGAGAATAGCCTACATTGGAATTTAATTTTTCATCTTGTGAAACTGACGATAAGTCTGTTGTAACAATCACTGACAAGCCCAAGAGTGTTTAATAAGTCTTCGATAGGTTTGTAATGCAAAGACTATAACCCAAGTCTGGTAAACCATATGTCCTATTTGCAATGAGATCGTCGCCAGTAAACATCTTGTGTAACGCGAGTAGCCCTTGTTACCGAGACGTTCGCCAACGCTGCACACACACACACACGCGCGCGCGCGCGCGCGCACACCACAAAGATAGAGTGATCTACAGCATACGGACACATTGAACTAAATTGTTTAAATAAAAAGAACAGGCAGTAATGAAACAGAGCAATATTGAGCTACTTGTAAAAGTATAAATAAAAAATTATTATTTCAGTTTGTAAATACTAGTAAGTTGATATACATTTTTTCAAAAATATAAATTAAGAAATTTTATATAAACATTTCATGCTAACCATTTGAATTATTTGGATACGTATAGTTGCTCTTAGAATGATGTTCTTCGGAACAAATTTAACAAATTTAAAATTAATAATTTGTTAGATAAACAGTTTATTGCTGATAATCAGTAATTCCGTAATGTCTGTTAGGCACCCAAAGTAAAATAATTTTATTTTTATCATACGGAATATCACTACGAGGTTAATAAGAAGTTAAGTAATTTAAATGATGATTCTTACACACTGTGATTATAATGCATACATAGTAATGTTAAAAGATCATAGATGTTTAAAAATTTTCAGATTTGTTTTTAAATAAAACAAAATTTAATCTTTTTAATTCATTTAAAAAATTTCATCACACAATTCACTGTCCTCTCTACAAATCTTTATATGCGGCGAAGTGATTGAACGTAAATAAAATACACACAAATCCCACGACGTGGCTAGGTATGCAAATGTATTCGATAGGCTGGCTGTACATTCAGTACACGATCACGCACGCACCAAAACGTATCGTTGCAACACACACAATTGTAGGCAAAACATTTTGTGTATGTATCTTTAGCTGTTAACATCTGGGAAAATAATCTGTGATTCTGAGCACGTGTTGTGGTCCTCGTAATGCATTTAACACATAACATTGATTTCTAAAAGCTCAGTTCAGTCAATCCACTAAGTAAGCCTTGCTGTGCAATGTATATGTGAATAAGCGTATGAGTACCTAATACATTATAGTCATCATCAGATGCCTGTAGGAATAAACAATTAGTAGTTTTCGTTGGGCACTGTGAAGGTCAAGAAGTATATTTCATTAGAAACTTCAACGCATTAATTCTCTCCTTGAATATTTAAAAGCTGTCAAGCAAACTCTTTTCTGTCTGAGCTATGTAAATTCAGAAACAGTAAAATTAACAATTAAACTACTGTTATTCCTATGCATTCTGCCAGCTGAATTTCACATTTCCCACTGACTTCCAGTACCATCATATTCATTGGATAATAACTTCCGCTTACTTGGACTTGACAGTTAGATGTTACCCCCATACTGCGTATCAGCCTGCAAATTTCACATTATGAAATTTTGTAGAATTTTTGTAGTATTGTAGTATTTTGTGGTATTACTTATCTAGGTTATAAACTATGTTTTCTGACTTATATTTTAGGTATAGGCAAAGTTAGTATTTTTTCAATACTTAAAAATATGTTATTACTCCTTTACTCACTTATTTTTATAAAGCTTGTAGGACGTAAAATAGTTGAACATAAATTGTCAATAAGAGAAATAACTTTATTCAGTGTTTGAGACAAAAGCAAAGTGACAAACAAATAAAATAAAATAATAAATACACTATGTTGTTTCCTGAAAGAAAACATTATAAAAAGGAATAAAAGATGGTTTTATCTATCAAAATTATATAAAGGATATTTTTTATTGCAAAGAACAAACGACATTCGTCGCACACTCTATTTGTCATTCTCTCATAAATTTGTCTTTCTCTTTTTCTTAGTTGCACATTGTTCAAGGCCTACCTCTTTCCTAAGATTTACTGAATGTCTTCTGAGTATTCTCTCAGGCCAACTGTTGTCGTTACATGCTTATATTTTCTGGTCTCCTTACAACGTCAGTTTTATAATAAGGAATCAGGTAATCATCTCCCAACTTCTCTTCATCCTTTACTATATATAAAATGTTGTGTAAATTTTACAAATGATAATTATAAACTAACTTTTTCAACCAACTTTCAAGCTAAATTTGTTTCAATTTAAAAACTGATAGGCAGACAGATAAACGTGTCTAAGTGTGTCGTATGGGATTTAATAGATACTAGAAGTAAAACAGAAGTTGGTTCAGATTTATACCGCTGTCGTGTTTAAATTAACCACTGCAAAAGATCGTAGTGACACTGAAACGTCCGCCTTGTTAAACTTTAAGCAACAAACCATGGACTCGAGCTCGAAAAATAAACAAATCTGAAACTTAAACTCAGAAAATAAACAAAAATGATATTTAAAAAGATATTAGCGTAACAATTATTAATTTTATTTTGAATGTTCATCACTTTTTTCACAGCACTTAATAATTATTATTTAAGGTACTTTCACTTGTGAAAAACTTACTTGTTGTTATTTCCTCAAACGTCGTTTCGGAGTTGTATTCTCCTTCCTCAGTGAGGTTTAAATGCGGAATGCGTCAAGTAGTTGGTAATCTGTAACGGTTTTTTAGGTGACTTGTTGTGTTTGGGGGTGTGGTGATGGAAGGGGGTTGGCGCGGCGTTCTGAATTGTATGCGTTGTGTATTACTGTGTCGAATAGTGTGTTGGATTTAAATTGTAAATGTTTATTGAGTATGTTGTTTGGTTGTGTTTTGTTGTGTTTGTATATTTCGTATTGTTCTGCGGTGTGAGTTTGCGACTTTTGGGTAGGTAGTGTAAAATTTCAAGATTGTTTTTTATATTGGTGTAACTGTTGTTTTCTGTCTGGATGTGTGTGGCAAATGAGGATTGTATGTTGTTATAGGATAATGCTTTTGTGTGTTCAGAAAATCTGAAGGAAAAAGATCTCCCTGTCTGGCCTATATTGAATTAATTGTAATCGTTACTATATATTCTATATAGGTCAGACAGGAAGATCTTTTTCCTCCAGATTTTCTGAACACACAAAAGCATTATCCAATAACAACATACAATCCACATTTGCCAGACACATCCAGACAGAAAAAAAACAGTTACACCAATATAAAAAACAATCTTGAAATTTTACACTACCTACCCAAATGTCGCAAACTCAACACCGCAGAACAATACGAAATATACAAACACAACAAAACACACAAATAAACGACATACTCAATAAACATTTACAATTAAATCCAACACACTATTCGACACAGTAATACACAACGCATACAATTCAGAACGCCGCGCCAACCCCCTTCCATCACCACACCCCCAAACACAACAAGTCACCTAAAAAACCGGTACAGATTACCAACTACTTGACGCATTCCGCATTTAAACCTCACTGAGGAAGGAGAATACAATATCCGAAACGACGTTTGAGGAAATAACAACAAGTACGTTTTTCACAAGTGAAAGTACCTTAAATAATAATTATTAATTATACCACACATTCTTGTTAATGTTAGCTGTTTGGTGAGCATTATGATCAAATTTTTCATTCTAATAAAAATAATAATTATAATACAATTTTTTAACGCTTAAATATAGATTCTAAAATTTTGAAACTTTATAATTTATCAAGTGATTTATTGTAAATGAAATACCAAATGTTGACTAGAGCAGTAACCTGGGTGTGAATATTAGGTAATAAAAATACAAACATCCGCCCTACAATGTTACGAATTTGCGAGGTACACCTGTTGTTTAATTTGGGCCACACCCAGTGTGTACAAATACGGCAGCGACTTAGTTGAATTGTGGTTTGGTTTAACTGTCGTATCCCAACGGAAATATAACGCCCTACAAGTAAATAATAAGCGAATAATAACGCTAATTCATTTTTGCTTGTAGCGTAATATGTTAGATTGCCTATGAGTAGGTCTAAATAAAATCTGTAATACCGGAGAATATCTTGTCAGCGCAAAGGCAGGAATTGCTGTTCCATGAAAGTAGTAGCAAACGTTTATATTTTATATAATATTACATCTGCCAATACACTGTCGTTACAATACACTGTTTTTTCTAGAGAACAGACGACATAACAAATATTAATGAGTTTATCTAGAAGAATTGGATAAATAATACGTAGTAGACTACATTTCCTACATTAACTCTTACTTCAACCAACGTTTTAGTAATACAAACTAATGAATTATCTAAGATTGTTATACTTAAATTGTTTTTTTCTTATACTACGAATAATTCTAATTTTCATGAGCGACCCACCGTATTTAAGGAATGGACCATGATGGTACGTCGTTTATCATTATACGATTAAGAGGTTATGGAAATACAATATGTCACAAAATTTTATGCGATTTTTAATTTATGTTTACACGTGTTCAGCTATTAACTCATAAATACGTAATTATATTATACTTTATTCCAGAAAAATACAAACTTGACAAAACCATGATGTGTCCAGCCAGGATAAAGTAATGATGTGCATTACAACTACAATATTATTTTCAGTTACAAATAATATTTCCTGTATTACATTTATTATTAAAAACTAGTAGCCTACTAAAGAGAGAAATGTTTTTAATTAAAATTAATGTTTTAATAATCCAATCTTAATTTCTAAACAGTATTCGACCTTTCATTACTTCTGTCCGGTAGCAACTACTGCATTACATAGTATTACGACATCACAGAACAATCTACGTGTTTATCGAATATTCCACAGGGATACGGAATGTAAAGTGTGTGGCATACGTGCTTGTCGACGCATTTTCTAGACTGTACCAGACTTCGCGCGGGCGCACGGACTGTGTCAAGGCCGCAAGTAATTACGTCGTAAATATACTGGCGCTATCGCGCATTATGGAATAAGTTAGTAATTTAGGGAGATATAAATACCAGTACTCAACGATGTTCAGTTTCAGTATAGCTGCGATATATTTACAGTGCGGTTCGAGTTATTATCGTGCGAGATTACCGTGTACGTTCAAGTGGTATTTAGTGAAGTGTTGCGTTTTATCATCGGGCGGTATAATTGTAATACAATTGTGTTTAATATTAGTGACAATTTTTATTTGATTTGTTGTAGAGACTGTGTTGTTAATTACGAACTGTTTAACTGTGAAAATTAAAGCCGGCGATTAGTGACTTAATTGGTGTCTTGTATTTTGTTTCCACTGTACCAACGACGATCAGTAGACCGTCGCCGTCGTAACAGTGATGTCAGAAGTGGGATGGAACGGTTAACAGTGAAAACAGTGAACACTTTGTACAAGACGAGTGTAATTCGTAATTAATCGGAAAACAATGGATGCCAGTCAGATGATGGAAAATTTACAGGCGCTGCTGTTACAGTCGGAGAAACGACAGGATGAGAAACGCAGACAGGAAGCGGAAGAAGCAAACAAACGACAGGATGAAAAACGCAGGCAGGAAAGAGAAGAGGCTGAGGAACGTCAGAAAGCATTAACGCTAGAGACAGACGAACGACGACGACAGGAGGCAGAGGAACGGAAGCGTCAAACAGAAGAAATCAAAACATTAATACAGGAACAGAAACTGACGCAAGAACATAGTACAGCAGAATTGGGTCTCCTACGAGGTGAGCTTAATAAACAAGTTACTAAAATATCGGAGGTACAAGAATCAATGACACTAAAAATAGCTGAAGTAAAAAAATCTGTCTAGAGTGTTGAAGAATCGATGTCTACAAAAATATCTGAAGGAGAAAAATCTGTCTTGACTGTGGAAGAAGCTATGTCAACAAAAATATCTGCAGTAGAAAACTCAATGGCAAACATAAGAGAAACAATTAACGGTGAAGTTGAATAGTGCATGAAGATTCAACCAAAACAAATTTCTGAACAGTCTGTACTAGTGATAAAGAGAGAAAAGACACAGAAAATAAGTTAATAGAGAAAGGCACTTTCCCTGCAGTAGGGACACTTCATGTCAAAGCTCCAACCTTTGACGGAAGCAGTCACTGGGCAACGCACCTCCGCCAATTTGAAGCTGCTGCATGCGCAAATAATTGGACAGAGAAAGACAAGGCTGTTTCACTCGTTCTTGCATTGAAAGGATCTGCGGCAAAATTACCACAGAAAGTGCCACCTGATAACCAAAATACCTATGCCGAATTGATAAAGGTTCTAGAATTACGGTATGGTGATAAGCATTTGCGAGATGTGTACTGCACCCAGTTGAGAGCAAGGCGACAGCATGCCGGGGAGAGCCTTCAAGAGTTTGAAGCAAGTATCGACATAGTAATTAGACTGGCCTATCCTGAAGTCCCAGAAGATTTTCCAACGAGTTTTGCGATGCAGACATTTACTGCCGGTGTCCGAAATAACCAACTACAGCAAGTTTTACGAATGGCAAGACACCAGAACAGTGCGGACGCACTGGTACATGCTTTGCAATTTGAAGGCGCCAAATCAGCGTCTGGTTGAACAAGTCATATCTTGCGCGCGATAAAAGATCGCGACGCCACAGACGATGAGGAAGAAGAACAAGGAACAGATACTCGACGGTCGGCGCCACAGAATAAAATAAGAAGGGATGGAAGACCGAAGTGCTTTAGAGGTGGGAAACCTGGACATCTACAACGAGATTGTCGGTTTATACTTCAGCAGCAGGGAAACGAGCAATAGTCGGTACAACGGGGCGTGTACTGACTAACTGGAGGAACGAAGCTCCTAGAGAATACGCAATTTTTACACTTCAGGAAAACAGCACTTACATATTTTAATAATTTAGACGATGTCATACTCATCCGGAAGACTTTCGAAGGCCATTTGGAAAACCTTAAGGAGGTTCTAACTAGAATTCACGGTGCCCAACTGAAGCTGAGCCCAAAGAAGTGTTCTCTACTTTAGAAGGAAATGGAGTATCTGGGCCATCTGGTTTCGGCAGCGGGTGTTAGCATGGATTCTAATAAAATAAACACGGTAAGAGGCTGGCCAGTGCCGAAGAGTAACCACAAAGTTATGAGTTTCCTGGAGTTATGCTCATATTACAGACGTTTTGTGAAATGCTTCGCTACTATTGCTAAACCACTACATGAGCTAACGGAAAATAAACGAAACTTCCAGTGGTCAAGAGAGTGTGACCAAGCATTTAGGACTTTGAAGATTGCGTTATGTTCGCAGCCAATTCTCGCTTTTCCAGCTTCCCAAGGGGAGTACATCGTAGACACAGACGCAACCAATACTGGTCTAGGAGCAGTTTTGTCTCAAGTGCAGAACGGAGAAGAACGAGTAATAGCGTATTACAGCAAGACGCTTTATAAACCGGAGAGAAATTATTGTGTTACAAGGAGACAGCTGTTGAGCATTGTCAGAGCTTTGGAGCACTTCCATAAATACCTCTATGGGAGAGAATTTTCACTAGGTACCGACCACGCAGCGCTTGCATGGCTCTTGAAATTTAAAAATCCGGAAAGACAGTTGGCAAGGTGGCTCGAACGTCTGCAAGTGTACAACTTCAAGGTACAACATCGGCAGAGGCGCCTGAAGATGGCTTATCACGAAGAACGTACCCGGAAGACTGCCGACATTGCCACAGAAAGGAAGAACAAAACTCAAGCGAACAAGTTCAAGCCATCACTGTAGATTTCCTGGCAGACGGCTGGACAACACAAGAATGTCGACAAGAGCAGATGGCTGATGAAGACATCGGACCGACCTTGACAGCAAAAGAGGAAGGTCGCCGCCCGGATTGGCAAGATATCTGCCATGGTTCCGAAGTGCTGAAGGGCTACTGGGCACAATGCGAATCTCTTACCTTAGAAAACGGATTGTCTGAAAAGGGCTTTGGAAAGTGCAGACGGACGAGACGTGATCCTGTAGTTGATAGTTCCCAGAAGAAAAGTGCAGTCTGTTTAGAAGGAGATGCATGATGGAACATCTGGAGACCATCTTGGCGTTAACAAAACCCTTGACCAAATACGGAAGCGTTGGCTTCATCTTCGCCACGATGTAGAGGAATGGGTTCGGACGAGTGTAATATGCGCTGCAAGCGAGGGCCCACAAACCAGAAGCAGGGGAAAAATGAGAAAGTTTAACGTTGGATTGCCTTTCGAGAGATTTTCGAAAGACATTGCTGGACCATTCCCAGTTACTGACGATGGAAACCGGTACATCATGTTTATAGGTAACCACTTTACTAAGTGGGTGAAAGCCTACGCAATTATATATATGCAACGCAATATAGGGACATATTTGTCCATGAAAGCTCTACAATTTGCAAGTTAATAAGTTACAGTAAGCACGCAAGAGGTGTCTTCGCAGATGTGCTAAGGTAGTTTCGACTACAAGATAACAATGTCAGACGATTTTGTTATCCCCGTATAATTTACGTTACTACTGAGACGAATTTAATTAATAGATTCGTTACGTCTACGATATTTAATATAATTCAGTGTCGTCAAAGAAAATCTACAGGATGCATTCAAAAATGTGAATATGAATAAGGAAGAACATAAATACTGTAGAATATCTTAATTATTAAATTGTGAACAACGTTATTTTAACATTCCGTAACATTTGTTTAGTCAAATTCTATTATATTATTTGATTTCATAGTTGCAAGTATTATAAGTTTAAATACAAAAACCTGTTTGTCTTTCACAACCGATAGAATGTTAAACAAACACACAAACAAACAAACATGTTTTGTTTAGTTGTGATATTTAAGCATTCAAACGTGATTTATAATGCAATTTCCCATGTAGATTTATTCCGGACTAGAGATACTATTTACCACTCGCGTTTAAATCAACTAATAATTAATTGTTTATTTACTAAATTTAATTACTGTTAAATCTGCCGTACAGGGTAGGTTAATTTTTTATCAACTTATTTCACACATTTATTTTAGCGTAGTTTCTAAATTTATTTAGCGTTATTGAGTATTAGTTAGAGACGCCTGTAACTTTTTATTACAAAATGTGCCATTACACTTGTGTAATCCTACATGCTAAGTTCTTGCTTATTTCAAATTAGAATATGTTTATGTCAAGTACAATTACATTTACATCAAGTAATAACGAATACGGATTGCATAACATAGCTTATATGTCAATAAAAGACAGTATATTTCTGTTCCAGTGATAAATATTTGAATTCTTTTAGATGTTTCTTTATAAGATCTACTTTTGGCAATGTTAAAGTTTCTTTTAAGGTTTACAGTTAATTGTTACATTCAAATAAAAGGAAGATACTGATGAAATAACTGGCAACACTTTGAGTGTGAGTGTATATGCACGTGTGCGTTCGTACTCATTTGTTTGTAGTAAATCCACTGTACATATTGAAAATAGATTTTACGTTCCATAACCTCAAATTGTTTTTATTAACCAAACCAATCAGAATTACTTAGCGCTGATCACTAAATAAAATAACAACAAGCTGTGCTAGTTCATATTTTGGTCGTCACGGTGTACATTTAAGAAAAACGTTTTGTAAAAAGAATGATATTGCACAAGGACAAGGATTGCACAATTGATGTTTAGTAACCGTGTGCTAGAAAAAATACCTTTGTTTTGAAAAATGTTATTGAATCTAAAGATCATATGTAATATTGTTAAAATTGTCTATAATAATAGACGTGCATGCCAATTATGCCCATTTGTGGCAAATATAGAAAAAACGTTATGTTTTCCGCTTTCACCCTTACACTTGAGACTAATAACTGGTAATGTTAATAGTATTCTACTCGGCGTAATTTTCGAGTATTTAGGAAACATTTATTTCAAAAATATAAGCAGTATCACGCAAGTATACGAAATGATGGACTTTGTATTACGTGGTTGGAAGAAAGACGTGTTTCCATTAAACTCTCACATTTTCACATTTGTGTATTTTCAAGTGTATGTTATTACACCCCTTCTGTATCCACAAATGAATTACAGAATTTATATCATTGCCAAAGATACTTCCTTCTAGTAATGGCAGAGCGCTACTAAAATATAAATGTGTTATGTAATATTTGAATAGAAACATTGATTTTAGTTTCTTTATATACCTAATTTTATGCGTACAATCACATATTACGGTGGATTACATACAATTTACAAACCTCAGTAAAACAGAAAATTTAGTAGTATTGAAATGCTAAACATTATTGGAACTGGCAAATTTGCATTCACAATGTTCTCAATGTGCATAGCTCATAGTTTTATAATAGCAGTATGTAAACGTATAGATATATTAAAAAAAATGTCATAGTCTTACAGTTTACAATATGCTGAACAAACCACGTTAACCGAAACTGAAAGCCACAACTTAAATATAATTGTTTCTGGCAGTCTAATTAGTTTATATACACGTAATCGTATCCAGATATGTATTATAAAAAATAATACACTTAAGTGGCATAACACGCTGAATGTTGTAAAATGTAGTAAAATATTGAAGTTAAAGGTAAAATTGAAGATTACTTTTATCAAGCAAATCAAAGATTTTTACAGAAGGGTCTGCACAACGTAGAGTGTCCACAAGAACTGTAAGAATAAGAAATATGTTGAGTTAGCTGTAAACAATTTAACAAAGAAAACAAAAGTGTTGTCAAAATGAGCATTACCCGGTCTGTAAGGCCGTGGTATCGTGTTTGAAAATCCAGACTTTTCAGCACCACCATTGGGGTTCCATCTTGAGTGACAAAACCTTTGCCAGTTGTCCGCCAAATACCCCAGTACTGAAGCACAAAATCATGTTTCGGCCATAAGAAACCCCACTTAATTAAATTCACCTGGCCAGCACAATATAAGCTGGATCTTAGCATCGATCGATCACTTAAATATGATTAAAATAAAGACTTGTTAATTTCATTAGCTGTCGTATCTTGTTTATTGTGCAAGGTCTAATTCTGAGACCTAAACACAAAACGATGAAGAACACCTGCCCTCCTGCTTTCTCAAATCCGTTGGCAGCTGTCTGTATATTTGCTATATTCCATACGCCTTACCAGAAAACTCTCCAAACAGATAAGATTACCGCCCTATTCAAGTGCTTTCGAAGACACATTTTAGCATAAAATATCTTATAAGCTTCATGAGCACCACGTCAAGGGGTTGCAATTTATGCAAATCGTGAGTTGGCTAGCACAAAACAATGAAATAATCTTTCCGGTTTCTCTTTACGAAAAATGTTTCTTGCAAATGAAATGGCCACCGAGTACCACAAACAATTGTACAGTACAAGGTCAGTTTCACGTGAATTATAAAGTGACATAGGCTGTTAGATTGTATCGACCCTGAAGGATGACAAGCGCATGTAGAAACAAACTGTGCATAGTTCATCAGTTTCAGTTTCATATTGTTCCTAGGGAAAATTCGAAGTGGTGAAATGTAATGTCCCGTAGGACGTGTATATATTACAGTAGTTACTAGTGAGCCTCGTTTAACGAATTGAAGGGAAGCTACAACTTCTAACTTCTGTGTGTTTACGTTGAACAATAGGCTACTTATTACACTTTTATCACAATTAATGAGGCATGTTGGCATACAGGCGTACATGTTATTATTAATATCTTGAAGGGAAGATTCATACAAATCAAAAATGTTTAAACACCTTCAGGATTAAAGCTCTAACATCGAGCCAAAGATTGTCCTTGTGGTTGTGATTGTCCTATAGAAATCTGAGAATGTTTATGTAACCGTTTATGGTCACTTTTTTCTTTTCTGTTTCTTTTTGCATAAACTTATTTAGGTACTAAGAAAGCAGTTAGTACGCCATCAATTTGACATATTTTGTACTTAGACCGTAGATTTGTGCTCCATATTAGTACAATATTACTAGGTCTGCTTCAATTGTGACAATTAAGGTGAATTGTCTATCTGTAGGCTTCCAGTTTTATATTGTCAGCTAGTGTTATATATCGGTTTAAGTGACCATTACATATCGGTTTACGAAAAGCTTTAAAACTGACCATTTCTTTATTCTTCCCAGCAATTTTCATACGCTCCTTATTCCACTTCTTTCTTGCAACCAAAAGGGGAATATCTATTTTGATTCAACATTATTAATATGGTTTCCCTAATTAGGGGCTCAATAATCTGAGAACCCGAGACCTCT
Organism: Magicicada septendecula; assembly: GCA_034769895.1. Classification (NCBI taxonomy): domain Eukaryota; kingdom Metazoa; phylum Arthropoda; class Insecta; order Hemiptera; family Cicadidae; genus Magicicada; species Magicicada septendecula. The sequence goes on along the minus strand of CM068369.1, from coordinate 175,894,796 downwards.
CCTATTTAGGATTCTCTACGTGATTTTATTCTTAACCTAATTTCCTTATTTATATTAGACGATTAATATGTTTTAGTATAGCAAAGTATAGCTTTAGACATACTCAAAAACAAACAGTAATTAGTAAGGAAGTGCATCTTACCGATTACAGGTTAGACAAAGTTGAAAAGTCTGGTAAAGTAATTTTTACAGCACAAATATTAACAACGTCTCCTGTTCACGGAACAGATGAGCAGCTGGAGTGCGCTCCTAGTGACACGTGTAGATACTAACTTATTGTAGTTGTATGGTGCTTTAGTGGAGGTCAATACATCCTGAGATTAGATACTATACCTCTCCAAATTAGGAAACCCTTAAAAATTAGGCGCGTTTAGTTTAGAGAGAATAAATTAATAACTAAGTAAAGACTCTAATAACTAACTGTCTCTGCAACCATACTCCAACACATGATTTTATTTACAGATTTTGGAAAATAATATAGATATGAACAGAACATATTTTTATGGAAAGAAGTGATAGACAGCCACAAAAAATTCTAGCGCATTGGAAAAAAGAAAGATGGTAGGATGACGTGGTTGAATATAATGGCGCCAACTAGATTATTAGTATGCGCTACAGCATCAAATGCTAAAGTACGTTATTACGTAAAACTATGCTGAATGTAAACTTTTTTGTTTCTGCAGTTATTCGTAATAGCCCTGGAAATAGCCGTCGGATAAGTTGAAGAAAATCTTTGCTTTCTAGTTAGTCGTTTGCCTAATGTTCCTAATGTTGTTCTTAATGTTGTCATTATTTTTATAATTAGTGTGTCAAAAACAACTATTATGTAGTTTGTACTTTATGAACTACGATAGGTATATCAAATACGCTGTTGCAGATTGACCAAGACATTAAATAAAACTGAGTCTTACAGTTTTATATAGAACAGTAAAATCACCAATGAGAGTAAACATAAATGTTAAAAAAAAAATGTAAATAAAATTTATATGTACTTAAAATATAAAATGTAAACTGTATTAAATAAAATGAAAATAATTTATATATGTAACACTCTATTATTCTCATAGTTTTTTTGTGTAGCTTGTAATAATCGTTTCATATTTTTTTGTAAAAGAAGTTAGTTGACTTGCACGAAATTATCACATATTAGCCAGTCTTAGAATCCAGTACTCTGGATCCGATTTTCGATGTTCGTTTGTGAGTGAGTTACGATAACGCTGTGTTTGTGAGGTGAATAATATAATTTATGTTTTATAGGTACGCCACTGAAAAGCAATTAGCAGACGTATTATGTACAGAATATACAATATACAACATATAGTACACGAATATACCATTGATTAACGTAAATGTGGTTCTGTTTAGATAATAAACTTTACAGGTGTAAAGAAACAAACATCACTGTTCTGTCGCACTTGCTGAAATACGTTATGTGACAGTAGTTATTGACCCCAAACACTAGACTGGCCTTTGCGGTTACATTATCTTGACCTGCACGGGTTATACTACAGTAGACTGTTAAACTTGATCGCTATGAAAGCTGGATTTTTTAAACATTCGTGTTCTCGTATCCTTCAGACAAGCGTGTTACTTTGCTTCTGACAATTAAACGTAAAACAGCATTCCGTGTTGTAAACTATCACAATCAATCTTCCTGATGGGTACTAGACAAAGTATTTCGATTAAGCACTAAGATAGTGGAATTCTAGTTGCTGCATTTATTCCAACAACAATGTTTTATTCACAGGAAACCAATTTGGAAAATTTTATAGAATTTCCTTTAGATATCTTACCAGGAGAAGATGTCTGGGTAAATTAAGAACATGTTAATTGAGGAAATTATTGAGCTTTCGTCAAGTGCTTGGTTTTTTCCGGTAGTGCTAGAAGCGATGAAGGGTTACCGGATGTGGCTGGGTTTCTGCCTGGACTATCAGAGGATAAACGACGTAAAAAAGAGACTGCTATCCACTGTCTCGGGTCGACGATACGCTCAACATGCAATCTGGACTTTAGTTTTTTTTACTTTGGATGACGTAAAAAACGGACACTGAAAAGTGGGTCTCCACTAAGAAGGTCAGGAGAAACAGCGTTCTCGATTCCAAGTGGTCACTTCTAGTTTATGGTCATGCAGACCGTAGTCTCTAATGCATGTAATGTAGTCTCTAATATATGAAAGAGTAATGTATGTGACCCATCAAGGCGTGATATGGAAAACTTGTTTTTGTTCAATTAAACGAAGTCATATTTATTATAAATTTAATAACCCTAAGAACTGTAAGAAAATTGTACCCATAATTTTCAATACCCAACTTAAGCTAAACTCGCAGAAGAATACTCTATTCCAGGAGTAGGTAGGCCTACTGGACGAAGTTAATTAAGTTGTCGAAGCTTATGTCGTACCTAAATAAGAAGTGTTTTCCACTGTGGCAAATCTTTCGTTCAAAACTTCTGTTGCAGTCACAGAGGCCACGAAAATCCATATAGATCAAGAGAAAAATTTAGTGTCAAGAGTCTTCAATAATTATGATTCTTAGTAGGTAGTTGAAAAACCCGTCTCGAACCTCACTCTGAGGTGAATGGTTGAGAAGGGTAACATAGTGCTGAAGCACCATCCAAAATTGTCTACAATCAAACAGCTTGGGATCAGCGTGTAACATTACTGATAATAGCCTACGCAGATGATCAATAAACTACACAGCCGGCATAAATCCTCTAAAACTAATGTTTATACGTGAGATTTGTTTGTCTGTGGGCTTAATGTACGGGTCAAACTCAGATACCACATGAATATTCTCCGCTACTGGAGATTAACATCCAAGAAATGAATTGGTTAATAAGGGGAACACTGGAGTTAGCGAGTGACAGAATGGAAATCGCAATAATAGTGTGGGCGTTGATGAAGGACAACAAATTTCATTTTATAACCCAAATCATGGATTTCTTTTAGTCAATTTATTTAAGGTTTTTCTATTTTATTTAAATTAATTGTGCAGAGATTAAGTCACATTTAACATACTTACACTTTGTAGTTACTCGTCTTTTAAACTGTACTATTAGAAAAATAAGAGTACTGTAAGCGTTGTTACTAGATACATTCACTTTTTGGAAGAGCAGAAATTGAAAAAAGATATGTAAACAATAGAAGTTCTTGTTTACTTTGTCGTCTTAAACTTATACTATAGTTAGATGTTAGTTATGTTAATAGCATTTTGTTAACATAATAGATTGGGTTGAGAAAGAATCCTGATCTCTTATTTATCCTTCCCCTTCCACTCCATATTCTACTGTGTTACACCTCGATGTCGAGCCTTGGCGTCCTCTTTTTTGACACTCGTGAGCACTTTATTGGAAGAGAAGGACTTCCAACCTCACACTCCCAGTACCTCCCCTACCCACGGAAAGATCTTCCCTGTTTCCCTTAGAAGACATATTGATCCTTTGCCATCCATATTTCCTATTAGGACTCCCTTTAGTATTTAACCATTGTTTATTCTTACGACATAGCAACCTTACTGCAGTCTCCTTAGTTTTATGTAAATCTCGAATGTTGCCTCGTTAAAACTGAGATACAGGCCACATCTTGGTTATATAGTTTCTTTCTTTCCAAAAATATGTATTCAAAAACTGAACATTTCATCCTATTGTCTACCGTTAGGCAGCCATTGTTAGTTTACTGAGTCAGCAGCAACCTAAAAGCATTATTACATTTATGTAATTTATTTCTTTACTTCCAAGTAATCGTTACATTCAGTAGACAATACATGTTCATACAGTATCTTAATTCTGCCGTTTTTCATAATCTGAGGTCTTGAATCTGGGCGTTAAATCCCCCACCAATCAAATGAACCATATATGTTATAGTATTGTATGCAGTTATTGTACACTAAACGTTACTTATAACAATGTCAATTATCAATTTTGGTGTCAGAAACATTGATAGGAAATAGGTATCCATAATGTGTATTCCATACAATATTTCGCTCAATGCCGCCAAAATAAAATTGTGCCCATTTTTTATTTACTCATTCATATTAGTAATTTATTGAATTTAATTTTGTGCTTGAGATATAGCTGTATTCAGTATTACAGAATCAAAAGTAAGCACAAAGTCAGACACAGTAGTAGAGGGAATAAATTTGTCCAGTGTGTGTTGTACAATTTTGATAATTTAAACTTTGCAACACTGTTTGACCTTCTATGTATATTTCTGTGTTCTGTAATACAAAGACAAATACAACAGTTGATCAATTTACCTTGAAAATGCTGTTCAAAACTGTTTGTCTTGTTTAAACTTTAATTATTTTTTAAAGGAAGTTAGTGAATATCAGACGTCACAGAAATACAGCGTATGTAGAAGCAGTAATTAAGTTAATGAAAAACGACTCATCACAAATTATGGAAGACAAAATAAACACACGACTAATTTTGTTTGTTCTACAAAATTAATGTATTTACACATCAGCAAGACATTGTAACAGCTCTAGATATATATGTAAAGTAAAAGACAAAACATTACCTTGAGGAATGAGTAATTTTAGGTAAATAAAATGAAATCCTCTTTTGTGATTTATCTTACTTGTGTGTTTATCTTCATTGTAATTTAAGGGCTTATGTGATCACACTGCATAAAATTATGTTAATATCAATGGATTCCTCGCGCAGATAATATTTGTATTCATAGCATATTATGATATTTAATTTATAACCACTAACGTAATTTAAAAAAAAGTTTACAATAGTTTCCACTAATTTCCTGAATATTTCCTTTTTTATAAATAAGAGTATGACGTAGATTTATATTAATTTTTGATTTTTTCGTCAAATATTTTCAACATTTGGTAAGTTAGTGCATAGGTCAAATATAATCGAAACATAAACTCTTTCACACAATTATGTATAGACATGCAGCAGAGTAAGAATACATACTCACTTATTATAGAATAAGTGACGAATTTAATTTGAGTGAAAAAGAAGTGATTAATAATACTGGTGATAAGTTAACTTCTTGTGGTGTCAACTCTGAATATACGTATTTAACGGAGTTAACAGAAATCTGACGCGACTACATTTTTTAATTACTTTAAGTTACTAATCATATCACCTTTAAACAAAATTAAATGTAAATAATTTTCAATATTTTTTTAAACCAGAGCATATAACATTAAGGGAAACCTAATTTACATGAAGCATTACTAGATTTAATGAAATTAAAATTAGGTAGTTACTAATTCTGGCGGATATGATGTAACCAGTCTCTAGTCTTCAAACAAAATTTTTTTGTTTTGATTATGTACTATATTGAGGGTAGCAGTTGAACTTTTCATATAAAAGGCTCACCAGTTTTGACTGTTTGTTTATATCGCCGTAAAGTCGTTGTAGAAATTTTACAAAAACAAACCGCGACTTAATTTATCAAAAAATAATGAATTACTTTATTAAAAATTAATGTTTTGAAATGGTTGTATAGGAAACTAAACATTACATTCTTAGTATTAAGTGTTGTGTTAACATTGGGAGCGTGCAGAAATTTTATTTAAATTCTTCGTCTGTAGATAACACTAGGTTGAAACGATAAAAAATGCATTAACAATTTATTAAGGAAAATGAAAGTAATACACACTTTTCTGTTCCTGCCACGTTAGAGCATATTTATAAATCACTCAAATAGGACAAATATTAATGACATTAAAGTACGTCTACAGTAGGTGATGAACTGCCAAGAACCATCTTCAACTTGGATACAAAGGTAACATTGTGTAGTAACCAACCACATTAATAAATGTTTTAAGGCGATAAGGAATTATCGTCTGAAGAAAGTAATTGTTAAAAAGTGTGAGTCCGCAGAGCGACTATTCTTTGCAAAAAGTTATACTGTAAGGTAGTGGAACGTACTCAAGGATTCATGTTTAAGTTACAACATATACGCCATTATAGCCTACAGTAACACCAAAATTCTGTACTGTGCTCACAAAAGTGATACATTTCAAGAAGGGGACATAAATTGCAAGTAGTCTCTATAGACATCTCGATCTACAGTTAAACAAACTTACATTGTGTTTTGGTGTTTGGTTCTCGTCGACATGATTCAACAGGTTCTGCTCTAGTTACTTGTTGAATCCGCCCTCCTTTCCGTAAGAATTTGTTTGTAGACGTATTGTCTGTTAGTTGAGTAATCCCAGACTATATCTTCCCCTGATCCTACAAGTTTATATTAGGATTTTATAACGGTAAGAGAACTTGTTAATAAACGTTTTTCTTGCAATGGTTACTTCCGTAAACTTTAGATAGTGCAAGTTTCCACTGTAAGAAATGGCGGCTGACAGATTGTTCATCGAAACACTATTTTATAAGAAAACACGTAAGCGACTTCTAGAAACCACGAGATGAAAATAGCTTAAACTTGCGGATTGGAAAAATTAATACTTGAAGGTAGAAAATGCAGAAGATGAAGGGAAAGAAGCATAAAACTAAATGTTTTGGTGACATAGTCACTTGTAACCATGATGTACCACTTTTCATTACAAGTTTTTGAAAGTGTTTCTGAAAGTCATAAGAAACAGAAATTACAGCAGATGTTTCTGCGACACTCAGACAATACTTTTTGAAAATCAAAATATGTATTTTAGAGTTGTAAAACCTTAATTTTTTAAAGAAATTTATAAAAAACGTTTAATTTTTTAGAGTAAAATGATAATTTAATAAGACCTTAATTCAAAAATATATGAATTACACAGGACTACAATTAACAAATAATAAATCAGTATTGTATTTTTACGACAGTATAACTGATCGTCAAATGGTACAGCGGAAAACGAAGTACAAGACACAAATAGTCACTAAAAACCAGCTTTAATTATCACAATTAACAGTTTATAATCAACAAGTTATTTAGCAAAATTGTTCTAGTACAACAATTTAAGTTAATCTGTAAGCACAAATAATAATGTCAACTATAATAATGTCCGCACTATAATCAATTTTTACTAATACACCACTTGAGACGCACTGTGTAAATCGACCCTCGTTTGAATAAATCGCCACTTACACTCAACTAAGCACCGTTGAGTAACCCGGGACTTTACTTCTCCAATTGGTGGGATAACTCTCTTCTCTCGGCATTTTCTTCTCCCAACAGTCTACCTGTAGATTACCACATTTCCGACAGTTGCAACACTTCGGTCTTCTGCCTTTTTCCCATCGTTCAAATTGTTGCGGCGCTCTTAAACTTATGAATTTTTTGTCCGGCAACATTGTTTTTCTGCATCCATCAACGGCAATGTAATACTAGGATATTATGGCTACAATGTGATGGCATAAACCCATTAATGTACCGAGACGCTGACTTGGCAGTTTCAAATTTTTTTAAACTTTAAAGTTTAATTATTCAAATTTGTGCCGGAGTTTGCATAACCCGGCGATCGAAGGTATAACAAATTTTTCCAATAATAAACTCGTCGACTTATTAATGTCAGTTAGCGCGGCGATATCTGGACGGCACTGTTAGACAGCGCGCGCGATCTCGCGGCGAATTTTGGGGTTCGTTGCGTTGCGGCCGTACCGGTCAGTTCCAGACAGCCTTTCACCGAATCAACAAGCAGCTCTCCCTTGGACAGTCTACTTGGGCAGTTTTCTACTCGTCTTGATGGCAGGCTAATTTTTTGAGACTTCCCGGTGAGTGACTTACAGAATGGTATTAAATGATTTAGTAGTAAGGGAATATTTAAACTCAAATGTATTCAGCCAGATGCGAAAGTTAGAATGCACGTGGTGCGGTCAGACGTGTGTGTGTATGGTAAGAAAATTAATCGATGTTCTAGTACATACCGCCAGTAATTCTTTTAATTATTGTTCAAGTAACAATCATTTGTTTAATTATTGTATAAAATTGTAACTAAAGTAAGTACGTTATAGACAGAGTGGAATCGTGTTGGTTATGCATGAACACGCACTGGACCGGAAGTGTGTATTTTTCATTAATTATATCAGTTGAAAGTAAATTGTGAGACCGCCCTTATATGAAATACTGTAACTCTTTTAATTGTATGTAACTGTGAGGGACTTTAGTGTGGTCATTTTCTGCCAAATTACGATATTTGTTTCGCCAAGTGGCAAGGTGGCTCCAACCTGTATGATTATGTCGGCACTTGTTAAATCTGGGGCAAGTGTCTCTTTACTATGCACATTTTATTATTTTTTTATGAGGTCATAATTACTTTGAAGATATAATTACTCCTCAGGCAATTTTCAAAAAAAAAAAAAACCTTTATGAATTATCTTGAGTTAGTCGGGAGCTCCAGTTCTGATGTTTAATATCTTTGACTAGGGTGCAAGTTTTAGTGAACAGTATTTGTAATCTTTTTGAATCCTCAGGGTTCTCGCCGGAGACGTGGCCCCAGCTGGTGTACTGCCGCCTTCACCAGTCATGAACCACCTGACACTCGTCTGTACCGAGGAGGGAGCTTGCTAACAGTAAAGATGTTATTCTACCGCTGCAATTAATGTGATATGGACACCTTTATTATTTTTTTTTTGGCCTGGCCCGCAGAACATCCGTGTAACAAATAGTGTTCGAACCATGTGCTTACTCAGCTAGACAGTCAGATCAAGGGTGTGTCACCAAGACATGACTATGAACATTATCCATAATTATAACGTACTATCATTGTAATTGTGTGCTGCACTGTGGGAGCGTGCCAGAGCATTTTTGCTTTCTTCATAGACTTTTAATGCACAGGCCGTAATAGTTATTATTCTTTAAACCTAAGTTTAAGTCATGTGTTTCTTGATTCTGAACCGGCTGGTTCAGGGTGGGGTTCATATTTAATTATTTTTCTGCATTTACGGGTTGGGGGTTTCGTTTTCAGGCTGTTTCCGGGTGTTAAAATTTACATAGTTCTTTTTTGGGACACAAGTTAGGCACACGTTGGTACCGTTTCATGCAGGTCTGACACCTGTCTTACCTGGTCTGGCCCATTTTGGCACACTTCCACAGCTGCTAGAATACAACATGCTGTGACTTTAATTTTATTTATGCACAGATCGCTGATATTAAATTTTTTTTTTTTTTTTGGGCATATACTATTAATTTTTGAGATTATAAAATCATACAGGCGGTACTGGTTATTGTAACATAGGTTCTGACTTGCTTGCTGGACTTGTCTGCTTAATTAAACCATTATGATTAAATGTTTTAGTGGATGGTTAGTGAGGATCGGTCAATAATACAACTTTAGTTATTTTGCGTCGACGTTTCGACAATATTTATTGTCATCTTCAGGACAATTGTTGCTGACGCCAAACACACAACTGTGATTAAAGAATTAATTTTATATATATATATATATATAGACTTAGCGCCGCATAATTTCTTCATCACACCCCAATTTTTACCCAGGGTATCTAAAACAAATTTGACGAACTTGTATAAGTACATTTTTAGGTGATGAAGTTATTTTGCCCAAGTTATGGTGTGTCAGCGTACGAAAAACTTATACAAATTTGTATACATCGTATTTTTGCTGTACGCTGAAGCCAGACAACCTGTTCGATATATACAAATGTATATAATGAAATATGTGTAGTTAGTCGGCCATATTGGCATTCGTAATAATTATTCTATAAAATTTGTAACATGTGTAAAAAAGACAGACACTACAGAGGGAAGTGTGTTTTTATTCTGTTTAGTAGGTATAACGAAATATTGCGACCGGCCATTAGTTTAGTTGTTGACCAGCTATTAGTTTAGTTGGCGCTGTGAGGTAATTTGTTTTCGTTTAAGGTGTGTGGGACAGAATTTTTTGTTCGTATTGTAGTGTTTGCGATTGCAAGTCGAAGTAAAAAGATGTTACTATAGTAAAGATGTATGTGTGTTTTTATTCTGTTTAGTTGGTATAACGAAATATTGCGACCTGCCATATTTATTCTGTTTAGTCGTCGCTGTGCGGTAATGTGTTTTCGTTTGTTAACGTGTGTGGGACAGAATTTTGTTATTCGTATGAAGTGTTTGCGATTGTAAGTCGAAGTAAAAATATGTTGGAGGCGCTAGGAATAATAATGAAAGGTAAGATGATCATTTATTTAGTGTATGTTGTCCGTTGTTTGTAGGAAATTAGCTGTGTTAGGTTATGTATGAATGTCTAAATTACTTTGGGTCTGTGACACTACCTGTTATAGACCCAACTATACATAATATCACTGTGTTCTGTCCAAAATTTAATAATGGAGCAAATTATTATTCTAATTTAATTAATACAATATACCTAGGCTTACACCATGCGTTCTTATGGGAGTAAAAATTTAATTTTTTGTCTCCGTAAGTAGGTTCGACCGCCGTTTAAAATTATTTTTCTCGTGTTTATATAACATAGAAGAATATAATAAAAATATATCAGCGCAATATCAGCATTGATGAGAATCTTCATAATTACCCAAGGGGTAATTAACTCATTTTTAAAAAAAAGTCCCTGTAAGGCACTGACTGCAATTTAATTAAATAATTTTTTCTTTATTATAGATACTCCTGTAAGTCTGACAATTACTACTCTAGCCTACCTATATTTGTGTAATGTATCCAATTTGTAAGTCAGTTTATTCGTAAAATGTCGTCCTACCTAACACAAGATGATAGGCCTTACCATAATATATTTAATTTGAACTCTACTCGTATTTAACTAGTTACATATTTTATTTAATTCTTCAGTCCAGCTATATTACTCTAAATATACTTTCAAATTCAGCATTTTTCAGAGAAACGTAATTACTTGATAAGATATGACAACGGCAGAAAGTTAAGGTTAATTTTAAGACCTAATATAACAAAATTTATAATATAGGCCTATGTGTACTATATCCTCACTGAAGCAAACTGTTGTAATTGTTTGTACACATAGTTACTTTCATACCATTGAGTCCATTAAATTGTAATATATTTGTCATAAAAATTTTGTTTTAACACACCTCTGCTTTAAAAATTAAGGGCTAACATTTGTCAGGTAAAAGAAAAATTGAAAAGGGAATTTGACCTGTGACTTCTTTAATTTTTGACTTAAACATGCATTTTAATCTCGATTAAATTTTTTAATAAAATTGTGCTGTTTTTAAATTTTATAATATTAACTTGCAGACAGAAAAGGTTTTGCTGGTGACCAAAGAAAGCATCGTTCTTTTATCTTATGTAAAATTTATTATTGCATGCAAGTCTGATTAAAGCTCACTAAACTAAAATTATCACTGCTTACAGCAGCAGGTTCTTAAACCCGATAATTGATGTAGGCCTATAGTGTTATTTTTATTTAATTTCTTATTATCTGTATTTATAATCTGTAACTTAATGTGTAGAATTGTATTTATATTGTTTAACCTCCTAAATGATACTCAACTAATATCACATGAAATTTTAAAAAATTAGTATCTTAATATTCTAAAATATTTTATGGGGTGTGTTATACTTAATAGTAGATTTAAATGATACAGAGTATGGATGAATTATCCGTAATGTATTTGCTAGTTATAATACCGTTATAATCAGGATTATATTATTCAATGTTAATCATTTGAACAGTTTTTGTTTTTCGAGTCTGTATGATTATATTAGAAATCTTTTTCAGGAATCTTCAGTGCAGGGATGTAACCAAGCAATAGTGACTTGAGTTCATTTAAATTAAAATAGATTACTATAAAATAACTACTAGATTATGCTGTAAATTTAATTTTTTTTAGAAGTTTACACAAAATCCATTAACTTTTTGTAAATTCATAGTGCTAACCTACAAATTGTGCTAGGTTAAGAAAATAAATTATTCTCTTAATTATTAGCTTAATATTATTATAATTATTAACTTAGTGAAAAATTATGTATGAGTTTTGTAATGATCTTTCAGGTTTCTCCTGAACTTTCCAGAATTGACTGGGAAAAAATGACTATTATTGCACCATCAGTAGTATCGACATCAGATGATATTGATGTGGAAAACATATGAAGTGGAGAAGGTAATATAATCAAAGCAATTTAGCCTATAGATAATTTAAAATTTTTTTTTCTTTTGTGAATTTTGTAACATTACCATATTTGATTTAATGTTTGTTTCATATGTAGTGTTAGGTTTACCTAAATTATCTTTACTTGACAAACTAGACTTGTATAGGTACTTTAAATCAATTAAGAAAATCAGCTTTGAATGTAGCACAATTAATTCATACCATATTTCATTAATGTTTTGTTTTCAAAGCATTTTTTTGTTTGGGTGTTAGCCTATTTAATTTGTGTTATGGCAAAGTTAATTTTCTGCATCAGGAATGTCCTATTTCATTGAGCAAGCTTTATAGGAGATTTTGAAGTTTGTGATAAAATAGCCATTAATGATTGTTTTGTCTTGTTAATGACAACAATATAAAGTTATTAACAGTCCCATTTACATTTTAAATGAGAAAATTTAGTAACATAGTAGTTGGAATCATTATTAATTAGTAGTATTATGTGTCAATGCTTTCAAATCAGGGGCTTCCTTTGGAAAGTATAATCATATGATAATTTTAAGATAAGTATTGTTAGAAGCTCTAAATAAGTTTGTTTATATTAATTTTTTATATAAAGAGTTTTGGAAGCTGCTGGAAAACAAAAGTTCTTAATAAAGTACATAATTAGTTTAATAACATTATTTCCCATAAAATTGCAATTATTTCATTTAGTAATTTGTACTTTTGTTGATACTGGCAATGATAATTATTTTTCTCTGTTAGCTAAAATTCTTTCTTTGTTACAGAGTCCATTGTTGTAGAAGCTCTTATATCGCCAGATGATTGTGCAAAATTTATAAGTTTGGAGGTAAATTTCTCATTATAGAACTGCTGTATTCTTATATAGTTATCTCTCTCTGACCTCTATTTTGCACTATGAGGTGTACACTTATTTCCATTCTTATTTGGTATTCTTTTATCTCTTTCTACTATTATTTAGTTACAATAGTTTAATCATAGCAGTCTCTTTATAATTGGTTTAGTGTTTTTTGTACACTGGTCTGTCCCTTAGTGTATATCATTGACTAACATTACTTACATGTGGTGTCACATGACAGGTGTTCTTAATTAAGATTATAATACATTATGTCCTTTCTTATAATATTCTTATACTATTACAATAGTGGCATTACACCTTACTTGTGGTGTAGACATTAACCTTTTACTTCTATTTGGTATTATAAAGTGGTTTTGTTCACGTTTTACTTAGTGAATCCCCTTTTGGTCGGTTTTGGTTCACTTTATTTACTTAAATTCTTATTTAAAATCCATTTTGGGTATCTTATATTGGTACCTGTAGAAAGCTTATCAGTTCTTCTTGGTTTAAGGCACAAAACATTTTGGTTTAGGTAGGCTTTTCCTACTGATAGATGTGAATTTAGGTGAAATTTTTACCAACAATGTGTATGTTAGGTTGATACAAATTTACATTCTTTAACCTTATTTTCTCAAGTTTGGTTTTATTAATGATAACTAATAACTCTTTAGTTATTGCCTTTTCTTATCTTACATGATTGTTTGACTATTTGAGTAATATTTGTTATTATTATGAGACAATTTTAATACTTCTTTATGTTACATGGGTGCTATGCATAACATGTTACTATGCTTTTATTTACAGCTTCTATTCAGTTAACAGTATAGTTACTTTCATTCTTTTATAACATATCTTGTCCTATACATTTATAATATTATCTGTTGTATATTGGTCATCTCAGTTAGTCAGTTCTTGTCCATCTCTTCAATCTGTAAGTTGTTCAGTCATTGCATATACGGGTAAGATGTTCTATAGTTGACTGGCTCTTGGAATCTATATTTTATGCCATGGTTGTTAGGTGTCTTTCTCGTAGTATGTTTCTTCCTTGTCTTCATTGGTTCCTTACTGACCGAAAACTATTGGGTTGTTGGTTCCTGTGGTACAATCATTGTTCGGTGCATCTTCTTTTTCTTATAATGTTATTTCACTTGTTAGTTACCATTAGTTTTATTAACTCTTATTGTTGTGAGTTTATCCTTGGTGATGAGTAGCTCATGTAGTTTCATGCTTGGCCTTTTAGAAGAAACACTTGGTTTGTCTCTTTCACTCAATTATTGACATGTGTTAATATTTTGGGTTACTGAAATATTTGGGCTCATATGTCTCGTTACAATATTAACTGGTTGTAGGCATATAAACTTATACACTGTTGTGAGAATTGTACAAAAGTACCTTTAAGCTAATTTCAAAACACAACATTTCAGAATTAATCACATTTTTTTCACTTTATAGGCTATGGCATACTAAAAGAAAATGTACAGGTCACTTTCAACAACAGTTGACAACAGCTGACTGAATATTATCCGATGACAAAATACTAAACAGATGGGAGATAGTCACACCAACCAACCATTTTGTATATAGTCTTTAAAATGAGATTTTTTTGCTTGTACACGGAAAACCTGGATCACTGTATTAAGATATATATTTTAGATATGTAGGTCAATTTATTAATTTAGCTAGTGCTAAGCTTTAAAACACAGTTATTTGTATGAAAGAAGAGTACAATTTTGTAGGCCAAGTAATAAATCCAACTATGATTCTGAAAAATTGTCATGGGTAGGAAAATAAAAATAATAATAATTCACCGATCTGAATGACGTTTTACAGAATCGTGATAAACATAAAATTACTTTTGATAGTGATCCCATGCTCATCCCAAGTTGAAACTTTCAGAATATGTAGAGGAAAACAATATCTTTCACATATATTTTTTTGAGAATTTTAAAAATACAGTTTTTCAAAATTCATTAAATGCAATAATGATGTGTTTATAAAAAATATATATATTTTCAACTAATTATGTTTTATATCATATGAAAGCCCTTTAAAAGAGCTTTCAAATGAACTCGATGTCAATGTTCTAGCTTAATTAGAACACAAGTTGTGAACAAATCAATATTGTTGCGCAAGTCAAAAATTTTTTTTTTTTTCATTTTTGAGCACCCATTACTCAGTAACCTTTCGTCAGAAAAATGTGAAAAAATTGATTTGTGTTACTATTTATGAATACTACATGCATACTTAATTTCAAATAAATCTAAGAGGGTCAGGTTGTAGCACTTGTTGATTTGACACGGAATATCTCTTAAATGTAACTTGAAGTTTTCATTTTGTTGTAAACATACCAGTCTAGTTTTTCTATTTATAGTTTATGCTATTTTTTTTTTTAATAATTTGAACTAATTGAACCCCTAATCAATCCTACACTCCCTCTCAGAAAAACCTATATTTAGTTCATTTATATTGTCATCTGAGTTTAGTTATGTTTGATGTAATAAATAAAATGTTTATTTCATCAAAGGTGTTTTCACTTTTTGTAATTATGTTCTTGTAAATAAATATTCTATGTACTTTATTAATGTAATCTTATAGTTACTGATAAAGTAACAAAGCCCAAATGTCTGTGTGGTATTTTTGTTGTAATAATATTTGTCTGATATTTATTATTTTTGCAATGTTTTTATGTATCTTCTCTGAAGAAATAATTTGTTCATTATCCTTAATATTTATTAATTATTGATACCTTAGAATTGAAACTGTTTTGTATAAATTTTGTAATAAAAATCAATGCACTTGTAAGTCATTTTTTATCAATAACCTATTGAAAATAACACATTCCTTGTGCAATGCAAGTAGGCCTACCAAATACCTACCAAAAATGTATATCCCCAATTTTTGATAGACTTTGATTTTTGATAGATTTTGATAGATCCCCAATTTTTGATTTTTGTTGCCATCAGAATTTTACTTTGATTTTACTTTCATGTTCCATAAGGAAATGGAAGTATGGTGATGGCAAAAAAAATCGTGTTAGAGATTTTTGCAGATTCTGATTATACTACCCTCAAAACATGAAAAAAAGTAATTTATCGAAAAGTGTCTGTGTGTCTGTCTAGATTTTTTATGGCAAACGATAAGAGCCTCAAATTCAAACAGAACCAAATAATTTTTTGCATACAGAACTGAATTGTAGAGTATTCAAGACCTATTGTTTTTTGTGAAGATCGGTTAAGATAAAGGGGTAGTTTACCGGCAATATTTTATGTTGTAACAAGAGAAATTTTTTCATGACGAACGATAACTGCCGTAAATTCAAACAGAATCACATATTTTTTACATATGTGCCCGAGTTATAGACGACTCAAGGCCTATTGATTTTGGTGAAGATCGGTTACGGGGAAAGGGTAGTTTACCTGAAACATTTTTTTGTTGTAACGTAATAGTTTACCTGATAATTTTTTGTATATATGTACTACGTTATTGACAACAAAGAAGCAGTTTGTTTTTAAAATTCCTTCCCGGCCTGTTTGGCCGTAGACCAATGTTTTCTGCAAAACCGGACGTTTCGCCAGTGCCATCGACTTCCATCATCAGTGAAAATCAAGTGCGATAACGTGAGGTGGTATACGTTAGTGCCCACAGTAAGTGGCTGAAGCAGTAAGTAGAAAGAAGTAGTTTCAATGGAAATATTTCATTTCGAAAATGATTTTAAATATAAATCTTAGAACATGGAAGTCGTGTATGATTCTCCATACCAATATTTTGTTCTTAAGTGTGCTATTAAGTATTAGGAATCTTCTCCATGTCAAGGTATAGGATTACAGCCTGTTTTGCCTTCACTGAAGGCATCTCTTTTCCTTGCCCTACCTATATCTCGTCTTCCCTGAGGTCTGTATCTTATTACTTGTTTAGGTAGTCCCATGTTTTCCATTCTCTTGATATCCTGCCTCTATTTTATTTGTCCTTCCCTTATTCTGCCGGCTATAGAATATACATTTTACTTGGTTCTTATATTTTCATTTCATATTTGATATCTAAGGGTTTGTATTATGAATACTCGACACAATATTTTTCTTGTTAGATTCGAAGTTTTAAGTAATTTTCTCTTAAAAAGTGTGTATGAACATTTTAGCACGACGAGATTGTCTGTTTTATTATTATTCTTAACGTTTTGGTTTTTATTATTAATTTTTGGTTTATTGATTTATTCTACCCAATTCAATCTATTATTGAATCCGATATGAATAAATCGGTTTACTTACTCTTTGACATCGTTTATTAATTTTGTTTAAATAGTTTAGAATGTTTTTTGTTCCATTTCATGAGTTCGATTCTGAAGAAGTTGCGTTGACTCTTCTATTATTATCTGCGGTGAGTTGCTCTGTACTTTCCTGTATAGACACTAACATAAACACAACATGTACATGATACTTACTATTATACTAACATTAATAGTTAATAACATTTTATTATGGCCTATGCATACTGCATTGGTCATTGTCACTTCTGATAGTGTCCTTTTTCTTCATCTTGTGGTTTTATTACCTTAACTATAGTTTGTTAAGTGAGTTTACTATACTTTAGGAAGTTACCTTTTTATATAGGTCGTAATCCTATCAAATTATTCTCATTAGTGCTTGAATATCTCTTATCATTGTTTTGATAGCACTGTTATTATTGTGCAGTAGTTCATTCTGCATTTATACTGAAAATTGCTTTGGTTTAAAGTAACCAAGATTACTTGCATCTAGCTGTCAACATGGTTTATTTATTATTATTGTTATTATTAGTATTTGGGTGGCTATAATCCTTGAATTTACTTATTCGAATAGTATTCTGCCTCATTCAATGTTGTTGGTTTAGTTCCTACTCTTTTATGATAAGTTTACAAGATAATTTTGTTCATCATGCATCCATTCTATGGCAAGCATATAGCCTAGTTATAATATACAACAATGAATTATTGTCGGTTTTGTGTTTCTGTATTACATTTGATTTATTTGACTTTATGTAGTACTGGTATATCTATTGGTTATTATTAGATTACATTTTGTTTATCTTTTACAGTCTTTACTATTGGTAATTAGTGGTTATTTCTAATATCAATTCCACATTACAATTGGTCATTGGTGTTTTGGACATAGCCCTCTTTTCATGTCTACACATAATTTAGCTAAGAACTTATTATTATTCATTCTCTTTGTTACTTTTTATGTTCAATAATTCATTCTTATTGATTATTGTTTGTATTACATTGTCAAGGAAGGTATTCACTTAATAAGTTTTGGTCAGTGTCAATTTGTTTTACAGCTTAGGGGTTTAAATCATGTTGTTTATTCCATTTATTCTTTCTTCTTTTATAATAATTCTTTTATTGCCATATGTTAGTTCATTATAATTCATGTTATCTCCCTTTTTTGTGCTTGATCTGGATATTTTCTTCTTCTCTTCACCGATTCCTTCCTACCTCTTAATAAGTTTCTTCATGGCGTTGTTTTCACTGGTTTCCTTCTCACGGTTAATAGGTTTCTTCTTGATTTTGTCTTTAATGGGTTTCCTTCTCACTGTTTGATCTATTGGGTAATTATGTATGTCGTCTCGTCGTTAGTCTTGCTTTATCTTCTTTAGTTGCACATTTACTGGTAATTCCTTCTTCATTTTAATTCACTTGGTTTTGGCTTATGATACTTCCTTTTTTATCCATGATCGTATGCTTGACCTTGTAGGTATTCTTAATTGTAGTGGCTTTCAACTTATTTGTGGTACGCTGGTGTTGGTAGTGTTATATGTACCATTACAACATACAAAAATTTGACAGATATTTTTGTCGCAAAAACTGTTATGATATATTGTGTATAAATACACATATAAAGGTATTTTTGCCACAAAAAACGTTTATGATATATTGTGTATAAATACACATATAAGGGTATACAATACATTTGATTTGTTTAACAGTCGTTATAAGACAGTATTACCATATAGGGGAGAGCAGAGAGACATAAGTTGATACTTTGTACTTCTTCAAGTGTCCCTTAGTCGCAGCACCTCTGCAACTGTATAACGTTTTTTTTATAGCTTGTAGTACATGCTCCTCCAGTCTGATTATAGCAGTGTACAGTAAAATGAGTCTTTGTTCCCTTTTGTATTTTAGAACGTGTAAAGCAACCTTTTTGTCACTAATTTGCTATGGGTGTTTACAGCTACGTACTTTGTTGGATCCATGGTAAGTGTACAATTGAATCATACTAATACAAAAGCAATGTGGCAACATGAGGGCAAGTTATGTTTCTCTATAACTTTTAAAAGAAAATTAATTCATAACCTAACAGATCTCAGAATTAATTATGTGTCAGTTACTTGTGATCCTATAATGAAGATTACGTGTTTATTAAATCCTAAAAAACTAAAATTTTTAAAATGATAATAGTAATAATGGCTCCTTTTTATGCCGCCTAGGAAATTTAGGAGGTAGAATAGGTTGCCTAAAGTGAGTGTTCGACACACGCACTAAAGGTAGAGTGGCCAGCAGCACTACACTTCAGCCACTAATTTTAAAATTAAAGGTGTACCTTCAATTTCACCAGAAGGAAAGTGGTATGTTGGTACAATGTAAGTAAAACATTTTGTTCTGTTTTCTTTTTTTCATATTTGGTTCAAACGTACAAGTGAAAAACTTTCTGGTGCGATGTAGCTCACAAACCCTACAAAGACTCAGCGTTTTCCACAAATTGTATTTAGGAAAGAACAAAAAGAAAAATCAGATTTCTGTGTTATGATCTGCACTATTCTGTTAGTTATTATGGTTTGTACCCTAAGAATATTCGTATGTTAGCCTCCGAATACGTGTTTGCAAATAATGTCGATTTTCTGGTGAACTGGGCCGGTAAAAGATTGTTTACTGGCTTCATGCAGCGACATTCAAGGTTGTCTTTTAGAGAGGCTGAAGCAACAAGTTTTGCAATAGCATTTAGTTTTAATAAACATAACATAAAACTTTCTTCAATATTGGAATTCTGTGATAAGTCGCCTTCATTTCTATTGTCACAATATTTGGAATGTGAAGGAAACCAGGCAGCATAACAACAGTGCACTGTCCTAACAAAGTTGTCAGTTTGAAGGGAAATAAACAAGTCAGCAGGGTTACCCCTTTGGAAAAGGGTGAAACCAGTGGTATTTTCATAGATGGCAGCTGGAAACCACCACTTATCGTTATATCCACAGAGTGTTATGTAGATATCACTTTAATTATTTATGGACCAGCAGGTTGTATTGGAGTAGCACATCCATCAAGATAAATTACAGCCTCTCTTTTTTTTACTATTTATGAAAAAGTTTATACCTCATACCCGTTACAATCTGACTTCAGCCATTAGACAAGTGTTTATATGGCCTGTTTCGGTGCAGCCGCTGAGAGCTGGATGACAATAAACCCAGGTAAAACCATGACATACCTGGGCTAGCAAAAGATACTCTTTCAAAGGCAGCTACACCATCTAACTGACAGCAGGTTTTAGTTCAACTGGAATTTGGCCATTAAATGAAAATATATTCAGTATCGAAGAGTTTCTGTGTTCACCTGTAATTGACAGAGAGATAGGAGACAAAAGTAATTATGAAGGAAGATTAACACCAACAAAAGATTGTCAAGAGACCACAGTAGCCGGACCTCCCACGTCGGGAATAAACGAGACATCTGCATCACAATTGACACCAGAATAAATTCGCCCTTATCCGAAAGCGACTGCAAAAATTAAATAAAAATGCGCCAAGAAGAAAAAGTCAAGTATTCTCACTGACTCCTATTAAAAAAGCAATTCGTATTGAAGAGGAGGCATGACAAAAGAAAGAGCGATCAAAACGGAAACTAATCATGAACGGTAAAACGAAGGCGATTTGTGGACTGTATAGAAACGGTCAATCAAACTCTCCAAGACTTAAGAAATTGTAACAAATTAGTGGGTAGCGTAACATTTGTTATTTCAGAGGATTCTCGCTAGAGATTACCGGTAACTGCAAGAGGAACCCGCGCTGATATTGTCTCAGTGTGTTTAAAGTCCTCGGCGATGTGGAATGCTATTCAGACTAAATTTGCAAAGCAATATGAGAGCCCATTTAGGAGGAGGAGGGGATGGTGATTTTTCTACAAACTTACTGCACCTCGGTGACGGTAGTGTTCCTAATGACGATAGCTTCACAGAAATTGACGAAAAACTAGGACATAGTAAATAGTACAACACTGTATTAATTGCTAAATTCTGTGCAAAACGTCAAGTGTTTACTTGATAAAAATTACAAGTGGTTATTCCCAAAGAATCGAATCTGTGAAGGAAAATAATGATACAAGTTTGGAAAAATTTTCTGGGGATAATAAAAAGTCCGAAGAATCTATTAACACCGTATTTAATATTGAAAATATAGTGTACTATCTCCAAGGATTTTTGAATTCTTTAAATCAATCTTGCGTTCCGCCACAACGGTTCATTCTAAAGGTTGGCACTCCAACAATGTTGTTGAAAAATTTACATCCTCCGAACGTTTGCATAATACAAAATGCAGGTGACACGGGAACTTCTGTGTCAAGTAGGTAATAGCGTTATTATCGACTCAAAAGCCCTCTTCACACACACATTCGAATCAGTAGGCTACTGGTTGTTAGCATTACCTGTTTAAGCCTACCTGGTGTAATTACCAACTTATAAATTGTAACATTCTTTACTTTAGTACACACTTGAAGGAAATTAACAGTTTCGAAATTACATCCGTTCCATTTACATAATTTTCATTAAACCTACTTAATATGTAGTAGTGGACGATAAGCTTTTCCAGGTTTTACTAGTACTTGACCTACAACGGTCTGATCTCCTACACTCAGTGCCTCTGTCTTTAATGATCACAGCTTTTTTTTACATAATAGTTTTCCCATTCCTGCATAGAATTTACCCGCTCGTACAGAAGGCAACAGAATTTAGTGAATCCAAGCTGCAATCGAAGTAAAACTACGTTACTTTCACATCTCCGTAGGTATGCCACGAATATCCGTCATACTGAATCCTGCTCAATAAAAGTTTCATACTATCACATGACTCCGACATGTAAGCAGTAAGTTATAAACTGAAGGGATTGGTGAATTATTAAAAATGGAGTAAAATCAATAGGTTAAAAAAAGTTCGTAGAAGTCTTGAGAGGAGGGAACGTTAGAAAACTGTTTATGTTATGAATGCTTAAGCCTACAAATCGTGATAGTTGTTATTATTATTCTTATATTATTACTATAAAACAACATTTGTATTATTTTAATACAGACAGGAGTGAATACAGCCTTCGAATGAATTAGTAGTACGAACGCGTCAGCCTGCCAACACACATTAGATCTGTATATTTGTGTCGTCACAACGGTAGTAATTTTTGTAAACATAGACTGTTTTGTCATTACGACATTAAGAATGTTGTTGGCGTGAATTTAATGCGACAGATTTTTTTTACCTCTGCCCATGTTTCTCTCTTTCAGTCCTCTCACTCACTCACTCACCCACTCTCTCTCTCGCGCGCGCACACGCACGCGCGCCAACTCGTACAGTTTCTTCTTTTTCTTGTCAACAATTTCAGTGTTACACACAATCCTTCACTGTCCTTTATCTGCCCCCTCGCACTTTGTTAATTTCTCCCATATAATATCTAATACTACTATATAATACGTAATAATAATAATAATCAAGGTGTATTTATATCATTTATAATCACTGCTGGTGTCGCGTCAACTTAAGGTGTTGGCAACATAAATGTCGCGTTTTAGTTTCGTTGGTAATTAAAGTGTTAATATTATTATCTCAGTCCAGCTTGTGCTATTATCAGCGTTTTCTTGGTCCTACTAAAAATAGAAAGTAATTGTAAGTACAAGTAAAAAAAGTACAGTCTAAAAATTAAATGTAGAATATTGAACATCGTATTGTTACGACGGTCTACTGATCGTCGTATGGTACAGTGGAAAACAAAATACAAGACACAAATTAAATCACTAATCACCAGCTTAAATTATCACAATTATACAGTTTGTAATCAACAAGATAGTCTCTTGCAACAAATCAATTAAAAATTCTTCACACGCAATAAAAATGTCAACTAATATAAAAGACAATTACTGTATTGTATTACAATTGTCCCGCACAATTATTAAACACTTCGCTACAATTACTTCGAACAGCACTCGATTCAATCGCAACTCAAACTGAACTGAGCGTCGCTGAGTACCCGATAAGGTTCCAGAATATTCGCTAATAGGCGTCTACTACAAAACACTAGAACGTAATTGATTGCGGCCTTGAACACAGCACGCGCGGATTGGTATGGTCTCGTTGCGGATTCATGACACGTGCCACGTAATTGTCCATCTCAAATTAGCAGCAATGTGTACGCACATACGCATTACAGCCGGATTCCACTGGAATAGCCGAGAAACACGTAGATTTTTCTGCAATGTCGTAACAGTATGTTAGGCCTATAACGTTTTCGTTCTGTTTACAACGAAAGGAAAAAAGGTCAGTTATTTCGCCGACTAGATCCCATGTATCGTTGATCTGTTTCTTCATTTCCCTGTTCCACCAATTTTGGGATTAATAGACATTAGGTTTGGAAAAAATTAAAACGATTTTGTTTTTTCCTTGCCATAATTAAATACATTTATTTTGTTTATTATTAAAATCTGTTCGCAAGTAAACTAATACAAACCACACCTCCCCAGACAGTTGGTCCTAATTACTGACGATAAAATATAGATGGGAAAATTATTGCGTACAGTAATTGCGTAGCGTAAGCGGGTATTTACACAGTCCACATTGCGATAAGAGCTGGCAGCGCAAGGGTTCCAGTTTTGACTCCCCAATAGTAGAGGTAAGCAACAGGAAAATACCGAGAGACTCGAGTGCGCACTCATGTAATGCGGACATGTGTAGAACTGTTTTAATATTTGCAATTTTGATGTTTAACGACCTCACTTTGAGTGATTTTTTTATTCTGAAGACAAAACACGTTTCGAAACGCGTAAAGATATTCAATCGAACGCAACACGAAGTCACACGACGGAAGAAATAAGGTAAATATTATACAGAATTTTTATAATATTAATACAGAAATATTATATATATATATATATTAATTGTAAATGCAAATGTTAGTGTTTAACACATTATTCAGGTTTGTAAGGAGCTAGGACAGGTTAATGTCGTGTAATTCCCCGTTTCAGAGGCAGTACTGTGCGAAACCAGAAACGGTGCGGCATCCTCTTCGCTCGCAACGTGTATAAATCTGTCCTCTTCTTCGGCACGCCCGCGAGCGTATATAAGAAAAAGAGCACAGTAATAAACCAAAATTGAATAGCCTTTGTTACGACGATGCAAATTTACGATTGATTTATGGATCGTTGGGCTGAAAATAATAACTGCGACTTGACAAAACCCATAAACATTGCAGATGCAGACCAAGCGTAGGCACATACTACGTCCTGCTCGACGAATGGTTGACCATAAATAAACAAAGCACTTTGTACATCTTGTCAGTAAATATAATAATTTACTGTAAATCTGAAAAATGTAGCTTACTGAAAAACTGTAATAACAAAACTTTAATGCGGTTAGAATGTAAACAATGTCATCTCGTGGTTAGAGGCGTATTTACGGGAGGGATGAACTAGACCGGACCCCCAGAGGGTTGACAAAATTGACGAATGGTGTTAATATCTTAATGTTTAGGTTCTTCTATTATTTTTTCAGCTAGCAACTTTTTTACTTCCATGTTTCGTAAGGAATGGAAGTATGGTTATCGCGAAAAACATCGTGTTCGAGATAAGGGCAGATTCTGATTGTACTACCCTCAAAACATGAAGAAAAATCATTTTCTTTGTTCAAATTCCTTACCACGGCTATTGTTCTCAACATTGGGTGCAAGGTATAATTACTTTCTGTCTGTAGAACATCTGTTCAGTCTTGTTTGTGAGTCTCTTTAGCAAACAGTAGGTGTGAATATTGTGTTTACAATGGCACAGAATCCGAGAAGGAAGTTATGGAATTATTGATGAAGTGTAGTGACGAGGAAGACAACATTTTCTCAGACAAAGATATGGATGCTCCCGGGCCTTCTCATAATCGTTCAACACCACGTGCAGCTTCATCAGAAAATGAAACATCAGCAGGAGAAGATGATGATGAAGAAGAAGAAGAAGAAGAAGAAGAAGAAGAAGAGGAAGAGGTAAGAAATCTTCAGAAGCGAAAAAGAATTTACGATTGGTCGGCCAACAGTCATGCGACAAAACGTCACTCTTTTGATAAAGCAGTTAGCGGATTACGAATTAGTTTCGAAGACACGGCAACTCACTTAGATTTTTTTAAATATTTTTCCCCTTAGAATTTATTTCTGTCATTTGCACAGAATTAAATAATTATTACAAATTTGTTACCGCAAAATTGACATTAATATCCCGATTGTCCCGATGGAAAGATATAGAGCCTGCAGAATTTAATTTCTTCTTGGCGTGTTCACTGCTGATGCCAAGAGTAAACAAATTAGAAATAGACGAATATTGGGCAAAGGATTTGCTATTACTGACGCCGATATTTCCCCAAATTATGTCTAGGGACCGATTCAAACTAATTCTGCGACTTTTACATTTTTGTGACAATTCTACCCCTACTCAAGATAGCCTTGTAAAAATACGGATTATTGTCGAACACACAAGAAAAAAATTTAGAGAGGCCTTAAATCCATTTGAAAATTTAGTAATTGACGAAAGTTTGTTGCTATTCAAGCGGGCGCACCTCAGATACGGCCTGTCCGCAAGCCTCCGGTATAGAAATACTTTTGGAATTTTGTCATCCCTCTCTCAGGTAGCAAAAGGCCTACTGTCCTCAAATCTCCGGAAATAGCTTGTGTTCGCAAATCTCCGTGTCCGCATCTCTCCGGTATTCGTTTAGATAACCTCGGTATGATACTGTCGGGTTCGTTCGCCTCACTGCAGCTACATACACTTCTTCGTCTATATATTCTTAAACTGTAGGGTATTGTGCGTCCTGTTAAAATAGAAACAGTGCTCCGTTTGAAAGGACAGGCAAGAAGATCAAATTCTTTGGAAGTATTTTTGGTCGTTAGAAATCTAATACCAAAGATTGTTTGTCGTAGACTAACAAAAATAGAGTGGGCATAAAGTGAATGGAAGAAGCAAAACGGTACAGAAGAGATACAGCGATACTCTCTAGAGTGTCTTTCCAGAACTCGTGTCACCCCGGTCTATAGTAATCACTGACTGTTCGAGAGGGATCAGGTAGTTTATAAATGGAAACTTCAGCCACTTTCTTGCACATAAAAATGTATAATAATAGTAGGCCAGAAAATCATAGGAGTCCAAACACAAAACTTTGAATGCCTGGGATCATAGTCAAAGAGAGACATCCGGAAAAGAATACCGTACATATAAAGATCGGAGAATACTTCAAAGGATCGGTGTCACAACATTCAAGACCTACGTAAATAAAGATGAATTGTAAATATTTCACGATCCAGCAAGGAATTACTTTTTGATATAATGAAGCCAATTAAAAAGAGTTATTTCTCCTATTTATCCTTAACGATTACATAATAATTAAACATATAAAAGTATTAAAAAGTTAAAATAAAAATTAAATAAGAAACGTGAGATGACAGTCATATGTACATATTCCTGTCCAAGGTAGTGTGGTGTGCGTGTTTGTTTAATCATTCATTGTGTTCGTATAGACTACACATTCAAACTTGAGTAATCTGTTTGTAGCAGTGTTGCATTTCAACAAACACTTAAAGAGGCGCGCTTTGGGTGCAGTCGCAGAAGGACCTGCCGTGCTAACTTAACGAAAATAAAAGGAAATTAATAGTGAGGTAGTCATGTTGAATAAAGGTAGTAGTGAGGTTTGTCCCTATTAGTGAGGTAGATGGGGAAAATTGACAGAGAAAGAGTGAGGGGGAGAAGAGAGACGGGGGAGAGAGAATTACGAATTTTTAATTATTCTCATTCATACCGAATATCATTTGTAAGAATATAGTTATGCAGTTATTGGTATACAGTAGTACCGAAGCAACATGTTTCAAGTTGACTCCCATCCGTTGGAAATTTATTCACCATTCTGATTAATAAAAATTTCTACAAGTACCAATAATATAAATAACAACCTGCAGAAGCAGAAGAGTTTATATCTTACAGAGTTGAAGAGTTGTAATGTTACATTAATTATATTTTTGCTTTTCGTATATCACAGTGAGCAGTAATCTAATTTTTTTGAAATAATACGTGAAGGCTTATATATTAAGAATTAATTTTTTTTATAGTTTCCGTAACTTGCTTGTAAAATAATTAGGTATCCAAAAGGTAAGTTACATATTTTAATAGCAACTTATAAGTTCCTCATCCTCGGTTTTTTCCTTTCTTCAAAATGTACCACTTCTTAATTACGAATAAATTATTTAACGTAATAATCGTTTCACCAAAGGCTGTTTGGATCCTGTTAATAAAACTCTTGAGTCTGCTGCACATAATCCTCGCTTTCGGTTCATGTTTCGTTAACTTTCTACATTACAATAAGTTTAATTATTTTCAAGTTCCTTATAAGTAGGCAACTGTAGTAAACATCATGTACTTTGACCTCTCTCTCACTCTCTCTCTCTCTTTCTTTGTGTTACTCTTGTTCTTCTCAATAACTGTATCTCAGGAAGTCTGAACGTAACAGGTTCTTAAGTAAACTTCATATGACTTAACGTGCAAAATCTTAAACATCATTTGGGCTTCAGTTATGTTATAATTTTGTAAGAAAGCTTTACAAAATACTTTTTACACTGCTTCTGTATACGAAACTAGGTGCAGGTATGTAATCAAATTTTTAAGTAGGCCTATTTATTCTAACACTGTTACAGTTTCTTGAAAACGCCGTATGTAAACAAACATTAAAACTTAGTAATAAGGTTTATCAAACTACTATTTTTCATGGACGCATTAACGCAAATCAGTAATCTAGAGACCAATTTTATATTGAAAAATCGATGTCTAATAAACGGAATTTGATATGCAAAAATTCATCGGTTAAGAAAATAAAGTAAACTTGGTTAGTAACAAATAATTTTGGCAAAAATTTTTAATTTGATATAGGCTATAATTGATTCCAATTTTATTACAATCTGAGAAATGAAGACAAATAGATTTTCATAAACGTTGGTCTAGTAACAAAAAAAGTTTCATTCTTAAGCGCACAATATTATAATTTCCCTTTCATCCCGGAAAAAAGACTGTATTAAGCTACTATCATACTTGTCTAGTCTACACTATTTAATGGGTATATTATAGGTTTCACAAAAATTGATTATCTTACATATATAACGATTCATAATATGTCGTCATATCTGAGCGTTAATTAAAGGGACAGACGCTGCGCCGTAAGCTAGACAGAGAGCGTATAATAAGCAACTATCTCACTCTAACTTCCTCACAGTGAAACTCGCGGGCGGATGATTTTAGACGAATTTTATTCAATTCATTTTTGCAGTTCAACCTGCGATAACTTCAAAACCAATAAATATACAGCAATTCTGAAAACTGCATTGTGTTCAGTAATTAAATCTCTATAAGTAGCCAAAATCTCAATTAATATAATTAACAATTACAGAACATACACAGAAGAAGAACGTGTTTTTTTAGACGTTTCTATTGGTTTAGCATTTGCATTTGTACACTGTACACTTTAAAATACAAAAAGTAAAATTGGTTAAAAAGTTTTACTTACAGTACGCCTACATCAGTTTTTGAAAAGTTTGTGATTCGGCTGCTTCATACAATGCACACGTTTTTTGGAAGCCATGATGCCAAAGTGAGTCGACCTAACGCCGCTGCCCCAGACTCAGTTGCCCCAAATAAAGTAATTCAATTGTAAAAACTTAAATATTCAAAAATAGTGAACCATATCGCAGAATGACGTAAGTGTAGTGAAGAAAAAGGGGTGATCAGCCAAAACATCAAGAGTAGTATCTCTACATCCCTAACCATTCGCTAACCAAAATTTCAAAAATTAGTTTGGAGATACGTCCGGATATGGGAGGTTCCGGATATCACAGGTCCGGATGTGACAGGTTGTACTGTATTTACCTTATAACAATTCCCCCTAAATAAAAGGGAAATCCCCAAATTCATATTTCGAAGCCAACTGTTGTAGATAAAACGGTATTTATCTTGGATACATACGTTTAATCTCATACAAACGTTTTTATGTGTGTTCCCATCAGCACCGACACACCTGTACAGGCTTCTCCATATTTTTCTACACCTGTCCAAATATGACTATACTGATTACAATAGTAATTTCTTCTACGGTTTGTTTATGACCATAAGATATGTCTTTATAGTTCCTTTTAAATACCATTATTTTCTGCTCATTCGTACAAAACTTTTAATTGTTGAATGTGCCAATTCTGATAATCTTTGCCAAACCCAAATTTTAATGTTATACGGCGTCACCTTATTATGTAGCAAACAAAATTAGAACAAATCGCTGTTATTTTAGCAGTAGCTTTTTTAAGGAGCCCAGAGTAGGCCTACTAGTATGCCTATACCTACCCGACACACACACATTTGAAGGATCAGTATTTTGTCTTGGAGTTCACTCTCCCAGCTGAGATACCCATGTTTTTAGGGACCAGGAACTCGCATTTGAACTTCTATCATCAGCTACATAATGTAAATCCTAGATAAATGTACAAGCCTATGCTCTAAAAGCCTAAGCTATGGTACCCACAATCATCTACGTTTTACTAAAATAATGGTTGCAAGTTAAATTTTTTGATTCATGTTGATGCTTTTGTCTCGAAGAAACCAGGTAAATTAATCTGCTTTTCGTATCCGGCCGACGATGGTGTGCTCCCACTTACGAACAGTGGCACTTGCAACTCGTTTCACTTGCGAACACTCAAGTAGATAAGACACGTAATTAATTTTTGATACGTGAGAGTACCTCCCACTTGCGAACACACAAACAACGATGTATGTACATCCACCCTGTATTGTGTTTATGTTTTTTTAATTCGTTAAATGTATTTTTTGTTACCAACTACGTTTACCAAGTTACAATTTTTATAAAACGCACACACACACACACACACACACACACACACACACACACACTTGCATAGCCGCTCCCTCACTCTCTCTCTCTCTCTCTCTCTCTCTCTCTAAATTAAAAAGGAAGGTTATTTTTTATTTATTTTTATTAGTCAACTTGTAGAACGGACGACGTGATCTTGAGAAACATCCCAACTTCAGAATCATTTTCATATCTTTTAGTTTATCCAATTCAGTATACTTTTTCGTCCTTTTCATAGCTTAAAAATTTCACTCCATCGTTACATCGTGTTCTGAATAGATTTCTCTGCCTCAGATTATAAACATTTGATAATGTGTTTTATTCTTGGATGTGGTCTTCCAACAACTGTTTAGTTTCTGATGCGTGCTTGTACGGTATTATTCATTGTATGACGTCGGAAGTAGCAGTTCCGTAACTCCTGTGGCACTAATCATTGTCTAGCTATTGTTCTACGAAACAATTAAAGAATTAATCGAGTTTCTCTTCCTCTGGAACTTGACCATGGATATACTGCCAGCCACATTCTACATCTTTTCGAAGGAAAGCAAGTATAGCACACATTAGGATTTTTGTGCTCCCTAAGTCATTTGAATGTGTATACTCGTGCAAAGTGACTACTGCAGCTTTTGAATTTACCATTCATGAAAAATTACTTTTAATCTTTCAAACTCTCTTTTCTATTGATTTAACCAAAAATCGGGAGCTTAGCTTGCACAACGTCTTCGCCCGGACGGAAACTACTCTCGTCAATTTTCAAACCGGGACAATTGACAAACTGGCCGGGACCCCGGGATCAGGTCGTCAAACCGGGACAATCCCGGTCAAACCGGGACGTATGGTAAGCCTATTTATACATGTATTTATCGGTTTTCAATATTGATGTGAGCATTGTACTGTAGAATTAGGAAGCGATTGTATTGAACGAATCACGATTATCAAATGATATACGGTATTCCTTTTAGTTCAACAATTCCGTCAACTAGTCTCCGGTACTTTGGAAAACCATTGTTATTTTCAATAGTTTAACGTAAAATGTTGCTCGGTTATTATGTGTACATATTCCATCAATCATGCAAGGAACATTAGGATTACGAGCTCTACAAGATCCATGTATCATTCGAGATAACAATTTTATGAATCCTTGGAAAACTGACTGGGTCAGGTATTTCTCCGCACAAAACTTAGGATAAGCAAGAGGTAGTGTATTAACTTATTAAATTGTATATTATTATTATTTTTATTATGTTTTTACTATAAAATATTCATATTATTTTAATATGATTTTCTGGAACACGTTTGGTGGAAACGTAAAACCGGCCAGCTGATAAATAAGAGGTTGCGAGTTCAGACGTAGATGTGTATATATGTGTCAGCCAAAACAGAGTTTTGTAAACGTACACGTCTGTCATTACAACATTAAGAATGTTATTTGACCTTGAGTAGGTACTCATGTTGACGGGAATGAGAAATCTTGTCTCTGTGCTGGAGACCTGTGGTGTTAGCGCTGAATAGACACAACACATATCACTGTACATAGCAGTGGCTGACGTATGTTAACCATTTCTGAGTTCGAGATACCACAACTCAGATTAAACTGTGCACAATGTTTGTAGAAAATACGGACGTGTGTGACGTAGACGCCAGTTTGCAAAATGCATAATCGTTCCCGCCAGAAATGTGTCACGTTTCTCGTTTATCTTGTCTCAGCCAAATAAACATTACTATGTGTTTACCATGTTCCAGTGTCCTCCTTATTTCATAAACACTTGAGAAATTTTATTGTTTCTTACAGAGGCAACCTTAGAGGTGTCCGGCAGGTGTAAATGTACATAACCTCCTTGGCTCATTCTTTAATAAAAATAAGGGAAAGAAATAGAACGAATAAGGAGAGAGAGAGAGAGAGAGAGAGAGAGAGAGAGAGAGAGAGAGAGAGAGAGAGAGAGAGAGAGAGAGAAGGGGGTGAGAGAGAGAGAGAGAGAGAGAGAGAGAGCAAGAAAGTGAGACAGAGGTACACAGACAGAGAGGAGCTGTTTCGTTAAACAGGGTAAAATTATATGCAAATTTTTAGAAGGACCGGTGTCCTAGGCCAATGAAAACAGCTAAAAACATTAAAAATACGAAATATATACAGTGTACACAAAATCTGAGGTGTACAAAACATATAAAAGACATGTCATAAGATTTATTTAACAAAAGAAATAATCGGAGTGGGCGAATGGTAGGAATAAAAATGTAATTTAAACAATCCCTTTTAATAATAAATGGTTTTATAATAATTATGTTCAATACATATAGGCCTAAGTGTGTAAAACGAATTCCCTACAAGAGTTTTAAAGATTAATGAAGATTTAATTAATTCCCTACATGAGTTAATGAAGATTTGTCTTAAATTTTTTCAGAGTTACATAATTATTATTTGTTAAAATATACATATATTTTATTCAGAAAATATTAGATATTTGTATTTAATCTTTTATTTTATTTTATTTTTATTTTACCGAGAATAGTTACTATTTATAGAAAACCGTAGCAAAAAATATTTGTAATAAAAGTCTATCTGTACCGTATTCATACTTTTACCAGTACAGGTACAACCTGTCATATCCGGACTAATATGGCGACCGGCCGATCCGGATATGGAAAAATCCGGATATCACAAGGTCATTTATAAATACCGTATTTTCTCGCATAATTAACACACTTTTTTGACGAAAAATACCGGCGAAAATTTCGGGTGCGTAAATTATTCAAGGATTTCAGATATACCCAAATTTCATTTGAAATTTATTGACATTTAAAAGATACATTAAATATACTGTATTGAAAGGGACACACTGTGCGCTGCGCCGTACGCTAGACAGAGAGCGTATAATAAACAACTATCTCACTCTAACTTCGTCAGTGAAGCTCGTGGGCGGATGAGTGAATTTTATTCAATTCATTTTTGCAGTTCAACCTGCGATAACTTCAAAACCAATAAATATACAGCAATTCTGAAAACTGCATTGTGTTCAGTAATTAAATCTCTATAAGTAGCCAAAATCTCAATTAATATAATTAACAATTACAGAAGATACACAGAAGAAGCACGTGTTTTTTGAGTAGTATCTTTACATCCCTAACCATTTCGCTAACCAAAATTGCAAAAATTAGTTTGGAGATACGTCAGGATATGGGAGGTTCCGGATATCACAGGTCCGGATGTGACAGGTTGTACTGTACTTTTTAACTACATATTATACTAATGTACAATGAAGATATACTTATTATATCTTTATTTAGTATATAGTTATTTACGTGTCAAGAAAAGAACGTGTGAATAAAGTGATCACAACATTTTATACCTTATATGTTTTCTGTCATTGAATGATTAACCCACTTTTTAATAACAGCGTTGAAAAATAGTTGATTACGTCTTTCAAAGATTATTTTTACTACGGTACTGAAATTAAAAATAACTAAGATCGTATACAGGAATTAAACGTAGGCGACTGGAAGCAGTAATTGTATAAACAGCCGAGACACACCACCTGCTAATATTGCAGGAATTGCTTACGTTCAGTGGACTTGGCAACGTTGTGACCTTCGTGACTTTATATACATTTTGTGGCAACACTGTGCATATTTTTCATCACTAAAAGCTAAACCGATATCCGTGATAAAATAGTAATGCATATTTTTACACGTGTGAGTCGTTTGTAACGATTATGTTAACAGGGTAATTATTATTCAACTTTTTCAACAAACTATCTTGAAACGGATATATATTTTTACGGTTTTTTATGCTGATTACGAATATGTGAGAATAAAATGTCTAAGCTTACTCGTAACTTTTATATATGGGGTCTCAAAAAGATGAACTTCTCTGGTCAGAACTTGCATGTTTAGCTAATGATGGATAAACGTGATTATATATATTATATATATATATATATATATATATATATATATATTTGTAAAAAGGTTTAACACAAGCTTTAACATTTTGTAAAAATTATGCCAGTTGTTTTAAAACTTAAGTGATAAGGGTTTTTATCACTGTTGTATACAGTTCAAAAAATTTAAAGATTTTGGATATACTTAGATACAATTTCTTAGATGTTATAAAATCATATTGGCTGCCATGCCACTCTGACGTTGCAGTTTTTAGTCATTATTATCCATTCTGTTTCTTTAAAAATTTTTCTTTTCATTTTTAATGGAGTTAAGGGGTTGTGGTTTTTTTTATGAATTAATTCCAGCTGTGGCTGGAAGCTTAACTTATGATTGCAGTTTTGGGGCTTTATGAAGTATACAGATTTTTCTCCCAGTTATATGCGGGTTCGCTAGAATATACAGCCTGTCTGCCAGGTTGAACATGAGTTTTAGCTGTGATGTATATTATATGTATATGTGTCTTTATGTTCCAGTATGTGATGTTAGTGTTAAGTGTTATCAGGGGGGGAATTAAATAATTTATAGGATGTTGCTTAAGGAACCAGATTGATATATATATATATATATGTGGGTGAATTGAAATGGCCTTATTGAAATTGCTTTGTTAATATATTGAGATTATTTATTTATCAAACCTATTGTTATATTTGCACCTCAAGGGAATTGTAATATATATGTATGTAACGAGTTATGGGATTAAGTAAGAATAAAAGAGTTATTATTGTTTACCGACCGAGTTTTATTGCAAGTCCCGTCTCACTGGACCCAGCGCATTTTTGGCTTCTCTAGGCCTTCCGCCTAGTTTTAAATAACTAGTGGCCTCTCTTTCAAAAAAAAAAAAAAAAAAGTTTATATTTTTTTTTATAAAGCGTAAAAATGGAAAGAGGGGTTGCAAATTGTAGGGCGTGAACAAGAGCTGCTGAGCTGTTTCGATGTCTTGCCATTCGGAACGCTTGCTGACATTCACAATCTCCGATGCCGTCAATAAATGTCTGCACCGTAAACTTCATTCAAAAATCTTCTGGTGGTTCTAGATAGCCCAATCTAATCTGTCTTTCAATACCTGCCTCAAACTCTTGGAGACTCTCCCCGGAACGTTGTTGTCTTGTTCTTAAATGAGAGTATTACATATCTCGCAAATGTTTATCGCCGCTCCCTAATTCTAGAGCTTTTATTAATTCGACATAGGTATTCTGGCTGTCAGGTGGCATTTTCTGTGGTAGCTCTGCCGCAGGTCCTTTTAAAGTGAGAACAAGTGAAACTCCCTTGTCTTTCTCTGCCCAATTATTTGCGCATACAACAGCTTTAAATTGGCGTAGATACGTTACCCAGTGAATGTTTCCGTCAAAGGTTGGAGGTTTAACACGAACTGCTATAGCTGCAGGAGAAGTGACTTTCTCTGTTGTCTTTTCTGTCTCTATCATTAGTACAGTCTGTTTAAAAATTTGTTTTTGAAGTATCCTCATGAACTGATCGAGTTCATGCAATCCTCAATATTTGCAATTGAGTCTTTTACTGCTGATATTTTTGTTGACATAGCTTCTTCAACACTCAAGACAGAATCTTCTACTTCAGCTATTTTATTTGACATGCATTCTTCTACGTCAGATATTCTTGAAATTTGGTTATTAAGCTCATCTCGTAATTCATCTATGTCACCACGTAGGAGACCCAATCCCGCGGCAGTAAGTTTTTGCATCTGCTTTTGCTCTTCAATTAATGCTTTGATGTCACCTGCTCACGTTTACGTTCCTCTGCTTCCTACTTACGTTGTCCCTCTGTTTATTCCCTTTCCTGTCTTCGTTCTTCTTTTTGTCGTCTTTCTGCTTCTTCTGCATCATGTCGTCGTCGTTTCACTGCTTCCAGCAAGAGAGTTTCTGTCTAGCTTCCACTTTCTCGTCTTGTCGTTTCTCTATTTGTAATATAAGCGCTTGGAAAGCTTCCATCACCTGACTGACATCGATTGTTTACGAATAATTACAAATTACACTAGTCTTATACAGAGTGTCACTGTTTCCAATGTTAACGGTTCTGTGCCACTTCTGGCCTATTGTTACGACAGTCTAACTGATCGTCGTATGGTACAGTGGAAAACAAAATACAAGACACCAATGAAGTCACTAAAACCAAGCTTTAATTATCATTAAACTGTTTGTAATCAACAAGATAGTCTCTTATAACAAATCAAATAAGAATTGTTCACAGGCAATAATAATTTTAACTAATAGAGTCGCGCACAACTAGTATAAAACACATAACACTTCGCCACAATACTTCAAACCGCACTGGAATAAATCGCCACTGAAACTCAACTAAGCATCGCTAAGAATGTGAGTAGAGGGAAAGTGATGATTCTACCCACGATGAGGGGGGTAGAGGACATGATTTATGGCTCTGACGTCACCGATTCATGTCGTCATTGGCTCTGACGTCACAGATTCATGACATCACAGATCCCTATACCCCCCTCATCGTTGGCAGAATCATCACTGTGGTAGAATTGGCTCTGACGTCACAGATTCATGACATCACAGATCCCTCTACCCCCTCATCGTTGGCAGAATCATCACTGTGGTAGAGGGAATGCGACGAGGCGTTGACTGTTTGTCTGACGGGTTCCGAAATTTTGAGACGGCATTGGTGATGGGTACCGTTACACGAAAAGTTTGGGTTACTTGACGGTTCACGAAATTTGGTGATGAATGACGACACCGTGACAGGTCCTATTGGATATTAATTCATCGTTGGCAGAATCATCACCGTGGTAGAGGGAATGCGACGAGGCGTTGACGGGTTCCGAAATTTCGAGACGGCATTGGTGATGGGTACCGTTACACGAAAAGTTTGGGTTACTTGACGGTTCCCGAAATTTGGTCTCACCGGGATGTGAACCCGGTTCGCAAAACCGACATGCTAACCGTTACACCAAGAGACCGTTGTTGTTTTATCGTACTTTATTTTATTTAAAAATTAATGTTATTATATCAATCATATATAGAAAAACATAGATATAAACCTAATTATAGGAAATAATGATTGATTATATCTCTCATATGTAGTATACCACTGATAAGTAACTATTTGCAAGTATTTATATTGTGCATATCCTTGAACTTGAACGTGCGATCCTTTGTGAGGTATTACATTGACCGTAGGGTAAAAATAACTTGAACAGGATGTGCTTAACCTTGAGTGTGTGTAGTTTAACATCTGTTGTAGAGTATAAAAGACGCGTTCATGCTATGCAACTATATCAGTTACTTGTCGCACTGAAGGTAAGGTATGTTATATT
The DNA here is from genome assembly GCA_034769895.1 of Magicicada septendecula. Classification (NCBI taxonomy): domain Eukaryota; kingdom Metazoa; phylum Arthropoda; class Insecta; order Hemiptera; family Cicadidae; genus Magicicada; species Magicicada septendecula. Next base: position 175,857,589 of record CM068369.1, on the reverse strand, counting down.
TATGTTACCATTGAGAATTTAAATAATATTTGTTTTAATACATATTTCAGGTTGAATAATTTTAAATCAATGTTATTATAAAACAGATGAATATGTAATCGTTATTCTGACAGTAGACGTATGTGTCTTATAGAGAAAATTCGCTTTACAATGTGATATGAAATGTAAATGTATAATCATATAATATTGCATATGTTTGTCTGAGGATGTTATTATATTACAGAATTTGATTGTATGTAGACACTTCTCACTGAATATTTTAAGTGTATGAATATATTTGTTCCAATCTCATCGGTATGCACACACTCTGAAAACTGGTTTTTTGAAGCCAGCTGAGCTCTATACGACTTGCGGTGGGTGTGTGTGTCTGTGTGTCGTACGGCGCTAAAAACAGGTTTTTTGTAACGAAACGCATGAGGTCTGTGACGGGTCACTGTTACGTCGCGTGTGATGGCGCGCATAATAATTATTCTACAAAGTGTATTTGTTTTTTGTGTATACTTATAATCGTTGTATATGTTTGTAGTGAAGGGTGCCGTTTATAAAAAAAAGGGTTTGGTTGAAATTATAGTAAGTAAATTATTGTGTAACAATGTATGTACTGAAAGCGCACGGTAGGAATTATATTATGGTCTTGGTTCATAGAATTGTTTTATGTGTAACAATGTATGTGTTGAAAGCGTACTATAGGAATTACATTATTGTATTTGTATATAGGGTATAATAAGAAATGCAATATATATTTCATATATTTTTTTTAATAACATCGAAAGATTTTTACACATAAGACAATTGGTAATTACTATACATTACCACAAAAATATATTTTACAATTGTGTACAGTATATATTGTTAGTAAATCTGTTTTAGCCTGTGTATGTTACGTACATGATACAATGTTATGCATTTTTTAAAAAGGATTTATTAAAAAAATCACGTTCTCTTTCTGTCACGCCTTCTGTAGATATCTGTTTAGAATATTATGTATTACATAATTGTACAAAATTAAGCTCAATCTTTATAGACTACACACGCACATCTACATGCATAATACAATTGGTAATTACAGTACATTACCACACAAATATTTTTTACAATTGTGTACAGTATATATTGCCAGTAAACCTGTTCAGCCATATGTATGTTACATACATGATACAATGTTATACATTTTTTGAAAACGATTTATTAAAAACCGTTTTCTCTTTCTGACACGTCTTCTATAGATATCTGTTTAGAATATTAAGTGTTACATAATTATACAAAATAATCTCTCTCTTTACGTTCATAAGAGAATTGTAAATTACAACAAGACAATTCTGTTCAGGTCTATGTATGTTACACGCATGATACAATGTTATACATTTTTTGAAAAGGAGTTATTAAAAATAATTTTCTGTCACGTCTTCTGTAGATATCTGTTTAGAATATTAAGTGTTACATAATTATACAAAATAATATTTCTCTCTCTCTCTTTACATCCATAAGAGAATTATAAATTACAACAAGACAATTACTATACATTACCACTACTACAGACCACAAATATGTATACAAAATAATCTTTCTCTCTCTCTCTCTCTCTCTCTCTCTCTCTCTCTCTCTCTCTCTCTCTCTCTCTCTCTCTCTCTCTCTCTCTCTTTACATCCATAAGAGAATTGTAAATTACAACAAGATAATTACTATGCATTACCACTACTACAGACCACAAATATGATCAGTATATAGTGTTATTATATCTGTTCAAACCATTTTGTACTTCATCGTTGTGGTTGTATTCTATGTTACATACGTGATACAATGTTATGTAAAACTGTATGAAGGATTATTTAAAGTCACTTTTCTTTTCTGACACGTCTTATGTTGATATTTGTTTAGGATATCAAGTGTTACATAATTATGCAAAATAATAGCAGTTAACAACTAGCTCTAAGCTTGCTCTTTACACACACACATCCATATGCATAAGGCAACTGCTAATTACAACAAAAGAATTACTATGCATTACCTGGCAAAACACGTTCTACTACAGACCACAAATATTTTCTCAGTTGTGTACAGTATATATTGTCAGAAAATCTATACTTCATATGATATATCTGTTCAAGCCATTTTGTTTTTGCATGTACTTCATCGTCTTTGTGGGTGTACTGTTTGTTATGATAGTTGCAATAGGATGTTTGTTGGAAAAACGTGTAAAATTGTTTTTTAAAAAATTTATTCAAATCGCTTTTCTGTTCTGTTAGGTTTTTTGTAGATATCTGTTCACGATATCGTGTGTTTTCATGTAGCGGTTTAACAAAATGTTCTGTTTTTATATATCTGTGTAATTTAATGAAATCACACTTACAATATAACCTGTTGTTTTTATGTTCTATTTCTCTTTTAATAATTTTTAAAGTAACATTGTGTCCTACATATTGCGTGATCTTTTTAGTCTGAAATAAATAATAAAATAAACAATATATGAATCATTCCAGGTTACAATAATACAATAATTAATCACAACATAAGCTCTCTACACATACATATACATAAAAATATGCGAAACATCATTCATGCATTTATTATAATCTATGCGTGTGTGTGTGTGTGTGTGTGTGTGTGTGTGTGTGTGTGTGTGTGTGTGTGTGTGTGTGTGTGTGTGTGTGTGTGTGTGTGTGTGTGTGGATTACACTCTAGTTTTTTTACTTTTTCCAGAGTTTTCTTGAGCGAAATCATTGGTCTGAAAAAATAAAAAGGAAACAATTATATTATTAACTTATATAAACTTATGTATGTATATATATAATTGAGTAAAACTTTTACATACATCCCTTCTAAACGGCTATTAACTTCTCTTAGAAAACGATTCAATGGAACCCAGTTTTGGTATTTACTCATAGGGTTGGTAACCCCAAACTCTGTCAGTATAAGACATAGGTAATATTAAAAAACCGCATCACCCATACTATGGACCTGTCTCTCTCTCTTCCATCTCTTTTTATGTTAATTTGTTGGAAAATAACTATAGTTATGTAATTACTTAAGATAAAAGACGAATCATTATGTACTTACATAGTCGATATCAAGTTGTACGCTAACCTTCTCGTTAGCAAGTGTTGTGTGCGAAGTTACAACCAACGAGAGAACGCAAGGTTTGACTGTCTTCATCTGGTCCACAGTGAAGGCCTCGCTCCAACGCTTGGGCAGGAAAACGTGGAACTTGTTGTCTTGCGTTTGCGGGCAAGCTCCACTTTCCTCCAGATCTACCACAACAGCATTCCCAAATTTAGTATTTACCAATTTCATCGCAAGTACATGATATTTACAGTTGATCTGTAGTTTCTGCAGATCGCGGCGTGGCAGAAAAGTAGGCACGGTCTTCGCGTTACACACGATTGACTCCATTTTCAACGTCGACTGATGGTTGTATTAGAAAATATTGCTGTATTTATTCTGTTTCCCCCAGACGACTAGGACTAGGTTCATTTCTTCTTACAGTATCGCGTAATTGTCTTTTTGTTTCTCGTTGCACGCTCACGGCGCTTTGATGTCTCCCGAACTTGTCCACAACCATTGTACGACTGCACGCTACAAATGATGTGCTAACCGTTTTAAGTAACGACACTGCGGTGACCGTCGCGTGTGTAACACAATCGGATCGTCACCCTCTTTCCAACGAAAGATTCCTATACCGCAAAATGAACACCGAACCCTGTCAATTTCATTTGTGTAATGAAAGCCTGCGGCAACCATAGCGGTGGGACTGATGAAATGCACAGGCCATGATGTAAAGGTTTTCAGTCTCTCGTTTTCGACTTCAAAGTCAGGTGTCAAATCTAATCCGCACATGTCGACAGTGTTGACAACAATGAGTTGTTACACCGACGTTCATAAAATTTATACGATAATGTTGGCTTCACGTAATTCCTCTACTACTGAGATGATTTCGTTGTCGTGTCCGGTGTGACCGGCGCGTTTTGAACTTACCAGCAGTCTCAACCGTTCAACCAGTTCGTTTGGATCGTTCCAGTGTACGTAATCGATACCACGTCCGCTGCGCGGAGGGAACAATCGGGCGATTACCTCTCTGTACTTTACACCTTTGTTTGTATTTACTTTAGTACCGGGTAAGTAATAATGTTTATAAGCGTTAGTGTCCGACAGTATAGACTTGTACGCTGCTAAATCGTTTTCATCGTAGACGTTCTTGTCGGGTTCTTTCATAAACATAAGTTCGTAGAGACCCGGTGTGTTCCTGTATCGTTTTTCAGCTATGTAGAAGCTGTCGTCTTGATTGATCTCCAACACCGAATTGCCCACCATCCATTTGTCTTCAACGTTGCGTACACCGTACGTATGATCCATCTTTTTTTCTCTATCGTCGGATAACGCGAGTAGTAAGTATTTCCTCGCGAGCGGACCTTCGACAGACTGTTCAACGTATTCTTGTGCTTCTTGTCGACCTTCGGGTGTTGCTAAAAACTCTTCAAGGGTCACGTTCGGTGTTTCGACATCAGGCGTTTGTGCCAACACTTCCGTTCTGAGGAAACGTGGTTGCGACGGTGTTCTCGTCTCCACAGCTGTCTTCGTATCTTCATCTTCAACTTTAATTTTATCACTGGTGTCTTTCAACTTTTCCGAAATCTGGGTTAGCGGTTCCAAAAGAGGTTTGTACGTTCTGGTTAATAGTTCATCGCTCTCTCTGAGGTCACGTTTCAACATCCGATACTTTTGTCTTATGTTGTCGCTAATTGCATCGATTTCTTGTGTCAATTGCTTGTCATCCATCTTGACACTGGTGACTTTTTCTCACAGACTATCCTATTTATGTATAAAACGATCGAAACCCACTCTGTATCTACCCGCGTTTATCGGTGAGTCCTTGCTGATGACTAAGAATCTGTAACTATCCTTCCACGCTTCGGCGCACATCGCTTTGAACTCATCGTATTTCATGTCTGTGTTAACGTGATCGTTATAAACGTGACGCAAATTGAGATCATCTTGTCTGAACAAAACCATGATATTGGCATTATCACGCACCAGTTGCTTCTGTACCAGACTGTACGTCTGGCAAAGGTACAAACTGTCCACACCGCTATGCCGTCCCATAGCGAAATATTTTCTTATGTTATTCTGTCGTTCGCATACTACATCATCGAACAACATGATAGAATTAGGTGTGATTTCGTGCGGAGGCGGTACTTCATCGTTTTCACTGTACGTGAAGTACATCATTCCTTCGTCAGCGAGAGCATTAAAAACGTCTTCTAACATACGGTATTTTGGTTGAAACAACGATTTGGAAAACACGTACAGGTTTTGAAATCGCAGTCCGTTTGGATCGAATAACATGTTAAAGGCTACGTTTGATTTTCCGCTGTTTGTTGTTCCGCACACGATACATCGAGCTGTGTTCGGAAACAATGGACCGTGTTTATTATAAGTGACTTCGGTTTTATACTTAGTATAGTCTACATTCTTAACGTTTAACTTTATCGATTGTTGTACAATCTTCATCTTAACTCGTTTACGTTCGGTAAAATACTGTGGTAATGTTATTATATCAGATCTTTTTTATGTATCCACGAATCGTGTTTACCGTCAAAGCCGAGCCAGCGCACTCGCACGTGATCACTTTACGTCGTAATATTTTCTCAACGAGATAGACGTCGCCCACGCTGGTTTTACTCAGTTCTTGCTCGTAGAAACCGCCTTCCAACACTTCACCCGTGTGATCTTTCAACGAGTACGTAACCGGTACGGTCGGTTGAAATCTGTGCACGGTGTATATCTCGTTCGTCCAGTTTGGTGTGTAACCTTTAGCGAATATGATTTTATATTTACTAACACGTACACGATCACCAGCTTTAAACCTATGCTTCTTACTCACTTTCCGCGGTGCGGTATTTCTTTTTATTCTTTTCAACACTAGTCGTTCGTTACTCTCGTCTACTTGACACGGCTTCATACCTATCGTTCTGTGCACGCTGCTGTTGTATTCCTGCACCAGCTCGGGCAACAGAGTCAACCACCGATAATGTCCTTGCTCGCTGAACGCACGGTACATGTTTGTTTTCAACGTACGATTAAATCGTTCCACGATGGACGCTCTCTTCTCGCTAAACGATGAATAGTGTTTAACGTTGAATCTCTTTAGTAAAGCTTGTACTGCACTGTTAAAGTACTGTTTCCCGTTATCCGTTTGCAGGTATTTCATTTTATTTTTTACAATTATTGGTTCGAGAGCGTGCGTTACTTCAACACCCGATTTAGTTTTTAAGGGAATCGCATATGCATACTTGCTAAATGCGTTAATTACCGTCATTAGATATTTGTACCCCTTGTTCAACTTGGCATGCGGTATCATTTCCACCAGATCCGCTTGGTACAGATCGTGTAACCCCTTCACCTCCACAGCACGTCTGGGAAAGTTTCTTCTCACCGGTCTGTGCAATTCCTTTGCAATAGTTTTGCGTACGTTCTCCATATCGCCACCCAAAACGCGAATCGCAAAAATTTGGTACGAGGTATACCGTTATGTTTTCACTGAACCTCACCGACTTCATCACCGGTACTGACAGTGTGTTGGTCCAGCAAACAAGTCTTATATCAACGTACATCAAACGCGTAATTTATAACGGATTCTCTCGCTTGCTGGATTATCTCGCGTCTGGGTTGAGAGAGTTTGTAATGACCGTACGCTAGTGTTGTTTCGCCGTCATCCAAGACATATCGTTTGTCATCGTACGGTGACAGCGATAATTTTGTAAGCTTTGTCGTGTATATGTTATGATTTTTGCTCTGGATAGTCTGTGCCGTAGTATAAGTTTGAGAATTGGTCTTTACACATTGCTTATAAAGTTGATGTTTCAACTGTGTAGCTATCGCGGAACGTGGCACACCTTTCGCTACCTTTTTCTCCTTATCGTTTGCCGTAACGAATGAATAACATTTCGCACGCAACCCAACAAATTCAAGTATCGGTATTCCATTCGTTTCATCTTTAAATGTACCCAACTTTTTCTTGTTTGTTTCACTGTAGCACAGATGTGTCTTAGGATACTCAGACTTGTCAAAGAGTTCGAGACGTTCCTTCATGTCTTTGTACACATCGTTGGCACGAATGTCGTACAACAGTGAGTCCGTATCCGTCATGCACAGACGTGCACGTGGACCGTACGTATTCATCGTGAATCCGTAATGGAACCGATACATGATCAGCTTACTAATATCCAATACACTGAACCCAACGTACAAAGGTCGGTTCAGTGTAATGGATGTTTTTTTCATCGTGAGACCTACAAGGTCATTGTTATAAATGAAAAAATGTTGTAACCTGGGGTTAGACGTTAGTTTGAGAAGTTTCTTCTCGTTTGCAACTAACTTGAAATCGATTCGCTTCCGTACGTTTTCCAACGATTTTCCGTACGGTGCGTTATTCATTAACTTAAAAAAGTCTTTTTCAAATGTGTTTCTGGCTTCCTTTCGTCGCTCCGTATTAAACTCGATGAAAGGTTTCAACCACACGGACTGATTGAATGCCAACACACGGTGAATCGCTTTCAACTCCATTCCCAGTTCGAGATAGAGTTTCAGTGTTCTGTAATGAACAATGTATTTTGTCTTGTCCTCAAGGGACATTATCAGTTTCTCTACCTTACCGCTACTGCACACAAAGTCTTTTAACAACTTCATGCGATAGCAGTACGGTGAAAGGATACTGTCTGCAATAGTACGCTTTTCAGGTGCTAAAGGGTAGTCGGTGTGTAAGTCGTGTAGGTGATGTGGATACCGCAGATCGACTTCAAGGATGTAACCGGTGTCATCATCGTCGCGTAACGCGTGCACGTTCAACGAATCGATCTCTGTACGTTCCAACCAACGAAAATTGGACAGTGGTAAAGGCTGTGTCATAGCCGTTCCGTACAGGTTGGTGCAATCGAGGTAAAGTAAATAGTTGTGCGGCTTGCTTGCGTCATAATCGGGAATGTGAGGGTTGTTGGCCTTGGCGTACCGATTAGAAATTGCCGCTAAACCGCCCCGGATCCCGCTCTCTATGTACAGGTGTTGATCAAGGTCAGTCAGTAACTCTAAACGCACACCGGTCATTTTCAACATTGCGTTCCATGCTAGTCCGGCAGCAGTGTACATGTTGCACGGATCGATTTCGTAATATTGGAGACTCATGTTTCTAAAGTTTTCAAATACATCTGCTAACAGAAGTACGTCTGTTTTTAAATAAAGATCATGATAGTCTCCAAACGTACGCATGTTGAATGCTGACCAAACCGTTTGAGCGTGCGAGTAATCTTTCTCCTCTACGGACAATTCTGTCAATGCATTGTAAAAACTATCGCGCGACGGTAACTGCGTCTCGTCAAATTTTGATTCGTCAGTAAAGTAATCATAAGGGTACACGCCTTTACGTAGCAGCAAATCAACATTGTTCGTGTAAAACTGATGCAGAATTTGAAATTTATCTTTTGAAAGGTTACCGACAAGTTTTTCCAGAGACTCGTTCATAAATCGAATGGAATCTAGGAACCTGAGGGGTCCTAGTGAAACGGAGATGTATCGCTCGCTGCTAGTCGCTATACACGACATTTCTTCTTCTTTATATTTCCCAAATGCTTGCATCAGATGATGACAATCGTAACCGCTTAAATTATGAAAAAATACCGGTACGTGTGTGGGTACTTTAAAATTGATATTGCAAGAATTGTGTGCAGCTCCTAAATATTGTCCCGTTACATGACAGTGGTTGCGTACTTTCTCATCCGTTAACGGTTCCTTACAAAGATGACAATGTGTGGCGTTCTGAAAACCACGCTCATCGTCCTCCGACATGGTATTGGGTTCAGCGAATTTTCTATCCAGTTGCTGAACGTCGGTTAACAGCGTACTCAAGAACGTATCCACTACGTTTTTACCGCGATACAGTACTGGCTCCTTGGCGGCTTTTCCCTCCCAGTCGACAATCAGGTAGCAAAAACTAGCCGGTACATGGTGTGTCACGTTTAGCGATTTATTTCCTGTGGTTTGAGCGATCGGTACAACGAACGATTCGAAATCCGCGTACACCGTATAAGTTACGCGATGACATAAAGTAAAATTTTGAAAATACATAAATTTATCTTTTTCGGCAGGAAGTTTTACCTTTTGTACACCATGAGGCGAACAGTAAAGGCGATGTTCTTCAACCCGCTTTCGCGCCGCGTTGGTATCCTTATTGTCCGCAAATCTATGCAAGCAATAGTCACAGTAAACCGAAGAGCGCGCATGTCTCGTCAAAGACGCAAGTACTCGAGATAGGTTTCGTATTAAGCAATAGTGTGTAGTGGTTAGACCAAACAAAAACAGAAGGTTGATATGGTATTTCCTCCCACGATATTCTGTAATACGTAACGGATATACCTCATTTTCATACCCAAATACGTTGACGGATATATCTTCATTCAATTTTTCGAACCGCTTTATCTTATTTATTTCAACAGGGTACGAAATCCCGTCCATGTTTAAATCGTTTTCGTAAGGTCTATAGTAATTAAGTAAATGCGGGTTATGCAGCACGATTGGGTGTATAGCAGCCAGCACAGACCATAAAAAACACTTTTCGTCTTTCTTATTTTGTACGTTTACAATTCCCTTAGTCTTGCGTAACCGTGGAGGAGTCGGAAGATAACTTGACCCCACTAGCGGATTGTATTTGGTTATATTGATCTCAAGAGTTTCGATACCGTTTTCAACCCATCCGCTTCCGTCACGTATGAATGTTTCCGCACTCTCGATTATTTTTTCACAACTTGTCGAATACTGTTCATCGATATCATCATAAAATGATTTCAATTGTGTACGGGATCGAAAGATAGCCGTGCATGTAATACTTTCAGAGTCGATAAGCTTTTTAAATGAAACGCGTGCTGCCAAGTACCATTTTACATAATTATTCATAAGAGAAGCTTCAGTACATATTCTGTTAATAATTACATCTTTATAATCTGATAATATCGTGTGTATGTTTATTGTATTTTCTGAAAAAGTAAATTTAATGGTGATTACATTACCACGAATTGCGCGCTGTTCACTGCTAGCTGAGAGATCCATTGTAGTAGATGTAGGTTTCAATCGTAGACTGTGAGATGGAACTGCTCGCCGGACCAATATATATATCCATCCTCCTGAGTCCGACACCGCAAGGCTGAAAAAGGATGCAGTGCACGATCCGTCGCTACTTGTGCATTCGCTGGCTCAAGGTGAAGTAGACGGTGCGGGGTAAACTGGTTGTTGTATTCGTGAGCGAGAGGTAGGCGAGACGAAAGGTAAACTAGTCGTTGCATTGGCGGGTTCAAGGTGAAGTAGATGGTATTGGACGAGAGGTAGGCGATGCGGGGTGGGGTTTCTCAACAACGTAGAGGTGTCTCCATGTTGTCGGCGGTTGTGGGTGATGGGTGGGCTCAAGGTCGGTGCGGAGCGAGAGGTAGGTGCGGCGGGGTGCAGAGCGACAGGTTTAGGTGGTGCGGGTGGGGTATCTCAGCAACGTTGTCGCTGGTGGTGGGTGCGGGGAAGGGGGCTAGGTTGTCGCTTTCATAGCAGGTGACCGTGACCGACGGGCTCAAACCTGTCGTTGCATTCGTAGATGTTGCGGGGTGCAGAGCGACAGGTTTAGGTGGTGCGGGGTGGGGTGTGTCAGCAACGTTGTCGCTGGTGATGGGTGCGGAGAAGGGGGGGCTAGGTTGTTGCCTTCATAGCCGGTGACCGTGACCGACAGGCTCAAGCCTGTCGTTGCATTCGTAGGCGTTGCGGGGTGCGGTGCGATAGGTAGGCGATGGTGGGGTAAACCGAACGTTACATCGCTGGTTCAAGGTGAGGTAGACGGTGCGGGGTAAACTGATCTTTGTCTTTGCGAGCTCGCGGTGGTGGGGGCTTGCTGAAACAGAACACATGTGTGGGTTAGAGGGGGGGAAGGTAACGCAGGTGTTCACGACGGCCTTGAATCTATGTCCGACCGTGACCGAAGGAGATGACGCTTTAGAAGAAAGGAACCTAGTCCTAGTCGTCTGGGGGAAACAGAATAAATACAGCAATATTTTCTAATACAACCATCAGTCGACGTTGAAAATGGAGTCAATCGTGTGTAACGCGAAGACTGTGCCTACTTTTCTGCCACGCCGCGATCTGCAGAAACTACAGATCAACTGTAAATATCATGTACTTGCGATGAAATTGGTAAATACTAAATTAGGGAATGCTGTTGTGGTAGATCTAGAGGAAAGTGGAGCTTGCCCGCAAACGCAAGACAACAAGTTCCACGTTTTCCTGCCCAAGCGTTGGAGCGAGGCCTTCACTGTGGACCAGATGAAGACAGTCAAAACTTGCATTCTCTCGTTGGTTGTAACTTCGCACACAACACTTGCTAACGAGAAGGTTAGCGTACAACTTGATATCGACTATGTAAGTACATAATGATTCGTCTTTTATCTTAAGTAATTACATAACTATAGTTATTTTCCAACAAATTAACATAAAAAGAGATGGAAGAGAGAGAGACAGGTCCATAGTATGGGTGATGCGGTTTTTTAATATTACCTATGTCTTATACTGACAGAGTTTGGGGTTACCAACCCTATGAGTAAATACCAAAACTGGGTTCCATTGAATCGTTTTCTAAGAGAAGTTAATAGCCGTTTAGAAGGGATGTATGTAAAAGTTTTACTCAATTATATATATACATACATAAGTTTATATAAGTTAATAATATAATTGTTTCCTTTTTATTTTTTCAGACCAATGATTTCGCTCAAGAAAACTCTGGAAAAAGTAAAAAAAACTAGAGTGTAATCCACACACACACACACACACACACACACACACACACACACACACACACACACACACACACACACACGCATAGATTATAATAAATGCATGAATGATGTTTCGCATAATTTTATGTATATGTATGTGTAGAGAGCTTATGTTGTGATTAATTATTGTATTATTGTAACCTGGAATGATTCATATATTGTTTATTTTTTTATTTTTTCAGACTAAAAAGATCACGCAATATGTAGGACACAATGTTACTTTAAAAATTATTAAAAGAGAAATAGAACATAAAAACAACAGGTTATATTGTAAGTGTGATTTCATTAAATTACACAGATATATAAAAACAGAACATTTTGTTAAACCGCTACATGAAAACACACGATATCGTGAACAGATATCTACAAAAAACCTAACAGAACAGAAAAGCGATTTGAATAAATTCTTTAAAAAACAATTTTACACGTTTTTCCAACAAACATCCTATTGCAAGTATCATAACATACAGTACACCCACAAAGACGATGAAGTACATGCAAAAACAAAATGGCTTGAACAGATATATCATATGAAGTATAGATTTTCTGACAATATATACTGTACACAACTGAGAAAATATTTGTGGTCTGTAGTAGAACGTGTTTTGCCAGGTAATGCATAGTAATTCTTTTGTTGTAATTAGCAGTTGCCTTATGCATATGGATGTGTGTGTGTAAAGAGCGAGCTTAGAGCTAGTTGTTAACTGCTATTATTTTGCATAATTATATAACACTTGATATCCTAAACAAATATCAACATAAGACATGTCAGAAAAGAAAAGTGATTTTAAATAATCCTTAATACACTTTTACATAACATTGTATCACGTATGTAACATAGAATACAACCACAACGATGAAGTACAAAATGGTTTGAACAGATATACTAACACTATATACTGATCATATTTGTGGTCTGTAGTAGTGGTAATGCATAGTAATTATCTTGTTGTAATTTACAATTCTCTTATGGATGTAGAGAGAGAGAGAGAGAGAGAGAGAGAGAGAGAGAGAGAGAGAGAGAGAGAGAGAGAGAGAGAGAGATTATGTTGTATAATTATGTAACACTTAATATTCTAAACAGATATCTACAGAAGACGTGACAGAAAATTATTTTTAATAACTCCTTTTCAAAAATGTATAACATCGTATCACGTATGTAACATAGAATACAACCACAACGATGAATGTATAGTAATTGTCTTGTTGTAATTTATAATTCTCTTATGGATGTAAAGAGAGAGAGAGAAAGATTATTTTGTGTAATTATGTAACACTTAATATTCTAAACAGATATCTACAGAAGACGTGACAGAAAATTATTTTTAATAACTCCTTTCCAAAAAATGTATAAAATTGTATCATGTGTGTAACATACATAGACCTGAACAGAATTGTCTTGTTGTAATTTACAATTCTCTTATGAACGTAAAGAGAGAGATTATTTTGTATAATTATGTAACACTTAATATTCTAAACAGATATCTATAGAAGACGTGTCAGAAAGAGAAAACGATTTTTAATAAATCGTTTTCAAAAAATGTATAACATTGTATCATGTATGTAACATACATAGGGCTGAACAGATTTACTGGCAATATATACTGTACACAATTGTAAAAAATATTTGTGTGGTAATGTTCAGTAATTACCAGTTGTATTATGCATGTAGATGTGCGTGTGTAGTCTATAAAGATTGAGCTTAATTTTGTACAATTATGTAATACATAATATTCTAAACAGATATCTACAGAAGGCGTGACAGAAAGAGAACGTGATTTTTTTAATAAATCCTTTTTAAAAAATGCATAACATTGTATCATGTACGTAACATACACAGGCTAAAACAGATTTACTAACAATATATACTGTACACAATTGTAAAATATATTTTTGTGGTAATGTATAGTAATTACCAATTGTCTTATGTGTAAAAATCTTTCGATGTTATTAAAAAAAATATATGAAATATATATTGCATTTCTTATTATACCCTATATACAAATACAATAATGTAATTCCTATAGTACGCTTTCAACACATACATTGTTACACATAAAACAATTCTATGAACCAAGACCATAATATAATTCCTACCGTGCGCTTTCAGTACATACATTGTTACACAATAATTTATTTACTATAATTTCAACCAAACCCCTTTTTTATAAACGGCATCCTTCACTACAAACATATACAACGATTATAAGTATACACAAAAAACAAATACACTTTGTAGAATAATTATTATGCGCGCCATCACACGCGACGTAACAGTGACCCGTCACAGACCTCATGCGTTTCGTTACAAAAAACCTGTTTTTAGCGCCGTACGACACACAGACACACACACCCACCGCAAGTCGTATAGAGCTCAGCTGGCTTCAAAAAACCAGTTTTCAGAGTGTGTGCATACCGATGAGATTGGAACAAATATATTCATACACTTAAAATATTTCAGTGAGAAGTGTCTACATACAATCAAATTCTGTAATATAATAACATCCTCAGACAAACATATGCAATATTATATGATTATACATTTACATTTCATATCACATTGTAAAGCGAATTTTCTCTATAAGACACATACGTCTACTGTTAGAATAACGATTACATATTCATCTGTTTTATAATAACATTGATTTAAAATTATTCAACCTGAAATATGTATTAAAACAAATATTATTTAAATTCACAAAGGTAACATAAATATAACATACCTTCCCTTCAGTGCGACAAGTAACTGATATAGTTGCATAGCATGAACGTGTCTTTTATACTCTACAACAGATGTTAAACTACACACACTCAAGGTTAAGCACATCCTGTTCAAGTTATTTTTACCCTACGGTCAATGTAATACCTCACAAAGGCCTCGCACGTTCAAGTTCAAGGATATGCACAATATAAATACTTGCAAATAGTTACTTATCAGTGGTATACTACATATGAGAGATATAATCAATCATTATTTCCTATAATTAGGTTTGTATCTATGTTTTTCTATATATGATTGATATAATAACATTATTTTTAAATAAAATAAAGTACGATAAAACAACAACGGTCTCTTGGTGTAACGGTTAGCATGTCGGTTTTGCGAACCGGGTTCACATCCCGGTGAGACCAAATTTCGGGAACCGTCAAGTAACCCAAACTTTTCGTGTAACGGTACCCATCACCAATGCCGTCTCGAAATTTCGGAACCCGTCAACGCCTCGTCGCATTCCCTCTACCACGGTGATGATTCTGCCAACGATGAATTAATATCCAATAGGACCTGTCACGGTGTCGTCATTCATCACCAAATTTCGGGAACCGTCAAGTAACCCAAACTTTTCGTGTAACGGTACCCATCACCAATGCCGTCTCAAAATTTCGGAACCCGTCAGACAAACAGTCAACGCCTCGTCGCATTCCCTCTACCACAGTGATGATTCTGCCAACGATGAGGGGGGTAGAGGGATCTGTGATGTCATGAATCTGTGACGTCAGAGCCAATTCTACCACAGTGATGATTCTGCCAACGATGAGGGGGGTATAGGGATCTGTGATGTCATGAATCTGTGACGTCAGAGCCAATGACGACATGAATCGGTGACGTCAGAGCCATAAATCATGTCCTCTACCCCCGTCATCGAGGGTAGAATCATCACTTTCCCTCTACTAATGTGCATATTAAATATACCCCGCTGAGATTCCAGAATAATCCATAACACGCGTCAACACTAGAGCGTAATTTCTTGCGGCCTTGAACACAGCGCGCGTGGACCGGTGAGTCTGGAAGAATATCGTTAACGCCTGTTACGAATCATGTCCGCACACAATATTACAGCTGTTTCCACTAGAATTGCCGAGAAATACGTAGAATGTTCTGTAATGTCAAAACAGTATTTATATAGAATTTAACTTAAGAATATTACTCATGTCCATCATTGGCGACCTACAGCTAGAATCATAAGTTCCATTGTTAAATTATACTAATTCCCGGTGGATTGATGACTTGTCTTCAGGTATGTGCTTTGTACATGAAAGTTATGACGGTTGAGTACTTTTACTTCTGTTTGATAAGTCAACTGATTTCAATCGGAAATTTAAATTACTAGGTTACATAAAATTTGATGATTAGGATTCCATTATTGAAAAATTCCTTTCATGTACTGAATTGCTTTCAACGTCAAAGGGATAAGAAGTGTGTAATTCCAAAACCGTCACCTTAGACAAAACGGGCTGTCGTGTAAAAATTGTATTTTATTTTGCACAGACGGTGCACCCACAACGGCGGGAAGACTAAAAGTATTTGTTTTAAGACTGAATCAATATTTTTCGAGTGTTGCTTGAACATAATGATTCATCGTGAGGCTCTGATCTCGAAGACTGTTCCAACAGGAGGCAATAGTATTAAGATGGTAAATTTTGTTAAGTCAAGCCTTCCTAACACAAGACTCAACAATTAACTTGACATGGAGCAACATGTCGTTATGACACTTTTCTTCTTCGTACTGACATAGGCTGGTTGTCAAAAAGTAAAGTCCTGGAGAGGTATCGTGTGCTCAGGAAAGCGTTATTAATATGTTAAACTTTAAAAAGCCAAACATTGGTGTTTATAAAAACTACGAAGTGTTGCGTTCACAGTTAGCCAGCTTAGTTAATATGTTCAGCCATTTAAATAACCTAAACCAGAGTACGCCAGGAAAACGTGCTGATTTTAACCACAACCTCACCAGGTGTTTTAGATATCGTAAGATACAAAAGTCACAAGTAGGGAAGTAAATTATTAAAATTTTTGCTCTGACTTTTGGGGCAGATCTACACTGAAGCATGACACCCAAACTGAGTATATATGATTTCCTAGCTCTTGAGAATAACACGAAACAATACTATCTCTTCATCATTGTCTCCAAGTGTGGGTGCGCAAACCTCATGCTGTGTCAGTAGCAATACACCACCGATCTCCCTCTGGAGAAAGATGAAAATCTCGCATAACTTCAATCACACCTGACACTTCAACTAAAATTTTGTGAACTAGCTCTTCTCAAGTTATAGGTCTATGTTAGCGGAAAAAGAGTACTCAGTAATAGCAATGGAATCAGTTAATATCCTCTTACAGATTTCTATCACCTGCTTAGACAACTATGCTTTTTAGCACCATCAAACATAAAAAAAAATTGAGAGAGACGTTTGTCCGGAAATACATGGTTATGTTGCAATAGTCTTCTCTCACTTAAACATCAAATGATTGTGTGTATGTCTTCAATTCCACCGCGAATTAAACATTTGTGTAAGGAACGCCAAATACAACTTTCTACTTAATAACTTAAATAGTTTATTGTAAACCATAAACCAATAAATCCATCTGTCAAAATGAATAGCCTATATTTAAGCTATTGAATATTTTTCTTTTTTTTCTACAAAGTCTCAGAAGTTTCGCTTCGACACACCCGCTGAGAATCACTGACCTACACCATGCCATTACATGGAGTAGAGGATGGGTCATCGTGTGTAAGAAGACAATATACCTGTAAGGAGTTTAGGAGTTTAGTTATCTCGAGTCTTGTTCCCAGGCGCAGTCCTGGAGGAGACTGCAGTATAGGCCTATAACATGAACGGATATGGTAAGACGGAAGACGATTATTGAAGTTAATTAAGAAAATGAAAGTCATCTGCTTGGGACATACATTAACAACCAATCGCCGTTCTGGAAAAACAATACAAGACAATATAGACAAAAAGAGGAAACTTAGAAGTCAGAGGTAAACGATTATTGTGATATGACCTATGACGCTATTGTGTAGGAATAAAAAGAGATAAGTATGCTAGTGTAAAGTGGAGGCACTTGTTCAAATCCTAAATCTTTAACCTGACCCATGTCAGAAGATGTGGACTGAACTGAATAATTGACGTTTTGTTATGTGTTTCACATTTACGTCTTTATTATCTAAAAGACTTTATTTACTGGTACTTCATACAAATTGAAAAAGATATTTTTTTCATCAAAATAAGATTGTTTTTTAACCGTAAATTTTTTAGCCCACATCTTTTACGTAGATACAGTTTGAGCAGTAGAAATATTACTGATGTAGATTTAAAAATATTTAAACTTTGTAGAAATTTTGTTGCTTCTCTGCTATGTACAATTTTCCCTCTAACGAGGCCTTTCGGTTTCGCAACCATTATCAAGTTCTGCCTACAACCAATATCACATGATTTTGTATCACTTGATACAAAAGACTTCCTACTTGATAATGGTTGCGAAACCGAAAGGCCTCGTTCGAGAGAAAATTGTACATAGCAGAGAAGCAACAAAATTCGACAAAGTTGTTATGAAGACTGCTAACACAGAAAAAATGTTTAGTTGCAATTTCAATAACAAATTAGGAGTAATTATAAATAAAGGATCGTTCTGTTCTGAAAGACAAATTAAGAATTGAATACAATGTAAAAAATGAAATGAATGCAAACGGGCAAGATATATTAAAGATTATATTCTATATATAAGATATATAAATTTGTATTCATCAAAAAGGACAAAGGCAGGCATAATAAATCCTTTGCAACAATCTGTGGTCTCATTTTGCCACAAGCTATAATGCATGTCACACAGTTCAAGCGAGTTACAGCTGTCTTAAACATTGTGTGTGGCAAGTTTCAGTTCACCACAGTGTCATGTACCATGCGCTCGTGTTTAAATAAAATCTCTTAATCTCAATTGAGTGAATACAGGTTAACAAACGTTTACTGCAGAATACAGTATTTTATATAAAAAATAATGTATTATTCCTCTTAGATTTTTCACCAAGGGAGACTACATGTGAACATTTGTTTGCCTAACATTATTCAACACCAGATTAAAAATTTAAAGCCTCTTATACAAATTTTCTTCTTTTTTAATTTGTAATATTCCGTGATATACTTGCACAAATAGGGTTATATTTATTTTATTTAGACAGTAATTATCTGGACAATTTCAGAATGTATATAGTACATTACTTCTGTTTAAAAGACCATTTATCAAATTACATGTCTTTATTTTAAACAGTTGTTAATGAAATTTAAATAAAAATTTTAATTATTTAAATGTAATTATATTAAAAGTATATAACCGTTTATCACCATTTGTAGACGCAGAGTCAAAGAAAATACAAAAGTATTCACAGCACGACCAAAAAATTTCTAATCCTTTATTTTGTGTAATACAAAACTGGCATTAGTTTAATGTATATTGTCATCAATGTTTTAACATAGGGGCGAGATTTCATCTGTCTTATTTAAAAGTGTTTTATTTTCAGTTAAAACGTATTAGGCCTACGCGGTTCAGAAATGATAACTTCAGCAACTTTTGGTACTTTTAATGCATTTACTTATTCAATCACACAATTGAAAGGGCGGCTAATTTGTAACGGAACAAACTATAAAAAAATGAGTTTTTTTTTTAAATTACAGCAATGTTTCATTAATGTTTCATAAATTTAAAAACGCGTTTAATGGGCTTCTTTTTATTAACGCTATGAAACTTTTTTCACATTCCTGTATTAACGTTAATAAGAGGTCAACACCAATATCTCCATCATCGTATAATTTTTCTTTATCTGTTATATCATCTTTAATGTCACTGGATTCTTCATTTAAAGTTATCTACAGTCGCTGAATATTATTTTCTCTTGTTCCTTCTTTGACAAACGCTTTTCTTAAAACTCTCATGTGGATGAACGACTTTTGGCAGAAAAGATTTTCAACTGCCTTGTACAAATAAAGTTTCCACACCACTTCAACACAGTGTTATGTTGAGCAACGTAGACCTTTATGTCAGTCCACATGAGATCTATTGCGTTACAGTGGCAATAATATGGGGAAAACAGAATCAATCTGTGTCAATTTAATATATTTTAGGAAATGTATCTATTTCAAATTTTTATAGTATTACTTTCTTTGCTCTCATGATTTCAATATCATGACTTTGACATCATAAAAATATTAATTTTTAACCACAGAAGTCTTCATTTTTGGTAAGTCATTATAGTGACTTTGTATAATGTATTACCGTTATATGGCACGATCAAATTCATTTTTATGCTACGGTGGACAGTAATGTGGTAATTTTCGTATTTAAAGGTTGGCTAATCTGTACTTGCCAAATTACGTTTATCAAGTTCAAGCATCGACACAGTTCAACGTGCGTCGGCGGGCGGCAGACGTCAGAGCGTTTGCTGGCCTTGTTCTGTCTTTTTCATTTTTTCTTGTTGTCGCGACAATTTATCTAGCCCTTAGGCCTTAACATTTATATGTACACCGGAGTGTTGCACATTTGCGCCTAATTTTGCCATGTATCTTTCGTAACCGACTTGGTTTATACAATATTCAAATGTCTTTCAGACAGAGCCAACCTTAACATGCCGTGTAAATTGTAATGCAAAATTTAATAAATGTATCAAATACAGTCCACGCTCATCATTATTCAGCATCCTGGCAATACCTTCATGAAATATCATTCTTCCTAACATTTAAGGGTCCTACGGAACGAAATCTAACATAGGGAGAAGTCGCTTCTCTATTTTTTAAATATGGCTTCTGTAATTTCTTAGTGGTAGTCTCCATATTTTGTTGACCTAAACATTAGGACAGTATTAGCATTAAATCCTTTTGATAAACCAGCGTTTAGCAAAATAAATCGTTTTCCTTTACAATAGAAGTTTCCATTTTATCCAAAAGTAAATCGTAAGTCCATTCGTATTCCATAGGAAGACCTAACAACACAGGTTTCGTCTAATTATAGAGTCTAATTATACAGTGTCTATGAATTCTTAGTGAACGTTTTTTAAATGCAAGAATTTAGATAACCCAGCAACGTTATTTGGTTTTATAAGAAACACTCTCTAAATAACCTATTTGTTTCATCGAAAACGCGACGGTTTGAAATGTTACATTGTCAGTCGTGGGCGGAGGAGCAGAGGGCGGTAAAAAGAAACCACTGAAGATGGCTGTCGCATGGCTTTGGAAACGCTACGGTGGAAACGTTTGACTTTACACGGAGAGGACGAAGGTCCAACAGACCTGAAAATATTTTGATAACTTTGATACTTTAACAACAAGTGAAATTGAATATTTTGATATTCTGCAGAAATCAAAATTGGATCTGTAACTTTCAGTACGTGTCACTACGGGTCAATAAAATATCATAAAGTTTGTACTGTAGATAATGTTTATGGTTGAAAAGAACTTGTCAGCCAACAAAGAATCAGGCAATATAACATTAAATTTATGATAACACTAACAGAGAATGGAGAACTTTCTAAGAAAATAAATGCTGATAGTTCCTAATCGATTGCAATTCATTTGCTAATGGTTTTTTTTACACGAGTTCGTCTTAAATGCAAACAATATATGGCACCGGCGTTTTATTGAAGTCATTTTTTTTTTTTTTACATTTAACTTTATAGCAACCGGATAAAAGTTGACGACATTTGAAACATTTATTCTTACTTAGACACTAGGTATTTTTCTGTAACAATTTCTACTTAGATGTTCAATTTATTATGGCAGTGTTGACCTTATAATTAGACCTTATCGTGTTCTTCACTTATCTTATTGCGAAATATTTACATTAATCGCATCACTTACCATCAGTTAGCATCAGTTATTAATGTAAGCTTAATCAATATATATGTTTTATCTTCCCTCCTTGTTAGGTGTACTTATTAGTAAATACTTGGGTTGTTCATCATATAAGCTATTTTTTCTAATTTCAAACTATTGTAATATTCGTGCAATCTGATACAAATTCGCTCACTAACAATTAGTGGAATGTTAGTTACTATTAATTTATTATATCATAATATATTACGACAAAAATTAGGGCCTATATTTCCTATCCCGTTTAATGATTTATTTTAAGAATATGTTGAACACTTATATACATTCTTACCTCAAAGCAATTAAAGTTTTATGGATTGTACACAACATATCGCTTAACACAGGAAGGAATTTAATATTCCATGTGAGTGGGATAATGTCATAACTGTATTGGACATTGTTACATGTATAAAACGTGGAAGTATTCAGGTCGTTCTTCAATCGTAATTTCGAAATTGCTCAGTCGTGTAACGTGTAACCTATATTCTTTTTTGCTGCCGAAATCACATCTGTTATACATATTAATTTAATATCAATATTAATATTAATTTATTGATATTATAATATAATATTAATAATAATATATTATCTTCAAAGTAATGTAGGCTAATTGTGCTGGAAAGGTATTTAACAAGTTTTTCAATACCTTGTCACCGGACAAAAGGCTTGCCGCATGACAAATGGCGCCAATCGTACACTATAGTGTTTTTGTTGGCCCTCAAAAGGACCTGTGGCGAGAAGGCTGATGTTGGTTGTGCCGCGCTGAGATGTTCGCTGGCTACGCCCGCTGTTCGTGGCGTACTGCAGTCCTCCTCTTCTTTCGGGATCGGTTGTAGAGTCGGTTGCCGGCCCAGTGACGTCCTATCGCTGGCGCGGAACTGGAGGGCGAAGACGCAAGAACGCCGGTTCTATTTTTTGGCCGTTCCTTCCGGCTGACTCCGCGCCGATGTCGTCCGAGAGAGGAGAGGAGATGAAGTGCGTCCGATGGCGTGGCGATGAAGAGTGCGCAAAATTGTCTGCCGGCCCGGGTTTTATTAACTAACCGGAATCGCTGATTGGCTCGCTCCGAAGGCTGATGTCGGATTGGTTCGCCTCGTATTCTTCAGGCGTCACGCGCCGTGTCGCTGGTACCGGAGAGCAGACGTAATGAATCGCTGTTGCCAAAACTCCCCCGGGTCTTGAATGCTCTCCGGTAGCCAGCCTACTGTTCTTCTCCGGATCTTGTAGAGGTGTCTGTTGGGCGCCATGTTGATTGGTGTGCTGGCTGGTAGCTCGTTGGCATGGCTGGATCTTGCATCTTTCAAGATGATCGTCGCCCCACGTTGGGCGCCACTTGTCACCAGACAAAAGGCTTGCCGCATGACAAATGGCGACAATCGTACACTATAGTGTTTTTGTTGGCCCTCAAAAGGACCTGTGGCGAGAAGGCTGATGTTGGTTGTGCCGCGCTGAGATGTTCGCTGGCTACGCCCGCTGTTCGTGGCGTACTGCAGTCCTCCTCTTCTTTCGGGATCGGTTGTAGAGTCGGTTGCCGGCCCAGTGACGTCCTATCGCTGGCGCGGAACTGGAGGGCGAAGACGCAAGAACGCCGGTTCTATTTTTTGGCCGTTCCTTCCGGCTGACTCCGCGCCGATGTCGTCCGAGAGAGGAGAGGAGATGAAGTGCGTCCGATGGCGTGGCGATGAAGAGTGCGCAAAATTGTCTGCCGGCCCGGGTTTTATTAACTAACCGGAATCGCTGATTGGCTCGCTCCGAAGGCTGATGTCGGATTGGTTCGCCTCGTATTCTTCAGGCGTCACGCGCCGTGTCGCTGGTACCGGAGAGCAGACGTAATGAATCGCTGTTGCCAAAACTCCCCCGGGTCTTGAATGCTCTCCGGTAGCCAGCCTACTGTTCTTCTCCGGATCTTGTAGAGGTGTCTGTTGGGCGCCATGTTGATTGGTGTGCTGGCTGGTAGCTCGTTGGCATGGCTGGATCTTGCATCTTTCAAGATGATCGTCGCCCCACGTTGGGCGCCACTTGTCACCAGACAAAAGGCTTGCCGCATGACAAATGGCGACAATCGTACACTCTAGTGTTTTTGTTGGCCCTAAAAAGGACCTGTGGCGAGAAGGCTGATGTTGGTTGTGCCGCGCTGAGATGTTCGGCGGCTACGCCCGCTGTTCGTGGCGTACTGCAGTCCTCCTCTTCTTTCGGCATCGGTTGTAGAGTCGGTTGCCGGCCCAGCGACGTCCTATCGCTGGCGCGGAACTGGAGGGCGAAGACGCAAGAACGCCTGTTCTATTCTTTGGCCGTTCCTTCCAGCTGACTCCGCGCCGATGTCGTCCGAGAGCTGAGAGGTGACGAAGTGCGTCCGATGGCGTGGCGATGAAGAGTGCGCAAAATTTTCTGCCGGCCCGGGTTTTTTTAACTAACCGGGATCGCTGATTGACTCGCTCCAAATGCTGATGCCGGATTGGCTCGCCTCGTATTCTTCAGGTGTCACGCGCCGTGTCGCTGGTATCGGAGAGCAGACGTAATGAATCGCTGTTGCCACAACCTATTTTCAGTTTACTTTCACAGTTACCGAAGTGGTTTACATTTAAGTAAAGTAACGAGACCCACTTTATGTTCTTTATTATTTCTTCAGACGAGATTGCGCCATTTCTCCCCATTCAATTTTTTTTTACGAGTCGACATCTGGACTGCAGTCTCCCTAAGGAGTGTGTTTGGAGTTTTTCTGCTACTATCTATGTGCATTTCGTGTCTAGTATTGGTGAAACTTGTTTTGTAATATACTGTTAAGTCTTTATTGTGCTGTTTCCAAAAGAGTTCCTACATTACGCTAAATGTTTTCCAAGTCTTCAATGTGTCAAGGCATTCCAAGCGTTTTCTGTATTTTTAAAGATTTTTCGGATTTATAATATATTTTCCGGATGATTAGTAACAATGGTTTCTGGTAGCATGTCTACTGGAGCATCCTCTGACTGTGTGAAAAAACCAATGAGTATCTGTTCTTTTTCCAAACTCATGTGTCATTTACTACGCCACTGTCCATCAGGAGGATCCACGGTACAGTAGTAGGGTTTCAGTTCTTGATTAAGTCAATTTAAGATCGTCTTGAACGTAAATTTTTAATCTTAACGTTTTGTGTGTGTGCAGTACTATTGATATAATGCTCAATTTTAATTAGGTGTATATTTTAAAAGTATTCGCGTATAGATTCTTAACCGTAAAGTATGTAGCACATGTAATAAAATAAAAATTTACTACAATCAAACAATTAGTATAATTCAATTTATTTTTATATTGTTAAAATTACTATAAGAATTTGTAATTGTTCTCTTTATTTTAAATTGTTTTAAAAGCTGCCAGGCAGAGCCGCCATCTTCTCAACATTCGGTAACTTTATATCAAAGCCGCCATCTTGTGAACATCGAATGAGTCTTACATATGTAATGGCCGAGTTAAAAAAAACACGCCGAGGCAACCTTACTTTAAAATTACAAAAATACAGTTTAATCGCAAATGTTTTTTTGTATGGTTTTATTTCAAGGTGAACTACTTAAAATATCGGTATGGAGAACCATACATGACTTCCATATTCTAAGATTTATATTTAAATCATTTTCGAAATGAAATATTACCATAGAAACTACTTCTTTCTACTTACTGCTTCAGCCTTAACCACAGTACTGTGGTCACTAACGTATACCACCTCACGTTATCGCACTCGATTTTCGCTGATGATGGAAGTCGATGGCATTGCCGAAACGTCTGGTTTTGTAGAAAACATTGGACTACGGCCAAACATCCCGGGAAGGAATTTTAACAAAAACTACTTCTTTGTTGCCGATAAAGTTGTACACATATATATAAAAAATATGCGTAAAATTAATGGCTTGTATAAGTTAATGATTGCTCTCCACTAAGTAGTGCTCAAGTTTCCAAAGTTTTAGTATTATGATGTCCGTAATTAAAACATCAGAGCAGGTTTAGTGTGTATGAGGGTACACCGTGGACAAAAATTTTCAACATTTCCTATTGAGCGTTGCTTAGAGTAAAGCTGCGAATCTACAGTGTATGTTTCACAGAACAAACACGCGAAAAAGAAGGAGCGCTCCGAAGTTACTCATGGACCCTCAGCATCTTGCAGAGGGTTCATTCCCTAAAGACGAAAAGTCTGTCTATGAATCGTTCATCTGTAAACACGTGCAGTTACACTACCCAGCGATCCACAGGAAGCAAATCGCTATCCACGCTGGACACTTTTTCGACTTGCACGCGTTCTGTTGGTATGGGTTTCGGCACTTACCATTCAAAAAGCGTGCAAATGTAAGAAAATAAACATGAGTGAGGCCAGAAATAACGCGAATTGTGTGTGTGTGTGTGTGTGTGTGTGTGTGTGTGTGTGTGTGTGTGTGTGTGTGTGTGTGTGTGTGTGTGTGTGTGTGTGTGTGTGTGTGTGTTCCCTGCCTTTTTATTGCGGTAGTCATAATAATAAAATGGAAACGTAAACATTACATAACTGAGATATGCTTGCCTGCCACGAACGATATTGATGTTTGTAACAAAATTTTCTGTTTGTACATTTTGAGTGTAAATTAATCCATTATACTATTAACTCATACATGATTTACATTAAAATGAAAAAATTTTAATTTTATTGCCTGGCAACAAAATTATTTTATTTTTAACAATTACCATTGTTTCAAAAATTTTAAATGAATTTTCAAGTACTTTACTGTTGTTAAAACATAAAAGGTTGCTGGTAAACTACCCCTTCCCCTTAACCGATCTTCACCAAAATCGAAAGTCCTTGAGATCTCTACAATTCAGGGACATATGCAAAAAATTATTTGATTCTGTTTGAATTTGCGGCTGTTATCGTTTGCCATAGAAAACACCCTTGTTAAAAAAACGTTGCTGGTAAACTACCCCTTTCCCTTAACCGATCTTCACCAAAAACAATAAATCTTGAGAACTCCACAATTTAGGGCTGTATGCAAATAATCTTTTTATTCTGTTTGAATTTGCGGCTGTTATCGTTTGCCAATACCCTTGTTAGAACATAAAACGTTGCAGGTAAACTACCCCTTTACCTTAACCCATCTTCACCAAAAACAATAGGTCTTGAGAACTCTACAATTCAGGACTGTATGCGAAACATTATTTGATTCTGTTTGAAATTGCGGCTGTTATCGTTTGCCAAAAAAAAATTTACACTTGATAAAAAAAACCGTTGCAGGTAAACTCCCCCTTTCCCTCAACCGATCTTCACCAAAAACAACAGGTCGTGAATACTCTGCAAATCAGGGCTGTATTCAAAACATTATTTGATTCAGTTTGAATTTGCGGCTGTTATCGTTTGCCATAGAAAAAAAATCTACAGACAGACACATAGACAGACAGACACACAGACAGACACACAGACACACACACACACACACACACACACTTTTCGAAAAACGACTTTTTTTCATGTTTTGAGTGCAGTACAATCAGAATCTGCAATAACCTCGAACACGATTTTTTTTGCCATCACCATACTTCCATTTCCTTAAGGAATATGGTAGTAAAATGAACACTTTTAATATCACTCAATAACGTGTAAAAAGTTTAAATGCTTAGTTTATCACTGATCTTATGCACATATTGACTCAGTTTATGCAGGCGAAATGTCAGTGTTGATGCGTTGGGTTTACCATGTAATAAGGTTATCTCCGATGAATCTCTTTTAAGTCTAATATTAGTCTTTATTTGGTATGTATTCTTCGTAATATTACTTGCTCATATTAACATGATAATGTTTTTAGGCTGGTGGTCATTCCACAAAAATCGTCATCGAAAAACCTGAAGCTTCCACACTTTCGATTCCCCACAGTCTAGAAATTTGATATGTAAACGCATCAAGACAGAAATAATCGCTGCTGACATTGAGTTTAGCAAACGTTTTAGTGAGTATAAATTTGGTTTTACATGCCTATTTGTGATCGTCTGTGGTTTGGAAATGATTTACGTAATCCACCAAACGTAATCCACATTATACGTTTCAAAAGCCTAAAAACATTATCATGCGTCGATGTTTCGGTTTCGCCGAAATTCCTTGAATGCTTAGGTGCATAAATAGAGAAGGGGAGAGAGAGAGAGAGAGAGAGAGAGAGAGAGAGAGAGAGAGAGAGAGAGAGAGAGAGAGAGAGAGAGAGAGAGAGAGAGAGAGACTTTTTCTTACTAGGCTTTCTTTTGTACGTGGTTCGTTATATTTGTGAATCTTTGATTATGTATATGTATGATTTTAACTTCTTCTTCTTACAAGCTATTCCAAAATTTATATACTATGATTAAATGAGTATTGCTTACCTTGACTATTACATACACAATTTTAGATTAACTTTTTCCATACGATTACATACACTACTTAACATTACATTATTATTTTCATTTTAATAATTACCATACTCACTAATTCTATAATAATTTTACATTTCACTCAGTACAATATGGCTAGAAGCCCCTTTTCTTCTCCCTCACCTAACCACATCGGACGTATGAATTTATGAATAAACCTTTGAAGATACAGACCTATTCTGTGAAACGTGCGTCAGGTGAAAATAAAAGAATAATAATTTTACAAAATATATTTGCAGATAGGCCTATATAGTCTATATATTGCGACCGTATACATCTGTGTGTGTGTGTGAGTGTGTGTCTGTGAGAGAGAGAGAGAGAGTTTTTATATGTATACATAAACACATTAATATTTATATAGACATAAATGTATATCTGTACACACACACACACACACACATTATATATAATGAGTGTGTATGCGTGTGCGCGCGTGCGTGTGTGTAGTATTTATTCTTCTACTACATTGACACTGCAGTTTACCAAGTAAATGCGTCCGGCACGTTTAATGCGAGTTACAGCAATTTTTACTTCCATGTTCCATAAGGAAATGGAAGTATGGTGATGGCAAAAAAAATCATGGTTGAGATTATTGCAGATTCTGATTGTACTACCCTCAAAACATGAAAGAAAAGTCATTTTTCGAAAAGTGTCTCTGTGTGTCTATCTGTCTATTTGTATGTCTGTGTCTATAGATTTTTTATATGGCAAACGATAACAGCCGCAAATTCAAACAGAATCAAATAATTTTTTGCACACAGCCCTGAATTGTAGAGTGCTCAAGGCCGGTTGTATTTGGTAAAGATCGGTTAAGGGGAAGGGGTAGTTTACCTGCAACGTTTTTTTTATCTAGGGTAATTTTTTTTCTATGGCAAAAGATAACAGCCGCAAATTCAAACAGAATCAAATACTTTTTTGTACACAGCCCTGAATTGTAGAGTACTCAAGCCCTGTTGTATTTGGTGAAGATCGGTAAGAGAAAAGGGTAGTTTACCTGAAACATTTTATGGTTTAAAAGGGTAATTTTATTTTTATGACGAATGATAACTGCCGCATATTCAAAGATAAACAAATAGTGTTTTGCATACATTCCTGAATTGTAAAGAACTGAAGGTTTATCGATTTTGGTGAGGATCGGTTAAGGGAAAGGGGTAGTTTACCGGCCACCTTTAATTTTTTTAACAAGAGTAATTGTTTCTATGACGAACGATAACTTCCGTAAATTCAAACAGAATCAAATAATTTTTTACATATGTGCCTGAGTTGTAGAAGACTATTGATTTTTGTGAAGATCGGTTACGGGGAAAGGGCAGTTTACCAGAAACATTTTTTTTTTGTAACAAGAGTAAAGTACTTCAATTTGATAAATTAAGTATCCTGATATGAAGATCTTAATAATCCACTGTAGAAACGTAGATGAAATATCTATAAATTAAGAGGCTAGTTGAACGGGGTGGGTGTAATTTTCTATAAATGGAAATTATAGTTGATGGGGAGAGGATAATTTTTATATGTGTACTACCTTATCGGCAACAAAGTAGTAGTTTGTTGTTAAATTCCTTCCCGGGATGTTTGGCCGTAGTCCAATGTTTTCTGCAAAACCAGACATTTTGGTAGTGCCGTCGACTGCCATCATCAGTGAAAATCGAGTGCGATAACGTGTGGTGGTATACGTTAGTGACCACAGTACTGTGGTTAAGGCTGAAGCAATAAGTGGAAAGAAGTAGTTTCTATGGAAACATTTCATTTCATAAATGATTTTAAATATAAATGTTAGAACATGGAAGTCATGTATGGTTCTCCATACCGATATTTTAACTGTGCTAAACTGACGTCAACATTATTGTAACAAGGCTGACTCCCGCGGAAATTAATACAGTGAATTATGACATGTAACATTTAACTTGGCGTATGTAAAACGAAAAATCTCGGAATTGGGTTTTGTCCAAAAGAATGACAAAGATAATATCAATCTTCACGGACACAGTTTTCGTATTGTCGTAGCAAGATATTTCATAGTTAGGGTATGTTCTGAACTTTATATGATATTGTTACGACGGTCTAACTTATTGTCGTATGGTACAGTGGAAAACAAAATACAAAACACGAATGAAATCACTAAGAATCAGCTTTAATTATCACAAGTAATAATTTGTATTCAACAAGATAGTCTCTTGCAACAGTTCAAGTAAAAATAGTCCACACGGAATAATAATGTCAAATATAAAGAATTCCGCACTAATTATAACACAACAACACTTCGCTACTATAATACTTCTACATACACTCGATCCGAGCTAAAGAAATCGCTCACTGTCAACCGACTATCAAGCCAGCTGCTATGTCTTTTTATAGGTAGAGCACGTCTTCTAGAAATTTTACATCTTCAATGTGGTGTGTGCTAATGTGTACTTTAAGTGTTATCCAGAGGACTCTGGAACGTATTTGAGTGAGCCCTCTACTGATACAAAACCTGCACTACTAAGGGGGACGGGTTGTGGACGCGATAATCAACATCGTTGATTCTCTTTTTCACAGTTAAATGTCCTTCCTCTGCTAGTCCTTCTTCCATTTCCGCTTGCAATAGGAAGGGTTCCTCTTGACCACACCTGTTGACTTCTTCTTCGACCAATGTCACTTGCTTCATCGAACGGTTGACTGACCCTGTCATTTTAGCCATGCAAAGCTTTATCTTGCCCAACCTTCAGGACATTCTCTCGTAAGTCCACAACGAATCCGTAGGCATTCATAATGTCCGTACCAAGGATCACTTCATCGACAATGTCTGTAACGAGCATTTGGTGGCTAAACTCGAGGAGACCTAGACATATCCATACGTCTACCTTTCCTAACACATTGACGGGGACTCCAGTCACAGTTTGTATGGAACAATAGCTAATTTGAGGCTGGCGGTTGCTGACTAAGTCAGGGCGCACAATATATAGGCGGTTCCATTCATTTCAATATTACCGGTATTATACAGTTTGTCAATATTATGTATTTACGTCTTTCATATTTACATCTGTCACTCCACAGTGTTGCTGCCACAGCGATTTCGGTGTTTACGTTATAATTGGTACAATTTATTTTAGGTTTAACCTTTCAGTTTAATCTTGCTTACATAGGTCTGTTTTTAAATCTGGTTGCCTGTTTTGGAGTAAGACTAGTTGCTGCAGTAAATATGCTATTTGTATTGCATTTATTGTACACTGATGTACTGTAGTGAAATGTAAAATGTACATCGCACTTACTGTGGCGCATTGACGATGTTTGCCTTCGTGTAAATAAGACTTGTCTATTCCGATCACTTAGGAAACGATTAGAGATAGGTAGCAGAAGCCGGAAAAACTTTAATAATTCAAGTAATGCAAAATTCCTCTGGTAGTGTTATGAATCTGCTATTGATTTACAGGTTACGAGGATTCATGCATTTAAGATCTCATTTTAAACCAACTAATTAAACAGGTCTTGCAAGAATTTCTAATTCCATAATTTGTGTGAACGTTTTAATAATTACTCTTTCGGATTAATTATAAAGGTGTACATATAGCCGTCTTCTGTCAAAGTGGTGCAGAAGGTTTAGCTCAAGGTCGCGTCAATCCAAATTCACCTCTCTTCGTTTGTGTAGCTGGACAAGGCAAGTGAGTAAAAGTGTGTCAGTCAATGTAAGACGAAGATGAGAACTGAAGCTGCAAAATGAGCTACAGACTTTAAACTCGTTGGGTCTACCCATGAAAATTCCAAATAGGAAGTCGTATTGTAGAGGAAAACACAAGTCTTTACTCTATTATTATTATTATAGACTTTAGAAGGGGTAAAGAAGAAAATGAAGAAGGAGAAATTAAGCGTATTTCGCTGAAAATCAACAAGAAACAAACGCATGTACAGTTCTCTCGTGTTATTTAGATGGCAGTTGCAAACAGGCAAGACCGTGTTCACAACTAAATCAGTCACTACTATTGACAGCTGTAGCTGGTTCGACGCTTCCACGCAGTTTTGTTACAGTCTAGCAGTCAGGAATGAAAACATTATTTATAACGCCACCTTGATTTCATCCTTTAATAAAAGTTTTTTTTTCAGTTTTGGTTTACTTTATTAACAAATACAAATTCATAAATTTATATAGTTTGTTAATTTTAAATTGTTAGATTAATAAGGTTGTTTTAGTGATTATAATCACTAACAGAAATTACACTGTTGCACACCAGTGTATACGGAAAAAATTCCCGACTTCAAACAGTAGGCTATTTGAAAAGATAAGGAACAAAAACAAAGAGGAAATCCCAATTTTACAGGAAAGTGGAGTTTATAAATTAAATTGCAATGAATGTAACAAAGTGTACCTAGGCGAGACAGTAAGGGAATTCGAATGCAGGTTGTCTGACCAAAAAGAGGAGAAGGTAATAGAACAGCAGATTGTTTATATCCAAGACATTTTGTAGAATAGAATCACAAATTTGTTGATCCACTTAAAAACTGTGAGATTTTAAAAGTAGTTAATAATACGGTTGAAAGGAAGGCTTACAGAAGAGTCAGAAATATTGAAGGAAAGAGAGAAAGGGTTAGATAATTTAATGAATATTAAAACTAATTTTGAAAATAAAGAAATATTTTACAATATAATTAAAAAGTAAAAGATAGTGATAGTGGGCGTGTATAGAACATTAGGAATAGAAAGCAAATAACACGCATGGAAGATTTTAGAAATAAGCGACACGGGTGAGTGACCGTGCCTATATGTAGTGATAAGGCTAGATGAAAAGGGTGTTTACCTTCATTGCTGTTTACATTAGAATTATTGAAAGAAAGAGGAAATGGTCTAGAAAATTTTAGTGAATACCAAGACCTATCCCTAAAAGGAAGTTATATTATAACGTAGTTAATAGTAAATGAATGAGAGAGGTTTTAAGGATTGGGTGTAGAAAGGGACACACACACACACACACACACA
Source organism: Magicicada septendecula (assembly GCA_034769895.1). Lineage (NCBI taxonomy): Eukaryota > Metazoa > Arthropoda > Insecta > Hemiptera > Cicadidae > Magicicada > Magicicada septendecula. The sequence goes on along the minus strand of CM068369.1, from coordinate 175,824,766 downwards.
CACACACACACACACACACACACACAGAATGCACTAGAAAGAAAATGAAAAATACCGACACGGGTGACTGACCCCGCCAGTAAGTTAATAGTCAGAAAGTAAGGGCGTTTATCTAAGGATTTGGTCACGAAAATGCGTTGTAGGGCAAGTAGAGGTACAAAGGCATCGTCTCGTTCCATTATTGTACATATTTTCGATCTGATGATGAGCTGTAAAGCTTAAAAGGTCTTAGCGGGAATTTGTCTATAGTAGTGTGCAACACTAATTTCTGTTTCAATTTATTATTAGTTTGGCATTTACGAAGTATACATACTAAACGAGACAGCATTTTGACGCGTCTTTCTGAAAAACTCAAAGATTGCCCAAGATTTTTGTAATTATACCTGTACTCTGTGTGTGTGCGCGCGCGCGCGTGTGTGTTATCTTATGCACACATGCCATCTACAGTTTAAAACCTGGCCATGACCGGCTAAGTACAGTGAAGCAGTAATAATATCAACAGGCAGTGATAACACAACTGAGCAAGCCTATTACATAGGGTATGCTAAAATGAGTTCGTAAAACAACTGGGTTTAAAAACTAGAACAATCCCGTGAAAAACCTCTATTAAAAAAAATTCTATGAGTCATTAGAATGTCATTTATAATAAATTGTCTATGTAGTTGAAAAATAATAATGATTTTCAAACTGATCTTTTCATTAAAAAAGAAAAACAAATTTTAGCTTGCAAAATATATTTAACATTTATTAATCATAAATAAATCTGCACATTCAAAATACATTGCAGTTAATTGTTAGAAAATAGTACAATCTTCTTAGCAGAAACGATGTTTTAATTAAACAGGAAGTAATTATCATAATTAAAAAGTTAAATACACATTTGATTTTCTTTACTTTCTTTTAGGCGACAGTCAACAAATTCCTTGTGTGCCAGTTGCTTGTTCTTAAGATTTTCTTCAATTTTTTGTTTCCCAATGAAATTTAGTTTTACTTACTGAGATAATTTTTTTTCTAACACATCAGTAAACAAGCACTTGAGTGATAAAAGTAAGGACAATTTTTAGATTTTCAAAATAACCTGTCATTTGTTTTTCTTTAATGTAGCGTTGTATTCACAGTGGGCTACGGAATCTATACTGTTGTTAAAACGATTCAGGAAATCAGGGAAGTGGATGCAGTGACAGACAATAATGTAACGAACAGTGAAGCAGTCTTGCTTGGCGTTACTAACCGCTTTTGTAACGATTGACTTGGAGAAAAATTCCGTTCTATCCATCCATGTTCCATTCTAACAGGGAAAGACTGTAACCCCTCTTTTTATTTGTGTTTTATAAATTAATTTTTTTTTTAAGAGGTCACTCGATATTTAAGACTAGGCTGAAGGCCTAGAAGGAAGCATAAAGTGTGCTGGGTCCAGTGAGACGGGACTCACAATTAATACTCTCTATTAACAAGTAATATAACAACCTTTATTGTTGCACAAAATTATAATATCATAAACATAATATTTTCTTTTTTTTAACATTATAAATATCCAAATATTTCCAATATTATTCCAGACATCATAAATATTTTAACATTATTAATATATATAACTATTATTCACTATTTCGAGATCACCTTTATGGAACACTAACACATAATACAACATACATACATACATATAAATCACAGATAGAAGTACATACATAATTTTTTCCTTTTTTCCGGGCCAATGGTCAACCTCTATAATTACATCAAAATACAATAATAATAAATAATAAGCACCCACAATTTATAAGTTTAAATATGCCTTGTGAACAGCCTGTACAATTTTATCAAAAATACAAAATATATAAATTTACAATGCTTGTAAACACCCTGCATAGTTTTATCGAAAATACAATATATAAAGTTAAAGAAAATAATGTGGATTGGCCATAATAACCAGAAAATACAAATTACAAAATTTAAATTGCTTGAAAACAGCCTGTATCGTTTTATGAATAAAGTACAATTTATAAATTTAAAGAACATAACCGGTATTGGCCCGGCCGCTGACATGTTCTACACAGCATCCGAAAAGCAATTAACAATAAAAAGAAACCAATTATGCAGACGGACCACTTATTCCCGAACATAACACACACATTCACCACTGCCTAAGCTAGTATAGACAGAATCCAACAGGAATCAAACACCTGCCACCCCTGACCAATTCAACTATGTTCGTTATAAATAGGTGCAACATTTTCTCTTTTATATTTTAAATTAACATCTCACACACAAGACCTCAATGCCACATGATTCGGTTCAATTTATAAATCATGCGTATGCAAGTTTAAAACACTGTAACATGTTCTAAGTTATAGAATGGCCACGTGCTCACACAGTCAGTAACTCACAGCTCACAAGAGTTACAAAACTTCACACCCCTTTTGACATGGGCAATTACTATTTACTAATTACAATGTATAAGGCTTTTTCAGAGTTTAAATAAATCAAAATATATGCCAAGGAATATACATTAGATTCACACACACGAGGCAGGCATGCTTCAAACATTATCCGTTTACAACTACGCAAATAATGATCAAATACATTTTTTTTTTTCAAGCAATCAATAATATATTTTTTTAATTTAGTTACCGTAGGTCTGTGAGAGTCAACCTATACATGATAGGATAGAATTACATGAAATAACCCAAAATTCAATCCGCCAGAGGAAAGCTGTTCACGCTTTGAAGAAAAACTACCGACTGAAACAAATTTGCAGTGCACCGAGCCGAGGAACACAATTACTCGCTTACACCCACAGATAGCGCTAGCATGCAGGGAGGCAAAACACGGTAATGCAGTACATCGCCAAATAAAAACTTCACCATTCCCAATTATTAATAAATTATAATTTCTTGAATAGTAGCCCGGATTCTTTGAGAAATCGCGGCACAAGACGACACATTCTAGGAAAACTGTTTGGATGGCAGTCCTGTTTACTCACTGCTCTATAACAAACCGACCTGTCCGTCGTGCCGGCGGGCGAGAGACTTCTGTCGGTCGGCCATCATCGCATGGTCTTGTCTCGACGATATATCGAGGCCGCCCTTGTAGAGCTCTCTGGAGTTTCCGTTGGTATTTGGTATTCTGTTGGTTTCGGTGAGTAAACCGCCGATCTAAAGTTGTAGACGCCGAGTCTACCTGGATACACACTACCGAGTAGCCTACGTGGAAAGGTTATCCTTGCAGGTTTGATGTTCACAGGGACATTCAGGCCCACCATGAGGTCTATTCTGTGGTCTCCGTCTGCGTTTGGGTCACGTGAAATTCTTCACCCTCGTAATTGTTTCTGATAATCAGTAGTGCCGTTTGTGTTGCGAAGGCTTCACTAATAGTCTGCTGAATTTTCTGAACACAAAACAAGGACTGTGAAATTACTGAGTACTCAATATAAAAACGAAAAGTTCTGTGTTTTGAATTTTTAGTTTTTTTTCAAGTTCATATTGTAAATATTTTTATTAAAAAAATGTAAAGAAAAAACACCAAAAAGTAATATTTATGGAAGTCTCATTAAAAATATCAACGGTTATAATTTAATTTGTTTACTCTTACATGTAAAATTGTATAATTACATTTGTATCTTCTCACAATAAATCTAATGATGTACCTTGTTTTGAAAAAAAAAACTATAAAAATATGTTAATTACCTTTCGTCACACTTCTTATATATCCAAATTTAGGATAACTCGAGTTTCGACATTGTTATGTCATCATCAGATCCTTAGAATAGTGTTGAAACTACATTTATTGATGTTCACACATCTTGTCAAACGATAAAATGACACACAGGAAGGGACAAAACATACAGGTCCGCAACGTTCGCGAACGTGTGTTTCGCTCCATTTTTATTTTGAATGTTTTAAATGTTTTGAGTGTTTCAATGTTTTTGTCCCTTCGTGTGTGTCATTTTATCGTTTGACAAGATGTGTGAACATCAATAAATGTAGTTTCATCACCATTCTAAGGATCTAATGATAACATAACAATGTCGAAACTCGAGTTATCCTAAATTTGGATATATAAGAAGTGTGACGAAAGGTAATTAACCTATTTTTATAGTCATAACCATTTCTGGAGGCAATAACAATGTTTAAATTGAAAAATAAATAAATTATATTTGTTTTATCTTACAAGAATATACGTATTGCAATGTGACAGGCTGTCACATTATATGTACATGTTGAGCATAAATATTATCAGTTGTTATGGGTGTCCAGGACTATTGAAGAATGTTTGAAATAAAATAATATTGTTAAAAATTAAAATTAATAGGATAAACTAGTAATAAGACAATGTAAAGCCTATGAAAATATAGTTTAATATGTGAGTGAAGTATTGTGTAGTGTGGGTAGCAAATAGAAGTTTATGGAAGTTTATTCGTATGTAATAAAGTATTGTTCTAGAAAATTCAAGAATAAGGAAGTCAATGGACACGTGGCGAGTCCAGAGTGTTTTTCCGAATATAATAGAATGTATAGAAAATACGCCTACGCGCATATAGGCTGTGACGTCATTCTACAGCGCTGCTGCATGTATTGTGCAAGATTATAAAAGCAGTAGTCAGTCTTCATCTGCTGCTGACACACGGGCCCCTTTATGGCGCCACTCAGTCGCACCACTCAGTCGCTCCCGGTTGTTTTGCATGGTTTTAAATTGTACGCTTGCACACGAGCGACTGTGGCAGGCAGAAGCCAGTCCCCGCCACGAGTGGCGAGGATTTGTGGCGTTGGAGTTTGCACACGGGCCACTTTCAGTCGCGCCACAGCAGTGTTCAGAGTAGTCTTAGAGCGAGTCTTCATACAGCACTCAGCGAGAGCAGTCGCGGTGGTCATCGTCCAATCAACATCAATTCCAGGCAGTCCTTGGGGCCCGTGGAGTCGAGATAGCAGTGAGTGTCGGCAGGGAACAACTACGGAGTAAGAGATATTCTACTACCGTTCCTGAGCTTCGTTTTGTTGATCGTGGCGGCTGAAAACGGACACCTAGAGCAAGGCAGTTCCTGGAGGCGGTTGTTGGAACGTGGAACCATGATGACCGATCGCTGGAGGCTAGGATCGAGATCGTCGACCGGGAAGACAATAAAGACAACAGAACAGGGAAGCAAATTTAACTAAATTTGTTTTCAAAGTATAAAGCTTTCAATAGAAAAGGAAAGAACATTGGAACATTTACAATTTACATCACTGTTTATCTAAAAGAGAACATTTATTTCAAGTATATTTTCAAAGAAGATTTTGAACATTGAAAAGTAAATAATTGTTTAAAATAACAAGAGAACATTTTGATATAAATTTGTGTAAAAGAAAGAGACAATAAATGTATGTATTTTCACTAATTGAGCATACTTTTCTGCAAATCTGCTCTGGGCTATAACCTGTTACCTTGCAGTATATATTAAAACCGTTGCAAAAATTTGCCAAAAGCCTTTGTGTATGTATATATGGACCTATATACAAACAATTCTTGCTACAGTCAATTTTTTGATACATAAATTATTTATATATTTTATAGTGCCTTTACCTCAATATGTTTTCTCCTTATTTGGAACATGTTTCGGGAAGCCTTGTATTCCTATTATAGGAATAGGAAGGCTGAAGATGGGAACACAAGGCTTCCCGAAACATGTTCCAAATAAGGAGAAAACATCTTGAGGTAAAGTCAATATAAAATATATATTATATACATCAATAAACAGACTGGAGCAAACAATGTTTGAAATAAATTATTTAATATTTATCACTACGTATTTTCCATTTTTTTGGCCAAAATGGCTGTGGATGGGAAAAATATTTAATACTCAAAACATGTCCCAAGTAAGGAGTCATTATATCTTGCTTATAAAATAGAAATAATTATTAAATATTATATATATATTGTAACCAAACTATTCGTTACGTACAATGTTATTAGGAATAGGTTACTTGTATTTTAAATGTTATGTTGTGTGCACTTAAATTGCTTACACCGCCCGTTGGAAGTGTTAATTTGTAACAAATAAATAATGTAGCGACTAACTCGCACTGGAGTCGTCAATTTGTAATTATTAATATGTTATGTTGAACGGCGAATGGTTTTGTAATTTGCCGCTTGCTCCCACTATGCCGCTCGTTTCCGTGACGTCACTCAACGTTGCCAACTATCGTGGAGTCCGCTGTAATCTGTGAATTTATTTCCTAAATGGAACAGCAATAATAACGACACAAATATAACATCAAACATATATCCTTATAGGAATCCTTTATTCAGAAAAGCACTGGTTAATTGTTTCTTAAATTTGATTATGACAATCACAATTGTGGCGCAAATTATACGTCTTCTTTTTACCAGTTGGTAGTAGTAGCCAACATTCAGTATTTTTTAAGATCAAACGAATGCTTGGTTAATGTTTCTATTAAAAATAAAGTATCTCAGGGCGTATATGGTTCGGGGATTACAATTAAACAAAATATTATTCTATAAATCAAAATACAAGTTTTACAGTTAAAGGATATTACAATGTTAGAGTGTAACGTACACGCAGGCAGTCGTATAGTGGTTACCAGTTCTAATAGGTTATGTCCAGTTTAGGCGTATAATAATTATTATGTAAATCAAAGGTTCTTGTGGTGTTTGCAATGGTGTCAATCTCAAATCGTGTTATTAGTGAGTGTTCTTAGTGTTGGTGTGATATGGTGTCTGTAGTGTTAGTTGATTAGTACTTAAAAGTCGTGTATACAAATGTGGGTGTTGATGCACAATATAATAAGATGTCAAAATCACCAAATCCTCTTCTTTGTATGCTTCCTGGTTGAAGATAGGGCCCACGTCCACTTCAGATCTTCTTCCTGGTTCTTGGGTCTTCTCTTTCATATAATGGTTGTTCTTCTCTTGGTGTAAAAAGTCCGTGTTATGTATTTCTATCTGTATTAATATGTTTGTATCGTTTTTTCACAGTTTATTTTATATTATGTAGGACGTTTTACAAACGCGTCTATCCGCTAAGATCGTTGTCAAAGAAGTCTCATTTTATTTATCCGAATTTTCTGGTTGCTAAGGGTAAACTTGGAATCTGGTTGGTTGATTCGGATATACATTGTCATATACTTTCATTATTTCAGAATCTAAATTTGTTCAAAACCTTCAAATTAACATAACTTTTCTGTACTGAATGGGAATTTAAAACCAATATCAGCATTATTTTGATCTTTACATTTGTGACATTTAGACACTAAACATGCCTACTTTTACTTAAGAACTACAGATGTTACAATTTTGTTATTTGAAATTTTCTTAAATAACTTGAGATGTATTATTTTGTTTCTATATTCGTTGTGTACACTATTAACTATAAATATATTTATCCTTCCACATTTGTTTTACAAAATCCCTAACATTATTATCTGAAATTTACAAAAGTTGGTTTCACCTGGCCTATGTACTGGTGTTGTTTTCATCACCATGTTTAAAACCTTTAACAGTTAAATTATCTTTTAACAATCATAAAAACTGTTTAACACATAACATTATTTTAACAAAACAAAAGATATACTAATCTATTAATTTAAATTCATGCCCACATGGCTATGATTTTACTGAACGTTTGCACAAATAAACTGTTTTTTTTACTCAAACTGTACAATTGTTTGACACTTAGCAATAACATCTTTTTATAGTCTATTTTGCTTTGCCAATCAATTTATCACTGTTTAACACCAGTTTTATGGTTATATTTGTTAACATAAAAAAAATGAAATTAATATCATTTAATTGATATTCTTTTAAAACAACTGTTTCACCTGCTACATACAAAAAACAACACAAATACCATGATAATAAAACAATGTGCTAAAACATAATAACATGCACATTTTTTTTATAAAATAAATTCTACACTAATTAATTAGTCTTTTGTCAGTTAATTCGTTAATTACTCTGACACTGTCTATGTTATGCTTCACATTACTTGTCACTGTGTTTGTCGTTTACCCTATTCACTTAACACTTAATAGGTTGTATTTATAAACATACTTATTGGGTTTTATAGGGTTTTACATTTTTTTGTCATTAAAAGGACTTCACTCTTGTTATAAAAATGTTATTGTGAACAAGTTATTATTTGTTGTTTTCTGGACAATCTTATGAATACTGTTTGTTACAATTAGTTGTATGGTTCATGTATCTATAATCAGGTGTGTTTATATTTTCATTACATCAATTAACTTAATCATTTGCTAATATTTCTTTTACATAATATTACATGTTTGGGCCTATTATCCCTCAATTTGTATTTTGATTATCTTGATATTATGATACTTTGAATGAAACCATTTGTTTCTTTATAGTACTGGTTCATAAGCCGTCTGTCTTTATAATTCTTTATTTGGTCATTATTGAAAGTTCATGTCATAATTGGGGTTGAAAGTATTTTGCATCACTTAGCCTAAATCATTAATTTAGGTACGGTCAGTTGTCTTACTAGTCAGTCTAAAATGGTTAGTCGTTCCTCTTCACTATCATCTTGGAAGATAATGTTCTCCTTGTTAGCTTCTTAACCAAAGTCTTCATTAAATCAGGTACGATATTAAGTTGTTCCAAATGTAATGTTACAATATATATATATAGGATACAATTTGTTAAATTGTTATTAACAGCTCTTTTATATAGACTCTATTTAATCTATGTTTTATGTGTATATAAAAATATGTTATATAAATGAATATAGAAATATAATATAATTATATTATGTAACAAAATAAAATAAAGACAAACTAGAAATATTGGAAAGACGAATTATTAGGAAAATATTAGGCCCACGAAAATCTTCAGAAGTTTGGAAATTAAAAAGTAATAATGAAATATATCAAAATATATAAAATATAACAGAAACAATGTGAAGGAGAAGACTAGTATTTTTTGGGCATTTATATAGAATGGACGACAATAGGTTAACAAAAGAGATCTTCAAGTATCTGTGGGAAAAGAAGTCAACATCAAGTTGGATTAAAGAAGTCAAAAATGATTTAGAAAACATAACATAAACGCAGAAGAAGCAGAAAGAATAGTTTCTTGGGTAAAAATGTTAAGAATCGAAGGAGTTCAGGGTAGGAGAGAGAAAAACGCAGGTTTAAAGTGGACTGAAGACAGGAAGAAGAGACATAGTGAAAAGATGACAGAATATTGGAGTAAAAGAAAAGAACAAGGAATAAAGAATTAAAATTGAATTTGGTCCTCAGATGGCCGATACAAATAGAAAAAAGTATAAAAATTAGAGTAGGCGGTTGTTCAGTATCAACTTGAAAGAAAGCAGTCGGCTTGGTGCGGTCATGTCAAACAGTACAAATTAAAACACTACCGGAAAGAAGTTGCAGTGGGTATTTTCGACCTTGTTCAAGGCGAAAGACCTAAGAACACCTTTACAGAAAGGATTTGTAACAAATAACGTCAATGAGCTTAAGAGACCTGAGAGAAGGCCAGTGGAATGACAGAATGGTACAGACGTTAGAGAACAGACAACGTCGATTGGCGTTGTAACACTTGAAGTATTAAATAGTTTTTACAAGTTTTTCCCCTATAGACTAAAATAATTTTAATCGCGAGGTACAGACAAATGTTATTAGAAGGTAAAATGGCGTTTGAAGTGAAATATTGATCGTTATATTTGAAAAAATAAAATAAAAATGTGTTACCTCATCCAGTTCTCTGATTTCCCGAATCGTGTTAACAACAGTGTAGGTGCCGTAGCCCACTGTGAATACAACTCTACACTGAAAAAAAACGAGTTGTACGGATTATTTCTAAAAAGCTGAGTACGTCTTGACTTTTCATTGTAAACAATATTAATAAGCTAATATGTCGCATATACATATATACACACGTGTGTGTGTGTGTGTGTGTGTGTGTGTGTGTGTGTGTGTGTGTGTGTGTGTGTGTGTGTGTGTGTGTGTGTGTGTGTGTGTGTGTGTGTGTGTACCTGGTTAGTTAAAAGTTATTACATATGTAAAGGTTCTAAACCAGTGGTTCTCGACCGTTTAAGTCTGGGACCCACCTTGAAGGATACTACACTTCATGTGACCCATAACCATGGGCGCCTGCAGAATTACTTGTAGGCGTGTGCGCTCAGTTTATAATCATATTTTTGCTAACATCTAGTACTTTGACCCTTATTTTATGCTTAAACAAAGTATACATAAACATAAAACAAACATATAATAGATTTTTAGACACAGTAAATAAATTTCCGAATGTCCCCTCGGTACCCAGCGGTGGATCGCGCCTAATAGATTGTTCTAATCACAATGGTTTTCGATCCACAGTAACCAAAGTTTCCGTGCACGGTGTCAGGCATTCGCCGTCAACTTATCACTACCATATTACATTACACACCGTTTGTTATATACTGACTAACTGGTTAATTATACTAACTGGTCTTAAAACAATGTTTGAAACGTTTATTTCACTGCAATACAAAAATAACCATAAAAAAATAATCACAGTATTAAAATTAAAATTTCTTAAGTGTATAAAATTACTGAGAAGAAGTAAGTAAGCAGTAAGGAAATTTGCGGAATACTTACGGCAAGAGCCGCTTTGACTACGGAACTCCGGAAATTGGACATTGGTCAAAACATTGATAAGTATAAATAGTCAACTGTACAATAAATTACAAATTTGTGTTGTTAGTCAGTAAAATATTAAAATCTGGTCTTCTTATTTACACAAAATATCACCATTTTTTATTGTAGCCGTTGAAATTAATTTTGCGGATCGAACCGATTAACCGATTAAAATTTGAACTTCGATTAATCAATCAAAACTACTTAGTCAAGTAATAGTCGATTAAAATTAATCGGTTGTTGAAATTTTCTTTTATGAGAAGTTGAAGGTTGTCCACTAAATACCTGAGTTATGTCTTGTCTCTTGAACGAGAGTCCCGTTATTTTAAATCATTTAGTACTACTGGAAGTTCCCAGAAAAACACTGAAAGAGAAAGGGTGGAGTAGTTGCAGTGGTTTTCAAAAGCCAGGTAGCGGCATGTCAGATTTATTCCGTGTACAATAAGATCTACAATAGAAGGCTGAGTCAGGTGCCTACTACTAATTGTCTGAGAGGAGGTGAGTATGCTAAAAATAAGAGTCCCACAAGAGCCTGTACTCTCATCCTAACAATGGGCGACCTATAGTATAGTAAAATTGAAAGTTAAAGGCATATGCGCAGAAACCAATTTATGGATGGACGAGTCTACTTTGAAATTGTGAATGGCGGGAGGGTACCGGAGAATCAGCTGGTATGCAAGTGAAGGTGTCGCCAACTTTGCGTGTGATGTTTTAGTTACCTGTACATTCTTAGTTATTGTGTAACGTACTATCTCAGTCGTGCATTTGTTATTATTATTTCAATTTATTTTTAATTATATCGTTGTTTGAGAGTCACTCATTTTTATTAGTTATTTAATTTTTTAGTTAATTTCTATTGGTAGTTTTTATTTTGTAATTACAGTTACGTATTATTGTAATCATTTGTGTTATCATCCAGTAACGAGATTTGTTAAAATGGATACTTTTTCTTCAACTAGCAAAGGCAGGAAAGTTATCCATAGTCAAGCACGGGAAGTTATAATACACAGTATTTTGTTGTCCAGGATTAAAAGATTCTTGCAATTAAATGAATACGAAGAATGCGTTCCTTTATGTAACGAGAAACTGTAGAGATAGCCGTGTGTAATTAAGGAGTGGAAGTGTACAGTTTGCAAATTCCGTTGCGATAAGAACGGTCAGGAAGGCTATAGTTTTTTACGTCTCAGCAGTACACAATTACAGACCAAACAACACTCAGATATGTTTATAAAACATTCTGATATGTAAAAGAATGTAAATTCTAACATCTCACATCGACTCCTTCCACATAGCCTGTGACGATTTAAAAGGAATTTAAATAGCACAAATAATTTTGAATTAAAATGACATGTGAGAAAATATTGAACTCTTCCCTGTGTACTTATATGCCTGTATCAACTTGTAAAAATCTAGTACGGACATGAAAATTACTCTGTATTGAAGCGAAAGTTAATAATTATGATAATTAAATAAAAAGACGTAATAATAATAAGAAGAAATACCTAACTCAATAAAGAAAATGTAGTATTATTAATAGTAGTTAATTAGTATGATAATAATAATAATAAATTACGAACTACTTTTCTCTCTCCGCGCGAACAGCTCCCTCTCCCTACTAACCGCCGCAAAACCAACCCCAGTCGAGCGAGAATCAGAGACAAGGTAACAGCTTTATCACGTGTCGTGAAGAAAAAGTGTAAATATAAAAAATTAATAACGATGTAACTGAAGGTAATCTTTCGTGGTGACAGACTCCACAAGTAATTGAAATGTGGTGAAAGTAAAACGAGTTATGTAGTTGAAATGTAGTGAAGTAAATAAAAGTAACGAACTTAGCCGACACATCTCTTTATAAAAGGAAACTAAATCTTTAAATTGTAAAGTATGTTCTATCCAAACATTATAGAGTAACATTAGTGCAGTTAAAAGCAAAATGTAAAATGTAAAAAGTGAACACCGTACATCAGGAGTGAAGCAACAACGACAAACTCACGAGCTTCAGGTAACAGCATCCTTTCGTCATGATCGCAGCTAAGAATCTACAAAATAAATGGAGACACCCGAACGACATCGTAGAACTTCTAGGAAACGCAACTGAAAAGTAACAACAAGAGAACCTGCCGCTGATCACATTGTATCAAGGTGAAACCAAACCATTATATTTTTAACAATGGCAACAAAAGCAGTATATTTTTGCAAAGACTTATTCTAATCATGTAAATGTTAACATAGTAGTGTCTGTAATTACAATAATGAAATAGTAATCTGATGATAGTTAAAGGTAAAAGGTAATTCGAAATTTGAGCAAACTAATATTCCAATAGCTTGCATAATGTTGACTTATTGTAGAGCATTATTAAGTTAAAACCCGGATCCGAGGTATTTAATGTAGTTAATAAATATATAAATTTTTATTTTGCTCACCAGAGTAACATGTTAAACAGACATAAGAGCATTCAATCCACAACTTTTGAGTAATTTATTTTTTTTAACGTAATAAAACAAAACAACAATAATATTTAAATTATTATTCAAGAAAATATAATAAAGAGATGTTTTTGCTAAATAACCAGAGAGTGAGTAAATTTGCGTAACCTAATCCTAATTCCTGTTTTACATATTTTCAGATTTGTTGGTAAGAAAAATTGTACTAACATCGGCAGCCGGTTTGATTGAAAGTAACCAAATAAACTGGTTCCCTCTGTTATAATGTCTCAGACAGGAGAGACACTATAAGCCTTTCCCCTCTGACCGTAAGCATTTCGCGCATTTCCATGCCCATAACTTTCGATTTTGCTATAATAGTAACAGTTGGACAGGTGGCGTGTTACAGTGTGTTTATTCAGGTGAGGAAAACTTGTGTTTTTCAAAGAAGCTACTTTTTGTGTGTGTGTGTTTCCTTATACCGTGCGTGAAATCTGTGTTATGGCGTACGAAGACTTACGAGGAAGACTCGGTGGAAGTTTTGGATATAAATTGAACGACAGTGGTAAAGTGACGGACAGGAAAACCGTTTTCTGTAAGCTTTGTGGGAAATCATTTAGCTACAGCGGTAGCACTAGCAGTTTGCAATACCATTTAAAACACGTCCATCCCTTACAAAGTGTTGCTGAATCATCTGTTGTTAATGCAAGTTCATCTCAGTCGAACTTGAATCATTTCATGGTGAAACCAATCTCTTCATTAAAGGAGGCTGAACTAACAAATAAAATTGAGAAAAGGGTAGTAAAAGACAGTCGACCTATCAATATAATTTCGGATGAAGGGCTAAAAGAAGTTTTAAGGGAAGCTGTAGGTAGTAGTTCTTATAATCTTCCATCTAGAGATGTTGTAACTAGACGGATTGAGAAACTTTATGATGTCGAACGATCCAAGCTGCTAGACATACTAAAAGAAACTGAATTTGTTAGCCTAACAGGTGATTTCTGGACATCGATAGCAAATCAAGGTTATTTGGGTGTTAGTGCTCATTGAATTGATTCTAACTGGGCGTTCTGCAGCACTGCGTTAGAAGTGAAACATGTGGTGGAGAAACACAGTGCAGCAAATTGTACGGAAGAATTCGAACAAGTTGTGTCTGACTGGAATCTTCAAAGTAAAGTAGTTGCAATATGTACAGACAAAGCCAGGAATATTGTTCTTGGTGTCGAAAATTCGAAATACGATAATGTTAGGTGCACTTCTCATACCCTGCAATTAAGTCTGAATACAGCAATTGAGAATGCGTCTGTAGATAAACTGCTTTCCAAATGTAGAAAAATTGTGGGTCATTTAAATCAGAGTCCTTATTTAGAAAATCAGCTATGCCAAAAACTGAAAGAACTTAATATTCCGCAGTGCAAACTGAAGCAAGATATAGTCACCCGATGGAATAGTGCATGCCTTATGTTCGAGGCTCTTCTGGAAGCCAAGGAAGGAATTGTAGCTATAATGTCCACCAATCCATGAAACATCATTCCATTAACTGAATTGGAATGGGAAATGACACAAAAAATGTATTAATGTCTTAAACCATGTTTGGAAATACTGTATGTGATTTCCTTGGAGGAAGTAAATACATGACGGCAAGTGTTGTACTACCCGCCATAACTCATTTAAGAGTAAGTCTAAAAATTACCGACACGATCCTGGTTACGTTACACGATTCAAAACAGCTCTGTTAGATGATTTAACGGAAACAGTAAATGCCTGGCCTAAAATAGAAATGTATCAAGAAGCTACTACTCTTGATCCAAGATTTAAATATTTGAAATATCTTCCAAGAGAAGCAAGAGCATTAGTGTGGAACAGAATTTCCAATAAAGTTGTGACCACTGCACAAACAGAAATAAAACAAAATGTGAAGAAAAGAAAACTTGCTTTTGAAGAAGACGATGATGACAAGAGGGAAGAAACAGCTCCGTTAACACCGCTCGCAACAGAGGTTGATGTCTACAGATCGTTGGTAGAACTGGATGATGACTTTGCAGACCCCGTACTGTGGTGGAAACACATTCCATTCAGCTTCCACTTCTTTCATCTGTAGCGACAAAATTGGTCTGCGTTCCATCTACATCGGTTCCGTGCGAACGAGTGTTTAGTGACGCAGGCAATATTGTTACTAAACGTAGAGCAGCCCTTGATCCGGACCATGTGAACACACTCACATGCTTAAAATTCTGGTTGAAGCAGTACTGACTAGGTGAGTCTAATGTTATACCCTATCCTTACTTTCAAATTCATATTTGTCACGTAGTCTCCTGATAACAGTTCATATTATTAAATCTCTTCATACATATTATAGTATTATTATTATTTGAATGTAATCCATGCTAGCTAATATACTGACTATATAAGTTACTTAAAAACAAAAATAAAAAAGTAACAATTAGATACATCTATTAAAATTAAATTTGTAAGCCATTAGTATGATAATTTTTTAATACCCAAACTCGATTAATCGACCAATTAATCGACTAAACATTCTTGATTAATCGAATAAATATTTGATCGATCGACAGCACTAGTTGAAGTATGTACTGGTATGTATTTTCATAGTAACGCACACATTGTTTAAGTTTTTTTAATGTTACCAAGTTTAATACGTGATTAATTTTAGTGCATAATATCATCCCGGCCGTTGCAATTGAAACCTCGGAAATCCTTCTTTGCCCATCGTATAAAGGTGTGCCGCACCGTAGTGGCCTTGCACAGGGAACACACGATCGCGTTGCATCGTCTAAAACTGGCGTTCATCGGACTAAAAGTTCCAACCTTTGACGGAAACAGTCACTGGGCAACGTACCTCTGCCAATTTGAAGCTGCTGCATGTACAAATAATTGGACAGAGAAAAACAAGGCATTCTCACTCGTTCTCGCATTAAAAGGACCTGCGGCAGAATTACTACAGAAAGTGACACCTGACAGCCAAAACACCTATTCCGAATTGATAAAAGCTCTGGAATTACGGTATGGTGACAAACATTTGTGAGATGTGTACTGCATCCAGTTGAGAA
Source organism: Magicicada septendecula (assembly GCA_034769895.1). Lineage (NCBI taxonomy): Eukaryota > Metazoa > Arthropoda > Insecta > Hemiptera > Cicadidae > Magicicada > Magicicada septendecula. The sequence goes on along the minus strand of CM068369.1, from coordinate 175,808,643 downwards.
CAAGGAGAGAGCATTCCTGAGAGAGCCTTCAAGAGTTTGAAGCAAGTATCGACAGACTAATTAGACCTGCCAATCCTGAAGCCCCAGAAGATATTAGAACGAGTTTTGCGATGCAGACATTTACTGCCGGTGTCCGCGATAACGAACTACAGCTAGTGTTATGAATGGCAAGACACCAGAACAGTGCGGACGGCCTGGTACATGCTTTGCAATTTGAGGCCGCCGAATCAGCGTCTCGTTGGACAAGTCATAAAGTGCGCGCTAGAAGATTGCGACGGCACAGACGATGAGGAAGAAGAGAAAGGAACAGAGACTCGACGGTTGGCGCCACAGAATAAAATAAGAAAGGATGGGAGACCGATGTGTTATAGATATGGGACACCTGGACATCTACAACGAGATTGTCGGGTTAGAATTCAGCAGCAGGGAAATGAGCGGTAGTCGGTACAACGGGGTGCTGAGTAACTGGAGGAACGAAGCCCCTAGACAATACGCAATTTCTACACTTCAGAAAAACAGCGGTAGCTTGGTGGTTACCGGATTCGTTCAAGAAAGGCCAACCTCGATTACAGTTGACAGAGGCGCAACTGTTTCTATTGTGCACCTCGACGTGGTGAAAGATCTCAAGCCAATCTGGTGCTCTTGCAGATTGCGAACAGCTACTGGACGGCATGTAAAAGTGTATGCAAAAGCGGAGATACATCTAAGCCTCGGTCAACTTGAGTTTAATCATCCAGTACTTGTTGGAGACATTGTGGATGAAGCAATTCTTGGTGTGGACGTTATGAACGCATACGGATTTATAGTCGACTTCAAAAACAGTGTCTTGAGAATCGGAGGCGAAGAGGTAATGCTATCAACAATCACGACATCAGAAAAATCGATGGACGTCATAAACCAAGTGGCCGTAACTGTTCCGCCAAACTCCGAAAAGATCATCATGGTTAGAACCGAGGTAGATACTAGGGGCAACCAGTGCTCTATATTCGAACCCCAGGTAGTCAGCACACCGGGCATACTAATTGCCAGAAGTTTAGTAAAACCTGACGAAACCGGAAATGTAGCTATTAGAGTGGCGAATATTTTGGATCAAGCTGTCACTTTACACAGAAATACGCTCCTAGGCAAATTGACTCCTGTGGCCTGGGTAGCCGGAATGACGCAACGAAGATCCAGTGCTTCGGATAATTCCAAATTATCAGAGTAACTGCATGAATTATTAAACAGGTCTTCTAACAACCTCTCAAGAGTTGAGGTAAAAGAAGTCAGACGGTTTTAAATGAATTCAAAGTTTCTTTTGTAGTTCGGGGACAGTCACTGAAAAGAAACTCTCTTGAACAACTACCGGGGACACAACACCGATATGCCAACATCCTCGAAAGCCTCCATTATCTAAACAAGAGGAAACGTCTCGGTTACTACAGTATATGTTGACAGAGGAAATAATCGAGACTTCGTCAAGTTGTTGGTGGTGCTAGTAGCGAAGAAGGATGGTGGATTGCGTTTCTGCGTAGACTACCGGAGGCTGAATGACGTGACAAAGAAAGACTGATATCCGTTACTTCGCGTTGACGATACACTAGACACGTTGTCCGGAGCACAGTGGTTTTCCAGATTGGACCTGATAAGTGGATATTGGCAATTGGGTCTTCATCAAGAAGACAAGGGAAAGACCGCTTTCTCGACCCCAAGAGGCTTATTCCAATTTAACGTCATGCCATTTGGACTCTGTAATGCACCGGCAACATTTGAAAGATTGATGGACCTGGTACTCCGAGGCCTGACATGGAAAACTTGCCTTGTTTATTTAGACGATGTCATAGTCATCGGGAAGACTTTCAAAGGCCATTTGGAAGACCTTAAGGAGTTTCTAACTAGAATTCACGGTGCCCCACTGAAGCTGAGCCCAAACAAGTGTTCCCTATTCCAGAAGGATGTACAGTATCTGGGATATCTGGTTTCGGCAGCAGGTGTTAACATGGATCGTAATAAAGTAGACACCGTAAGAGACTGGCCAGTCCCGAAGAGTAAACACAAAGGTCGGAGCTTCCTGCGGTTATGCTCATATTACAGACGTTTTGTGAAAGGTTTTGCTACTATTGCTAAACTACTACATGAGCTAACGGAAAATAAAGAAAACTTCTAGTTGTCGAGAGAGTGTGACCAAGCATTTAGGACTTTGAAAATTATATTATGTTCGCAGCCAATTCTCGCTTTTCCATCTTCCGAAGGCAAGTACATCGTAGACACAGACGCAAGCAATACTGGCCTAGGAGCAGTAAATATTATTTATACCGTTGATAAATAGCGCTGCTTGGGTGTTGATTAAAGTGCGTTTTCAACTTCCAGGTCAACACAGCCAGTAATAATGGTTTATGTAAACGTTTAATGTAATAATTGACGAAGGATCAGTGTTTCCTGCTGCACTTCCTTGTTTGCCAAAAGACTGAAATTCACAGCTTCTCTTATTCTGTTTCTATGTTACAAAAAGGAGTAGATTAACAAGTATAGGCAACCCTAATTTGCCAATTACTAAGTTTTTTCATGTAAGGTAAAAAATTTTACTTATGCTAAAACAATATATAACCTTCAAATTTTTTACTTCACAGGTCAGCATTATTTACTGCAATTACCTAAATTGTTTAGACAATATACAACCTTTAATTTTTACAACAGAGTTCAGCATTATTTACTACAATTACCTAAATATTCTAATTACCTTTTCATTTTTTCTCATTAACAGTCGGCAACATTTTTCTCATTTAGACACCTAAATTTTATTGCACACAAATAAACACAAAGCAACAGTAAAAACAGAATCTAATAATGTACTTTACTGGTCCCTGCCTCTCCCTTAACAGCATGGGGCGATATGTGTCTCTTGCAACCACACATATCCGCCTAACCTAACAAAGATTGGTGGTCGTAGACGAACTGTTGCTTCTTGCAAAATTAAATTTCTTACATTCTCGTAGTACGTAGTTGCCAACGGAATCAGGCAATACTTTTCGTGAAAACAGTCCTCTCTGGTGTTTCAATCTGTGTCTGCGAGCGTGTGCCTTTAAATGCGTCTCAGAATGCCTGTAGTACACTCTGCTCCCTTTAGAGTACATTGAAGTTTCATTTGTGGCTTATATTTCGGTAATTTACTACCACGTCAACAGAAACGTTTATTCAACACACACACACACACACACACACACAAATATATATTCAAACACTTTTTGCTACAGTCTATTTCTTGATGTATGTAACATATTTAATTTTTATATTCTGTTTCCCACAAGATGTGTTTTCCTTATTTGAACATGTTTTGGGACACTTGGTGTTTTAGTACATCTTGTTTTATAAACATCTTGAGGTAAAGATATTATAAATATTAAATATATTATATATATTATGCAACGTTACAAGTATTATAAAATAAATATACTTTTGTCCATGTACCCAACGCAACTATATAGTGTTAAACACCGGCTAGGTCGTAGGATTTTTGTATGTTCATTGCGTGAAGTATAGCCTATGTGGTTGCTCAATACACGTATTGTTTAAAAAGAGAAGTAAGACGTTGATGACATGAAATAGTTAATTAAAACTTAGTAAAATAATCAATCAACGGATTATGAAATATTGGAAAGAAATTATTTGATTATTAAAATTTGAAATTAGAAAATTCGAACTATTCTCTTTCATAAGGTTGCACTCTGAAATCCTAACATATCTTTCCATATTCAGCACATATTAATAATATAGGCCTACAGTTTTGAAGATTTAACATATATGATGAACAAATTATAAATTTATTTTATATTGCTTGGGTGTCTGACTTTGAATCTTTATTAAAATAGCAACTCATTTATAAAAATAATATTAACTTTACAAAAAAAAAATTGAATCGCTGCTATTAATCTTTAATAAAAAATGAACATATACTTCAAGAATATTTATGATTTACAATAGCACACCCAACCTGTAAAATTAAATAGAATAAAATTATTATTTTTAACAACAATTTACATTCTTGGATTTCGTTGTCCATGACGTGTCCGTTACTTAACTAAATATCACTATAATATTGACGACTCGGAACACTAAGTTTTTTATAAGTAAAACGTAAAGGTTTACCTTACAGCCTAAACGCCGGTGAAAGCCGGTTTAGGCTGTAAGGTAAAACTTTACGTTTTTACTTATAAAAAACTTAGTGTTCCGAGTCGTCAATATTATAGTGATATTTAACAATTTACAATTACGTCTTTTACTCTGAATATTGTTAGATTTGTACTTATTGTAAATTTGTATAAATGCTCAATTAGTCTCAGCAATATTCTGAGTTGTATGTTTAATAATATTTATTTATAAATGAGAACACACTTCTTTTGCTGCTCTGAATCATTCAATTTTTATTCCTTAATTCTCTTATTATATTAATTTTCTTTTCTTCTAATAATTAATAGCAAATTTTCCTGTCTTAAAGTTCTTGCTCCATCTAGCTCTCGGATGCATGAAACATTTTTTATCTTAGGATTATAACCAAATTAACAATCGTCTACAGTAAAATTATAAATTCATACAACACGTTTTACGTTAATAACATACATGAAGAAAAAAAATTTAATGTGTAGTAATTAATTGTTGTTTGTGTATGATTGTTTGGATGTGAGTTCTTGTGATTATACAAAAAGAAATCAATTCAGATAATTTTACAAACTTAAAATTACACATTACAAATATAAAACTAATAAAACAATTAAAATAATTATTAATTAGACATTAGAAATACAATTGACAAGAGAAAATATATAAAAAAAATTATTGTCTGTTATATAGATCATAATTCATGAATTCTCAACATGGCACGCTGCTGTCCCCCTTCAGTAACAGTTAAATAAAGCAAGGGACGCCATGTTCCTTGAGTTGTATACACACTACTGAATGTTTAATAAAAATTATGAGTTCTACACTTTTGTTTGTTTAAAATAAGTTGGTGTCACTCACTTTGTATATCATAGATTATGTTTATAAATGTAGTCGCACTAAATCTGTTCGTTATTTAGTTTGTATTGAAGTGTTGTGTAAAACGTTGATAGTTGTCAAGATGGCTTTAGTATTAAAACGGTCTCAGCAAATTCAAAGATGTAGTACTCCATTTTAGGATATTATTTTCAGCTTTCTTTCTTCAGTAATAATGGTCACTAATTACCGTGGTCAGTAATAATGGATTTCGGTGTTCCTAGTTCTGGTATGTACTGATTAATGATTACATCAATTATCTTATTGGTGGTTGCGCGAGTAATGGGATATAATTTTGTAAATTTTGTAAAATGATCGAACATTATTATGATAAATTTATATCTGTGTCGCCCCCCACTGCGAGGAAATGGTCCGCATATATACAGGAATACTTTTTCTAATTTATGTGTTGATGTTATGTTTATCATTACTCCTCCTTTTTTCTCATTGTTACATTTTATTAATTGGCAAATATGAAAAGTTTGGATATAGCTTCCGACACTTTTATTGATATCTTTAATGTACACATGTTCTTCCAACGCTTTGATTACCTTTAGTGCTCCCATGTGTCCATATCGAATGTGGTAGTCCAAGATTAACTCTTTTTCAGTGGTTCTGGGTATTATTAATTTCCAATTATTCTGGTTGAATTTAGTTTTTACAAATAATATGTCGTCATATATACAGTAAAATAGTACTATATTGTCGTCTTCCTCAGTTAATCTTTGTCTGATTTTAATTAATTTTGCATCCGTCTTTTGTTGTTGTTTAATTTCTCTAACAATATCCTCCAAATCAGATCTATTCTTTATTATATGGTATATCTTTGCTAATTCTTATTTTTCTCGTTCAAAAATCTTGTTTTCTAAGTTAATACGAGATAGTCCGTCCGCTGCGATATTTTTCTTTCCTGATATATATTCCCAATTTATATTGTACTTCTGTAATGCTAGTACCCATCTGGTTAACTTACCATGGCTTAATTTACACGTTTTTAGAAACGATATTGACTTATGGTCAGACCTGACCTTTATTGGGTATCTTAAGATGTAAGTTCTGAACTTATTGCACGCAAATACCACACTCAGTAACTTCTTTTCGGTGACATTGTAGTTTCGTTCGCAGTTGTTCAGTACCCTACTGCCAAAACTAATAACCCTGTGGTATCCTTCTTCATCATCCTGATATAATTCCGCTCCAAGACTTACATTACTAGCGTCACAGTTTAAATAGAAAGGTTTACTAAAATCAGGATGGTGTAACATAACGGACTCTAAAAATTTGTCTTTAATTAATTGCAATATTATATCCTGTTTATGTCCCCATGTCCATTTGTCTTTTGATGATAACTGATGTTGGAATTTCGCCGTTAATTCTGAATAATTCCTTTGACATTTAAGATAGTAATTGCATATTCCAAGAACTGATTGCAATTGTCTTTTATTCTTGGGTGTACGAAACTGCTGAATTGCATTTACTTTGTCTGGTGATGGAGAGATATCGGATTTTGATAAAATAAAGACTAAAAATTGGACTACATCTGCGAAAAATTTATATTTCTCAAGTTTCAGAGTGATATTATTGTCAGGTAGCTTTTGTAGCACATGCTCGACTCTATTCCAATGTTCGTCCCAATTTGATGAAGTAATTAGTAAGTCATCGACGTATACGGTTGTGAATTGTAATGCTTCTTGACCTAGTACTTGGTCCATGCATTTAACAAATAAGGCTACGGAATTGATAAGTCCATAGGGTAGTCTTTTGAATTGTTAGTTTCTCCCGTCAAAAATAAATGCCATATATTTACGATTATCAAGGTGCAGTTCTACTTTCCAATATCCGCACACTGCATCCAAAGTGCTAATGAATTTAGTCCCATGAAATTTTTTCAATATTTCCTCAATTTCTCCGGGAAACGTCCGGTCATTAATGATCATTCTGTTAATTTCCCTAGCGTCCAGACAAAGTCGTACCTTCCCATTCTTCGTAGGGATTGCTACTATAGGATTAGTATATGCAGAATGACTGTACTCAATAATGTCATCTGCCATCATTCTATTAATTTCTGTTCTTACTGCTTCCTTTAATGAATAAGCGATATGGTAAGATTTGTAAGATTTCTTATGGAATTCAACGGGTTCTCTGAACTTTAACTTACATTGATAACCTTTGACTTTACCGGGTGCATCCGACAAAATATGCCGATATTTATTATAGATTGATATTAATTTTTCTACCTGTTCTTCACTCAACTTTACTCCTGTCTTTTCTTGTTGAAATTTTTTGATCTCTTCCAAATTACAACGCCATAATTCATTATTGTCATCCTGATATTTGATTCCCTCTTCTGGTATATAATCCCTACAATAATCATCTTCCCTAACATGATAGCTGGCTCGGTTCTGAGGGGCACATTGGCTTCCAATTAACTCAGCCGTCCATACTGTACCATCTGAGGTCAGAGACACCTTCTCTCTTCTCAGGTCAATTATTGCAGAATATTGTCTCAACATATCACCTCCTTTTAGTACATTAAAAGATAGACCGTGTGCTACCAAGAATACCATGGAAATGATTACACCATTGCTTCTTAGGTCTAACAAAACTTGTTTTCTCACTGACTTATTTTGGTGTCCTGTAGCTCCAACCAATATGACATTGGTTCACGGGTAAAGTTGGTAAGATTTTTCTACATTCCTTCTGAATTCTGTCTAATTCTGTGCTATCTATTAGCGATACATTTGCACCAGTATCAATCATTATCTTAGTTGGAATTCCATTTATCTCAGCTGTTATGTAAGAAATTTAATTACTGTGATTTGTGGTGTTGACAGACTCCTCCTCCAGCAAGTGATCTCTGATATTTTTTAAATTATTGTTTTTTATGATCGTTATCGTCTTGTCTGATGTATTATAGTTTTGTCTCAGTCGGTACCCAAAAGATTGGTTCAGTGATGGGCCACTATGAGTTTTCAATGCAGCCTCTTGTTTAAATTGTGGCTTTCTTCATTGGTTCATGTTCCTGCTGAATGGGTTGGTTATTGACATGTGACTCCTGTCTCTCTTCTTGATTGTTATTTAATGCTTCATAGTTATTCATCCTTCTACTGTCTTCGATATTCCTGCTTCTTCTCATACCGTTTCTGTGAAAATAATTATTCTCTTTATTGTTGTCTCTGTTGTAATTTTGATGTCCGTAATTATTTTCGAAGCTTCTGCGTCTTTGATAGTACTCTCTTCTAGGACCTATATTAGTCTCCCTATTATTGGTTCGTATATGGTTTACTCTAGGTCGGTAAGTTCGATTACTATTATTAGTATTGTAACGATACTGTTACAATTTCAAATAAATAAATATATAAATCTGTTAATTTTGGTTTGTGTTAAAAAAATTTGTTTATAAATTTTTTTTAATTATAATTACTTAAAATCAATTAATGAATTATGTTCTGTGGTGTTCCGAAACGTTTGTTAATTGTTTTAATTGTTTTAAGGACTTCTCTGTATTTTTAAATTCTTTTGCCACTTGATAGGATTGTCTCCAATAAAAATCGATTTGTGTATTTTTCTTATTTGGAGGTTATCTTCCTTCAAGGTGGTGAAATTCAGGTAGTTAACTCTATTAAAATTTACTTATTAAGTTAATTATATTTTAAGGAATGAAAAGCTGTTCAATTAAGAAATATATAAGAAATTTTATTAACAATTAATTATCTTTCGACTCTTTATCGATATGTCAATCGATTCTCAGGGGATCGTTAAATCGTACAATTATTTATATAAGGATTCTTTTAGCAGTTATTTTAGGTAAAGTCACAGAAATAAGGGCAAAGTTTATAAAGTATAACATTACAAATATATCACCTTAAAGATTAAAATACAGATATAATAGTTAATATATAATGGTAAGTTAGCAGTTTTGAAAACATTCAGTTGTCAAGGCAGTGTTGCGTTGTATTGTGGGTAATCAATGATGGCTGCTTTTCGTGTACAGTTGGAAGACGGTCTCACCTCGCTGATTTAAAGTTCAATAAAAGATGTTTTCCCTCTGAATTTTGGTCCTTGTGTTGGTGGAGTGTCTCTGGTTCAGTTTTAGTGTTGTATTTTGAAAAATAGTGTAGTAATAAGTAAATCTCACTTTTGTCGGTTAGGCGGATATTTGAACTTTTGTGTGGTGAAGGGTAATTACTGTTTTAATTGTTTTAATGTTATTTTCACTGGTGTTCCGTTCTGTGTAGTGTTAGTTGAATGTCTGTAGGTATTTATTTCACTCGGTTTCCGTTTAAAAATGTGTTTTTACCGAAACTCTCGTTTTTCACTTTAGGCTCAGAAACCATTCGCCATTCCTGTATTAGCAACTAGGTTAAGATTTGCAAATTACTTGGATCGAGTGTATCATTCAACGTTGAATAATCAACTAATTTACTTCCTCCGTCTTCGGTTAAAGTCTTAGCCCAACCAATATTATTCAATACATTTGTTAAGATCCGGCCTGTGTGGACAAAAAAATGTTAGTTCCTGCACGTGTGTAACAAAAAATGTTATGTTTCGTCCCGTAGGACCCTTAAATGTTAGGAAGAATGATGCTTTGTGGTGCTGTTGCCAGGATGCAGAATAATGACGATAGTGGACTGTATTTAATACATTTATTAAGTTGTTGTACACTTAAATCATAGTGCTAAGGTTGGCTATGTCTGATGACATTTTAATTTTGAATGGACCGAGTCGCTTAAGAAAGCTACATGGCAGATGAGGCGCAAATGTGCGACACTCCGACTACATCAAAAATATGTTCAGGCCTAAGGCCTAGATAATTGTCGCGACAACAAGAAAAAAGTGAAAAGACAGAACAAGGTAGCAAACGTTATGACGTCTGCCGCCCGCCAATGCTCGGTGAACTGTGTCGTTGTATAAACATGATAAGCGCAGTTATAGAAACTACAGATTAGCCAACCTATGAATGCGAAAATTACCACATTACTGTCCACAACTGCCGGCAAAAATCAAAAGATTTTTTAATACATTTTAATAACTTATTGTACGAAAACACAGTGTGTTCTTAATAATAGAAGTCAACCTCAATAATTTGTATTGAACTTTGAGATTGAAATGTTAGATAACAGTTATGACATTAACTGTTTAGAGATAAACTTGAGTGATGATAAGAGTTAAGCAGGCCAAGGTCGGCTTGCAACCTGATTTATACATGAGTATAAATGCAAAAATTAGCAATGTATTGCCAATATATATTGTATGTATACAATATAACAATATAAGACATGAAAAATACATAGTTTGACAATGTTTAGTAATGAATAATCGGTGATTCATCAGATGATGGGCCCGATACAAATTGTAATGTTTATGCAAGTCATAATGGTTAGCTTGAACCAGTCAAGGCCAGTTGACATATACAATAGTATTGAATGTAAAATGAACAGACAAAATTATTATAAAATTATACATGTAAAGACATAAATTTAGCATGACGCTTTATAGTTGAACGATGCATGTTATATCTGAAGTTTCAGGAATGTACAATAAATTGTTATGTGAAAACAAATTATACATTGTTGAATGATTGCAACCACAAGTGTAATGACATGTATGTCATAATTAAAGCATGAATAATAATTGTGCAATACGTGATCACAAAATACAATATATAAATATAAATATAAAAATATAGAAATATAGGCGTGGCGTATGGTTATAGACAGTAGATGCAAGTAAAACAATGTGTTTTACATAGATACAAGTTATACATAATAAATACAATAGAAATCGGTTTAGATAATTACAAATACATGAATACAATGCACAATAGCATAAGTGACAATTACAACAAATGTGGTTATACAAAATGTAACACATGTGTTGAACAATTGCGAGAAATAAATTCATAGAGTAATAAAATATCACACATATTGACAAAATGTGCAAGAAAATGCATACATGGTTTGTATAGCTGCAGACCATGCGAATATTATAACAAAATTTTTACATAAGAACAATACCACCAATGACAAGACACATAACCCATTAACAATATCAAAATGTAAGTATGTAGGACATAGTATGTCTCACAAATTATTAATATATAAATACAAAAATAGTAAAGTATACCACCATAACAATATGATAAGCATAGATATAATAACATAGTGCATGGTTGTAAAATTACAAGTCACCTGCGAATTTAGTATAAAAACACGCAATGATGCAAATTAACATAAAAATGTTGTGATGATACATATCACCAATTAAGTTGACCAAATTATAGACAATAAGGTAATGAAAGCCAGTGGCCAAGTGAAATATAGCATTGTGCTAAGTAATTATATTAACCTTGTGTCTAAGCCTCGTCCCGCGCTGGCAACAAACATAGCTTGTGAACTGGTCTCCGAAAAATACCAGTAGGCGTGCGAATGTCTACTACTCTAATTAAGTTGTCTGGGCCGGGAAATGTGGCGGTAAATACACCAAATTTCCACGCTAATGGAGGTAAGTTATCCTCAATCAGTAAAACCAGGTCACCAATGGAAACGTTGTCCTTGGCGAATTTCCATTTGTGACGTTGTTGTAATTGATGTAAGTAGTCGCGAGACCAAGCCTTCCAACTGACTTGGACAAACGTCTGGAGAAGTTGCCAACGTCCAAGACGAGAGATGGGAACGTGAGATAAGTCAGGATCAGGAATCGCCGTTAATGGTGCGCAAATTAAAAAATGGCCAGGTGTAAGTGGCACTGGATCATTTACATCCGATGAAACGGCAAATAATGGACATGAGTTTAGACATGCCTCAATCTGAGACAAGACCGTCGTAAACTCCTCGAAGGTGAGTATAGACTTGCCGACTACGCGGCGCAAATGATACTTTAAACTCTTTATACCGCTCTCCCAAAGACCACCAAAATGAGGTGACGAGGGCGGAATAAATGACCATGTAATACCATGAGAGGTCGTAAAGGATTGGATTGATGAGGTGGCATCCTTATTATGCCGAAGATTTGTAAAGGTCATGTAAAACATTGCGGGCCTTCCTACAGTTCGTGCTATTATCAGAATATAACTGGCTGGGTATGCCCCTACGGGACATGAAACGACGTAAGGCAGCTATAAACGCGTTGGCCGTAAGGTCAGAAACCAATTCCAAATGAATGGCCCTGGTCGCTAAGCAAATGAACAAAGACACATAGGATTTTGACAGAGTCCTAGATTTCTGCCCGACATGACGAATCATGAAGGGACCACCATAATCAACTGCGCAGAATAGAAACGGCCGCGAAGGAGTGACTCTAGGAGATGGCAAAATACCAAGCCTTTGAACCTGATGTTTGGTACTAAACCTGAGACACTTGACGCATCTACTATGAAGTCACTATGAGGCACTATGAGGCACTTGATGGAGCGAATGACTATCTTGGCGTTAATGATCCACCAAAGTTGACGAAGTGAATGATGCACGAGTTGAGCACCAGCGTGGAGTAGACGAATGTGTTCGCGTTCAATAATAAGGCGAGTGATATGAGCCGATGGATGCAAGACAATAGGATGCTTATTGTCTTAAGGTAGTTGCGACTGCTGTAAGCGTCCGCCGACGCGTATGACGCCAAACTCATCAAGAAACGGGTCCAGAGAAGACAACTTACTCCTGATAGGAACAGAAGGCACATTACGAAGAGAATTAAGCTCTGCAGCGGAGTGGATCGACTGGGATTGTTTTATGAAAAAATTAAGAGTGGAATGAATTTCAACGGGGGTAAGAGCGCCCGAAATTTTCTCAGACATGGAGAGTCTAATATTTTTGATGAATCGAAAGCAATAAGCGTATACGCGAGTCAGACGGTGCAACGAAGAAAAGTCCTTTGAAAGATCAATAGATAGGGTAGATATTAGAGAAAGGTTGGGGGTTTGTTTCTCCTCCGCAGTGAATTCAGGAGACAACAGATTAGAAGGTAAAAAAGGTGAAAAAAGATTGGACTCGGAAGATTGAGACAAACAAGCGGGACCATGCCACAAAAGTGAACAATCGCGCAAAACGTCGGGGTGACATCCCCTAGAAATAATGTCAGCAGGATTATGTTGTGACTTGATGTGATGCCACGTGTAGGCTTCAGTAAGACGCTGAATCTCGTCAACACGATTAGCGACTTAGGTCTTCCACCTGGAAGACTGGGCATGAATCCAGTAAAGGGACACCATGGAGTCAGAATACAGGTGAACACTATTGATAAAGGAATGAAGAGCAGGGGTGACCTTGAATAAGAGTCTCGATAACAACAAGCAAGCGCAGAGTCCAATGCGGGGTAATGACACCTGACGTAGGGGGGCCACGCGAGATTTGGAACAGAGAAGGTGACAAGAGGCCGATGGATCTTGATAAATGACTAATGTAAACACAACGTCTATAGCCCCTTTCAGAAGCATCCGAAAATCCATGTAATTCAACTATCTTTGCCTTAGACCTGCAGCGAATAGAAAGTGGGACAGTAATTTTACCGATCAGACATAATTTATTGCATAATGAATGCCAATGCAAGTGTAATTGCCCGGAGATTGGCTCATCCGAAACAAGATTGCACAGCCAGAATTGCTGCATAAACTGTGTGTAAAGGAAAACAATGGGACCGACGAGTCCGAGTGTGTCGTATATACCCGCGATAATCGATAGGATTTTCCTCTTAGAGATGCTTGATTCAACTGGGAATGATTTGATGTCAAACAAAAATGAATCTGTAGAGTATAAATACCCAACGTACGTACATTACCTTGTTTGTTTAATGGGAGTGATAAATTATTATGATCTGCGACCACATTGGGTTCATTTGATGCCCATTTATGCAGAGTAAGGCCGTATTGACTCAACAACGTACCTAAGTCAGTTTTCAGCTTGGTCAGATCAGAAATGGTGTTTGCACCGGTTAACAAATCGTCGACATAGAAATCATTAATTATGGCTGACGCAGCGTCAGGAAAAGAAGCTTCATGATCTTTACCAATCTGATTAAGACAGCGAGTAGCCAAAAACGAAGCACTAGCAGTACCGTATGTTACAGTTCGCAATACAAAATGTTTAAACTGTTCGAGTGGAGAGTTACGCCACAGAATACGTTGATAATGACAATGCTTATGAGATACCAGAATTTGTCGATACATCTTCTCGATGTCGGCGATGAGATCATAGTTGTGCATACGAAATCGCAAAAGAATAGAAAAAAGGCCTTGTTGGACGTTTGTGCCTACCAACAAAATATCATTGAGAGAAAGGCCATTAGTAGTTTTGGACGAGCCGTCAAAAACGACGCGTAGTTTTGTCCTAGAACTAGAATGTTTAAAGACGGCATGGTGAGGCAGATAGTAGGTATTTGAAACCCCGGAATTGATAGAACAATCGTCGACAAGCGTCAGGTGGCCAAGATCCTTATACTCCTGAATAAAGTTTGTGTATTCGCGCGCAAGCTTAGAATCACGCATGAACCGGCGTTCTAAACTCAAGAATCTCGCTTCAGCGTTAGCATAGGACTCACCCAACTGGGGATTGTCAGACTTAAATGGTAGCGGAACAACGAACCTACCCTCATCATTGCGATGAGTGGACTTAACAAAATGTTCCTCACAAGCTGAATCGTTACTAATGGGTGCATTATCAGGGATGGTTTCGGTCTCCCAAAATTTCTCGAGAGACGCCAAAATTTGACTGTCGTTGTTCCTAGCTAGGAACGAAACAGCAGGACCCTTATAACGGCAGTGTTTGGGCAGATTGCCTGCTAGAATTTAGCCTAACTTTGTTTCCTGTATAATAGGAAAGTGAGAACCGCGTACATATTTGTTAGCTAAAATTAAATCTAAATAAATTTGCGCTCCTAAAAGTATGTCGATATCAGCTGATATGTTGAAATGTGGATCGGCGAGAAAAACGTTATCTGTTACATTAAACTGATTTATGTCGAAAGATTGTGCTGGCAGTTTATGAGTTAATGCAGATAAGACCGCGCATGTTGCTTGGAAGCTAAATCTTTGATAGCGAGAAATAATGCCTATAGACGCCACGTTAGTGGCACAACACGAGGCATTTTAATACCTGTAATCGGTATGTTAGATTTAGTCAAGTTAAGCCGTAATTTCTTAGCAAATGATTCCGTACAAAAATTATCTTGTGACCCAGCATCCAATAGAACTCTTGCAGGTTGTCTGTTGCCAGCCCGGTCGATGACAAACACAAGTGCTGTTGATAAGAGAACATTGTTCGTAGACTGTAATTTAAGTGAGCAATAGTTGCTGGTGCTGGCAGAACCTGGTTTTGACACATTATTTATGTGCAGCAATGTATGGTGTCGTTTTCAACAGATCTTACATGATTGTTTGATCTTACAATTAGATGAAAAATGATCTGATCTTAGGCAATTGGTACAGCATTTATGATTTAATATAAATTGCCCTCGTTCTAATGTGCTTAATGCACGAAATTTGTCACACATGTAAATTGGATGACTAGCTTTGCAGCATGAGCATAAATAATTATTTGAAGCTGAGTGATAACTTTTAAATGCAGTGCTGCCAGCAGAGTTTCGTAATTTATGTTTGTCAGATTTATTATTGAATCTTAAAGTTAGCTTGTTGAGCTGCTGTCCGGCATCGATAGGCAATGTATTTCCTAGCAACTGTCTACGTGCGTTTAAAAACTGAGTGAAGCTTTGAAAGTTAGGAAGATTATCGGGGTCTATAGACTCCTTCCATAATTTAAACGTGGTATGGTCCAGTTTTGCTGACAATAATTGTACAGTAATAAGCTCAAATGAATCCACTGACAGTTGCATGGCTGCCAGCGAATTAACTGAAGACGTTATTGTGTTTATGAATTCTGCCAAACTTTGGACAGAGTCCTTAATTGTTGACTTTACTTCAAGCAAATTTTGAATATAATACTTCGCTAGTATGAATTTATTGTCATATCTAGCGGGCAGCAAACTCAACGCTATCGAGTAGTTTAAATAGGTAATGTCTTAATTAGATCTAGCGGCTCATTTTTAAGAGATGAGTACAAATAATGTAATTTCTGCACTGACGTTAAATCAGATCTGGCGTGCACCAAGTCCAGAAATATTGAATAGAAGTGCTGCCATTCTAAGATATTGCCTGTGAAGCAGGGCAAACTTATAGGTTTTAATTACATATTGCTTGTTAATACGGGAGATACAGTCAGAATGTTGAATGTGTCTATTAATTGCAAGATATTGGCTTCTGTTGAATATAACAGCTCTTCAACCTCAACTCGGTCTTCTTGAGCAGCGTTTATGTCTTTAGAAATGAGTTCAATTTCGGACTGTACCTCATCGTATTTTGTTGCCAAACTCTTTAGACTTTCGAGTCTAACCGTTAAAAAATGTTTTGTATTAGTGTTTTTATCAAAGTTAATTATAGCCGAATTAATTCGCACTATGGCGGACTGTAAGCCGCCTCTCTTTCTGACCAACACTTTGAGGCCTTCTTCAGCCATTGTACGCACCTGTTAATGATGTTAATGACGTCGTACCTGGTATGCGATGTCCTGGAGCGTCGAAGCAGTGGAGGAGATGGCAAACACACGGACTGGAGAGATGACTGCTTAATCTGGTGTGTAGACCCTAGCACATGGATGGTCTTGCAGTGGTGTCGTCACGAGGTTCAATGGCGATGAAAGAAATGCTGATTAAGTCCCGACACGGTCGGATCAGCGAATATGCTGAATCGCCCGTGATGGCCAGAAATTGGGGCAGAAAAAATGGTGAAAACCGCTGTAATAAGTTGCAGAAAGTGAATGACGAATCCAGGCCCGGAGCGACCAAAAAAATGTTAAAATCCGGCCCGTGTGGACCCTTAGATGTTATGAAGAATGATGCTTTGTGGTGCTGTTGCCAGGATGCAGAATAATGATGATATTGGACTGTATTTAATACATTTATTAAGTTGTTGTACACTTAAATCAGAGTGCTAAGGTTGGCTATGTCTGATGACATTTTAATTTTGAATGAACCGAGTCGCTTAAGAAAGCTACATGGCAGATGAGGCGCAAATGTGCGACACTCCGACTACATCAAAAAAATGTTAAGGCCTAAGTCCTAGATAATTGTCGCGACAACATGAAAAAAGTGAAAAGACAGAACAAGGCAGAACAAGGTGCTCGGTGAACTGTGTCGTTGTATATACATGATACGCGCAATTACAGAAATACAGATTAGCCAACCTATGAATGCGAAAATTACCACATTACTGTCCAACATTGTTCCAAATTTATTTGCATCCTGTGCATGTGAGAAAGTTACATTATATAACTGATTATATTTTTGTTATTCTTCAAATTTATTAACTAGTAACTACTTAATCTTCTTCTTCAGTTCATTCTGCGTAATTTGATACCAAATAATGCAGTTTTATTAAGTTTTTACCTAAAATGGTATTTTTTACTTCATTTGTAATGGTAATTTTTTAAAAGCACTTCCTGTCCTTTTCTTCCAAATGAAGCCATATTATAAGTTATATTAATGATTATATTAAATCTCAGATTGTAATAAAAGGTTTATCTTCCCTTAATTTCTTGCAATTAGATTAATCGGTTATGTTTTAAAATATTATACAGTAATATATGACTCCCCCCTCCAAATTTTGAGTTTTTACATTTCCATTTTTAACAATAATTCTGGCTATAATTTTACAAAATCTTCCTTACTTATATTTCCAATTACATGACTTTATTACTGATTTACCTTATGTAAATTCTTTCAGTTTAATTGTATTTCTATACTTATTTAATCAAATTTGATGCTGTTTAGTTTTTATCATTTGGCCTAGATTTCTAACAATTTTTACATACAAAGTTTTTTTAAATAATACATATTAATTTATACACTCTCTGACTTTCATTGCTATTGTGACATAAATTGACATTTTCTTATTTTAACAAGTTAACAATTAGTATATGGTTCATACTATTAATACATAATATATAAATCAAATTAACATTTGTCTTTTCAAATCAGACATTTTATACTTACTGATTAATAAAAATACATAAGAAATATTATAAATAATGAATGTTAGATTCTGACATGTTTAAACTTAATTATTTCTAATATCTTATTCTATATAAACAAACATAATTATCCCAATCTTATACTATATTTCTTAAACTAGGTTTGATTATCAGTTTTCATCTGTTTTTTGGTTTTTTGGGGTAATGATACCTTGTCACTTCACTTTTATTATGGCCTGATCTTGTTTTATTTTATTCATTCTAATGAATGTTATTTAAAAAGAGTGGCAGTTATCTACAAAAAACACATGTATTATTGGTCATGATAATACTCTATTTACATTATTCATGAACACAAATTAAAGCACTTTAAAGTTGTAATATTTCATCATCTACTCACTTTGTGAACATCAATATTGAAACATAAGGTTTATTTTCTATAACACTAAAACTTGCACTGTTTCTCTATTTATTAATTGATTTTAATTCTAAGTAGTTATATAGTTCTACTAGAATCAACAAATCTATTTATAGAATATAATGAAGATTTGTTTTTTGATATTATATTATTATCTCACATTGGTTCACTTTTAATTCTTACTCTATACACTTTTTGGCTTACATCTATTGTACATGTGGTTTTTACCTTTGATATCTTGTTATACTTTTATTTATTATTATTATGTTTATTTTGGGGTTTGGTTTTTATTTTATAAGAGCGTTGCTTCTTCTTGTGGATACTGTCTTGTTCTTGTTTCTTCATTGATCCCTTCTGTTCTTCTTGTTTCTTATAAAATTATTTCCTTCATCTTCTTGTGGATTTCATGAGGTTTTATGTTTCTTCCTCACCTACTCTTCTTGTTTCTTACAACATATTTTCTTTTCTTGTTGTGGGCTTAGTCATTTTCTGGGTTTCTTCCTTACCTACTCCTATCCTACCTGGGTATTACCTTTTTTCTCATTTTTAGTTTTTAAATTGGTTTTGATGATTCATCACTCCTTGTAACATTTATTTTACATGAACTTTTATTTTAATCAATGATTGTATTCCACGGTGGTTCTTAATTAATTCTTTATATTATTTTGCTTTCTCGGATTTAACAATGTTATTATTTTATTTTTTATGATCATTTTACCATTCATTTTTATGGGCTTATCTGTCATGCTACAGTATCAACATGATTCTGCCGGTTGTTGTTGTTGTTAATATTACTATTACGATTATTATTATTATTATTAATATTATTATTATTATTATTATTGTTACTACTTCCAATATACTTATCTTTTCTTTTGCGGCTTCGGCGGACCAAGGCGTACCGCGCGGCTTTTTGTGTTAGTGTGACGGTGTATGGCTAGTACTAGGCGCCACCAGCCGCTACTGGCGGTATTCACAGCCAGGAGGCGGCGCTGTTATCTCAGCGTCTACTCAGTTTACCTCACGACGCTGAGTGCACGCCGTACGGAACCTCCGCCGGGAATTGAACCCGGTATCACGAGCGCATCAATCGCTCGCGTTAACCACTACTAGACCACCTGGAGGCTCTTTGCCATTACAGATGTTATCTCTAACTATAATCTGAGTAGTTTCCGACCAGTATTTGGACTGGAATAGTGTTTTAAATTCCTGGAAATCTTGAATGTCGTGTCCGGTTCCAGTCCACCAGTTATCAGTAATGTCCTTGAAGTTCTCATCTAACAGGCTCCTAATAGATCTCCACCTTGTTTCTCGGTGCCTGACGATATTTTCTTCTATTTTTTCCAGGAAATCCATTGGGTTTTCCTTATAGTTCTTGAAGTTAATTACTCCTCTATTATCGGTAGGTTGTACATTAGAGACACTAAACGGCCTACTCCTAATCATCTCTAGCTCTTCTCTGATGTTTACTAATTCTCGTTGAAGAATCTTCTATTTTCTCTTTATTATTAATTATTTGACCTTTAACACTATTCATGTTGGCATAAATGTCTTCAATTCTTTCTCCTATCCTTGCTTGTACTCTTTCTATGTCTTCTTGGGGTTCCTTCTGCAATGATTCCATTCTAATTATATTACCTTCTTCTACATTATTTATTTGTATGTGGACGTCTTCCTTAACTTGCTGTAGTTCCTGATTTGTCTGGTTCCACTTCTCATTAGTCTCTGAAATTTGTTGTCTTAAATTCTTATTATTCTCCTCCATCGGATTTTAAATTTCCCTTCTCATTTGTTCTTCTATATTTTTACTAATTTTTTCATTGTTATTTTATATTTTCTTACTTAGTGTTTCTTTCAATTGCTTATTATCCTCTTTCAATATTTCCATCTTCTTACTTAATTTTTCCTTCAACTGTTGATTATTAGTTTCTATTCTCTTGTGGTTATCTTCTGTCTCCTTTCTTATTTGTCGGTTATCTTCTTTTATTGTTTCCATGTTTTTATTTAATGTTTCACTGGATTTATTGTTATTTTCTTTTATTGTTTCTATTGAGTTATTGGTGTCTCTTATTTTCTGGCTTAATTGTTCAAACATAACCCTCATCATTTCCTGTAGGCTTACACTCTCTGTTTGTGCTGGTCTGTCTGGTTGGCTTTCTTGTGGATCACCTGCTATCACCTCCACTTCAGATGTTGGTTGGGCCTCCGTTTCTACCATATCCATTTCTGCGTCAGTTCTTTTGGTTCTCCTGCACGAAGTTACTCTCCTCGACATTTTTCCTTTTTCTTTTGGACAATAGCCAACTAGGGATATAACTTATAGTGTTATTCAACATTTCTCTATTTATTTTACTCTCCTTTTCCTAGCACTCGAGTTGGTGCGCCAAATATGTTAGATTTGTACTTATTGTAAATGAGTATAAATGCTCAATTAGTCTCCGCAATATTCTGAGTTGTATGTTTAATAATATTTATTTATAAATCAGAACACACTTCTTTTACTGCTCTGAATCATTCAACTTTTATTCCTTAATTCTCTTATTATATTAATTTTCTTTTTTTCTATTACTTAATAGCAAATTTTCCTGTTTTAAGGTTCTTGCTCCATCTAGCTCTCGGATGCATGAAAACATTATTATCTCAGGGTTATAACCAAATTAACAATCTTCTTCAGTAAAATTATAAATTCATACAAGTTTTACGTTAAGAAAATACATGAAGAAAAAAAATTTTAATGTGTAGTAATTAATTGTTTTTTGTGAATGATTGTTTGGATGTGAGTTCTTGTGATTAAACAAAAAGAAATCAATTCAGATAATTTTAAAAACTTAATATTACACATTACAAATATAAAACTAATAAAACAATTAAAATAATTAATAATTAGACATTAGTAATACAATTGACAAGAGAAAATATATAAAAAAAATTATTGTCTATCATATAGCTTATAATTCATGAATTCTCAACATGGCACGCTGCTGTCCCCCTTCAGTAACAGTTAAATAAAGCAAGGGACGCCATATTCCTTGAGTTGTATACACACTACTGAATGTTTAATAAAAATTGTATGAGTTCTACACTTTTGTTTGTTCAAAATAAGTTTGTGTTACTTACTTTGTATATCACAGATTATGTTTATAAATGTAGTAGCACTAAATGTGTTCGTTATTTAGTTTGTATTGAAGTGTTGTGTAAAACATTGATAGTTGTCAAGATGGCTTTAGTATTAAAACGATCTCACCTAATTCAAAGATGTAGTACTCCATTTTAGGATATTATTTTCAGCTTTCCTTCTTCAGCTTGGTCAAATATATATTTTTCGTTAGTTTACTGATATCTCCTATAACGTTACTTGTCTTTATATTATAATTTTCTTCTCTAATATTGTTTGGATTGGCAACTAATTTAGTTTGTTCTTTTTTCATTGAACGCCCACACTAGAAAAAAACCTTTCTTCCTTGTAAAACCAGCTTTAGATTCATTTATAAGAGGTATTGTTTTGTTTGGTGTATTTTTCGGTCTCAGGGCTGTTTATCCGCCTCCAGTAAATACAAGTTTTTATATAACTTATTTTTCCTGATTACTTTTACATAATCCCGTTTATGTTTTTATTTCACATAATTTTGTATTGTTACTCACACTA
Source organism: Magicicada septendecula (assembly GCA_034769895.1). Taxonomy (NCBI): domain Eukaryota; kingdom Metazoa; phylum Arthropoda; class Insecta; order Hemiptera; family Cicadidae; genus Magicicada; species Magicicada septendecula. The sequence goes on along the minus strand of CM068369.1, from coordinate 175,786,556 downwards.
ATGAAGTTGATTTTATTGTTATATGGTCACTTTTATAAAATACATGCCATTCTCACATTTTGGCCATACTAGGTTCACAACCCTTTATATTTTTATCATTGTTTACACTGTGTCATTGCACTGTTTCATTATTATTGTTTACGACTTTTCTATTCACTTATCTCACCTTGTAGGTTTTTCCAACAAACACAATTATGAAAATAATTACCTTGCCTTTACCATAACACTATATATGAGCTAATTAAAAATCCAGTCTTAGGTTAAAGACCTAGCTTGACTTTTAGGCTTGTGTTATACAAATGATTTTGCTTAACTCTAAATACATTTTTTACTGACATACTACAACATCATTATATACAATATTATAATAAAATATACAAAATCACTTTCCTAATCTATTGGGTAATTAGTATGTCAAAGTCACAGTCCAGTCTAGTCCTTTATTATGTCTGTTGTAAAGTTATTTACTGTGTTTGTTTACAAAGCTAATTCCTGTTTTGAATTTATTCATGCATCTGTAAAATGCTTATTTTTTATTCATTGTTTATTGTTTTAGTTATTATAATTCATCCTTATATAATTATTTTTGGTTGTTCTCATTTGATTACTCCTTCTTTATTGCGATCCTCATTCAGTTACATAGTATTTATCTATTTGATTAGTTTTACTATAAATTTTGATGATTAAATTGAATTTCCTTTTTTGTATTAACTCGTGATGCTACAATATTTACATTATTACAGTTAAGTCTTCAAGTCTTAACTATCTTATATTCTGTTCTATATAGGTTCTTTTCACAAATATATAATTGTTCATTTGTCACCTACATAATTTCAAAGTTACCGTTGCGTGTGGTCGTGTGTGTGCGGCCCCTGAACGATGACAATGACGATGATGATGATGATGATGCTGATTCGTCCTTGGTACTCTATTGCCTGTTGTTGATGATGGTCCTGTGTTCCTCCATCAATCGTTATGTATTGCAGATGATGGCGATGATGATGATGACGATTATGATGATGGTGACGACGACGACGACGACGACGACGATGATGATGATGATGATTTCAAGTCGGTCAGCAGACTTCGTGTAAAGATATTTCAGTCTGACTTTACAAAAAATTGCCGAAGGTATTCATAATAGACGGCAAATTGACTTGTCAGATGTTGTTTTTGACATGTAAAATTTTGTCAATTCGAGTGTAGCGTCTTTTTTACTAATCACATTTTAGTCCGTTTTCGCAATCACGTAAACTTTATCTTTAGGCGAGTGGTTGTATTGTCTTCGTTATTTTTCACCCGTCATTTACATATAACAACTAATTACTAGTTAATTGTGGTAGTAATTAACATTAATTAACATGACATATTTATTATTTCACTTGTTTGCAATAATTTTGCATCACCATATGCGTTTAAATACCTTTAATCTAATGGTGTTTTTAGAATTGTGATATGTCTTTGTAACAGGTAAAATACACAATTGATTATTCAATTAATTTAAAATATACCTTATCTGATCCGTCAGCGATCTTGTAGTCTAATATTCCACTACATGTTTCGGGAATTAAATTCCCATCATCAGGTAAAATTTCTTCTTCCTAATATATAAGAGTCGTCGGTGCAATTATTAAAAACACATAAACACACGAACGAATAAATCAAACACAACTGTTAAAAATGACATAACTAAGACACCGTACACACAGCTAACGAAGACAATGCGCACTGCCTGACAGTCACATATCATCTGGACTGATTGCAAAGTTCACTGTTTATCTTTAATACGGTATCATACAACGTGTTCGATCTAAATGAAAGCTGGTCGTTGATCAAATTTCCTTTATGCATTTTGGATGCTTTATAAATTTCAAATTCTTCCAACGCATCCATTAAAACGACCTTTTTTAGTGTCATGCATGGGTACCATATTCTCCGCAAACCCAGTGTTGTTTGATTTTCATTAATTAAATGCAATGCAAATTTAAACTTGGCTGATGTGATGTCCTATTTTGGTAAATGTTCTTTATATCTGTCAATTAATCTCCTCCCCGTTTGGCCGATGTAGAACTTGTCACAGTCATCACATTTCAATTTATATATGCTTGAGCAATTTTCTATTACTTTAGGAGAACTTAACCTGAATATATTTTACAAATTATTGACAGTTCTGAATGAAACATTGATATTTAATTTCTGGAACTCGGTTTTATTACATTAGGGAGCACATTAGTAAATTCGGCTGATACAAATTGCACTTTATCTCTGTCGTTTTTTTATCTTATTCTGCTTATACTTGTGTTTCCGAATCAAATAATCTACCATATCACTTTTGTATCATTTTTTATGGCTACGTATTTGATAATATTAACCTCATTTCAATGGTATTTACGGCTTAAAGGTACAGTCATTAGTCTGTGCACTAATGCATTAAACGGCGCTATTTTTTGTTTGTGAGCATGAAACGAATTAGCATGTATAGTTAAGTCTGTGGTAGTTGGCTTCCTGTATATTTTAAATGTAAATGAGCGATTCTGTTTACGTACAGATAAGTCAAGGAAATTTATACTTTCATTATTTTCCATTTCCATTGTAAATTTAATTTTACTGTTAATTACTCGTACTAACATTTAAATGACTTTACTTCTACCCTGAATATTTCAAGCAATCATATTTTCCGCCTCAGCTGATCTGTGTATAATCACAAGCAGTAGAAGTAACTACTAAATTAATATTTTTCCCTAAGCATTCGGATTTATTCAGTTTAACTCACAACTATGGACCTGTTCTTGAATATTCGTTTCTGTGTGTCTACTAGCGGTTGGTGTCTTCTAGATAGACTTTCTCACTTGATGGGTTTACGGACTGATTTTGTTTATGTGTTAATGATGTTTAAGTACCTTATACTGTACACTGTTTCATCTATAATGCCAAACACAGGAAGACAAGTGGTATTTAAAAATTTAATATAATTTTTGATAAATTGTTAAAATTTGTTGGGTTGACATGAATAAAGCTACTTTATACAACAAGAATATAAACATTCTGTTTGTAAATAATACAACATATTGCAACAGTACAACCATTAACGGTACTGTGCATTGCCAAAATAAATAACAAAAATAAATAAATATGAATTAATAAACATGATTCAGATTGCATAAGCTGGATCGTAGTTAAAAATAGGGAGCTCATAATTCATGCATGGACATGCATTTTCGACACACCTGTCGCTAGCGTTGTGTACACGCGTATTATGTTTATGTGTGTGAAGCCTGTCCGTTCCTGAAATGTAACCAACCCTTTTCAAGTAGAATAGTTGTATGTTTTACTTTAATTATAAGTAAACGATGTACGATAGGGTAAAACAAAAGACACCAAAATGTATAGAACTTAAAGGTGAATAAAGTGTTAAAAGACCATACCGATGTGACGAAAGGTACAATTACTATACGTAAAAAATAAATAGCTTTTTTGTGATTAACATAAAGAATTGTAATTTACGTATAGTAAACATATAAAAATTAGTGAGCGATTGAGCGTCGAGTGATGTGCGACAAACTTCGTAATTCGCGAAGATAGGCGAAAATTTTGAATTGAACCAGAGTGGGAGAAGTGACGCTTCGACAGAATCTGACAGGTTAAATATTGTTCAGACGTGAATTTTTGCACGACCTGACTATAAATACCAGATCGCGCTAATAAAGTTTTTTTTCTTCTCGATTCAACAGTTGCCACAGGAGGCTATGTCAGTCGACGACGCTAATTCACATCTATAGTAAGAGTCACAGGACCAACTAGATGTCCAACCAGAGCAGCAGAGTACATACGATGAGGTCTATGGACACACCGGCCGCATATGATGTGAGGCGAGACGACTATTAAACAATAAATGCAGTGGAACATAACCAGAGGACCAGAAGGACACGGACAACACGACCAGAGGACCAGAAGGACACAGAGGACACGACCAGATGACCAGAAGGACACGGAGAACACGACCAGAGGACCAAAGGAGGATGATTACCACGTCAAACGAGGTGATAAACCATTGTAATTATAGACATTTTAAAGACACTAATTAAAGTTGGAATGAAAGACATTCAACCAGTATTAAAATAAATAAATTGTACATAAATGTAAAATCAGAATAAAAGTAAGAATAATATTTCTTGTATTAAAGTTAGTAATGGAGAGTAACGTAAATGTTAAGAGAAATATTTAATTTTTGCATTAACGTAATTAGTAAAGTCTTGTTGATTATGGAGAATGCATATGCGGTAGAAATTTAAAACAAATTAATATAAAAGAAATCTGAATACAAAAACTCATTATTGAAGCAAATTAATCAGCAATTGCAAAAAAAGATGAGCACACAAAGAGTAAGCCGAGAGCAAAATAAATATTTAGTTCATTAAAATTAGATAATAAGATTTATGTATAACTTGTGTATGTAATTTGTTAGCAATAAGTTTACCACCGTCAGCTCTTTTTGGTGAACCATACTACACCTTGAGCCGTTCAAAGCAAGGGTTAATTTATAAAATTCTAATTAAGCATTGAATCGCTATTAAACTAATATTAATAATTATCGAAATTTTAATTATTACACGTATCTTGTAATTGATATGTTAGGTATAATTTTACTAATAAATAACTGTTAACTCTTGCTTTGGGCAGCGACTCTTATAGTTAATCCCAGGGCGCCAGTAATAAATAAACACAATATTAAATGTTATAACTTGTATGTTTAATAACTTTGCATTTAAATATTACATATAATAATCTTGATTGATTAGTAATATCAACATACTTGTAACTGAAGCATCCATTTTTTAACTCCCATTTCATTTTCTTGATATGACACAGACCCTAAACTTACTCCGCTGGCATCACAATTCAAATAAAAAATCTTACTAAAATCTGGGTGACGTAGCATGACACACTGTAAAAACCTATGTTTCACCTCATTGAAGACTTCCTCATCTTTCTCATTCTACTTCCATTTATTCTTCTGTGCCGCGGTTTCTCAAAGAAACCGGGCGACTGTATAAAAAAAAAAAAAGATTCAGTAATATAAATGGGAATTTACTATTTCACTATGTCAGCTGCGCCGTGTTTTGGCGTTACTGCACGCCCGCGCCATCTGTTAGCGAAAGCAGATAATTGTGTTCCCCGACTCATGCTCTCGTTTGGCGAAATTTAATCATTCGGCGAGCGGGCTCTGCACGGTGAACATCCTATTTCCTCCGGCGGACAGAGTTTGGTTAATTTCGTGTATTTTCTATCCTATCATGCATAGGTAGACGTTTACAGACCTCCGGTAAGTAAACTGCATACATATTATTCAGTTGCTTGTAGAAAGTATAAATTTAAACAATAATTGGCGTAGATGTGAACGGATAAGTTTGATAGGCATGCCTCGTGGCGTGTGACCGTAAGTATGATCATTGTCATATATCTTGATTTGTTTAACCACTGAAACAGCCTTATACATATGTGTTTAGTGAATAGTAATTGCCCGTGTCAAAAGGGGTGTAAAAAGGGGTGTAATTGTGGCGAACTGTGATGAATTGATTGTGACAGCACGTGGCCGTTATAAACTTATAACCTGCCGAAGAATGTTAACTTTGCATACGCATGTGAGGGTGCATTATAAATTATACCAAATAATGAGGCATTGAGGCCTTGTGTGTGAGTTATTAATTTAAAAAAAAGAAAGTTACGCTATTTATAAATTACTCAGTGGAAATGGTCATGGGTGGCAAGTGCTTGATTCCTGTTTGATTTTGTCTATACAGCTTAGGCAGTTGTACATGTGTGTGTTATGTTCGGGAATGAGTTAAATTGTCAGCAAATTAATTACTATTCATGCCTAGGGCTCCAGGACAGACGGAAATTTGATCCGAGTATGGTGGAATTTCCATCCCCATGGAAATATGTGTCTTGAACTCACCATACCTACACAGACTCTCGTTCTCGCCTGCCGGAGGAGAAAAAAATCGTAAAGATGCCACTGTAACCACCCTCTTCATGACCGACTGACTGTACAGCAAGGCAGAAGTTCACCTGGGAACCATCTACATAAAACGAGGTGATATTAATCCAATATTTGCGTAAAGTTGGTCTGAAATAAAACAACTGATATCGTGCGTCAACCATCCACAAAACTCAAGTTCTAATTAATTGACTCACTACCGCATAACACCATTTTAATTGTGCGCGTGCGCTGCTGGACATAATTTTTCATGTAACATTGCTTTGATGGGTAATTAGTCTCGAGATCAATTGTAGGCCCGTTCGCTGCCATGTGACCAACGCGTTTTAATTTTTTTTTATGCTATACATTAATTTTTTTTTACCTTGGTTATGAATGGGTTTGTAGAAGTTTGGGGAGGCTGGTATGGTAGTTCAGTAGGTAGGTGCAGTATGTAACATGTTGATCTGGACCGGCTGGTCCAGCATCTATTATAATCTTGGGTTGTTTTGCTCATAATTATTTTCCTTACTTCATAAAGGGTTGGGAGTTTTCCGTAGTCTGCAGTTAGGTCATGTTACATTTTAAAATCAGGGGTAGTCACCTGTTTGTGCAAATCCATGCAAGTTCCCGGACATGTTACCTTATGTCGGGGGTGGCTCTTGTCCAGCTTTCTTTAACCCTGTCTGGTTTTGGGGGAAGTTTTTTCTAAATTTTTGTAATGGTTAATTGCTTTTTCGGATGCCGTGTGGAACATGTCAGCGGCCGGGCCAATCCAGGTTATTTTCATTAAATTTATAAATTGAATTTTTTGATAAAGCTATACAGGCTGGTTACAGCCAATTTAAATTTATAAATTGTATTTTGATAAATCTATACAGGCTGGCTACAGGCATTTATATTTATAAATTGTATTTTGATAAAATTATACAGGCTGTTTACAGGCATTTAAAATTTATACATTATATTTTCTTATTATTATGGCCAATTGCCTTTGAAGCAAATTTAGTGCTTATTATATTTTCATAAAACTACACAGGCTGGTTACAGGCATTTCAAAGTTATAAATTGTATTTTCATAAATCTATACAGGCTGATTACAGGCATTTCAAATTTATAAATTGATTTTTTTTTATGAAACTCTACAGGCTGTTTACAGGCATTTTGAATTTGTAATTGTATCTATGATTATATGTATCATGTGTGTTCAATTATGTGTAATCGTCTTGGCCCCAATAAAGTTGTTATCTTGTTTGTTAATAGAGAGTATTAATTGCAAGTCCCGTCTCAGTGGACCCAGCGCACTTTATGCTTCCTTCTAGGCCTTCAGACTAGTCTTAAATATCAAGTAGCCTTTTTTTTACAAAAAAAAAAAACAAAACAAAAATTATAAAACTCCCACACAAAATAAAAAGAGGGTTACACTTCTTCCAAATTAAATGCTGATAATGCTGTTAAGTCTGAATAATTGCTTTGGAAATTTCTATAATAGTTGCAGAGACCTAATAAACTTTGCAATTGTTTTACATTTTTTGGAGATGGAAAATTATTTATTGACTGTATTTACCAGGATCCGAAGATATGCCTGTACTTGATACTATAATCCCTAAAAATTTAATTTTGCTGGCTATGAATGTTGATTTACCTAACTTGAGTGTAATTCCATGATCCCCCAATCTGGTAAGTACCCTATCAATCCGATTACAATGTTCTTCCCAACTGCTTGATGCAATTACTAAATCATCGACGTACACCGTAGTAAATTCTAAAATTTCCTTGCCCAATCCTGCGTCAAGGCATTTTATAAATATGGCCACACTATTGACCAGCCCAAAAGGTAGTCGCTTGACTTGATAATTTCTACCATTCACAATGAGACTCACATATTTTCTGCTTTTTGGGCGCAATTCTATTTGCCAATTTCCAGATACAGCATTCAGCATTCCAACTACTAAAAAACTTTACTTATTAAAACGTTTTAAAATTTTGCCTATATTCTCTGGTGACGTCTTATCAGCAATTATCATCTGATTAATTTGACGCGCATCCAAACACAATCTTAAGGACTTATCCTTATTGGGAATGACTACTAACAGGCTAGTGTGTCCTGACTGACTTATTTCAAGTATATCTTCACTAAGCATTTTGTCGATTTCTTCTTGTACTTGCACTTTTAATTTGTAGGGTATTTGGTATGACCTCTTGTTGAAGGTCGCATTCTCTCTTATGGGTAACTTGCACTGCACTCCTATTATCTTGCCAGGTTTATTTGAAAATACTTTGTGATACTTACAATACATTTTCATCAATTCAGTTTTTTCTTCCATGGTTGGTTGACTGTTGTTGCTACAGAATTGTTTAATCTCTTGCATTTTCTCCTCCCATACTGGGTCCTTTACCATTGCTGTCTGTGTTGACTCTCTATTGATTGGATTGTCCTCACATGGGTATTCAAATCTATCCTTTAATGTGGGTTGAATTTACCATTTTCATCACCCCGTCATTTCTATGAATAATTTTGATAGGTACTTTCTGCTTATCGTAGGTAAATACTACTTGGTTTGTTTCTAAATCTATGATTGTTTCATACTTCCGCAGGTTATCGCATCCAACTAGTATTTCTGTTTCTATATTCTTGTATACTACAAATATTAATGGTATCACCCTTCCATTGATCTGGACATTGATCATTACTTGTTTGCGAGCAGTTCGGTTGGCTCGCCCTGTTACGCCCACTATAGTAAATTTGCTCACGGGTAACTCATATATTCTGTTTGCCCTACCTGCGGATGAAGTTATTCCTTTCTCCATTTTCTTCAACTCGTGGTTTTGGTCATACTCATCAACGATATTGCGGCACCGGTATCAATAATAAAATTCTGATTGGTCTCACCATACTGACCTGGAATAGATACTACATCACTCTCGGTTACATTTTTATTACTCCTCTCGTTGTCCATTAAATTCTGGCCTAAACTGGTTATCCAATACAGTGATAGGCTATCTGACTGTGGTTGACCACTGCGCTCACTCACAGCCTTCTTTAGTTTCCCTGATTCTCATTTGAAGTCGCTCTATCTTCTCTTCTTCCTTCATTGTGATTAGCTTCTGGGCGAGAAGGGGAACCATGTTGGTCCCTATGCCTCGGCTGATCATAGTCGTTGCCTCTCCCCCTTTGTCTCTCCTCACTGCGAGAACGTTCAATTTGATTATTCTCCCTCGGGTAACGGCTATTATTAGATCGGTAATCAGAGTTTCGGCGTACAAAATTTGCTCGATAACTGTTTGAAGCTCTATTGCCCTTATAATTATTATTGTTATTATTATTATATGTTCTGTGATTCCGGTTATCGTCTCTCCCGTAGTTTCTTCCACCCTCCCTATCTTGGTATCTTGGAACATTTCTCTGGTCGTTACTTTCCACTAGTTGGTTCCTACCATGGTCTTGTTCTTCCTGATGTAGGTTATTTTGGTTGTCTCTTTTGTATTCACTTGTCTACCACTTCTGTCATAGGCCATTTTCCTCTCATAATCAGTGAGTAATAACGTTATCGCTTCTATAGTGTGCGCCTGATTGGCGAATTGCGCTAAACTCACCGTTTCAGGAAAATGGTGATTCAGGGCTTCCACAACATATCTGTCATCCAAGGGTGGGTCTATATATCTTGCCCTGCAAACATGTGCTAAGAAATATGAGGTCGGTGTTTGTCCTCTGCCTGGCTCGTACCTACCATATACTATTGTCTCCCGTACCCTTCTCTGGATGGATCGTGTCCAATATTTATTCTTATAACTTTCCACAAATTCTTGGTAGCTATTCTGGGTGTTTCTCACGGCATCCTACCAATAGTCCTTCATCTCATGGAATCCTTGGTCTAACATGAGCTTAACTCGCTCCTATCTATTTTCCTTGGTACTCTGCAGATATTCCTGCATTCTGTTTAAATATTCCATAAGATTTCTTATATGGCCTTTCATATGTGGCACCTCATGATTGGTATTCCTGTCTTCTCTGATAACACATGTCTGGTTACCATTCTGTTCCATCTCATTTACCCTTAATACCAATTGTACCACTGTATCCTCTATCTTCGTATTGTTGTTGTTCAACTGATTTTCCATTGATTGAATATTGTGGTTACATCCTGCTTGTGTCTTGTCAATTGTCTTGTCACATATTCCATAACTACCTGCTTATTTTCTACTAATTTCTCTTCCACTGCTTCATTCAGTGACTGACGTTCCGTTTCCATTCTGTCAAATCCGTTTTTCATTGTTTCTATATTCATTTTCACTTCTGCTAATTGCCTGTAGTTCCTTTCCTCATTATTTTGCAATATTAATTCGACTTCAGACTTGACTTCTGCTGGTCTAATGTACCATTCACACCATTTATTTGTTGTTTAATGGTCTCTTTTAACTCGGTGTTCTGTTGATCCACATTATCTGTAACTTCAGTTCTGAATTGGTCTAATTTAGCATTTTGTTGATTAGAATTATCAGTAATCTCAGTCCTGAGTTGGTAAAATTTAGCATTTTGCTGGTCACATTTACTGGTTATTTCAGCATTTAACTGGTTAGAATTATCAGTAACCTCAGTCTTGAGTTGGTGAAATTTATCATTTTGTTGCTCAGAAATAGCCTTAAATGGTTAGAACTAGCCATTATTGCATCCATAATTGCCCTCATATTTATTTGTTCAATTTCCTTAAAGGCCTGTTCTATTTCAGCTTCTTCCTCTTCAGCAATATTCCTTCTTAATTCATACCTTTTCTCCGGTTTGTTAGCCATGTTAAAATATTTCAATTAACTTAATCACAACTAATTTTTAATCTAATTAAAATTAACAAAGTTACTTTACTGCAATATAATTAATTCGGTTTGACACTATTGCCTATTCCTCAATCTATGTTATTTGGTGCTGGCTTAAAAAAAATGTTTGCTTCCACGTTGCGCGCCAAAATTGTGCTGTAATTATCTGTCTGTTTGGTAATTGCCCCTCTGTTTGGGCGATAATTACTCGTTGTCTAATTATTTCAGTATGTGTATAATCTTTAATGTGTTGTTTGTATTAAATATGTGATCATGAAGACTCTATCTCAGGGTAGAAAATTAATACTTCTATTTAGGTTATTTAATATTGTAAGTAATTAATTATTTTCTTTAGTCAGTGCCAAATAATAAGTTAACAAAATTTTAATAAATAATATTGATATAATATACCGTATGAATGCTAATCGTTTGAATACCCGCTCTTCCAAACTGCGCCGGCTTCAATTCTCGTACAGTTGTAGTTCACTTACAATTTGTCAACAGTATAGAGGTCGCTCCGAACAGTGTTAAACTTGTTCATATAATTCGTTCCGCTGTTTGCTAGTAAAATATATTATTTTATCCTCTTCTTTGTATATTTAAGTGTTAATTAATTCTTGGTATTATTATTCGTGTTTTGTAGAAGTTCGTGTGTTACGTATCTTAATTATTTCACTTCGTGTGCGTGAATTGGACGACTAGGCTTCATGCAAGTTTGTTTTTATTCCAATTTGGGATTACAACACCGATCAGTAGTAGATTACCTTTTGATGATGGTACTGTGAATAATTTACATTAAACCTTTAATAACATTCCTCATTACTTATTTTAATTATAATATTCTACAAACTCCGTTACAAATTCAGAATAGGTTAGATTTCTTTGGCCTATTGTCCCAAGATTCTTTACAAGATTAATTTCTTTCCTTTTAAATTACTTTTACAGGTTTCAATTCGTCTTATTAATTTATAATTGGGACAAAGCTCTCTCTCATATGTGTGCAGTATAACACTTATTTTCAGACTTATTTTAAATATTACAGGATCTCTCTCTCTGATGTGTATAAGATTAATTATGAAATTAGACTTTCTACTTTTATTATTTATACAAATTTAATCGTTCTTAATAAAATTTTCAATATGTTACATAAACTCTCACTGAGATGTGTATTCTCTTAATACTAAATTAGACTAAAACAAATTTTTCTTACTATTAAAAAAAAATCATATTTTAACAATTCACATTGGCCTTGGTGATACATCATTAAATTTGTCACATACTTTCATAATACTCTTCTTAAATAACTATGTAATGTTACTAATTATTATTATTATATTTCTCTGACTTTTTACATTACTCATCTTAATTTGTCTCTATTATATTATAATATTATTAATATTTGGTTTTATTTTAATGTTTATCTAATTTTATTATACTATCTTATAGTTGTCATTAATAGTACAACATATATTTTCTTCACTTTGTGCTGTATCATACAATTCCAATACCTTAGATTACCTCTATGTTTATCATTAATAATTAATTAGTTTTTGTTTACAATTTTACTGTTTATCCAAAAATATTACTAAATTTATCCCTATGAGTTTTCTTAAATAACTATTTTATTTTTATGTATTGTTGTCCATTTTTATTATAATATACCCGAGTCGTATGGGTTTTACAAGCCACACGTTGGTTGCGTCAATTTATTACAAACCAAAGACGTACCCGTTAAAGACTTAAGTCGCTGGTGTCTTAATAATAATAAAATAATCTGTTTTATTTTGGTTATTTTGAATCAGTTGGGTTCTTGTAATTACAGGAAAATTAACAAAAGATCTCTAGAAAGTACAAAACTTCACACAAAACATAATTAAATAATATACAGTTCCTTAATAAATTAATTCTTAGGTTATATGGTATGTTTTGGACCAAAGTTGGTGAATTTAGGTTAGCAGTTCGTTTTAAGAAAAGATTGCAATGTCTAATAATTTGATCACCATAAATTAAAAAGTGAATAAAGATATAAACTCTTTGTCACTAGTATATTCATTAATTGAGTTTTTAAATAAAGTTTATTAGTGAGTGAAAAAGTGTCAACATTTCTGAAAACTTTTGATTCAGTGTTTTAAGTAATTAAAAAATGTTACTTTTACTACTCGAAACTAATTCTGATAATTAAGAAATACATATCTAATATAAAAATTTCGTTCACCTGTCACCTTCTAGTGCAGTAATAATAAATTCAGAATATGGAGGATGATTTTATAATTTTATAAAAACTTCTAACCATTATTTTTAAAAAACCAGTAAAAATATATATCGAATAAACGGATTCTTTTTTTAAATTTTACTTATTTTCGTCATAGCCTAAAGTGTACTAATTTAATTATTTGTATAGTATGAGCCATGTACTCCATTAAGATTACCACGATTTATATAATTTTATTACTTATTTCTATTCAGGGCAATAATTGTTTATTGTAAATAGTTCCTACATAATAAAGGTTTAAAACCCAAATACGTTATCTATATAAAATCTTTAATGTCTTTATAGCCTATCTGTTAAACATACTTATTTTCTAATCATATTTATAAAAATATCTATGCGCCCTTCTTTTCTATGGGAATGTATTACCGAATATTTTTTAACAAGCGAAAACTAATAAAGAGACAGTCATCTGTAAAACTTGTTACGTAGGACCTACTTCAAAGACCCACGAGTTCTTTTTTTTTGCGAATCCCACTAGATTTCTGACGACCTCAGTATTAAATTCCTAAAATGTGAGTTCACACTTCATTGCGTCATCAAAAGACTTTTTGCTACATTTTCCTACACATACAAAGAATTTTTATTCTATTTCCACTTTTTATATCAAGAACGACAAAAAAGTAAATATAGTGCCGAAATCTCTGCGTGCAATCATTTAGAGATACATGCTAAAACGGACGTGCTGCCATTGCTCTTCCTAAAAATTAACTTTTCGGTAACCGTGTACACAACTATTGAAATTAATGTATTCCTTCATGATTATCTTTAGTTAAGTTACAAAATTTGTTTCATAATGTAGGGACATTGTGGATGTGCTCACAGGCATTGTGTTCAGATGTGATTAATTGATATTAAGCACTGCATTAATGACTTAGACGATTATCTAAAAAGCAAAATACATAAACAAAATACATTCTTCTAAACGTCCTTCTGTTTTGTTTTTCTATATAATTTAGTTTTCTTTATCTAAAATTGTATTTAAAAATTACTTTAGGAACGAAAACGCAAAGCCTAGAATAAAATTTATGAGAGACGATAAAGAAATTACCATAATGAACAAATATAAGATCTGTTATTTTAAAGTATACTATTTTTAACGTTATATACCTACAACAAAAACATAGTAATAAATATTTTGTTATTTATTACTCTTCTTAAATTAACAAAATCTTCGAATCATGTTTCATAATACTTTTGTTTTCTTAATACTCAAAAGAAATTACCATAATGAACAAATATAAGATCTGTTATTTTAAAGTATACTATTTTTAACGTTATATACCTACAACAAAAACATAGTAATAAATATTTTGTTATTTATTACTCTTCTTAAATTAACAAAATCTTCGAATCATGTTTCATAATACTTTTGTTTTCTTAATACTCAATACGAGTAATTCAGTATTTGCCTAATACAAAAATAATATAGACTGTTAATTAAAATATTACGGTATTCACTATTTGAACACATACAAAGCCATTTGTAGAAATGGATTTTCATAAAGACACTCTAGTTTTTGATAAGAGATGTCTTTAAGTCTCTAAATTTAAAATTTTACAATTACACATTGATTAAGTTTACTATAATTACGTCATAGACGCATAATTATCTATAGGCTAATTAGGCTGATACTGAGCTACGTAAACAGCATACATTGCTGAAACGAAGATTATATAATTGCTGTTTTAAAAAAAAGAAACAAGAATGTACACAAAATTAGTTCTTGATAACTGTTTAAAAAACGCTGAAACAAGTATATTTTTTAAATTCATGCCTGTTGAGGTGTAAAAAAAGGAAAAAGGTAACTTCGATGTACGTAGGCTATATGTCAATAAATTTTCGTCGTGATTAGTACCCTCACCGCATGAACATGTCATACGATGAAGAAATGCCTAATTTAGCAAAGTCTGTCCGAGTGGGTATGTTAACTAAGTAAATGCTCCGACAATAATGGAAGAAAGCAATAATCGTCACCTGTTGCTAATTTATATATTTATGTTATGGGGATAGTAATAAATTACTTAGCAAGACATTCCATAAAAAAACTGTGGAATTGTGAGAAAAGTCATTGACGCATTTTGTGATAATGTTAAGTAATTTTACACTAGATGGAAGTAAATAGAAGTAACCGATGAACTTGATATATATTTCTGCCCGCCTTATTTACTCTTTAGTAAAATAACTAAAAGTGAATGAAAGCAGAAAATCGAAAACGACAAAGCAAAATTTACATGTGTGTGTGTGTGTGTGTTCATAATATTTTAATATTGGGTAAGAAATATCACTTACGTGGTTGTTTGGATGAAAAAAAAGGTAAACGTAAAATTGGCTTACTACAAATATTACACAATAGGCCTATTAACAGTTTCACCTTTCACTTTAAGTAATATCGAAGGATCTATATTTAAATTGTTTAAATCTCTCACTTGTCACTTTCTACACTAGGGTCTCCTAGTAAGGATGCCTAAGATCGTTATACGCATGAGAAGAAGGTGTCGTGTGGACGTGCGCTAATAATAGTATATTTGCCATATGCCTACAAATTAAAATGACTGAAAAATGATTACAAATTAAAATGATTACATAGACCGATTACATTTCACGTACATAACAAAATATATATATATAAACCATTGATAAATTAATATAGTAATATACTTTATAATCCAAAAACGAGTAACAATACAACATACATTATCATTCATGTATAGATTCAAAATTTAATACACCAGTCCTACACAACGATCTTTCCAACGTTTTCTATTGTAATTAACGATTTTATATTACTGATTATATGATTATATATATGATTATAACTGTGTAAAAAACGCACAAGCGGATTTTGAACATTGAGAAACGTTATTCTTCCTTAGATGTAGCACCTGTAGTTGTTATCTCCCGGTTTTCACTACCAACATGAAATATTTTTGTATTACCTGACAAATACTTTTAATCGTGGTTTACTTTAAATTGTAATGTAGGTTACTTAATTTTTTTAACATAATTCTAAAAGCGCCCAATGTCCGAAACGTGTATAAGTGTGTTTACTACTGTCACCGTTCCGGATTATTAAATTTAATCACAAACGAACATGAAAAACACCTCGAAAGCAAAGAAATCTGAACGTTATATAATAAGCTATAACAGTAGGCCTACCATATAATTTTATGCTCTTCAATATGTTTATGTCCTTTTAAGTTAAACGTTTACCAATTTAAAATTGAAATTATGTTCTATGCACTAAATTGTTCTCTTTTATGTGCACACTGGATGAGAGTTTTGCCAGAAATTTTTTCACTCTTTTGTATATAAAACAAATAAATCTTCTGACATATATCCTTTAGTACTTAAAAATTTAAAATTAATTCGCTTTTGTGCGTAATTACATGCGGATTACACCAAAAATTAAAAGTAATGTTAAAAATAATTTGTATAAAATTTTATGTCTTTTGTTTTTTTTTACTCTTTCAGCTATTCCGAACTGGTAGTTTATTATTAAAATTTGCTACATATTTTATTTAAACTATATGAATTTAAATGTTTTCTATCCCCATAACATAAATTTTCCCCTAATAATCTGCAAACGTTTTGTCATGTTATTGTTAAATACAACTGTTAAGCATTAACAGACATCTGTTTTATGAACTACATAAACTGTACGGAATTTACATGAATCGAATTGTAAAATAATGAATATTTTCAAAACAGCAAAATTATTTACATTTTCCTGTTCGTGATATTGTTTGCAATAAACTATTTTCAGTAACATGGATGGAGAATTATTTTGTTTTTCAACAAATATTTACTATGAAATATATAAAATTTTATATTATTACTTTAAAAACTAGTATGTAGAATTAATTTTGTTTTCGTAAATGGCCCATAAGGGTAAATTTATTTTCATAACTATGTTGCTATAACAGTAGTGTCCAGTTTGTAGTCCATATGTCTAGGAAAAGTAATAGTGTAACATTTAGTAAATACCAAGGAAATTTTTATTTCGTGGTTTAATAAAAACAACTTAAGAACTGTACATCAAATTAGGATCATATAATTAAGGACACATGTGTTTACAGTTTTCAAGCCGATGTCGTATTTGGTAATTTCCTGGAAAATAGAAATTATTATATGTTTTAAGATGCAATACACATAGACTTTCTCATGATTAAAACTGATACGTAACATAAAATTATATAAATTTTTAACAACTTTTTATACAACTGGTTTCAATTAGTTTACGTTATTAATATGTTATACCTTTTTTTAACATAGTTTGTTTTATTATAAGAAAATTCTGTCTTCTTGATCAGTTTGTATAGACTCAATTTGATCAATTTTTTACATTTATTACGTCAATATAAACTAGGTTCCTATCTTGGTCTCTGTCACTCTCATACGCAGTCTAAAACCCATATAGCTCTGTGAATACATGAGAGCTTGTCTACACATTAATGTTTGGTTTAGGCTACAGATTTTAATGTATATGCTTGTGTACGCTTTTACGAATTTAATAACCGCAGCATATCCAAGAAACGTAATCTATCAGTCGCTGATACGGAAGAGGGTGCACCCGTACTCTGAATGTATACAATTAAGCAATCACTACACAGCACAGAGCAGCAATTGCAATTAAACTACATACGAACTCCAAGCCACTGCACAACAATCGCAGTAGGCCAATAGTCACGACTACAACTACATCATATCTCACACTACTTTCACCGCCGACGACGATTACATATACCAACAGTAGTAATACTGTGACGTAAAAGCAAATGCTAATCGGAATTAATTACTCAACCTCGTTTAGTTTTCTGTCATGCGGCACGTAAGACACAATAACCAATGCGCGCTACTCTATGTGTAAGTATGAAGAAAGATTATTATGCTACACATAGCGATGAAAGTACCATATCAACGAGTTTACAATGTTACAGAGCTAGATGTAAACTTAAAACATAGGTTGACACCCAAAAATGAGTCAATACAGGCTGTTTAAATATATACTTTTTTATTTAACTTCATTTCAACTACTTACAAACTGTCTAGCAATTTTATTCTAATACATAAGTTAACTGTGTGTCAGATAAACTCCCACTGGACCATTACTCAGTACAGTTATACTTTTTGCATGTGCTGCGAATTACTATGCATATTTAGTTCACTAGTTCAAATGGTTTCTGTCTCTGCAATCGCCGAACGACTCCAGAATTATCAAGCATTTGTAGCAATTCAATGTTTACGTGTTTATGAAGTTCGTATTTATTCGCAACCCGTTTAATCTCGTCAGTAACCGTAGTCATTTTTAGGTCCCGATGGATGTCATAATTTCTTACATACCGTGGTGCATCAACAATGCTGCAAAGAAGAACCATATTTTGAAAAGTCTGATAAATTTTCATATTAGATGTCTTAGTACAACACCAAAGCTGTACACCATACACTCAAACTGGTTTCAAGAATTGTTGTATAACAACAGCTTGTTATGCAGAGACAGCTCACAGTGTCTTCCAAAAGCCACCACATTTTCTTGAAAAATGTTTTTAAATAATAATGCTAACGTTTCTTTTTCTTACACTATTCAACAATGGCACCATTAACAAAGTAAACAATAGAATATGCCAAGAAGTGAAGGTGAATAAAAGAATAAGCTTACATGAAACGGTAATGTACTACATAGCATTAAAAAGACCTGTGGATCACATTGAAAAGTAATTTGTAGGGAAGCTTCATACAGAAATTTAAAAAGAAGCTTTCTTATAAAAATTGCTTTTTTACCATTTATTTATTGTTGATTATATTACAATGTTGTAGCGTGACAGATAAACACATAATAATTAATGGCATTGATCATTGAAATAATATAATATAATAACATTAAATCCGAAGAAAGCATTATAATATAAAGAATTAATTCAGAGCAACCGTGCAGAACAATCATTGTTATTAAAAGTTTAAGTTCGCATAAAAGAAATGTTACTAGTGATGAATCATCAAAACCCAGTTTCATAACCCAAGGTTTAAAAAGAATAACCCAGGAAGGTAAGGAGTAAATAAGGAAGCAACCCAGAGTATTACTAAACCCACAACGAGTATAAGGAATAAATAAAAAAGGAACCCAGAACAAGGCAAGATCCTCCATAAAAGGTGAGGCATTTAAAGAAACCAGAAGAGTAGATGAAGTAACCCCAAGAAACCCGATGACATCCAGAAGAAGATGAAGAACCTACAATTCAAAGACATCAGAAGAAAAGAAGACATCATTGAAGAAAGAAGAAGAAAACAGCATCCAGAAGAAGAAGGAATGCTCTTATAAAAAACACCCATATCCCCATATCCCAAAATAAATAAAAACCACAATAATAAAAAGTATAACGAAGTATTCATGAACAGAAACCATATGTACAATGAAATTAAGAATAAAAGTGTATAGAGTAAGAGTTGCCAGTGGACCAAGGTGAAACAATAATATAATACGCAAAGAACAAATCTTCATTGTAACCCACAAACAAATCTCTTGATGTTAATAAGACTAAATGACCATTTAGAAATAACATCAAGAAGTGTAAAGTAAACCAGTGCTAGTTTGTGTATTGTAAAAAATAAACCTTATGTTTCAACCTTGGCATCCACAAACTGTGTAGATAATGAAAAATACAACTTTTGAATGACTTATAATTTGTACAAGAGGGAATATAATACATGTAATGATATCAAGCTGTCAATCTGTTTGAAATGACATTTATGTAAATGATGAGTAAAAACAGAAGCAGACACAGTATTAAAACACAAAGTGACAGGGTACAATTACCCTAAACCATATTAAAAACAGTTTAAAAACTGAGTAATTAAATTTAATATAATAAATAGTAAATAAGAATATAGGAATAAGGTTTTGTGTATATAGGATAAGGATTTAAAAAAATGTATTAGTGATAAGAACATTTAATAAGTTCAGAACCACTAACATCCTAATTGTAAAATATTTATTACTTGTATTGATGTTAAGGGTTGAATAAGAGGTTTGGATGAAAAAAACATTCTTTGTAAATAATATTTCTGTATTAGTATTAAGCTTTGTTTATAAAAAATGTCTAATTAGTTTGAAGACAACCATTATTTAAAATTATTTCTTATCTGTTTATAGTATTGAAACAGATACTAATTGTTATTATGTTTAATAGAAAAAATTTTTAATTTATATTACAATGTTAAAAAGTCAGAGAGGGTATAACACAGTATGTATTGTTTATATAAAAATTTGTATGAAAAAATTGTTAAGAATCTAGGCAAAATGATGAAAACTAAACCTCATCAAAACTGAGAAACTAAGTACTTAAATACATTTAAACTGAAGGGATTTAGATAACATAAACCAGAAAAGAAGCCATATAATTAGAAATATAACTTAGAAAGATTTTGTAAAATTATAGCCAGGATTATAAATAAAAATGGAAATGACAGAACTCAAAAATTTGGAGAGGGGAGTCATATATTCCAACATAATATTTTAAAACTTAACCAATTCATATAATTGAAAGAAATTAAGGTAATATAAACCTTTTATTACAATATGAGATTAATAATCATAAATATAACTTAAAAATGGCAGAATTTGCATAATGACAGGAAGCTGATTTTGAAAATTTACAAGATACAAAATGAAGGTAAAATTACCAATTTTAGATAAAAAACTTAATAAAACGGCATTATTCTATATAAAAATACGCCGAATGAACTGAAGGATAAAATTAAGTAACAACTAGCTAATAAATTTGAATAATAACCAAAGTTTAAGCAGTTATATAATGTAACTTTAATACATGCACAGGATGCAAAGTAAAATTCGAACAATGTAAGGAATAACATTGCTTTGGCTAAGATTTTAGTCGAAAGTGAAAGAAGTAGATAGTTGATTATTGAACGTTGTACGGGACACTTGACACGAGCAATTAAAACGAGTTAACCTAGTTTCTAGTACCGTAATGGCGAGTCAGTGTATGATACGAATTTGAAAATCGCGAGTGGCGACAAAAAACATTTCACAACATCGACACAGTGACATAAACACTTACAAAGGACTAACTAACATTATAAAGCATCAAAACGACAGTGAAATAACATTTGAAACACCATAAAACAGTATATAACATAACCATCGAATAGTGCCTGATCGACAAAAAGTGAACTGACTTATAAATACACCACTTTTCAAAATACAACACAGAAATTTAACCAGAGACACTACACCAGTGGCGGCGATAAGGCCCCCGCAGACCCCGCGGCGCGGGGGGCCCCGACCCTCTGGGGGGCCCCGCCACTCTGGCCCCTAGAAAAAAATATGAAACGAGCTATAATAGGAAAAAAAGTTTTAATGGGGTCCGACTACCGGCAAATTTGTATTTAAAATACGAAATATACGTTTTATTTAAGTGTATAGACATGCAAAAAAACTACGTTTTCCGAAATGACATTACTGTCTGTAGTTTGTAAGCGAAGCTTATCTTATCTCTTGTGGTGCCCGTACGTCCGTGCGATGAGTCACTCGGCACTGAGGAGACGTAAACAAACACAACACAGTGTAGTTCAGTACTCAGTAGTGCGTCGCATCTCCTGCGCGATAGTACTGTATGCATTCATTTCGTAATTTAGTGCCGTTTAAGTTTAATGACTTAACATTTGATTTTAGTTTTTGTATTTTGTGTAGAGTTAGAGTGTTAGAGACAGAGTTTATAAAATGGAAAGTAAGCGTGAATATTTAAGTGGTGCTACGAAAAGGAAACTGCAAAAACAACGAGAAGAATCTAAAAGTAAACTTTCAAAACTCGACCAGTTTTTAAAAAAATCATCAAAATGTGAAGTTGAACAACCCAAACCCGGGTCAAGTGCAAGTAATGAAAAAGAAACAAAAATCGGACTTGAAGTTGATTGTGACAGTGACAATAAACCTGATTTAAACATTAGTCCGTCGGATACAAGTGATACAACTACGGAAACAAATAAGCAACTGCAACATGAACAAGAAGAGCAACTGCTAGGCATTGAATGTGTTCGCCAGTCCGAAGACATACCTGGACCAGAAAATCAGTTTGAACCAACTGAAGTTATAAGTAATCACGCAAATAAAACTAGTTTAGCAGGCCCTTCCGATCCAAACTGCCAAAGTTTTGAGACAGATATTGCATTCTATAAAAATCAAGCTACAATGACAGACGAGGTGAAAAAGTTAATAACGTTAAGTGAACTTTGTCAGACAAAGGGTCCTTTCCCGAAGGATTCCGTTTCTAAGCGGTCTTTCAGTACAGCATATTATTCTTTCAAAACTGCAGCAGGCCAAATTGTTCACAAGTTTTGGCTTTGTTACTCTCGTAATCTAGATGGAGTCTATTGTTTACCATGTTGGCTTTTCAGCCAAAGTGCTGATGCCCAAAGCTGGCGTGAAGGCGATATTAGAGATTGGAAAGGTCTCAGTAAAATTTAAAGTTCATGAAAGTAGCAATGCTCATTTACAATCTTGTCTCACGTATGCCACTTGGAAAAAGAGTAAAACGGTAGCTGATCAAATTTCCGATGAGCGGAAAAAATGGAAAGATATTTTCATACAGATTGTGGATGTCATTCGAACCATGGCACTGTGTTCATTGCCGTTTCTTGGCCATAGAGAATCATTACATGAAATAAATCCTGAAAGTGGAAATTTTTTGAACATACTTAATTTTAATAATACTTAATTTGAACAAATTTAATTTCTCGCTACGATTCTCTCCTTAGTGCACACTTAGAAAATGAAAAAACCAGATCCACTATGACATTCAAAATGAAATCATTAACTTGCTAGGAAAATCAGTATTGACTGCCTTACTAAAACAGATTCACTCGTCTCCTTTTTTTCTATAATTGTTGATAGCACACAAGACATTTCTAAGATTGACCAAATGAGTGTTGTAATCAGATACATTAACATAGTAGAAGAATCTCCTGGCAATTATAAAACTGTGATTAGTGAGGCCGTTTTGGGATTTCAAGAAATAAAGGATCCCAACAGTGAGGGGTTTCAAAGTAAGATTTTAGACTTTTTGAAAACAAATGAAATTGACATTAGTAAGTGTAGAGGTCAGGGTTATGACGGTGCAGCAACAATGAGCGGGAAATACTCTGGGTTACAGAAAAAGAATTATGGATATAGTCCCAAACGCGGATTACGTACACTGTGCTGCACATAACCTGAACTTGGTGATCAATGATTCAGTATCAAATATTTCTTAAATAAGACAATTTTATGACATAGTACAGAAAGAAAACTTATGTGTTTTTCAGTGAAAGCTTACATAGATGGCAAGAACTTAACACTGCCGTTAAAGAAGACAGCTCTGCCAAAAATCTAACTTTAAAAAAGCTATGTCCAACAAGGTGGTCTTCTAGACACGACTGTCTGTTAGCTTTAAGAAATGATTTCAAAATTGTGATTAAGTGTTTGACAGAAATTATTCTATACAGCTCAAAAAAACCCGAGGCAGAAGAAGCATTAGCAATTAGAAACCAGCTGGAAAACTTTGAATTTATTCTTGTGCTCTGCCTTGAAACTAAGATTTTAGAGAATGTAAATATAACTTCGAAAGCACTACAGAGGTCAACTGTTGACCTAGGCAGAGCGTGGCAGTTTCTAAGCCGCGCTTGTGATGAGTTAAAAGTTTTAAGAAAGGACTTTGCCGGCTTTCTTGCTGGTGCTAAACAGTTGGCCCAGTCATGGGACATAACTTGTAACATGAAAAATAAGCGTAAGCGAGTTGTAAAACGCTTCTTTGTTGAATTATCAGTTGACCATAGAATTGACGACCCAGTGAAATCATTTGAAGTAAAAGTTTTCATTGCAACACTAGATTTTGTAATAGCTCAGCTACAAATGAGATTCGAAGGATTGCGTTGCATTGATGATAAGTTTTCATTCCTGACGCCTCAGAATTTAGTAAACTTCTCACAAGAGACAATAGTGGAGAAAAGTAAGGCTCTGGTAAATGTGTATCCTGGTGACCTTTCCACATCACTGTCTGACCAAGTAATATTCTTCAAAGCTCTGATGGCCAAAGAAATTGTACACAAGAAAAGCATTCGAGAAATGATGAATTTACCGGTTGAAGAAAGCAGCTGCCTTATGAGCTGCCTCCCAGACTTAACTACAGCTTTCCAGCTTTATTTAACCATACCTGTCACAACAGTTACAGCGGAAAGAAGCTTTTCAAAACTTAAATTAATTAAGTCATACTTAAGAAGTGCCATGGCCCAAACTCGGTTGAGTGACTTGGCACTGTTAAGCATTGCGCATGAAGAGACACAGAAAACTAATATCAACGAAGTGGTTGAAAAGTTCTTGGCTATTAACAAAAAAAAAAGACTAGGCTTAAGAAAACAGTGAACTTTGGTTGATCCTCATCTGTAAATATTGTACATTACTTGAGTTCGAGTGTTATTGAATTGGATTAGACTTAAGGAGAACGTGTATAGAGTATATTCAAGAATTTCACAAATTCAATTACAAACTAATTTAAATGTTTGAAAAAAGCTAGAATGTTACTTTGATATTCGTTTTTGAATAATAAATTTTTAACACTCTGTGTGCGGTACTGTTTCATAGTCTGAATTTAGATCTTTGACGTAAAAATAAATAATTCTTTTTATTTTGGTTTTTTTATAGTTTGTATAGAACTTTGTCTATTTAGCAACAATGAATTTTAAGAGTTTGTATACGTGTAAAACATCCTTTGCAAATTGCAAACGCTTTGTGATAGACGAGAAAGTATTCACAAACCATTGTTGTGAAACACACGTAAATAGAAACTCATTTGAGTGTTTTCCCCTATTACGTATACAAAATTTAACCATTTTTATAGGGCCCCCTAATTAGTTTCGCGGGGGAGGGGCCCGTTTCGTTAGCGCCGCCACTGCACTACACCAACATCAGAAGGAAGATTTGCCGACACCAGGACGTGAATTCGGCAAGAAAATATCTTTATTGGAACGTCAAATCTACGAAGGAACGATTGACAACTTCGACGGCGGCCATTTGCTTTTCGTCACCACTCAACTGAACAGCGCCTCCTAGTTTGTCAGCGACATGGTGCGCAATCTATTTATTTATTTATTTTAATCTTTTCAATTGAATATATGTACTTTAGTATTAAGAATTATTCGTGTAACGTTATACTTTTTTAATCTTTGCCCGATTTCTCTGACTTTTCCAATAAATAGCTGTTAAAAGAACCTTATTGTATTTTATATAAAAACTTGTAACATTCGATACCCTGAGAGTCGATTTTAAAATCGACAAGAGTCACAATAAACAAATTGTCAATAAAGTAATTTATACTTTTCATTTTAAAACAGTTCTTTCTTTTCTAAACATAGCAATTTACACATATTATAATTTAAACAATCTACTACGAGAATTTCACCTCATTGAAGGAAGATAACCTCCAAAACTGAAAGTAAACAAAGGTCGATTGTAACTGGAGACAATCCTATAAGTGGTTGGAGTTTCTTCAAAAATACAGAAAGGCTAATAAAATTTTTTAAACAAGTGAGAAACGTTTCGGAACTTCACGAACATCCATTAATTAATTGTTCCTAATTAGTTAATCAATAAAAAAATAAATAAATAAATATTTTTTAATTATAAATCTTTTTTTAAACAAACAATTTTCTTACACGAACACATATTCAATATATTTTGTAACACTACACCAAAACTTAAACACAATACACACGTTTATTTACAAATTGGCTAGCCCAAACAGTGGGGCTCGAGTTTATAAAGAAAAGGAAGACGAGAACAGATTAAAGAATTTGTAACCACACCATTGAGATATTTACAATGTTTAACTAAGAGGGTAATGGAGAGATTTTGTAGCCTTTTTGAAATGTTGTTAATAGACGCGAATTTTACTAAACTGACCTTTATATTAAAATGACACAATTTCATTCTCCCGCAGCAATTTTAATTAGCGCGCCCTCAGACGGAGACAAGGTGGTTACATATTTCCAGCATTTCTACCAAACCATTAGTGCTAAGCTTTTCAGAGTTTGACTAACGTCATATTCAGCGTGTTTTGTTTTATAGTTTCTACCTTCACGTTATTCCCGTGACCTACTTTAACAACGAAATCACGTCACAACAAATGAACGTCAATTACTTAAACCTGTGTAAAGCTGAAGGCACAATAAAGTAATAAATCCAGAGAGATTTCTGTTGAAATTTCAGAAAAGTGCTGAGAAAAGACTCTGCATATAATCATTGAATAGAGGTCGTGTGGACAGTCTTATTAACATAAAATATTGATCAGCTCTGCGAATATCAAAATGACGACTTATGAGTTTCATAAGGCCAAACCGTATAACTGTTTAGTAAAGATTTAATTTTTAAAAAAAATTTACCTGTCCATAGCAAGAATCTTTTGATTAATCTAATCTATTTTGTTACCTTTTATCATCAAATCTACCAAACACTTTTAGAATATATAAATATTTAATAATTAATTAAATCCAATATATTAGATTTTATAAGCCATAATATATACACCCTTGAATTTAACTTTACACAGAACACAAAAGTAGATGAAAGAAATGTTTTAATTACAGGTTTAGCATGAATAGTATAACTGTGGAATTATTACTAAGAACAAAATATCGACAGTAACAATTCTCACTAACACTGCTACACAAATCAAAGAGGTATAACAGTTACCCATTTTATAAAAAAGCCTAAACGCACTACATACAAGAAGTAATAACAGTTAATCCACAAATCAGTAAAAATAAAATGTGAACACTTTGACAGCATTAATCAGTACGAGGTGCACTGATCCTTGTAATACCACTCGCATCTGCCCCTCTTTGTTACAAGGGAAAATTTGTCTTCTATCTTTAATGCAGTTTGTTCTTTTCCAACTCTGTAGAATGATTACGTTTGTTACTTTTGTCACTTAGGAGTTTATATATTTTTCCCAATGCCCTCAATAACGAAACCTGTAGTTGTTTTTTAATGTATGCAGTGTTTGGTTTCGCTTTTACCTTCAGTCAATATTGGTCGCATTGTATTTGTACACTCTCGTTTTCACTTCCAAATATAAAGTTTTATTATTCCAGACAACATGTTTTATGTATTGCGATGTGCTGTTTGATATGTAATTTATGATTTGTACTTTTTTTCCTATCAAAATTTAGCTTGCAGTGATTGTTAGTAGATCACCTAGCACCATTACGCGCTGCGTTAAGAATATTGTACTGTTGTTTATAATTGAATATAACATACAGGAATTTTTAAGGGGGTTGAGTTCCGAAATATTTTAGTTATACTAAAATGATATTCTTAAATAACAGAAATAATTCCTTCTCAACAGAAATTAGCACATCGTCAATACCACTGTTTTCCTGATATTTAAGATGAATCAGTATATTACGTTGACTTTAAAGTTAACTTTAAACATATAAAATATTGAAAAGTGGGTCTTCGACCGATTCTTAAGGAAGAAAGAAAGCTTACATTGTAGTACATTTTTTTAGTGAATATTAATTAGTAAATACTTGAGTGTTTTTTTTTTCAGTTTTTCGAAGAATTAGGTTTTATTGGTAAGCCTAACACTGATAGTGTTAATTATTAATATTTAAATATTATTCTTCCTTAAATTCTTTTACCTGTTTTGCCTAACGTTTTTCAGAAGTTATTACATTTTTCATTAACACGTAACTATTTGTTGCAGAGTAAAATGAGTAATGGGGCTGCCATCCTAACGCTTCTAATTCAGCCTGATGTTTATTTGGGGTATAGTCCGTTAGCTTTTGAAAATCACTTTTTACATCAAGACAGTGATGTACCAGTACCATTTCACCTCCGTTTACAGCCAGAAAAGATTGGATGCCTCTTCCAGAAAGTGTGTCGTTCCGAACTCCATCTTCTCCGCCGTATCTAACGTTGAGGACCAGCTCTACATTATACTTACACGCACGGTTCCCACTTTAGCCAGATCGATGGTACTAAATTTTCTCTTCTCCGCCTTCATCACCGTTGTGGTCTTCGTTCGTATCCCAGGACAGGGAAGAGCACAATACCCC
This sequence comes from Magicicada septendecula, assembly GCA_034769895.1. Lineage (NCBI taxonomy): Eukaryota > Metazoa > Arthropoda > Insecta > Hemiptera > Cicadidae > Magicicada > Magicicada septendecula. Next base: position 175,758,389 of record CM068369.1, on the reverse strand, counting down.
GCTATAGTGCGGAGCAGATAATAAATTACGAAAAAAAAAATTATTTTGTAAAACATTGTACAGGCAGTAAAACCATAAAATAGTTAATTTTTGTAAAGCGTAGAACACAAAGCGTTTCCTTCACGTTTTCTTTATAGCTTGTGGGAAGTATAAAAGAATATTTACGTAAAGCGTTCAGTAAAGCGTATTTTGTAGTGTGACGGAAGCTAATTTTTTATTTACTATACAAAGTGCAAGTTGTAGCTGTTTTATGTATGCAAAATAACAAATCTCAAAGCTTCTCTCTATTTAGAAGAACTCTATTAAAAAAATTTCTTTAGTATAAAGAGAATATATTTTAGCCTACAAATTTTTTTACTTTAATTTTATGCAACTATGAATTATAATAGTAATTTTATAAAATATTTAGGAAAGTTACAAGTACAAGGGACATCAAACTGATTTTATCTTCAAAAGGTTTTAGTTCAGTATATGGTTAGTGAATATAAATTATGTTCTTTTTAGTTAATAAATACTATTGATAACTACAAACAACAACCACAAGATAACTACAAAACAAAGCAGGATTTTGAAGTACGATTAGTTTATGTTTACGGTAAATTTAGAAATTCAAATTACAATTAAGTTTTATAAATATTTCATTAATTTATACTTGAAGCAATAGCGTAGTGGATTTTCATCCACACGTAGTGAGTTTTATGTGGCTACTTGTGTACACAACACAAAGCTTCCTTTTGTCAAAATTTGTCTTCTGCGATTACTTGAAAATTCCTGGCGACGGAAAAATATATTAAGCTATACTTTAGACATGGTAATGAATGCAGAAATTTTAAATTTATTTCTGGTAATCCCGTCACATTAATTAGAATTATAAATAGGTGATAAATAGCCACTTAGATCGACTTTGATTATGCAATAAAATTTAGATTTAAGTCATATTCCGTGGGGTTATTATACTATAGGGCCAAGAGTCTAGGCTATAACATTAACAAGGTTTTCTCCCAGTAAATAAGTGTTTATACTAGCGGTTTCAGTCGTTCGGACAGATTTACCGTTTCAACTCAAACCGTGGAAGGAAGTTTATTTGTAAAACTAGAATTTTGTGTGTCTATTAAATTTCGAGGACAAATCATGAAAGTTTCTGTAGTCCATCTAGAACTTCCAGCGTATGTTGCGATTTATGTAGAGATAGCACTACATAAAAGCATATTTTATTAAATATTACTTTAGTTTCCTGGTACCTTGCCTCTTTTAATAATATAACTCGATACTCCTCGATTTTCCTTGTTCCTACAGACATTTTTCTCTAAATTAACTTTGAAAAATTATACCTGATATGGTATAATTTAAACCTAGAGTTTTATTAAATTTTTAGTAAAATTAAGTACTATTTGAATAAAGATGTCAACAATTTCCAATGTTACTTAGATCCACCGTGTATATTTCTTACCGATGCTTGTTTAAATATTGTTATTTCATTTATAATTAAATATGATTTGGGTGGTGTGAGCAAATACGTAAACCACGCTACGTAATTATAATTATTTTTAATTTTAAGTATTATAACGAACGTATATAAAGAGGATAGATACCACAATAAAAATGTTTATTTCTTACTCATCTATTTCTAACAATTAACAAAATTCCCGAGAAGAAGTATTTAATTGCAACCCTCATTCCCTGATCAAAAGGCATGGAGTTTCCTGCGCTGGGTATGTAATTGTGTTATACTTTTAATATACGTGACAGATTTATAGAATTGTGTTTAATATTTATAAGTCCCAAGACATTCAATAATAAAATGTTGACAATTTACAAATGTTTAGGTTATAAAAAGGTTTCTACTCGAAATCACAAATTTAGCTGACCTTTATTAACTTATGAGGAACTGAACAAAAAATGACATAATACCTTTCCATTAAGCTATTATTAGACGACAATAATGTAAGAATATTCTTTACGATCATGGCCCCTTACAGTACAATTTGGTTTTCAAATAGGTTTTCCTCATTGCTGACAAACAAATATAATTTATTGCGATGTACAGGTGTCTCATGGAATAAGTAGTCGGTAAACCACGTATTGGAATTCTGTCGAGATTATTAGTTACATAACTACAAAATTGCACTATTATGACTTGATACAGTTTGTGAAAGAAAAAACAAATTACTCTGTCTCTGTTGACCTCACTACAAATTATATAAATTTTCTCTCTTATAATCTAATAGGCATAAATCAAAATGTTTTTAGTTTTTTTGTCTCTTTAGATTATAAGTTTATTAAAGTTTATAACAAAAAATAAAGTCACTTTCCTTGTATGACGAATGTAGACCGAGATGTTGATGATCCAGTCTGGAATACAGCATTGGGTCGTTCAATTAGGATATAGGTTTAAATTGCTTCGCTCTGGACAGATGTAATTTCCTCCAGGTGTCCGGCGTTCAGGGTCGTTCTCAGGTTAAACGATTCTATAAATTGCAGTTAATTAATTTTTCATCGCCATATTATTTTTAATATAATTTTGTGTATTTCGCTTACACAATCCAGTTGACTGGATACGAAATCCAGTGTCTTTGATTTCTATACGGATATCTTCATCTTTCCTGGATTAGCACTAGTTAAACATTTACGCTGTCAGCAACTAGCGTACTTTCTAACTTGTATTCGTACGCCTTAGTAGACCTAGCGTCTAGACTAGAGCAATACGTCCGCACGTTTTCGAGTTCATCGAGACACTGTCTATCTCACAAGAAATCAGAATTCGACTCAAAATTTGCCCTATTTCTCGTACGTTTATTCGTTAATTTGTAACACTTCTCTGCGTCTGAAGCCAATATAAAATTATTCTTGTATGAAACTGTTTGAAAGTAATGCACGGCTTATCAAAAAAATAGTATAATTTTACAACTCATCTAAAGAGTCATAACTTATCTAAAGGTTTACAAAATTCTTTGTTAAAAAACTTATAAATTACTAACAAATACTGACATTCGGTAGGTCTCTTCATTAGGCGTAATATGGTACAAGTCTCATTTCAAAACTCAACTTATAACAAAAGTTATTCGCTTTATTACGTTTGATTATTATTATTATCCCGTAAAATAATTAGATATTCTTGCACACGAGCACTTACCACACGCCTACGCATCATTTCGCACCATTTAACAACACTAATAATTTTTGTTACTGTCAAAAATACAACGAACAATTTTAACATGTCTCTTATCGACAAACATACAATGTTCAAACCTCAGTCTTTACTTATAAAAATTTTCATTTCAACATGCAAGCATACACTTTGAATCCCAGTAATAATTTATATGCATATTCTACTCATTCCAATATATATTGACATACATAATAATAGTACAAACTACTTACGTGACATGTTAAGAAATCATTTTAACCAACCAACTATCGTAAGTGTAATCATTACAGTTATGACGCACATAATTATTCACGTTCACTAAATTTTCTTATAATTTAGGCTACTTTGTATTGTTTGAAAAAAAGGTATAATAATAATTGTAATAAAATTTTTTATTTGGTTTTGGGGCCTTGCCAACTATGGTCTCTAGCCCAACGACTGTCGACTAGTACTGTCGCTAAAATATATATGTTTCGTTTTCAGATACATTTGACTTCGTTTTCGACGCAGTGTCGAAAGCCGTACACAAAGGCACAAAATAATCTTTGCAGAGCCGGTGCAGTAAACTTGCTTCTTTTAAAAAGAATATAGTTTAGTCGTTTGAGAGTACACCACCTATCTATAATCCACGAGATGGCACTGGTCCCATGTACAGGCGCAACAAAATTCCTTGTCTGCTCTCCAGGTAATCTACGAGATAACTCATCTATATGCATTATCTCTGTTAAGTGTCTGTTGAAAGTTGAGCCTAATAATTTTATTTCAATTTTACAGTCCACCTGAACACCTTTTATAGTTAGCATTTGTTGGCTTCCTCACTTTCGACAGAAATAGGCACACGTCTCCTTAATGCCGAAAAAGAGTAACCCTTGCTGTTGGCATTTTCAATCAACGTGTCAATAGCAATTTGCTTTTTACGTTTGTTCAATGCCGTTGCTTTCGTCAAGTACAACAGTGCAAAACTGTCAACGTAGAAGCAGTTTCCAACTGGTATTTCTATAACCTCAAAGATCCCGTTAATTAGCCATATTAAAAAGCGTGCCGTTCAACGGAGATTCGTTTAGTACTTCATTTTCCAGCTCGTGTGGGGCCGACAGTAGTTGCTGCCACTAACACGAAAAGTTCTGTTCCTGAGAACACTAGAGATTAATTTTGGATAGATTAATTCCAAACCGCAAGTCATGTACCTGTTTCATGTAGTTGTATTTCCATGTTTTATCAAATACTTTCCCAAAGTCGAAAAGTTCACATACACCTACCACGTGTTTCCTTTGGTATAACTGTTTTGAACTGCGTTCTCCAGCTATACCAGTTGATCAGAAGTAAAATGGTGCTATCGGTACTCACAATGGTGTGGTCAGTAGGCTGTATGTTCCAAGATAGCTATTGGGCTGGTCGCTAACCTTGTTCTCCATCAATTTTTTCTAACAGGACGTCAAATATACTGGACGCTAGTTCCCTGCTACGGGTAAGAATCACTTCTTTCCATCATTTATAATAGTCAACTTGCGCCAAAATAATGTTGCAAATTGCTAGTGGTGTGGCCGTAGATACACCCAGCAGTTTAGGTATAGTGCTGTAAGAAACGTAGTCCGGCCCGTCTGCAGAATCGCCTATAGCGCGAAAAGCGGACTGTAATCCCCTCATAGTAAAAAGTATGTTATAAATTTCATGCCCTTCTGTTTCGAATGTTTTTCGTGACTTCAGCCTTTCTTGCCAGTAAGCTGTTATGATAGTTTTCTGTACTACTGGCCATGGCCCATCACGCAGCCAAGGAGTAAGCAGTTTCATTGTAGATGCATGTCACTTCACCGTAGTTCTCTATACATGTGATAGACCTGAACACTGAAGTACCAGCGATTGCTCTGGTCTTCGTTTTTACTTCTGTCACTGGGGTCGACCTTGTATTGTCCTAGGTTGTCCTTATAGCAGTGAGTATTGTTCTACGAGTGGTGGCTCGAAACCGCTTAAAAGTAATACGATTTCCTTCGGTCGGCGATCATTTGTACCTGTTTATGGTTCGTCGCTTCTTCCTTATTGCGTCTTTTCAAACGATGTTTCACCAAGGTGCTGCTGTTTGGGACGAACGAACGCTATTCCAAAATCTGGATGCCGTGTGCCCCAAACACAAAGACTGAAGACATTCCATGGTCTGAGAGATGAAGGGTCTGACGCTCAGCCAATAGACTCCTACTCGAATTTCTTCTGGCAGTGTTCAATATGCGTGAGACGGAAGTGTACCCCTTCCTGCGCATGGACAGCCTCCGACATGCTATGACTCCTTGTGGCGCTAACTCAGTTTTAATTTTATCGTCCATGCAGTTTAGTAAGTAACGGCACACGTCCACTCCCTTTATGCTGTTTAGAATGGTATGGGTACATCTTAACGTCATTATTCATCTTAACGTGGTATTAAGATCGTTTAGAGTCTCGATCAACAGACCACGACCTACTTTCCTGGTGTCTGTGATAGGTTTGTGATCCATCAAAATCGTTTACCAATTTTTAAAATAAAAAGGGACTCATTTTTGTGAAGTCTCGTTTCCTCTTAACGTATAAGTAGTTGAGCAAAGCAGACGTAATTAGTGTAATATGTGCTTTTCTTCACCCTTGGAGGAACTCTTTTTCAAGACGAGCGTATTTAAGGGACCGCGCAACTCCAGAATTATTTTGTGAAACTAGCATGTAAATTCTTCAAGTACCGGGTAAATAAACTGACTATCGCGTCGCCAAGGACTAAATATAACAGATACTGGTAGCCCGAGGCAATCTTTCGTGACTCAGTAACGTAGAGTCATGCACCCGCTGGCACAATATATCTGGTACGTGGGTCACGGTGTGTTTTCAAGCAGTATACACGACCTTGTATACTAGTGCCCCGTTAGCCATCTAATTGCTGTTGCTCACTTCCATTTGAGTGCTTGAAGCGTGGAAGCTTCTAGTCCAGAGCCATGGAAGCGACAGGGGGCTTTGCATTAAATGTGGGGGAGTAACATTTTACAGTTGCTATGTCACACCCAACGAGAGTATTTGTGAGTTTCAGTCGCGTCTGGAGAAAGGTTATGAGGACTACACTGGCAGCAACCATAAATATAGTTTGTAATATTCGAGATCGAGGACATAGAACAGAGTTCCTTCTGTTAATAGACAACTGGATTATTTCGTTCAACAGAGTTGTGACTAGTGTTTATTATCTATTAACTACTAACAAATACACTCAACTGTGTGCGTGCGTATGCTTGTGTGTGTGTGTGTGTGTGTTTGTGTCTGTGTGTTCTCGCGTATGTTATTGCTGAAACCTCAGTCTGTATTTGCAAAATCCATGAAACACATCTGAAAGGGGAAGTGTAAGTATTCTCGCAAATTTCAACCAAACAAAATCTGCTCAAGTCACATTTTACTACCTGATACGACACCTGTCCATCTGTAAAAATTAATAACGCATCTATGTTTGTTAAAACAAAAAGTAAATACCTTTGAATTCAATTGGATCGTCGACTCACCTAGCAGAAGCATGTTCAGATTAATGCAAAGGCAATTATATCTCAAGCTGAGACTGATGATCTGAAATCTCTGGCGTTAGTCTAAACAACTTACTACATTAACAAACTATTACTACACAAAAATATGCTGAGATCTGTATGGCCCTGCGGAATCCAGTTTTGGGTATGTGGCAAATCTACAAGTTTAAGCGTCACCAAAACATTTCAGTTGAAAGTCTGAAACTGTTACATTTAGACTGAAACCGCACAGAGTCTTCTATCATATTGTTTATTTTATGAATATTATACTTCACATATGCAACATAGTACGTTATTGGTACAATTTGAATATTGCACACTATAAGCCGATTCAAAATTTGGGTTTCCCTTCATTCTCCATTAATAAAAACCTACAACGTATTCTTAGCGTGTCCTCTGTCTTCAGTCGACAATCGACGATAGTTTTAGAGAAATTTATAAGCGGAATAGCAATCTGAGAAATAAAGCGTCTTATTAAAAAAAAAACAAAAAAAAAAGAATTGTTTCGTGTTCGGTTCAGTACACAGAACACCAGGATCATCAAAGGGGTTAGATTTCTTAATACATCAAACACGCCTGTGGAAACACCTATTGTTAAGGAAATTGTTAAATTGAGCACAACTATGAATTGAATTGAATCACATTTTCATTAAATTGAATATTAATGAAAATAATATTCTTGGTAATTTTGCTTGATGATTGTGTCCTTTAATAAATTATGATGGTGTCCTTTACAATTAAACAATATAGTCTTTCCTAAAAATTTGTGCAATATTTTAATGAATCCTTTTATGTTAGTTTTAATAATGTCAACAGTCTACCAGTAAACCTAAAGATGTGTATAGTTTGTATAATATTTTGCGTAGAGCTTTAATGTAGACTGAGCATCTTCATGTACTATAAAAGGTTCAAAACAATCACTTTCTTGTTACTAACTTTTCAAATCAAAAAAAACAATGTTGCTTTATTAGACAACAAACGTGTTCTTAACATGGTTTCCTTCACATTGGAAATCCAAGATTTCTAATTTACTATGCGCCATGATTTTATTTTCAAAGTAGGATTTTAGACAGAGAATTTTAACGCTATAGATCCTAAACGTGTCTTACAGATGTTCAGTCATGTAAGCAGTACAGAGATTATGTAATCGACTCCTGTTTTTTAACAATATTATGAGAGTCAATATCTCATACCGTTAAAATATGTTTCAAGAAAATATTCGTAAAATATTGTGAAATACATAACAACTGTAGGTTCATTTCACTTCCGTGTACCATAATCTTTCATAATGTCAAAACACTTAAATCATCGTGTCGTATAAAGTATCTAGATTTCTGTCATATTATACAGCGTTTGTTTTTACCATACTCGTTATGTTAACCCTTACACAATAAACTTTAAGTAACCTTCAGTTTTCCTCTTCGCTAAGTTAATTTTTTCTTCTCTTCTTTCTTATTCTGTCATTTCATTAACTTGTGTGTGTGCGTCTGCGTGTGCGCGCGGGGGTGAGAGAGTGCGCTCGTGCGCGTGTGTTGTAACCAACACAAAACTTAATTTTCGAAGGAGACACGAAAACATATATTTCTCATTTTAAATGTTTGTTCTTTTGATTTCCATTGTTTGATTAATTTAAAGTCTTATAATAAAGTAATATAATGGAAATTAATTACCAATAAACAAATAATGATTTCTTAAACAGTGAAATTTTTAATCGTCGAAACTGAAAGATACCATTTCTTTAAAAACATTTCTCAGAAGTGATATTTCTTTGAAATCGGTAATTTTTTGTTGTTTTCCTGTTTCTTTGTTAAAGAAAAGCAGGAAACCTAAAAGTTTTCTTGTTTGTATATTATTTTATAAGACATTTCCTAATTGTAACTTAACAGAAATTTTCCCTGTTATTTACACGTAGGCAGCACTTTTCAATATTTTAATTGAAATGAAGTCTCTAATTATTTTGAGGAAATATCTTAGATATAATTATGACACAAATTTCTTCACATTGACGTAGAGAATTATAAAATTTAATATACACCTACTTATAATACATTTGCTATTTTTTTTATCGTTTTTGTTTTATTTACTGACAACTTGGGCCTAACCGTCATTAGTACTTTACAATTGAAAATATTTGCCTATAATAGTAAAGAAGATTATAATAATTTACTATGTAATAAATAAGAAAGAAGTTATTCTATTCACTGCATGGGGGGTGTCGTAAAACTTTGCGTCTTAGTAATATTCTACATTCAAAACTCTAATGTCTGTTAGTATCAATGAAAATATTTTTAATATTATTAAAATTTCTAAGGCAAACACGCTGTAAATGATTCTTCTAATTCATAACCTGCTTTCATTTTACAGTATGTCTTAAAGACAAAAATTATTTCACTTGTCTCGAGGTAAAATACTATTACCCCGAAATGATCTCATTGTCTCTTTCATGTGATCGCCGGGTAGGTGGGAAATAAAATCAGCCGCAGACCAACATGTAAGACAAGTAGGGCTCCTGAGCTGTAGGAAAGTTGACCTTTGAATTCAAACACTGGTCCTCCAGGGAGCATTATTCTAACAAGTTAACTTCTGTGAATATAAAAATTTCTTCCTAAACAAAATCCACAGAATTACACTAACCAAATATATCCTTATATCAAACGACTATCTAAGCGACAAGAGTGGTGAATGAAGCCGAAAAGCTAAATGTGGAGGTCGGTTTGCCTAACATAGGCGAAAATAAAGAAGTGGCAACGAAACGATAAATAGGTACACGCGCTATTAGACGGGTGTATCTAAGAGAATATAGCATTGAGACTGAAAAGAATCTGTCATGAGATCAGGAAACGGATGCGAACATGAGACACCACAGTAGCTTGTATGGTAAAATGGGAAACGAACGATGTTCCAAGTGAATATACGAATGAACAACAGTTGGGAAATAGAAGAGGGGAAGACCACTAGAAATAGTGGTATACAAAATAGCATCGAAGCACGCGGATGGATACCGTGTATAGGTGTAAGTGGCGCTTAGGGACGGAGAGATGCTGAATGAATACCTTTAAGAGAAGAGACAAAATAGCAGCATTTTTAAATTCTTTAAAATTTGAGAAATATTAGGCAACGTGGAGAAATTGACGTAGAAAAGCACGCAGCAGATTTAATTGTAAAAACAATGAAACTTCCCAATTCTCTTACAAGAAATGTACGAACAATATGATTGTCTTAACTTACAATTCACATTCATTTTATGGTTCATTGTACGTACTCTTTAATAATATGTTTTAAAGTGCCTACACGGAGTTAATTTTATAGATGAAAACATAATACAGAATGACAATAATTGATCATTCTTAACGTATTGCATGCTTCGCTTGAAGAATAATAGAGTAATTAACAAATTAAGTTGATCGTGGTTATTATTTTTTTAAGTATTAAAAGAGAAAAGAAAGTTACAAACTAAAATAAACGCAATTCATAAAGTTTTGCCACATCTGTAGATTGGCACTTAATATGTATAATGTAAAACCTAAAACAATAATTATATTTCTATCTGATTATCTTACAAACAACACACACTGTGTGCTCATACCAATTCTTAAAAACATACGATAAGGATGGTTTTAAATATTAATTGAATGTATATATCAGTCTTACAAAAATACTGATTCCACTCCTCTTAGAGATACTTGCAACCACTTCTTAGTTTTCATACAAGCTACGGTACGTTTCCCAAATCTTTGTTCCTGTATTGAGATAATAACATTAATTAGCAAGCGATTATGTTAACAAACTCTTTAAGTTTCTCTTTAATTGAAACTTTACACAATTTATATTATACTCTTGTAATTCATTTGCTTTCACAAAAAATAACGTAAACTATAAAATACTGCATCTATATTAGAATTTCTTTATGATTTACAAATTCATTTTTATTATTTTTGTGGTCGCTAATGACGGATGCTGTTGCAGCGACCTTATAAATAAATTCATTAAATAAACCTAAACATCTGGCTTATATATTATTTTGTATGTTTGCTGTTACTCACCAAAATGTAATCTTGATAAGTGTTATCACATCGGGTGAGAAGATTGGAAAATTTACGCATTGTGTGATATTGATTGATACTGACAGAATGGTACATTGAAACAAGAGAGAACTGAATGCATAGTAGGGGCTTTGTTCAGTTTAGTTTATCTCATAGAAGTAGACTATTATTGCCAACGTAATTTTACATTTATTAACTAAAACAGAGCAAAATAAAACCCCACCGTCTTTTTGGGGACCGAGAAGCGATTGCAAGATATAATTTTAATTTCTAAAATCCTTTGTTTGGCAGCAAATAGAAAGCATATTTTGAGTCTAAAATACACTCAAATATTTTAAATTACTTCAATTAAACTCCTTATATAAGTATAAAAATATACACAAAAACAACATGACAAATACAATTGACAATTACATAAGCATTGTAAAACACGAAAAATCTATGTAACACTTAAATGTGTGATATTCATGCTATCATGTGATACCAGTTAGCCATTGTAATAGTACTGTAACTGTACTGTAAATAAACAGAGAGGATCTGCTTACGTGCAAAAAGGAGTTATTTAAAAAGTAATAGTCAGTATTTAAAATTTCGGTAAAAATTTATGTACTACGTCATCCACCTGACAAATACAAGTTCTTGAGAATGCTTTCCAAGTCTCTAAACTACACAGTTACAGTTACCTTTTTGAAACTTTTAAACTCGCTAATTTAAAAATTTTTAATTATACAAATCGTGTAAGAAATAATTATGGTCAACAATAATTCAGACGTCTCAAGTATTTTGATGTCTAAAAATCATAAAAAGGCCTTTACTTTTTTAATTATGAATAATAATTAGCTTTTTACTTCCCTTTGGTTTCTCAAGTAGACATAAGAGCGTAAGGCAATGGAGCGGGGCCAAATACAATATTCCAGCAACTTGCATACATTACGGTCATCATCATCAACATCGTCTTGCGGATATGAGTTTTAGAGTATCCAATATGTACGATAAAGTTCCGTTCATTTTACTATATCTCCTTAACAAAAAATGTACTTTTTTCTTAAACATCATGAAAAATCACAAACTGCTTACATTTATTTTAAAATTATATAATTGAAAATTAGGAATAAATGACTTCTTCGTATTGTTTAAATTAGCAGCCATCCTTACTATTTCTTTTATGAATTTGCTAACTGCTATAATTTTTTATTGTTCGACTAAGCTTTTCGTCATTGCTGACATCTTCAGGTCTTAAACAACCAAGGTTTAAGGTTAGCAAATTCATAAAAGAAATAGTAAATGACTTCTGTATTAAAATTTTGAAATAATATCGCCATTATTGTCTGTTGTGACTAAATTAAAAAATTGTTACAAATGCCCAAATAAGTTTGCAAATGCATTATAAAATTATCACGTGGATAGTACATTGTATATAGAGGTAAATCACAACATTTGATTTTCCACGATTGAAGGACATATGGACTAATTCTCGCACCGTGTAAAATACGTGTAAACTGCTGACTTGATTCATTTCAAGAAGGTAAAAGAAATTCAATTTTTACTTAACGAACATAAATTAATGGTCATTTGATTATTTAGTTGATTACCTACTCTTGTTGACTACCACTAATCTAGTGACTTGTGACGAGCGTTTCGAGAGATTTTTTTGGATATCGAAACGAATTCTACCTATCCAAGAACTGTTTCACAAGTAGTTGACCATCCAATGAAGTTCTGTGTACTTTAGTCTGCTATAAAGTGGCGATATAAAATAAAATATGTTTAGCCTACGTGACGCTTGCCACGTTTTGCCTAATTAGTAGGATGACCTCGAGCTACTCGGAGATTCCTCTACAGACGTACATTTTTCAGATACTTCTCATCTATTTGAGTTCTCTGAAGAACTGAGTTTGAAAGTTCCTTGAAATAGCTTGTGTAAGGATTCGATGCGTTAAAGAAGATGGCGTAAATAGCAATTGTATTAGCACATTTCCAAGTAGTTCATCATAATTTTGAGTTACGTTAAAAACTATTCTAATTTTTTTAATTTGGTAATTTTTGTAATTGCTTGTGTATATTTAGGAATCGTTTAACTAGGAGAAATGTCGTAACACATGTGTTTTAATTCACTGAAATGTAAACAAATTTTTTTCCTAATTCTCGGGAAACATAGGTGGAGCTCAGTAATTTATTCCACCGTTTCAAAAAACGATTCATGCAAATTTTTAACGATATTTACGCAGTATTATTTTCAACAGTATTTACTGTATTGTGTGTAGTATTTTTCTTACTTTCAAATAATATATTATGATTACTCGTTGTTTTAGACACAGTTATTAAAGATTTTGTCGACTAACCCTAGTTTTATACAGTGTGTATGGTACTAGTTGTTTAGAAGAAAACAAGCTTAAGTAAATAATGAGTATGAAAGAAATACACTAAAAGTTTTGGCCTTTATGTCTGCATTGACCTATAATTCACGCAAAAATATTAAATCTGTTTATTACATCTCTGTTAATCGAGCAGCTGCGTGTGACAGTAAGGTTGTGAGTCTACTGTATGTTCAAATGCAGACGCTAGGCAATTTATCTTTAATGGCAAAATCTTTAAAAGCTGTCGATAGCAGTTTGTTATTAAGCAGTGTCAATTAACGAAGCACGAGGGTAACGCTCCGCTTGTTACTTTACAGTAAGAGATTGTTCTGACGTACAGTGTTTCCTTATCCCTTACTGACTTGGCGTTCATTCTAACGCACTGATTTCACTAAAACAGGAAGTTGCTAACATAGCAAAACTTAATCTTATACAAGGTTAATCGCTCTTTATTTGTTACTCTTACAATATGATGGAAATAAAGATGACAAAACAGCGAGTTGATAGAATTTTAAAGATATTAAAGTGGTAATTTTAAATAAATAGGCCTACTAGTAACTTCTGGTAATTTGAGAAAGTACGTCAATTTCGTTTTTAACATAAATTACGCCCATTTGAGTGTGTGTGTGTGTGTACGCGCGCGCGTGCCATAGTTTATTTTTATCTTTGCATTGATCTTTCTTTTTTCGTTCTACTCGTGGAATCTATTCAGTAACTTGTTTAAGTCACATTTCGCCTGACATACCCATTACGTGCTCAAACCATGGCAGATGTTTCTTTTCTATTTCCGTAAGTACCATCGCCACCACTTTAAACTTACTTTTGTCTCCTTCATCGGTTTGATAAGCTAGTTCCTTATCCAAAGCTTTCATGTCAATAATGCATGTCTAAAGCCAGTAATCTTGTATATATTTGTTTTTAAATTCCCACACTGCATACAACTGTTTTCTTAATCCACAACAATGAACGTATTGTTCACTTTAGATTTGTAGCTAAATTGTTCTTCTTCTGACAAAATCAAATATTTGAAAGACATGTTTGAATTGGTATCCAAGTCACTTATTGATAAAATCTGTATAATATTTATTTATACAGTATTTGTATATTACACTTCTGAATACGAAACATATGTTTCGAAACGCGTTAATCAAATCGAACGCAACACGAAGTCACACGACGGAAGAAATAAGGTAAATATTATACAAAATCAAATACTTAAATCTACTGACTCTTACACTACACGTGTTTCTAGTTGTAATCTTACTTTTCTTCTACTGTGTTATTTAAAACTACGAGATAAGAAGATCTGTTTTACTAGTTTACTTTCAATGCAGTCTAAAAATAACTCATCTAGGTAGGTTAATTGACAAATAGATTACATTGACATCATCGATTATTTCTAATTACCTGTGCAGTACTAACGTTATAAAAATGAATCCCTGCTTGAAATAATGTTATAGCCTACTGATAGAAGTTTTAAAATTTTAGTCTATAAGAAACTAATAGGCACGTTATCAGACATCATTTAAAGCATTCTAATTGTACTTTCCTTCTTCATTTGGCTTTCTTTTTATTGTTTGTTGTAAACTAAATTTATTGACCTCCGTTGAGCCTTCTCCTTGAGGTACACAGTTTAATATTTAATTTGTACGGTTATTTCGTCTATTAATTGCAGCTAATATAATTTTGAATTTTATGTAATATTTTATGTAACAGTAATAGTAGGGGTCTAATCCTTTACGTAATGTTTTGCTATCTCTTTTTCTGCATTTTTTAACTCTTTTTTGTAGGAAAAATGTATTTTTAGGCAAGTGCGTACTCATAATATTCCTAATGTTTTATAGATGTGGCATATACTGCAGAAGAAAAACGTCATGTTGTCAGGTCTAAAATGTGAGTTTGTAGGTTATGTTAGACGCTCATTTTCTGATAAAGCAAGCTTGTTACTGCGTTTAAAACCTTTTTGGTCTACACATCATAGAAATCCGACTCCTTTGAATTTTCTGTACTAATTTTCTTAGATTCGTCTCCTAGATCGAATTAAATAACATAATTTATTATTAGTGTGGCTATTCATATCCACAGAAGTCTAAGTTACCTTAATGGAATGTTTAATGCAATCCAAGAAAATATTTGGAAACAACATGGATTGGAACATACTTTTCATGTGTTCAAAACAATAAAAATTTTTGACAAAATTTAAATGGCGAAAAGAGAGTAAAACAATTGTCAACATGATTACATTTTCAATTTTTTTAAGCAAACCAAAACGTGTACGTACTGTCTAAACAAAATAAATCACATAGACATTAACGGTTTATCATCCAATTAGGAACAAAAATGTTTTATAAAAAGACCCATTGCGGCTTTCAATAAATTATTTTTAAATTTAGCTGTATTAAGTGTGCTTACGCCCTGTTTACAAAATACGCGCTGTGTATTTAGATTATAATACATAATCTGTAACACTGTTTACAATCGCCAGTCTTCCTGTAAGCATCACGGGGTTACATACTTTCTGGTTCATTAAGTTTTATGTTTAAAATTTAAAATTTGATGAACTTTAATTTTTAGTGACTAGTAAAATATACTGAACACTTATGCAATAAGAATATTTTATTTGTCCAGTATTCTATTTTTGAGGATAATTTCACTAAACTTTGTGCAAAAGACTCTTTAATTAGTTTGAGATTTGTGAAGCAAAATGTTGTTTTACACGAGTCCGCATAATTTAGGAGGTGAAGGTCGCATGCTCGTAAGGAAATAAGACCCATTCTGTCTCTGTCACAGCATGTTCCCTCATACTACCTAGTACCTTCTAGAGTACAGTTAGGTGAAATGTTTGTTGCGACATAAGTACGTAAGGTAATAATTCAGCCGACAGAATGTGTCTCATTAAACGTCACCTTAATTAATATCTTTTGCAAGCGTGGTTTGTGTTGTATACGCTGTGTTTTTGAAACGCACATTGTTTTTATCATACGTCGAGAAAGCATGTAAAATAACTGATGTAATTAAACAACTCTTTTATCCAACCTGTTCTACAAAATATGCCCAACACTGTAGTTGTCTTCCAACGTTAGTAATTTAAAAATAATTCCAGCGTAGTTTCGAAGACAAAACTTCTCGACTCAGATAAATCGACGTGGCTTTAAACACTATGATGGAGCACAAAATTGTTATTTTATTACTTAAAGTAGTATTTGCCACAATTACAAATTTTTTTTATGAGGGTTATGTTGATTAACTCAACAATATAATTTTTAAACCGTACAATATAGGATATAAAGGAATCTTTCAGAATATTAATAATTGCTTCTACCATGTTTACATTATATTAGATTATTATTCACCATTATAATATAATTTCTTATATTTTTAGAATCACGTAGCCTGTTTTCAAGTAATCAATTGCTAAAGTAACAAGTCAGACCTGAATAACAATAAAGATATGAGACGTATTTGCACTCACAGACTTACTCCATTGTATACTGTAATAATATGGTTGACACATCAGTCTAGTGTAATTTAGTATCGCAAATTGCTAACAAAGTACGTCTAATAAGTACTTTTACCTTTACATTTATGTAAATCTAGCGTAGTTTTATTTTGTAACTGACCTGATATGGCGTAGACTGCCATATCAAATAATTGCCATGAGAAGCCTACATAGGTACGTTTACGTGACTAAGTAGCGTTTCGCTTTCCACACTACGGCCTTAGAGTTCCCGTATATTTACGTAGCTTACCTTCAAGGATGTAATACGTATTGTTTACCAATACGAAGAAAACAGGTAGGCCTAATAATTTCAAATGTCTTCTGACTTTAATAAACAAAATTTTTTAAATAATGATAAATTATAATTCTGCACAATCCTTACCCTGCACATTCTTTAAAACAATAAAGTGTATATAGAGTTAAAATTATGGTGCTTGTACAGATTTATCTGCTTTTTCTTATTTTTCCACCCCTCTAATAACATGTGTGTTACGTGTTTTCTGATCTGACTTCAAATTCTACGTATTTCACGGTCTCCCCCGCGTTTTGTTTTGTTTCGCAATTCCATCTCAGAGACGTCTGCAATTCTTCTACTACGCGTCTTAAAAAGACGAACAAAGAACATTAGTTTCTCTTTTTTTATTCTTCTACTTAGTGAATAGTTTTCAGGGTTTCCCTTAATATTTTCTTTCTAATCTGTGAATTCTGTAAATATCCCTGTGGCGACATTACTGTACGTCATTTTCGTCGAGTGTAATTTTCGACGTCATATTCGTCACTTTCACTAAATAATAAAATGCCTTTCATTTACCCTTATTACTCTAAAACACTATTTGCTTCTTCTTTTTGTATAAACATTCAGCTTAAATACAGTACGACAGTGAAACTCTAGCTAAACTCCGTACTAGCTTATTTTCACTGTTTTTAGTTTCCGTCTCCCATTATTCTAAATGCTTTTACATCCCGAATTGTTTGATTTTATTGCTACGTTAGCATCCTTGCTTTTCTAGATGATAAGTATATTTATCTCGTTTTTATTAGTTTCACGTAATTAGTCGCCTAAAACTCTATATTTCTTTATTCAAAACCCATACAATTATACGATCAACAAATAGGCTACACACTTTGATAATAATCCATGTGATGATTAGCCTATTTGTAGTAGAATGAGTATTTTGTAGTTTTTTCTGTAATATTAAAAATGTCATCACTGACCAGTGTCAGACTCTACCCTACCTTAGTTGTTACTACATCCTGGCATGTTGTTTTATTTTTACTGAAACTTCGGTTTTTCTTTATATAAGCTAAAACTAAATATCCTTACACATTTTATAGTTTACTCCTCGTGAATCATTAACGTTTTCATATTTCTTTTCTGTCACTAAATAAACGTAATTTACAAGTCTAGCGAGCTCTTTATTGTTGTTTTCGCTTTCGGCTGTTCTATTTTAAGCATAAAATGCTAAGTGTTCAGTAACAAATCTGATTCTAGGAAACGTCTACAATGTGATTCCTGTGTGTGTTTACCAGGTACACAGCGCTACCCGATTCCAACATCGGCAAGATCCGACCAAATCGTACGACGAGTTAAAACTCCATTGCTGTTGCTGACCTATATCCTACGGAACTGTAGTGTAAACAATATAATTGCTTCCTAGAATTTGTATTGCTACATCCTGCTAATGGTACTACCGCTTATTTGTAACAGCTTTCAACCTGTTTCTTTCCAGTAACGACAATAAGTTCTTCACCGTCTGACAACACAATATCGATTGCGTACTACAGTAAATAGAAGAAACACCTCACAGAGTTAAAAGTAGGTCATATATAACTCATCAGATGAAAGCTAAAGTCACGCCGTTTACAGACGCTACAGAAAACGTGTATTTGTAATTGTCAAGTCCTCTTATGTTACTTATTTAGCTGAACCTGAGTATATATAGGAAGACTGATTCATACTGCAAATAATAAATGCAGAATTTTAAAAACAAAACCCATAATATGTTGATTGAAACGAATAGCCTCTCTAAACTCAAAAGTCTACACACGCATGTAAATATGTACAGGCGTGTGTGTGTGTGGGGGTGGTACGATAGATTGCCCACATCGTTAACAATATTTCGTCTAAGTACGTTTTATAATACGTTTAAGTCTAAGTAAGTTTTATTTTGGATTCACAAGCTTTGAGTAGTAGTGGCTATATACGTGTCATTTTGTCTGTCTGTTTAAATAATTCAGCGATTGTTTGTCCTTCCCGAGATAATTAATTTCAAGATAATTTAAAAATTAAGGTAATAAAAATGTTGGTTCTAGCTTAGGCTAGAAGCCTGTTGCGTCTGTAGCCATGGTACAGCTCACACCCGGCTACTCGGACACTGCAACAGAGAAACCGTGTGCATTCAACTACATGGAGTAACGAGCTTCAAAGTAGAAGGTGTATTACTCTGTACGCATTCATTATGAAGTCTAATATACCAGTGTGTATGGCGCCAGACTATTAATCTAGAGCTCACAGATTCGATTCTGAGACGTAATAGCAACTCAAATTGTATCTTCTAGATCCCAGGTCAACTTAACTTGTCGAAATGAGTATCTGATATAATATCCTGGACTGAACGTAGTCCGCTAAAGCTTTCCGTTGTTATGCACCGAACTGCTCACATAAGGCAACCTAGCCTGAGTAACTCCTCTGTTGCTTGGGTGATAAAATTAAATCCGTTATTACTTATAATATAGTATTATATTAGATACTTATAATATAGTAACAGTTTTTCCGAAGAACTAATAACCTTGTTAAGCGATCTCCTCTGGAGCCGCAGGCAAAGAAGTCCCTAAGCTGTTCCAAAGCGTTGCTCCATCTAGTAGTCAAGGGACTTCCCAAGTTCCACAAGAAGGGTTTGTCCCCCTTCATCCGATAGCCAGTGATATAGGCTCGTCAGCCTAAACCTTGACAATGCATTTATTCCCCCTCACCCCCGTGAGATGTGGTGGACAGACTCCTCTTCGTAAAGAAGGTTTCGAGAGCAAAACTTTACGACCGACGGACGTTTTAATCAACGTCGACGACGTCGTCTCGCTCTTCGCTCTGCTGTCGACACGTAACCTACGGTGCGCACGTACTTGTTCCCTGTGGACAATTACGCCTTTCTTTCTGCACGTTCTAACTCGTATTAGAACCAGTGGGATGTGTCCTGTTTTGTACGGACTGACGGTATCATTATAGGAAGTCCTCTCACTCCTGTGGTCACAAATGTCTATCCGGAGAAGTCCAAATTGACGTCGATATAATTTGCGCCACTGAGACAAAGGAAGGAGTACCTGGGATCCCAAATTTTTTGGGTAATCATTGGGCTGAAGCGTAGTACTACTCATACTGTCTTCCTTGTATGACGAACGACTCGCGTAAGGCAGCTTACTCTCCCTATATAGTAGATTAAGCTTTATAAAAAGTATTAATTATTATTATCATTAACGATAATATTATTATTATTATTATTAGTATTATTATTATTATTATATTATTCATTTTGATTATTAATTACTGGTACACTTAATGATTGTAATTAGTTTTTATCTTGACATTTCGGTTGAATTCGAAGCTAAGCACTACTGACTGCGCTGTTAATGTAACATCAGTACAGAATAAACACTGAGGGTAGTAAATTGAATTACTTTACATCCACATTATGAAAACAAAATTGTCTTACTATTTGAACTAAACATGTGTAATAATAAACTGCACAATACTACAATATAGGCATAAACTAGATTAAATTTGACAGATAGGCTACAATGTTAAATTTGACAGGTAAAATATTAAATTTGACACGTAGTTATTATAACTGTCCTTTATATACGTGTAATTACATTTTCAAACCAGTAAGTTGTTAGTAGCAATACAAATTTAATTAAAACTAAAAACAATTAATTATTTATGAATTTACCTTTATAGGTTAATATAATGCATTTTACTTCATGTTATCCGTCGATCTACTTTAACGAATTAAAAAATTCCAGTTGTAAGCATTTTAATGTAGTTCACTTTTTACAGTAGTATAGTCTAGTAAATATTGTCTGAAATATGACCAAAAAACATCTTTAATTAATAAAATTGTGTTTACTGGTTATAATCACAAACAGGATTAGTACTGTTGCACACCACTATAAAAAATTATTTTCCGATTAGCGCTTTCAAGCTTCACAGCTCATCATCCGATCCGATCTTATGATAAGCTGTAAAGCTTAAAAGCTGTAATCGGAAACAAATTTTCTATACTGGTGTGCAACAGTGTTATACCTGTTTGTAAAAAGAAATCTATAGAACCAGCATTTATGGTGCTGTTAGTTAGCATCTTCAGTGTCATAATAACAATACAACTGGTATCATCAAAAGACCACAGAAATATTCGGTATAGAGATTACTTTAAGGTTAAATTATAGAACAAGAGTTAAAGTATCAAAAATGGTAAATTTTGCAGAAGAAAAAGAATTGCAGTAAAAAGAGGGCTTAAGTCTGAAACCCAAAAAAAGAATTAATCAGAAAAAACGACCCTTCCCAAAAAGTTCATAAAATCTTTTTAAGTTCTATGTTTATTATCTGATACGTATAGGCCTAATAAACGAGTAGCCTAATAACGCTATACGCAATACTATCTACTCAAGATTACTATATCTGGAGGACAGTCGCATTATGTTACACTTTGTATACACGGCGTTCTTTAAAAATTAATTTCACAGCTTTATTACGGCGATGTGGCAATGTGATCGTTTACTACACTTATGAACGAAGACCCTTGAGAATGTAAAACAGAGAGTACATGTCGTGCAGAGGATACAAGTAGAAGAGAAACGAAGATTGAACCATTGTTGTTTAAAAGTTGCCTGGAAATTCCGGACTTACTGTATTAAGGAAGACGTCCAAGTTAGCAGGTGGACGCAACGTTTAGAACGGAACTGAATCGTCTGGGTAATGTAGCTAGTGCGCGCACGTTCGCGAGGACACCCTGACTAATGTAGTTACATATGGAATTGTCTGAAACCTTATCGTCAACATAACAAAAAATTCGAGGTTCCCGTGGGTCTGTTGTTAGGGCAGTTCAGAGTTTCGCCAAATCTAGCTGTCAGACGTTA
The DNA here is from genome assembly GCA_034769895.1 of Magicicada septendecula. NCBI lineage: Eukaryota > Metazoa > Arthropoda > Insecta > Hemiptera > Cicadidae > Magicicada > Magicicada septendecula. Next base: position 175,736,691 of record CM068369.1, on the reverse strand, counting down.
TCAAGACGGCGGTTTTAGTAAAATTGTCGAGTCTGTAATTATTGTTTACTTGTGTGGCGGAATTTTGTAACGTAGTGGGAAATAAAATTAAAATTATCGATTTCTCTTGCGGTCAGTAATTGATTCAGCTATTTTAATGTCACGAATCATTCAATATTTATAACAATGTTATAATTTACAATAATGTATCATGGCATAATGTACTATCATAATATCATACTATAATAAAAGTTGTTATACGAAGAAAAAATTACATAAATTTATTACAAATAAATTGGTTTATTTCCAAACATACGGTACATTTAAAATTTTAAAGAAACCAGTGGGTTGCTGTTTTAGTCAGTTGCAGAAGCGAGATACGTTCAATTTAACATAAAGTTTATATAACAGGGTAATGGTAGAGTACAAAAAATTTATTTCACTAACGTTACAGACTTGAACAAAGAACAGAAATTGTAAATTGGATTGTCAAGCTGAATTAGTTCTGGGGTTTGTTTATACGTGTAAACAGGAGCACGGTATTAGTTTGGCAAACAGAGCTTGTAAAAAAAGTTGCTCTGAGAATTTCGGAGCTAAAAATAAACCACATTATTTAAGGTAACGCTATTCAGTTTAGAGAATCTTAGCAGTGAATCTGGCACCATTTTAAGGACTGTAAAACGATAGAGACAAAGTTATACGAAAAATGTTTCTAGTAGAGATTAAACTTCAGTTGCAATGAACTATCAGTTCCTTAATCAAACATAATTAAATGCGGAATGAATTGAGCATATAAAATGTTCAACATCTAAATTATAAAGTAATGCCAAAAATTACCCTTCATAATATATTGCACGAGTTTAATTTTTGTAAGAATCATGAGTAAAAATCATATAAGCACAGGCTTACTAATTTGTATATGCTTACACAATAATTTAAATGACTTAATCATAGACAGTAATTCTGTTGAAATAAGAAAACAATAATAAACAGAACATACGGACGTTTTGTAAAACAAACCGAGCCATAGACAGAACAAGAAGGTAAAATACAAATATTTCACTGAGTTATACAATGTTTAGAAGTGGAGTTATTTTGTAAACAGTGACTTGGCATGTTGTGTCTATCACACTGCTTCTCCCAAACTCTTAGTCCAACCTAAACATAATCAAACATTGTATGTTTTGAAGTATGTAATACTGTATGTATAAGTTAAAATTGAGGAAAATGTAGTAAATTAGTTAAATCCTTAAATTCGTAGTGGCCGTCAACCAATGAATTTTTCGGTGAAGGGTTTGCGAGGATCGGTCAAAAATATAACACAAATTTTAACTTATTTGTGTCGACGTTTCGACAATGTTTAATGTCATCATCAGGATCTGTTCATGAATACAAATGAAATGTCAAACACAACTGAACAATTGTTTGAGTGAATGTGTTCGTGTATGTGACTGTGTGTGCGCACACGCGTTTGCGTGCGTATGTATGTATCATTGTATATGTGAAGGAGTTGAGATAGTTTGTTAACATGGTCAGATGTTTTCTTTAAGACAAACACAGAACTTAATTTATACACTATTACAATTTAAATTACTCATAATGTAGTGGTATTTTTTATATAACTATAAAAGCAACAATCAACAATTAGATATTAGAATTGGTACAGAAAACGTTTATAAGTATACTAGTCAACATATAGCATAGTACGTAAAGTAGGCCTATATTATAGCTAAATACAGATTAAGTGATGTTCAATTATGTAATTATTAAAAGTTATTTTTAACATGTTTCAGTCACTACTGGTATTAAAAACAATCATTTATTTGGAAAATCCTAAATTACACAATAACTGTATAACTTTACGAACTTACATCAGATAATTTACATAATGTTACAAACACAAGTTTATGCTAGACCTACCTATCAAGTGAAATTGGATAATACTTATAATCATATTGTTGATTATAACAATAGTCCAGACTACTATAAAATATTGTAAATTTATGTATCTGTCTACAATCACACCCCCTCTCTCACCCATTCTCCCTCTACCTCTCATTATCACTCCCTCTCACTTTCACTTGCACTCGCTCTCTCACTCTCTCTCCCTCACACTCACTCTCTTTCTCTCCCTCTCTCACTCACTCTCTCTCTCTCTCTCTCTCTCTCTCTCTCTCTCTCTCTCTCTCTCTCTCTCTCTCTCTCTCTCTCTCTCTCTCTTTTGGAAGCAAAATATTTCTAATACTTCTTTAACCGCTGTTTGAGATTTATTTCCGCCTTAGCAATTGGAGACGTTATAAGCTGTGAGGAAAGTATATAATAAATATAGTAGTAACATAAGCAACCTTTTTATCAGTGTTTACACATTAAGGACAGGGAATTAAACGACTGTACCAATGAAGTTGTAAGTATCCTGTAGAGTCGGTTTGTTCAAAATTTTGTAAACCTGCCGAAGTGTTACAGTTGTATACAGTGACAACAGGAGACTTGGGACACTTATGTTACCACATCGTGAGATTACCTGATGCTAAACTAAACTTAATTGTTGATGAGAAAAAACAAGAACAACGTTACATTAATATGTTTTTAGACTGCTAGTATAACAAAAACAAAGGAAATTTAATCAAGTTTGTTTTAAATTACATGCGCTTGCCATTCCTAAATTTACATCATATTTCTCAAATAAATTCAAATTTTCTACTTTGCGAAGAACGATTACCTTATATGATGGGATTTTTAAGTAACTTTTGTGGTAGACTTAGGATATACATTCTAGTTGTTACAGTCATTCTAGTAGCAATAGCACGTAATTTTAAAAATATACACAGTATTTAAACAATTTCATATTTTTTAAAACTACATGATTACAAAATTTAAGTGAAAAATAAAATTCAATATTTGTTTAACGTAATCTAATTGTAATTTTACACCTCATAGAAAAAGTACCACGTAAATTTGTTATTATATTAGATTAAATGAAAACTGCTTTTCGTATTTGAAAAATACATAATGTTAATTGACGTTACTCGTCAGTGAGATCAGAAAAAACTCCAGCGAGTTCAAAGACGATATTTTAAATTGATTAACAAATATGGTTTTTATGCTGTCTGCTATAGGCCTGTAGATCACAAAATAGTATCAACTGGTTATCAGCATAAAAATTTATTACATGTCATAAAACTAAAATGAGATTATTCCTTTACGGCTGCCACTTATGTCGTGAAAACCTCGTCAGCATTACATTTACCGTTGCATTAATTTTAAGACATAGTAAAACTGTATAACAGTGGAACTGCAATATGTAGCGCTGACACTATACACGGATTAACACGAAGATATAATCCGGTAAGTCGTAAATATATTTGATCGATATATGTGATAGAGCATATGGTATTATTACCGAATACCATAACATTATTCAATAAGGTAAAAATCAGATTTATCTTAAAATTTTTTCTATTATTGTTTTCTGTTTATTTCTGAACACTTTGAGTGTGCATTTTGATCTAAAGGTTTTGAATGTGCTTTATCAAATATTTTGTAAAACACTGCACGCCGACGTTTTGCCCTCTGTGAGCAGATAACGTTAAACAAATGTACGTTACACAAAATACCTTGGGGAAGGGAACTCAAAAGCATCTCAGCAGTGGAAGACCTAGATATTTATGAAGATGTAACTATAAGAAAACTGTAATGTATAAGTAATATCCAGAAACGGATTGGTTCTACGTCTCGCAAGTTAAAAACAAAAAAAAGGAGTAAAATTGCCAGATGAAAACCTGCTTAGTGTTAAGAATCAATTGACGGGTGCTTTCATTGACCAACTTCAAAATTATTATAGACTCGTTATAAGAAGGAACACCCACAGTCTACAAGAAAGGAAGAAAGCTTTGTGGGCACTGTTCTACCACAAAATTTCTACCATGATGATAGACCTCATCATGGTCTTTGTCCTAAAGAACAAGGTTCCTGGTGCAAGTATCAGCAATCAGTAGTTTCGAAATATCCGTTCTTGCACCTAAACACTATTCCTGTGGCTGTTATGGATGCAATAAAACCAGTGTGTAAGGACTTAGCTGACGAAGACTTATTGAAGAAGTGTTTACATAGGCGCACCCAGAACCCAAATGACAGTGTAAAAAGTGTCATTGGGAACCGACTTAAAAAATAATTTTTTTTTTATAAAGACACTCCATTTTGGTGTATATGATGCTATTCCTTCAGTTAATGATGGGAATATTGTAAAATGCAAAACATTAGAGCAATTGAACATATCTTTGGGAAAAACACAGTTCAGGTCATGAAGATAGCTGATAGGGCGCGGGTGCTTTTCGCAGAAAATCAAGTTCAAGGGGTACAAAAAACCGCAAGACAAACAAGCCGACTAAAGAAAAAGAGGACAGCAGAAGAGGAGCTGGAAGAATCTAAAGATTTCCAAGCTATGGGGCAGGATTATTTTAAAGCTATGTATGAATAATTTATGGTTTTATCTTTAAACATATGTTACTTGACTTTAATTGCTATTTTCTCAAAATTACTTTTTTTTCACTTTATGCACATTTCTTCAAGAATGAGATAAAACAGAGTCATGAAATTTTTACCGCATGTAAAACATCTTATTCTAAACCGTTTAACATGTGGGTTTCATAAAATTCTTATTAGCTGAAGCAATAAGCATAAACCTATTTTTTTAAATGCGTCAAATAAATTGCTTAAAAAATGTATAAAGTATGTAAACAAATTTTTAGCTATTTTGCGTCGACGTTTCGACAATATTTATTGTCATCTTCAGGACCTGTGTATGAAATACAATAGAAATATCAATCATAACGAAACAATTAAACCTATGGGTGAACGTATTGGTGTATGAGAGTGTGTGTACTTAATTGTTTCGTTATGTTTTATATTTCTATTGTATTTCATACACAGGTCCTGAAGATGACAATAAATATTGTCGAAACGTCGACGCAAAATAGCTAAAATTTGTGTTGTTGACCGATCCTTACTAACCATCCACTAAAACATTGATTGACGGTCACTAAAAATTAAGGATTTATGTAAAAAAAAACATTTTTTTTTATATCCTTCTGTTAAACCACATATAACTGGCAGGCAAAGAGACCCTAAAATTTGCATTTTAAAATCCTTCATAGTTTTAGAGAAAAGTGTACACAAAATTTGTAAATTTAACATAGGTTAGGTTGACCTTACCAAGTCCCAGCATTGAAGCAGCTGTGGCCAAACTTACTGCGCTAGAAGTCAGTTTCGCCACTGTGAAACTTAGAGGTATTGAGTGAATAGGCATAAAAGTAAGGTATGTAAGAAATTAAGAAAATGTCTTTGCAGCTGATTTATTTTTACTCAATTGAAACTAAGTTTAAGCATTTTAGAATAGCTTGGTTTAGGTATTTCTCAACACTTGCTTCTACGTCATCCGTGTCGTGGCTTTGAAAACTCAAACGTTATTTTAATGAATATTGTAGTTATGGGCAAGCCACATGATAATAATTTTTATATTAAGATGAGTTTAACGGGGTACTTTTTAATAAATATTACAGTACATCAAAAACGGATAACAATGACAGAAAGTATTTGTATTATTTTCACATAACCGAAAACAGAAATAGACAAATAGTTCTGATTAGTACTACCTTATTTCTTAATTAGTAAATGCTCCTTTATGATGGGTTTTACAGGTAATCATTTGAGCCGGTCTCGGTTAGTTGCGACGAAACGACATTTTTACCTGTTCTTATCAGGTCAATTGCGCCCCGCATTTTCACTTGGTTACCACTGATCGAATCTGTGACAACTAGTGGAAACGTTCCTCTTTCAAACTTCGACAAGGTTTCAATTCTGTAACTTTCTTACTTGTGCAAGTATAATATTTTTATTATGTTAGGTTAGGGTAGTTTGGGTTAGGTTACGTTACGTTACGTTATGTTACGTTACGTTACGTTAGGTTAGGTTTGGAATGATTAGAATTATAATTGTTATTTCTGTATTATTATAATAATAACATGTTAGTAACGCTTAGCACCACGTTACGACAGGATAGGACTCTAGGATAGGAGAGAGAAAGTTGATTGGGTGTAACCGTATATTGATATTAGAAACTTTCGTAGCGAATTACCATTCTTGGCGTGAGTCCACACTGTGTGGCTGTAGGTTATAGGACAATATTTTACGTAGCAATTTGCCGGGTCGCAATCGACCGGGTTCAAATTTCCTCCTCGGTCCCAATCGACAAGGTTTTATACGGTTGAGTCGGAACTGACGGCGGTTCGAGCAGGATGGACACGTCTATGCTAGGAGTACAAATAAAATAATTACTGCTCAATGCGGCCAATGCTTATGAGCAGTAATTATTTTATTTGTACTCCTAGCATAGACGATTCCATCCTGCTCTGTGCAGTTAGAAGTGTATAATTCTCGTGTTCATAGTGCACGTTTGAAGACCGTATTTGATTGTTATAAGCAGTTCGACTGGTTGAAACGTTTATTTTAAAACAGCGCCGAATATCCTCTTTACAATACTGTTCACTTCACTCAAGATAGTTTACTTATAATTAAGAGGTTGGACTTGAGTTATTGAAAATTTGTTGTATTCAATTATCTTTATTCCACTTAATTTCAAATATTTTACTTTCTCCACACACCTCATACCTTTGACCATGTATATCATGTATATGCTTGTGTAACTTAATAATTATTTCTTTCCGTAATTATGTTTAGGACAAAACGGAATTCTAATTTACTTTTTATATTTTTAAATTATCAATTCGGGCTTTACAGAATTTTTTTAGTAACATGTCTAACTTAAAACTTCTCTGTAAGAAAGACACACACACAACGTTCATTAATTCGGTAATTTTCGCCATTCGTATCGTCTAACTACGTTCCATCACAGGATTAAGGAAGAAGTCAATAACAAGATATTTTCCTTCCTAAACTCGAAGTAATTTCCTACAGATACGTACATTATTGTTTCAAATGACAACTTTTCGTTGGCTATAGAAATTTGTAATAAACATTTTAGTAAGATATGATACTATCACGGTCAGAGGAAGTATACTTAAATTATAATTTCTAAAAAGTGTGGCGAACATCAAACTTAATTTCTCCAAAGAAACCAATAGTCTTTTACCTATTTCGACATTAGTATTGAGAAACATTTTATTTTCGTCATGACTCTTTATCATTGCTGCGTGTCCTTTATTATCCCTTTTGCACCAAATGGAGTAATTAGTGTAAAACCATTGTTCACACTATTAGCTTGTTTAAAAGAAATTAAAGAATGCGTTTGATTAAATAATGTCCTGACATAGTTCAAGACATGAAACTAAAACAGCATACAACTTTAAGGAACGATACAAACAGTGTAATATGTATGATATATTGGCGTGCAGATGAAAATCTTACTCTGTTGAGATGAGTAACATTCTCAAGAATAGATTTTTACGTCCTTTAAAGTGTAAAGACTACCCTTATCATGCCCGAAGCTAATAAATGAAGTCATACTCGGTAAATATAATGTAATATATTGTAAACTGAACACTGAGCTCATACATATATACAAAAAAACATATAGCTTATATAAATACACTGGTTTAAATTGATTCCGCCTCTGGTTAATTAGATGATTCATTGCTTACGTCATTACCAGATCCGTACTATCACAAACAATTGGTAAGAGCAAAAACCCTTCTTTAACTGCAATTGTTAATTCTACTGGGTCCGAAAGCAAACGTGTTTCTGTATGCTACGATATGTATTGCTGAGCTCAAAGAACTTGTGCTTTCCACCGTTACTTAGGTACAATAACCATTCTTATCTATTTGCAATCGTAGGATATTGTATTGTAGAGCCCATTTTAACTTCTGGCTTCGAATGCTAGCAACTTTCAGATAAAGACAAAAAGATGGTAGAAACTGTGGAAATGGACTTCTTAAGAAGAGCGTGTAATGTTTCTAGAATGCAACATGTTAGAAACGAAGATATAAGAAGCAAAACAGGGCGCATGTTTACAACAGCAGAAATAATATAAACCTGACAATTGCTATGGTATGGTCACGTAATGAGAATTTAGGAGAAGCGATGGCCAAAGGAAGCATTGACTTACACACCACAAAACAGGAGAAGAAAAGGAAGACTGACAACACAATGGAGAAAAGGAATTAGGAAAAGTGTGAGAGATCGAGCTATTGAAGACGATGACTAGAAAGATAGGGAGAAATGACGATCGAAATGCGGCATGCGGCATAGACTGTAGGAACCGCGCTAATAATAAAATGTACATATATATATATATATATCTCAATATTATATACATAATATAAAATGGTATAATAATAAAGTATACATGTATTATATCAGTATTTGAAACTGCATTTGCCTCCAAACTATGGCATAGTCTTTCTTGTAATTTGCTGTGCCAGAAGATGAGTTAAGTTTACCTTAAACAGCTCCCTATATATTTTTTTTCAGGCGAATTAAAAGTTACAAACAACGGTGGAAAGAACACTTAGAAAGACTGTTAGATTCCAGACTGGCCAAACAAGTATGGAAATACAAACCTGTAGGACACAGGAACAGATGGCTAGAGAATCTTTGAAGGCGGAACAGGCATCACCTTGGGTATGCCGGTGTGACGATTTAATATGCCTAAATCCCACAATAAAATTAAATAAAAAATTATAATACTAAAATAATTTAATAAGGTACAAAAGAACCCTTTCTTTATGCCCCAAACCTGTAGTAACATGCCGATTTGCCGATGTATCAGTTAATAATATTAGATTTAAGAAACTCAATAAATCCATAACGACCTCGCGTTATATAAAAGAATAATAAAAGTATAGAGTGATGTAATTAAATTGTAAGCAAATTAAAGGAAAATAATTAATAATAATTAAGAACTACTTTTCGCGCTGAGAAACTACCCGCGCGCGGACAGCCCCATTACCCCTATAGTTAGTTAGTCCTGTTGAATCAGAGACTCCCCTGGTGATACAGCGTACAGCACATTATGTAGACCGCTAGAAAATATTAAACATGTAGACTAAGTAAAACTTACGTAATTACCGGATGATGTGAATGTTGTGAATGACTTGAGTGTGCGGCGATGACATCTCTATAAATAAATAACATCACCTAAATGTAATGTTAAACTTCTAGAATGTAACTGTTAACCATAAGCAACATGTGCGGTACAACAATGTGAACACTAGTGAAAGTTACCACGAAGAAACAGACCACAATAATCTACAGAAGAGACAGACTACTCATCTTTAAGAATGACACCAAACTTCACCAACACACGATAGACAGAAGATCTCCCAGACACCCTGCACGACAGATAGAAGCCCCGATTCGCCGAGAATATATTACACACAGGTGACACGGAAGTTCTACTTCTGTGGTTCAGAACTTAACTTTAACTAATATATGAAAGACACTTAAATAACAACATAAGAGTAAAGTAAAACACAAAAGACTGACGTAATTAGCATAAAATTGTAATTTCATGATAAGTAATAAGGTGTGTTAAGTTTAATGAGTTTAATGAATATAACACGCTAAAGTTAAATAAGCCCATTCTTCAGATGGCACAAAGTAAAGATTATTATTTTTAATATCATATACAGTAACACACAACTCGGATCCGAGGACAGTACAAGCTATGTTCACCCATGACTTACACTAATTACAATTGTACAAAATGCGCAAATATTTTTATCATTAGTATACACATTACTAATTTTCTTCTATGATGCTAAAACAGCATGTAATAAAGAGATGTCATGGTCCAAAAAGGTGAGTGAATAAATCTACAAACCCCAGTCATAAAATTCCTCAATTCACGGGATCCTATTTAGTGTTTGTTTATATTTCAGATAGTTATGAGTTTGTGAATATTATGGCAGCCTGTTTAATTGACCTGAGCCAATTAACCAGGTTCCCGATATTATAATGTCGTCCCGACGTTATACCGGGTTGTGAAGATGGTGATGATCTTAAAAGTGTGGAGGATTCTGTATAGGAATCAAGTATATCTAATCTTTGACAACTCTGAAACTTGATGGTCATAAATTGACGTATTGCTATTTACATTCTAATTGAATATGAATTGTAGCAAACAATATTGCCATATGATAGCACAAAGAGGAAGTACATGAATAAGTAGAGGCTGCACGTTCAAACATCGTAAAATAGTTAATAAGGAACATTGAAAACGATGTTAGTTTACAGTATTTTTAGACCTGTAAGACAATGTTAAATGCAGTGAAATGGTGCGTAATGTTACTTAGACAGGTGTGTAGTCCACGTTTTCAAAAGTACGTAATTATTTTGGAAGATATTCGTAAAAAACACGTTCATTTTTATAACTGTCAAAAAGTGAAAAATTTCGAGGTAGGACTTACAAGGTACTTGTAACAAACGGACCTACCTAATGACAGTAGTCGTCTTAAGAATTAGTAACTGAATATATGCGATTTTTACGTTAAAAGTTTTATAGCCTATAAATTTGGTTGGAAAATAAATTGCTCTGTTTCAAAACAAGTGCATTCTTGTACGGAATAATCTACTATCGTTAAGATGATAAGAAGAGGTGACCGAGAAAATAATCAAATTACACGATATTCGGACTAACTGACGTATGTTAGAATTAATCAACAGTTATCGTTATACTTTTCAAGTTATGCGTAGCACATGCAACGTACTGACAGCAATGAATCATCACGTAAAAATTAAGCGCTCTCTCTGGCGTTAATAATTTTTAATTTCTTCTGCAATAAAATTCTTGTTTCTCTCTTGTTACATCATTAGTGTTTATCACTGTTAGATTCATAGTATTTTAAAATGTATGTGAAATTTAGTAACGCAATAGTAACTTATTCTTAGACGCTGATAAAACCAACTGTAAATGGTAAACGTTAGTTTTAAGCACTGTATAAATGTTATTGTAACTAATGCCTTAAATTAATTTATTCAAATAATGTTTCAGTTTCCTTACATTTTAAGTTCGTATATTTTACAGGGTGATGTATTCTGTTGCCTTTCCTTCTTGTTAAACGTTTAGAAATGGTAAATTCTTATTTACCTCCACCTTCACTTGAAATTTACACCTCGCGTACTTAAACATACACAAGCACACATACTGGAAATTTACTCCTCGCGTACAAAAACATACACAAGCGCACGTACTGTTAATGCATCCGTGAGTGTATTTCTAATGCGCATGTTACAGTCTAGTTATTTAAGTAGTTCTACACACAATTTATCTGTTTCCAATGAAAAGGTTTAAATTTACAAGTCGCTATCGTTATTACATAAAGTTATTAGCTTAATTGGACGTTGTCTGTTGGAACGGTATGTCCTTGCTGAGGTTTAGTGAGGTTTTCCTATCACTTGAGGAAACCAGTTTCTAAGCGGGGACTAAGTAAACTTGTTAAAACACTGGAAACAAGAACAATTATATCTGGTCCCTTCAGTAAAGATGGCTGCCTTGCGAGCTTGCACAATGATTTTAATCACATAGGAAATGAGAATCTACGTAACTTAGTGTACACTGTGAGTTGCCTAATGAGTAGTATGTTATTTCCGGGGGAAGTATGACTGCACTCATCTGCATTACTGTTGTAAAATCTTGATCTGATTAATCTGCGTTAGTCCGCTTATATGTAGTATCGCTGCAATTTATATCCTCCGTAAATATTCACTTTTTATGACGAATTGTAAAGTCTAGGTTTATATTAATCTAAATTCAGTATACTCATAACACCAAGTCTACAGCAAACAGCATCTTATCTTTCCTTTTGTTATAAGAAAGAAAAGAAATAAAAATTATAATTTTTAATTTCAAACGGATATTATATTTATAGTTTAATCTTATAATAAATTGTATATATTGTAACAATAAATTCTTGTCGTCCCGTGAAATTCACTTTGAAATCGTCTTCAATTTATAACGATAGAATGTTTCTCCTCTTTTAAAAGCCCCAAGCTGTAGGCGTCAATTTGTAACAATTAGACTCTGTACGGTCTGAAAGTCTCGTGTAATTGTCGTTAATTTTTAACGATAAAAGTATTATGTTTCGTTACTGTTCACGTTGCGTCGTAATTACGTAACGACTTTCTTGCATTGTATTTGACGTCACCAATACCTGTTTACCTGTTTTAATTCTTAACTGTGATTTTCCCGTTTCTAGGCGCCAAATTGTTTGCCCAAAACAATTAAAAAGTAGTATAAGTCCTTCGTTTAGCGTAACCGTATCTCTCACTGTTTGTAGTCGGAGAAATTCAAATCTGTTTACCCGCGAAGTCTTACCAACCAGTATATCTGGTAGAAAGAATTGTTACGGTGCTATGTTAATGAAGTAAACACATACAGATTAATACGTGAAATAATGAACAGGTATTGAAATAAGTATTGGTTTATTAATAGTCAATTCTGCTGTTAATAATTACGATAACATGGAATAATAAAAAAATATTACTTTTTTACTTGTTATGCTCCGGCTATAAATAATTTACAACTCAGCGGTTGGCTATTCTTGACTTTGGGTCGACTGATGACACGCTAAAATGTCTCCTCAATTTTTTTGAGACATGTGGTCATTCAAAAAGTTCTTTTGATTACGGCCAAAAGGTTTACAAAATGATTTTTGCAAGTACAATCCTTGACATCAAGTTAATTAAATATAATAATCTTCCTTTACAACAGTTTACTTATGGTTTAAAACAATAGTGAGTTCACCTGGCAACATAGGTTAGGTTCGAATTGTGCATAAATCGTTTCTTATTTCTCAAAGTGTTAAGAGTAAATTTGAACAATCTTTTAATACTAATTATTGAATATTTTAATAAATATTCAGTGTTTATTAAGTTTGAACCAAGTTTTGATATTGTGCATATATTCGTTAAGTGTTCTGAAAAGTCTTGTGGGTGTAGTTAATAAATTTAGTATTATACTTTACAAGTTCATTGATGTTTGATGGATTATTTTCATCAGTTCTGGTGTACGAGTCGTCATTCTCTTATATGGGTTTATTTCTTATAATTCGGATTTAATTTGGTTTAATTTTGTTGATAAATGTTCTGTCAATCTTGTCTCTTCATTGTTATTAAGTATTTTCTTTCATCTGTTTGGTTTATTTTTACTAATTTCTATGGATCGATAATTTTATCATCTGTTCTCTTCTGATGCTAAAAATGGACTCTTAATTCGTTTTTTAACGGTTTATATATAATAATATTTTGTTGTCATAGTAACCAGACTACTCTCTATTGGTTGACAGTATTTTGTACTCATTGTTATAAAGCTTGAGTTTTTGTTCAAAATGAATAAATATTTTCTAACTAAGATATTTTACTTGTCTTATTACCAATCTGATTATTATTATGATTATTGAATACCTTTTCTGATGTAGTTTATTTAGACATCAACCATGATTATATTTTGTTATTTCTGACCTATTTTAACATTTGGCTATTATTATTCTTTTTACTTAATTTTGTTATTATGTTGTTTTATGCAATTATTTTGTATTTATATTGTTTCTTGGTTTGTTATTTTATGCTTACTTGTCTTTTTATCTCACTTTTTACTGCTATTTTTGGATATTTTACAATTTTGGTTCACATAGTTTGGGTCCTACCCTTACCTATCCTTATTACAATGTTCTCATTTTAATTTTACTCTTATTACTAGTTTTTTATCGTTTTGTTTTGGGTAGTTTACATTAATTATTGATTTACATTCTTTAGTATATGGCTATTACAGCTTCTCTGACATTTTACTGCTTTTTATAACTAATTTTATAATTTTAACATGATTTGTTCCTTATGCTTTTATCATCATTAATACAACTTATTCTTAATACTAATTCAACAATTATAACATTTGAACCTTTCTACTATCACTATCCTCTCCTCGGCATTTCTTTATAACATCATTATAATAACTTTAAACATTTAACATTTAACTTTAGCACTTAAAAATTCATTTCTCTTTTTTGATCTACCCTTCCTTTATATCGTGTTATTGGTGTAAAGTTTGGCTTAGTTCTTTTTAATCATTACTTCTAACTAAAAACAATATTATTTTGACTAACATTACCTGGATTTTTCTATTGACTAACAATCTAATTTAATGATGTTAGTTCCTATTTACCACTAAACTTATATAACTATTCACTTTTTTGAGTGCTTTTATATATATTTTTTGTGGTTTATAATTTTAATTATCCACTTTCCTTAGGCACTCTCACTTCTAGATGAGTTCTTGCTTATAACTAACTATGTTTGTCTATTTTTGGGTTACACTGGCACTTAGTAAGGTTTTCACAGTACTTTTTAGTGTTTACAGTGGTTATTCTATATTATTTAATTTCTTTACCTTAATTCACTTTTTTGTAATCACCCTTATTATAATGTTAATTGGTAAATCACTTCCTACTCCTATCATGCACTCTTGGTTCATTCTAGTTTGATTAGTATTATATTATTTTTTAAATTGCACTTTTGTTCTTTATATCATGGTTGGTGTGTTATTGTTTGTTCATTTTTTTATCATTCTATATTTACTTAATTGCTAATACAATATTTTCCTTGGGCTTGTACTTTCCATGATTAATGGTACATTTAATAATATTTACTTGGAATTCATGTGTTCATTTCATTTCTTTTGTCATTGGGCCAATCACTTGGGTCGGGTCATTGTCATTTGTCTCGTATACGTTATAGTCATTTTGTTTTTCTTTACTTAAAATTATTAATTCTTCTTTATTTTCATGCTTTTTACTTTATATTTCTTCTCTGGTATTGGGGCTGCTTTTGTATCGTAACAATATATGTATTAAATTTGTTATAATAAGTTAAGTTTCGAATGTTTTGATTAAAGGTGTACATTATATGAATTACAATTAAAGTCGTATAAAGTATAGTAACAATAGTGTGTCAATCTGCAGCTCTAGAAGTATCAGGGAATGTATTCGTATTCGATTGGTGGCTTGACAGCATGTACCTGTTTACTGACAGACACCCTGGCTGAGTGACAACTCAACTAAAAGGTAGACATATGTCACTGTAGACACAGACAGCAACAAGACAGAGGTAACGTGCTCGGTTATTCATTTTCTTTCAGAGATGAGGGTATTTTAAAAACATAACTGAATATTACAATGTACTCGTGTTATAAGAAAGTGCAGTTAAATAGATGCAAAGGAGTATGCTGGAATGTATATTTCAGAGAATTATGACTATAATATTCCAACACAAATACGGTTTGCACACACAAACGATCTTTGCTACCCTCTTGTGAGTTAAGGTACAATTCCTGTAGCAGAAAACCTTAAAATCAATTTCCTATACTGCGGCTGACTAGTCACAAACCATTTTCTCTCAGATGTCGTAGCTGACTTTGACAAAAGAATATACTGTATTTGTTTATATATGCAAGACACAGTTTCCCATAAAAAATTATAGTTTCCAATAAACAATTATTTAATATTTATATTGTTAATTATTTAATAAGCAACTGAATTTAAAAAAAATTAAGAATTATAATATTTACAATGCTTCTAATTTTTCAATAAATATTCCAATTTAAGAAATAATAAGTGTACTTAACATGATTTTTAATTTTTGTGTGTCAAAATTAATTAAAAACTGTATAACATTCTCTTAGAATATATTTAGTATACACTACTCCTTAAACTGAAGTCTCAACAAGTATTACCTACAAATGGTAAGTATGTTATTACACTACCAGAAATGATGTAAAGTTGATATTATATATATATTGCAACGATACGTTTAGCATAAATCTCCGTATCAACCCCTGACTGGGGTATGATAACATACGAACGCACTTATGAGTCGTATAAAAGATGTAAATGATGAAAATAATGTAATAATTAAGCGTTAGGTATAAGACATAAATAAAAGAAGCAAACGTATTAATTAATTTTAAATAAGGAAATAATTGTAAGTGAACATGCATTGGAATTGCAAAGCCTAGTTGGTTTTAAACGCAGCGAAGGGAGAAGAAACACGCATCGACTGGCAGTGGTGACGTAATTGCGACAGGCAACTGCGTGTGTATCAGTTTGTGTGTGTGTGTGTGTGTGTGTGTGTGTTAGTGTTAGTGTGTAAATGAAGAACAAGTTGAATTATGCATACGATTGTGGAAAAGTTTACACAGTTCTTTAAGTGCTGAACGAAAACCAAAAGTCACACGAATCAGAGACATATGTAGAAAAAAAGCTGGCGCCTGGAGCTACAAATAGATACTAAGAGGTATTTGATCGTGGGAATCGTTCAGCTACCGTCGAAAATTTTGCCATAAATTCCATAGTTTACACACCTTAATGTTCATAATTTGCATAGTTTAAGTTTATTAATGTACATAACGATTTGTCAAATAATATTTATAAAAAAAGTGTGCGCTTCATAGAAAGACGCGTAGCTTGTAATTAGTTAATAAATCGACGCGCTGACTTGTTCAAATCTGTCCGAACAGTTTTCAACAGGAATTGAACGCCGGCAGGAATATAAAACCCCAGCGAGCGACACACGCTTTCTCAGATCATTAACAGACAGTACGTGAAATCCACGAATCTCGCCACCGCGAAATTTACAAAGATAAAGCAATGCTTTAAATTGTATTACGTAACTTGAAGTGCGATGGAACCGGCAATACTTCGGTGAAACTAATTAGTGATATACACGAGTTATGTAAAAGACAATCATACTGTAAACTACGAGGAGTCGAAACGGCGTCGATGAACTTCAAGAAGTCCACGTAGGACTTCGAGACATCAACGAGGGAAAAGACGAGGAGAGGAGAGGAACCAGAGCAAAATACTAGAGGACGCAGGGACAGCCACACGCAGCTACATCCAGCCGTACATCATCACGACAAGAGGTCCCCGTCAGAACTCAGGATCCATTAGACGGAGAGAGAATTCCAAACGACGTAGAGACAGAGAAGGTGATACCGGAAGAGGATCCAAAACTCGAGAGTCCAGGTGACGGTAACAACACAGTTAAATGGTTGCAGAAATATGCAGGTGAAGTCAGACATTTATTCAATCTTATAAATGACCCTGAGGTCTATCAAAAAAAGGCTCTAGATTCCATATACAAGTTTACATAAATTTTATTATTTTTATTTGCATAATAAAGAATTAATAAAAGTTCATAGAATAAGAATTTATAGCAAAGAACATAAAACGTATTAATCTCATAAATAAATGGTAATTATAGAAACCATATTTTATTATATTGTTATTATTTTATATATAATTAAAATCAAGTAACTGCAACGTAAAATCAAGTACGAAAGTTACTTTAATTGTAGATCCTTAATTAATAGAGGCATTAGGATTACTGTTAATTAATGTAATAGAATGGTCTCTATTAGAATTATTATAAAATTTACTTATTTAATTTTTTAATTAAGTGGTACATAATAAAAAATCACACTTGCTAAGACAATATTAATATTCAATTTCGTACGTGTTAATCACTCATTGTAAGAATATATGTGTTATGTATGATATGACTGTGTAAATATTCCAGGTCATATATGTCTTATGTTTGTGTATAATGTGTCTTAGAATATAAGAGATAAGATTTTTCTACGAGAAAATTATACGATATTTGTATAAGTGAATATAAGGGTTTCAATAGTAATTAACCCACACACTAATTAATAACATGACAATTTGCAGTTTTTAATTAATAAACAAAATGAATATAATTTTATTAACAAAGTCGTACTAATTTCATAACCAGTACTAAATCCTCTGTACTCTTTACTTGTAACGATATTCACGTGCTTATCCACCCTCAATCAACTACCAAAGCCTACGACCTAGATGGGAAACATCAACATAAATGCTGCAGAAGAAGAGTATACCTTCGAGACGTGGGTAAGTGCGCACAAATGAGTAATAGCATATGTGCAAAAGTAATTGTTTAAGTGTATCGTTCTACAATATATATATATAATAACGATTCATAAAGCCGACTTGATTCAGCAATTAAATCTCTATAAATCACGTTTGCAAATACCCATAATCAAACGATTTGCAAACAGAGGAAGTATGAAATTAGCCAGTAATTCTCTGCCATCTCAAACCTGTTAAGGGGCGTTTGGTCGACTTGTTCGATATTGTTTCAAATGGAAAACGCATGATTTATTTGGAACAACCAATCACAAAGCTGTATTCAGAAGAGACGCCAACTCAGACTTGGGGAATCGAGCACTCTTCGTTCGAACATTAAATAGGCAAGACGTGTGTTAGATACGAGCTAAATTTCGCAAACGACGCAAAGTTTTATTTAATAACAGTTCGAGAAGTGGTCCGCAGTAGCAGAGGAACTAGTAAAGTTCATTAATAAATACTCTCGCTGTGTAACAACTCATTAATTAATAAACAAAATTAATTAATTAATTGTGAAGTGACCTGTGCACCAGAGTAGCTACAGCATCTGTAAGCGCCCAGGGTCATCGGTCAACGATATTGGTCAACAATCATTTCTTCTGAGCTGAACCATCAAAAGGAGGATGTCTACGGATTCCTATCTAAGGTCGACGCATCAATCAGTAAGAAATATAGCCATTGATCAATGAAATAAGTAACAAAATAAATAATAAAATCAATAAACAATTTTTAAAAGACACTAAGTAAATTCATATTTGTATTTAAATATTAAGATTAGTAATAACGTAATATAGGAGTGTTGAATGGAGAGTGAGGTGTAGTATTGAACGTGCAAATTATTGCAGACCTGTTCTTTAGCACTGGTTTAGGAGATATAATTTTTCCTAAATAAACCAGATAAGAGCAATTGGTCGTTTGGACGTTTTAATCTTCACTTTTCACACACACTCATTAATAATAAGAGTTAGGTCAGCAATAAGTCCTTAACTTAGCTTTGAAAGAACATTAATAAAATAACATTTAATCGTTAATTAAACAAACTTCAACAAATTTTAAAGTGTTATTTGTAACGATTCCCCTTGAATTCCACATTCACTGAACGAATCCTGAGATAGTGTGTCTCTATGCTCTGAGCTAAGCTGAATCCGTGTCATTTGTATTTAGGATTTGTTCTGGCGCCCAGGTAAAGTAAAAAGTCAGGGTTAAGTAACATTTTTGTATCATTATATTTATACAGAGTAGTGTAATATTGAAAGAAAAGTCTTTATATAATTTGTCGCCGCAACTAAGAGGCATATGTAAATTGACAAACATAATATATAAAGAGAAGGTGTTATATAAAATTAGTGCCAAACGTGGGGCTCGATTAAACTCACAAATTTATGTATAAATAAATAAGTTATATATAAATTTGGTGTGCAACTATTAGGCCCGAGTAAACTCGATTAAAACGAGATTAACCCAAGTGACTAGTTTGAATTGTAATAATAATTAATTTGAAACAAAGTGGAATTTAAGGTTACAAATAACTGTTGAAGGGTTAAATATTAAAATAAATTTTGTTAAATAATAATAAAATTAAAAAATGGCTAAATCACAAGCAGTAGATATGGCAGCAATTGAACAGATGTTTAAGCAGTTGACCCCTAAAATGGATGAAACTAATAGTAAAATTGAAAGTACAAAGAGTCAATTATCTAGTGAAATTAAAAAAAAAATAGTAAAATAGGTAGTACCAATAGTAAAATAGATGAAAATAATCAAAATTTAGAGGAAAGTAATAAGAAATTAATAAATGATGTTAATAATCAAATCGAGCAAACTAATAAATAATTGTCTAATAAATACTAGCGAAATGAAACAAATGAAAGAGAATTTAACTAGTCAAATAGAACAAAGTAGTAAAGAAACTACATTTAAAATAGATGAAGGAATAACTCATTTAGCTAGTAAAATAGATGAAAGTAATCTTAAGTTTGGTAAGCATACCGAAGAGGTTAAAGCTACCATAGAGTAATTTAAGAAACAAGTAAATACTAATTTTCGCCGCCAAGACGAAAAACTAAATAAATTTAGAAACGAATTTCATGAACGGTTAGAACAGAAAGTAACCCTTATTAATCAACAATTCAGCGAAGTAACTGCTGAGTTAAAAACACAAACGCTTCTAAATAAAGAAGAAATCCAAATTACTAGGGTAGAGTGCACCCAACTGGCTGAAAATATTAAGGAGTTTAAGACACAAGTAGAGAGTAAGGCTGACCGAGACGAACTTCATCAAACCGTCGTCTGCTTGACGACTAAATTCTTCTTTTTTCGTCCCTCTGGTGTTTTGGTATTTCATTTTCACGGTTACGTTTTTCGTCTTACCGTTTTTCTGCTTCTTCTTATTCATGTCTTCGTTCTTATTTTTGTTGTTTCTGTCCTCGCTGTAGCATTACTCGGAATGCTTCTATCATCTAACTGGTATCCATTTTATTTTCATCAACTACCACTAACACCACTCTTCTACGAATTGTCCTCTGTTTCCACTGTTAACCGTTCTCTCCCAGTTGTGACACCACCGTTACGACGGTCTCCTTGATCGTCGTATGGTACAGTGGAGACAAAATACAAGACACCAATTAAGTTACTAATCACCAGCTTTAATTTCACAGTTAAACAGTTCGTAATTAACTCGTACAATATTTCCAGTTAGATTTATCCACACGCAGTAACAGTGTCTATTAATATTACACAATGTCTGTTAATGTCACACAATTATTAACACAATAATTAACACAATTATTAACACTACTTTACTTCGATACACTCAATCCGCACTAGCGAAAATCGCTCACGTAACTAACTTGACAATACGCCTGCTATGGATTTATATAGGCCCCGGAGAGGTGCAGTACAGCTTTGCCTCCTTACTGCACGACGCCGGCGGCTTAATGCGTAGTATCTCAAGTGTTCTTGGAACTCACTAGAATCACGTAGTTGAATGACCCACACCTGCGACACTGGACAGGGAGAGTGGAGAATGTTCTGGGTTGTTCGGTAGGCTTCTCGTAACAATATATTTTTCACAAAGTACTTTTCTGTGAAAAATCAGTTCCACAAATGATTTATATTTTTCAAACAATTGACTTCTGACATTGTTTTGCTTAATCGATTTTTGGATAATTGATTTTTCGATAACTGTTGTTTTACTCAGTATCGAAACTGCAAATTGATAGGTTCTCGCAAAAACATCATATCTTACAAATTGGTTGTTCCCCTCTCTAAACATCTGACTAGTCATAAAGATGTACAATCTACTAATACTAATCTATAAAAATAAATATGCTAATTTATGTAATTTTTATAGTAAATTGAGAAAGTCACAGGCAATATTATAAATAATGCTTTAAAAGATAAAAATGAATCAAAATCGAGATAAATATTTTTCAGTTATCTTATTACTAAATTTTTCTGTTAGTTTTGATTGCATTACGCTATCTATTTGTTCGTTTTTTCGCTTCTTGATAATGGAGTAAGTGTAGAATAGAGGTTTCCTTATGAATATATTATTACTGAGTACATAAAAAGGAAACAATTCAAGTAGTCAGATTAAGTGAAAAATTATAGCCTATAAGAAGCTGGCATTACTTATAAATTTTGAAACTTATATATAATGTGGAGATTTCCTTCAAACGACTAGAGGTGTATTAATTGCGGCATGCGACCATTGTTTTGCATGCCATTGCGGCATGTTTTGTTTGATTGTAAGTTAGAAAATTAGTTGCTCATTTTTGAGATAATAAAGAAGGAAGTATTTTTTAATTATCAGGCAAAGCGATACTTACAAAAATAAGCACAACAAAGTATATTTCCGAAATGCGTACAAAGATTTGTTTACCTGTACGTTGTCTCGCCTAACAAAGTTGATAAGGAATTAATGTGCTCGTCCAATAAATCGATTTTGAAATTCCGGTATAAATATTTGTGATGAAGATAACATGTAGGCCTATTCATATTTCAGTTTTAGAATAAGGTAATTCTGCATCATTTTGAAGAACGTGTGAGCTGTTAAAGGCCGAGATGTTAAAAGGAGGTATTACGTTAAGGAAGTACTACATGTGAGTGTGAACGCGCGCATTTATGTTTGTGTGTATGTGTGTGTGTGCGCGCGCGCGCGTGTGGTATTTAAGCAAGGAATGACATGTGTGTAAGTTGCATGGGAGAAAATTTGTGCCAAGCTCCTGGTACTAATTATCGAGTGTTCATGATTTTACCTATTTAAAAATTACTCTTCTCACAAACCGTCACTGTCCTAAGATCTTTCAAGCAAACATACGCATTCCCGCCCAAGTTGTAAATAATGGTAACTAGTAAAATTTCAAAACAATTTTTTAAAAATGAAACTCTAAAAAATAAACTGATATTTAAATTTCTTAACCTGTGCAAAACCTTAGATAGAAGCTTTGAGCTTATGGACTACAATGTTGACAAAGGTAACGCCCTTATTATGTTGTGATCGAGAGCTGCGCACACCTCACAGAGACTCCTCCTCTCTTTCTCACTCTTCACACACACACGCGCGCGCGTCTCTCTCTCTCTCTCTCTCTCTCTCTCTCTCTCTCTCTCTCTCTCTCACTCTCACTCTCTCTTATATTACATTCATGCAGCAATGTTTGAAAAACCTCACAAACCAATGGGCGGTAGCTCCCCCAGTAAGTTGAACGCACGCATGTGTGATCATTTAACAATGAAACAGACACATGTTTATTTTTAAATTGCTGAAACAGTTAATGTCAGCTATGAAAGACGTCTTATCCACTTTCATGTAGCTGTAATGACTCTTTTATTTCCTTCTACGTAGCTGTGTTGTTGACATATTCTTGTGTTACTTAAACAAAGGCCTACACTGATAGTAAAATGACAACGGCAAGACACTGCATCGTGTCGGCTTCGCTAAAGGTGATGAGCTACGATTATTTAACCATACACTATCACCGTACCGCACGCAATCATTTATAACAACAGAGATAAAACAAGTGGGGTTGACCAAGAGTACTATGTTGCAACAACGAAAGAAATATCATTGCCATTAGACACGATGCTTTTGCCTAAGGTTTGCACTCGCTGTAGAAAGTCAGTAAAAATGTGGCATCTCAAAAGAATAAAATCTTTGTAAATATAAACTAAGCAAGATAGTGAGAATCTGTTCATAAATACTTAAAATTGTATCTAAAAAATTCTAAGAGGCCAAAATTGCATCTTGACTGACAACATTTTCTAATAGTTCTTGTCGGGCAGAAATGAATCGCCACTGTTCCCCCATTGGCATCACAAAATATCGACTAAATAATTAAAAATAGTCGACTTCATCTCCTGCCTAAATTTTACCACCAACATTTCCCACCAAAATATGACCGACCAATGATAACTGTTCCCGCCTATCATGTGGTACATGTGCCACAGTCACGTGATACCCCACTACTGTCACATGATATCTCCATATGGTGACATGATACATGTCAAATTTTCTCACTCGTTGTTGACATGTTGTTGATGTTAATTTTGAACTATCATTTTCCTTACTCACGGACAAGTCTAGGAGACCCGGAATGATATCAGTTGGAATGTGCAATGGTAGGGCAGAGGTTCTGAAATCACATTTTAGATGTATAAGGCACAGCGTAGCAAATAATAATTCCTACCACAAGTTAGTAATAAGACGTAGGTTGACGCTGAAACCATTATATAAATTTCAAAAAACAGAAACATGGACATTGAAATGTAAAGGGAAAAGCAGTTAAAAACATAATGGAAGATACATTGCGAGAAAAAAACAGTGGTTAACGTGTAAAATAATGGATGTACTATAATTATTATCTGGGACCGAATATTGCACAAGAAACAAGCATATTGCATCCGCTGGAAAAACCAATACAAAAGACTGGCAATACAATAATCGCACTAAATTGCATTTTATGCTATAAATAAATACAGTATTCGGTTATACAACACTACAACAAAAACATCATAACTTACAGGTCAGCAGCAGGAGAGGAGAGGAGCAAGCCGTCGACCATGATTGGACCATGTTCCGAGTTTCAACCTACAGCTCTCGCCTCGTGGACAGGGATGATCTGATCTTCTGACATACGAGTGTAGCCTGAGGACAAATAGACTAAGTCAGATTCAATGTTACGTTTAACTTTTATACAGTTTCAGTAAAACGACTTAATAGTAGGCCTACAGACACATACACAAATGGATTAAAACTATTGATTCACTACCTCATTTTATAAATATGTGTCCAGACACACAGTGGATAAATCCAGAACTTCAAGGACGTTAGATAAATCACGTCAAATCAAAAATTACGTATATTTGATTTAACATGAATAATGTGTAGTGATAAACTTTTCTGTGTTTGGTTTAAATTCTGTATAATTATCAATTGTTTTTGCCGGGAATTTGTTGTTGTTACATTACGTTATTCGATATAAATTGTACCACGGCTTTCTAATAGGCAATTTGATAGACCTACTGAAGTAATTCAATAGCGAGATAAGTAACGAGGTAGTAAGAGCCAAGTGTACTTAAGTGACGTAGCTTTTATTGTGTGCTAAAAGACGTTTCTTCCTAGCCCTGGAAACAAAATGTCATACAGCAAACACAAGTAAATCAGTTGAGATAGAATGGACTTAATTCAACAAACGGTCAAATAATTAAGGCTGTAAATAAAAAAGTAGAGCTTCCTCTTACATGGGTTGGCCAGTCACACACACGCGCGCGCACAAAATACGTCACTAGTGCTCTACGCCTTACGTTGCGTAGAGAGCTTTTAATTCTCTGATTTCACTCCCTATCTCTTTCTCTCTCTCCCCTTCATTTCTACCTTTTCTTTCTTTCTGTCACTTACAGTCCTTAATGACAACGGTTTAATTTTTACGCTTTTAGTTAATTAGTTAATTACTTGCGGCATAGCTTAGTCACAGGACTTAGCTAAAAATAACCGTGTTGTAACTGAACAAATTTATGAGAACGTTGAATACGATTTAATGGAAACTTTAGAAGAGGAGAGTCCAAAGAAGACTATATTTAATTGTAAATTCGTAATTTCACTTCTGCCGGTTAGGTTCTTATAGAATGGTGTAACACACGTGTTCTCGAATTCAGATACTGTAGCAAATTGACCAACATGAGAGACTTTTTTAGAAGTCTTAAAATTTTTATCAATATAGAAACGACAAAAGAATATGATTCGACACAGAATTTGCTTCTGCAATTATGAGGGTCAGTTCAAAATTCGCTGAGCGACGTCTATTGCTTACAGCTAGAACTAACATTTTTCGTATGCTGTAAGACTCGTATTTCATGTAAACGCCTGTTAATTTTTAAATCTATCTGTCAATTTATTATCTGTTTACCAGCTATTTGAAATTTACTTGTCACGAGTGTTTTGAAAAGTGGACAGACTCAAACATCGTGCTGTGATTGAATTATTTGTTAAAACGGGCGTTGGGCTAATAAAAATTCACAACAAACTGCTAAATGTGTTAAGAGATGTTGTGCCTTCAAAAACGGTAGTTTGTAAGTGGGTAGTAGAGTTTAAATGCAGTTACACGAGCCTTGAAGAATATTCCAGCAGTGGGCGCTCAAAAAATTTACAACTCCAAATATCATTTAAAAAATGTAATACAGGAGGTTTGAAGACCAGCGATTAGGAGTGGGTGGCATTGCTGAGATCATAGGCGTCTTATACGAGCGCGTGCATTATGTTTTAACTCAAGAACTTGGTGTGAGAAAAGTTCGTGCAAGATCGGTGCCTCATTTGGAGTGATAGTTTTTTGGAAGTCCACTGCCGAGTACCATTTTCAATGCTTGTTCGAATAAGTTTAAACTCGAGTCCCCACTTACCAACTATTGTTTTTGAAGATGCAAACCATTTCGTAACATACTTACCGGAAATTTCACACTCATTATGAATTTCCGTTAGCGTTAGACCGTTTTTAACTAGGAATCATGATTTTGTCCATTTTTTAATACACGCGTGACAAGAAATTTTAAATAGTTAATAAACAGTGAATAAATTGACAGATACATTTGAAAATTAACTGGCGTTTACATGAAATACGAATGTTACAGCATACGAAAAATGTTAGTTCTGGCTGTAAGCAATACACGTCGCTCCGCGAACTTTTCAGCTGACCTCCATAAATTACTCATACAAGTATAAATTTAAAGGTTTTTTAGTAATTAAAGAAATACTCACTATACTGGTATTTACATTTGTTGACATGAATTATGAATACTAAGTGACAGGATTTCTCTTATTCAGCAACGTGTATTCTAGGTTAATCTTCAGATCACTCTCAGCCCGCAACATTGCGATTCAATCATGTCATCTGTAAAAAAACGTATTCTCTACCATAAGTAAAGTAAGGTAATAGTAAGTTGTGTACGCTAAGTACTTAAATTATACTTTGCGTATAAAATTTTAGCATTTTATTCTGTGTGATGTATTGTGAGGAAGGTTACATGGGTTGTCGTCTATAAAGAGTTTAATAAATAACTGAAGATGAGAGAAATCGCTACTGTAAAAATAATTAATAGTTACAGAGAACATTCATATACATCAGTTTTACAAATTCAGTAATTGTACACCACACAGTTTTGCAAGAAATAATGAAAGCCGCCAATTACAAATGTCCACACACAAAAATTAACAATAAACGTTTTCCGCTAAAACGCTGCCATCGAATTGCAATTGACAACTAAACAGTTGGTTCCGAATCAAATATTTCTATTTGCAGTGAGCAAAGACGTCGATGGTCCTGGACATCACGAGATTGGTAGATGCCTATAGAATAATAAAGCAGTCTCTGGAAGGCCTTTGAATCAACTAAATCAGCGATTTCTAGCCGGCAGCCCTCGACCTTCTTATGTGGCCCGCAACCTTGCCTTGGAAACCAATTTAATATTTACTCTTGTAATAAGTAAATCAATAATGAAATATTGATCAGAGAACAACAATTGTTTCACCAGAGAATGGTCTTGCCGGAGAAACCTATTATACTTTGTTTCACTGATTCCCTAATGACGTACAGTAAATTTCATTTTATTTGTTTATTGAAATGTGCATTTACATTAGTTTTCTTTTATGTTTGTCATAAAACAAGCTCCATTCTACTTCATTTCATCCTTCGCCTAGACAAAACAGACGTCTTGTCCGATGTCTGTCTTTGGTTCGTAATCAGTCGCATCTGCTATTCAAAGTTACGTTTACGCGTTTTAAAACTACAAATCGACACTGCTTATTGTTATTGCTATCGACATTGCTAAGTTTCGCCTATTGATTTTTTTGAATGCGCAGATTGCCTCTTTTAACGTAGGGTATATACAATTAAATACTACTTTTTCCATTATTTGTTGAAAATTAATCGCTTACGATGCAGCTCACCGGTTTGTTCTTGAGTTTGCCGGCGAGTTCCTGAATGCTTAAGAGTTAGACACCACTGATGTAGAGCATTAGAAATTACGACGTTAGTCTACGTTATAAACACCGCTATTTGCCTGCCTCTCAGGTTGACTACCTGATCAACAGAAAATCAATAGGTCACTTAGTTATAAAATTTATTTTTATTGATATAAGCATGCTGCTTTAGCTTATCGGCATATTTTGAAATGAAGTATCAAAATAAACCTAATTATGTATATAAATTGAAATCGTATAACTGAATAGCAATCGTAGTTTTAAAAACGGTATGTAATTTAAACTGTGTCTGTTCCCTTAGAATGTTGTTTACTTATTTTGTTTCCTTTTGTTAGGATACTTTTAGTTTTCTAAATGTGTTGAGTTTCAACGGTTTGTGTTTTGTGTAGAATTCTCAAGTCATTTATGTTCATGAATGTGTGATCTGTCTCAATGAGGTGGTTTGGAAAAGTGGATTTAGTAATGGAATGTAATGCCTTTATGAATTCTTTGTATCTTCGGCTGAAGCCGCATCCTACTCAGCTTGTGTAGAATTACTTTTCACTACACGTGTTTATTTTTTAAATCCCATGTAAATCAAATGTTTAATGGTTATTTAAATGCTGTGTTTTTCATAGCGTGTGTTCTATTTTCTAATGGTTCTGTATGCAATGTTATAAACTGCTTTTTTGAATTTGCGGGCAATATTTTCAGTGTGGTTATTATTATTGTTTAGCGGTATAAATGTGTTGTTTTCTGCCTTGTTACGTTGTTTCTATCAAGTTTTGTGTAAGAGTCTGTCTATTAGTTTTCTACTGTATCCATTTGCTTTGTCTAAGTGTTTAATTTGTGTAGTTTATCTTGATAGGTTCCTGTTCAAATGGAGTGGTGTTTAGTCTGTGTAGCACAGATCTGCGTGCTGATAGTTTGTTTTGTGTACGGCATTTAGATTTGTTTGTTAGTGTGGCAGTTGTGGTGGATTTTTGTGTATAATGTGTGTATGTCTAATGTATGTCGTGTACAACCTTTACAATAGACATAAGAAATTTCTGCCCTCGTTATTGTGGCTTTTAACCTTGTATTCGTATTACTGTTCAATGGAAAGATGAAACTACGTAAACAATTACCAGCCCATATCAACAAATTCTACAAATATGACAACTTTAACTCTGACGTCAAATCATAATTCTACAATAAGAGAACAAATTGTAATACAAATAAATATGGTTGAGAAACACAATGTCCCTAAATCCCCTGTATTGCGATAACGTTTTGCGATACACAACTTACGCAACAAGGAATAAGGATTCTAGCGTGTTTTCCCGAGAAAGTCCAGATATTTAACGCTAGTGTTTTAGGCCTTAGACATGGCCTCAAGATAAAAAGTGAACCTTTTGCTGTCATGTAGACTTCTCATTTCTGTATAGAAAAGAAACTATATAGGTTTGCGTTTGGCAAAGTAAGCTCTGTTGTGTTGGTGGCCGCTTATTGTGAGAGTTACAATAACAACAGTCGGGCTGCAACATTACTGGCGTTCCGGACGAACAACGTAAATAGAAATAAATATTTAATAGTAATAATGTATAACGAGACAAGGTGTATGGTGTGGTGTGTTTTTTAAATAATAATAACTGTTCTTATATCATATCGCATTGTAAAAATCATTCAAAATTTTATTAAATAAATTTTCAAAAATTACGAATTAAAATTTCGTCATTATTATTCGCATAATATTTTTCCTTTGTGTGTGCTCAGCATACACACAATTATTGTCACTATGCAAATAACGTCAACACAAATATACATACATATATTACACAAGATGTAAATTGACATGTATAAATAGAAAATTTATAATATTAAATATGCTCTCGACTTGCTCAGATTGTATTTCTTTTAAATTGCATATTTTTTTCATCTTATTACTACTTTGCTTTGTGTGCCTACATACGAATATCGTATTCATGAAATATTAATCAAATTTATAATTACATAAACATTTATACTACGTTATAATTTCAAAAATAATAATAATGTCGGAAATGTTAAATATAATGGATAAATGACTACAATTTAACCAGTTATTAGATTACAACGAAAAATTAGAATTTACAATTATTATTTATAGTATTACAATTTATCAATGTCGCTTTACTCTTTTTTTTTAATGTCTTTTATGACTCGTTGGTTAACGAGTAAAAATGGTTTCATGTCACCTTATTGCTTGTGCGGTGATACTCAGTGATTCCTCGTCATGATCCTGAGTCCCGTGTCGATCCTCCGTTGTCGTCAGATCCTCCTGGAGTCCGTCGTCCTGGTCCACTCAGCATTCAGATGACTCGTACGGTGCTATCTCCATACTGCTGGGGTATCGACCTTGGATGCTCTAAGTCGGCCATAGCCTGAATAAATATGTATTATTTGTTTCGCACTAGACTTTGCACATGTGCGCGTCTTTATATTATTAATAACGTGGCGTAATTTGTTTTGTCATGTCTTACGCGCACTTAACAAAATTTAAATAAATTACTTATTTAATTCACATTTATTCAGGGGTGACGCTATGCCGGTTTCTACTGGCTCTCTCTCTCTCTCTCTCTCTCTCTCTCTCTCTCTCTCTCTCTCTCTCTCTCTCTCTCTCTCTCTCTCTCTCTCACACACACACACACACACACACACACACACACACACACACACACACACACATATATCACTTACATTGTACACAGTCTTAGGTTGAGTGTGGCGTGATATGCCAGTACCGTCCTGCACATTCGGTGTTCCCCTTCGCTGGTTACTTACAGCTTTCAATCTTACAGCTTTCAATACGCACTTTTTTATAACATTAACAATATTAATTATTTATTCTAATTTACCATTTTTTTTAACTAACTGCGACAATGCACAGTAACGTATGCAGACGTACTGTTGCAAATGATACAATAAATCTTTGGATTATTTCAATATTATTGTTAAAGCGTAAATAGTGCATACTTTGATTATCACATTTGTGATATAATTGTTTGTTTAACTAAATGTAACTTGCAATAAGACGTATTTTGTTTTTGTTTATTTAAATACTAAAATTCTAATGTTTTGAGTAGTTTTAGGCTCTAGAATTTAGTGCATAAACAATAAATGGAAACATCATATAGAATTTTTAATACTACAATATTACAAATATAAATACTGTAATAAACGGTGGACAAAAAGAAATATTTGAATACGTTTACTATTCTAATCAAAGAATCTTTTTAAAATTGCTAATGAAATTCCAGACTCAACATGTCTCAAGCAGCCTACCGTGGGTTTTTATGACTGACCATATTGAATGAAACTTATTTTCTCTCCGTTTACGTCCTGTTTGATCCACTTTGTTCTTGGCCTCCCGAAACTACGTCTACTCTTGCAATGTAATGCAAAACTCGCCTTACTATGACATTACAAATCCTCGACCTTCCGTCACAATTTCCTTGATTGTGTCTTGATTTGTGCTGCTTGAGGACCTGCCAGAACGTCAGTTGCTCTCAAACGAATGTTCGGCCATGCTGAAATCGGTTATACCACTCTTTATACGTGCAACGCTCATAGCTTCATGACTGAAAGGATTTATATATTGTCACCGGACAAAAGGCTTGCCGCATGACAAATGGCGCCAATCGTACACTCTAGTGTTTTTTGCGTCCCTAAAAAGGACCGTGTGGCGAGAACGCTGATGTTGGTAGTGCCGCGCTGAGATGTAAGCGGCTGCGCCCGCTGTTCGTGGCGTACTGCATTCCTCCTCTTCTTTCGGCATCGGTTGTAGAGTCGGCTGCCGTCCCAGCGACGTCCTATCGCTGGCGCGGAACTGGAGGGCGAAGACACAAGAACGCCGGTTCTATTCTTCGGCCGTTCCTTCCGGTTGACTACGCTCCGATGTCGTCCGAGAGAGGAGAGGAGATGTAGTGCGTCCGATGGCGTGGCGATGAAGAGTGCGTCAAAATTTCTAGCGGCCCTGGTTTTATGCACTAACCGGGATCGCCGATTGACTCGCTCCGAGCACGTTAGTTGTCACGTCTCGGCTGCTGATCCCCGATTGGCTCGCTGTATCCGCCGCTGGTACCGGAGAGCTGATGTTCGCATACCGCTGCCGTCACTATTGTCACCGGACAAAAGGCTTCCCGCGAGAGACGAGATCGAGCTGAGGGTTTTTGAGAGACGACTTCTGCTCCAGCTTCAGACTGAACAGGACTGCTCTTCTTGTACCTGCTCTCTTCAGCTCTTCGCTGGACGATCTACGGCTTTGCTGCCTTCGCCCACCTCGCCTTCGGACGAGGAATATTTCTTCTTCCCTTCGTGGGAACAAAAAGGACCAAGGAGCCAGCTGCTGCCGGTGAACTAAGTAGCTGGTACAAGTGGCAGCTGGCAGAAGACCTTTTTAGGACCACCTTCGCTGGATACCATCTGCTGGCGAAGAATAGAAGAAGATTGCTCTGGGCTCACCTGGTGAGTGCCGCATCAGTGCATAAGCCCTAACTTGCTCACGACTGTTAGGTAGCGCTGCCCCGGACGATCCTTGCAAGCCCCCACCAGTGGTAAGCGAGCTAGGATATCGCCGGGGTAAAGGGGCCAGTGGACACCAGTCTTGGTAAGGACTGGTATTCAACGAAGCTGGTCGTTAGCCCAGCTCCTCCCGCATCGTCGTGAGCAGGGAAGACGCGCGGGTAATCCGGCTTCGGGCGGCCCCGAGATCCCTGGCGTCTGGCACTGACTGCCTAGCAGTCTCTTCTCCTGCCTGGCCAGCATGCCTTCTACAGGCAACGGCTCAAGTGCCGAGTCGCTCGGCCCGCCTTGCCCCATCTGGGCGACTCGCCTGAATCGCCTCGGGCGATGGAGACGGACGATCCTGTCCCGAACCCACTACCCCCTCTCACGGCGGACGAGTCAGGCGAATTCGCGACCGTTGGTCGGCGTAATCGTCCGGCTAAGAAGCCGAAGAGGACCCACACACCCGGATCCACCTCCTCTCAGACCTCGGCCATGGACATCGGACCTTCTCAGGGCCGACAGGACGCGGCTCCGACTGCTTCGGCAGCAGCTCCGGCTGCTGCCGCTGTTGGTCGTGCGCCGCCCCTGTATGTCCATAGCGTGTCCAATGTCGCCGCCTTATACAGACGGCTGATCGCGGCCCACGGCCTGTCGGCCGATAAGCTTGACTTGAAGCTGCTTGGCGGTGATACGGTCAAGATTGTCGTCTGCCAGCTCGAGGACCATCGCTTGGTCGAGGCCTTCCTCCAGGCGCACAACCTTCAATACCATACCTTCTCTCCTAAGCGGGTCAAGCCCTTGTCTGTAATTCTGCGAGGGCTTGCCGCGCACACTGACCCTCAGGAGATCCTCTTGGAACTCCGAGACCTCGGGTACCCAGTGCAGGCAATTTTCCACCTGTTCACCCACTCAGAAACCCGAGTACCTCTCCCGCTCGTCCGTCTCCAGCTCGAGAAGGGCGAGACAGCTGACAAAATATTCCAACTGACGCGGCTGTTTGGCTTCCGCGTCAGGGTGGAAACCAGTCGTCCCCAGGGCAAGCTCGCGCAGTGCCACCGGTGCCAGAGGTTCGGCCATCACACCGACGTCTGCCGCAATGCCCCGGCCTGTCTACGTTGTTCTCTGGGACATTCAACCCAGGCCTGCACTGTGGCAGACAAGACCAAATTCCGCTGCATTAATTGTGGCCAAGGCCATGCAGCAAGTAATGTAAACTGCCCGGTCTACAAGGCGGAGCTCCTGCGGAAGCAAAAGCCACAGGGGCCCCTCCCGAAGCCAAGGCAGCCAGCTATGCAGCCCCAACCCCAGAGACAGCCTAAAACTCAGGCAAGGCCTCAACCAAAGGCACAACCGGCACGGCGCGCGCCCTCTCCGGCTGCACCTCCAGCCCCTGCAAAGGCAAACAAACGTACCGCGTCTCCTTCCGAAGCAGAGACACGCCCAGTAGCCGTCATCTCGGTTATGGAGCCGGAGAATCAACCCTCTACCTCCGCGGAACCTCCAACTCCCGCCTCTGAACCAGAGGTAGCCTCGCCAACACTGCCACCTCCGCGATTTCCGCGAGCAGGCATCACAAAACCCAGGAACAAAGGGATAACCACACCGGATTCTCGGCCCCGAGCTCCTGCCTGCCCACAGCCCAAGAAAAGTCCTGCTTCCCGGTATAAGTCCGACGGAGCGCAACAGCGTACTTTCCCTGCCGCTGATTCAAAACCGTCTGGCCCTGGTCCTGTGGCTTCCACCACGACCCGATCTGCCGTTAAACCTGGTCGCTTTTACGCGGCCTCAGTTTCCAGGCAAACCGCCCAGTCCGTCATTTCCGATGACGCACAGTTCGTCCGAAACTTTCTGTCTGGCTACGACCTCAAGAAAGTCGCAACTACCTTCAGGTCCATCCGAGACCGCCTGGAAACTGCCGACCCAACTGAGAGATTTATGCTCTTGGTGGAAGCCTGCGAAGTAATAGGTCTTCTATGAACCAAGCCCTTAGACGAGATCTCTCGCTCGTAGCCTGGAATGCTAACAACATCGGTTCCAAGCATTCCGACCTTCTTGAATTCCTGGCTCGGTTCAAACCCGACGTACTTCTCCTTTCTGAAACCCACCTGACCCCGGCGAACCGGTTTCGATTACCAAATTACGTGGTCTATCGGGATGACCGAGTTGGCCAACGAGGAGGCGGCACGGCGATCGCGGTGAGGACCTCCATAGGTCATCATCGTGTCGCTTTGCCGCAGCTTACCAACATAGAGGCCACCGCCATTGAGGTCCACGGAGCTCTTGGCGGCGTCCTCGTGGTTTCAGCATACAAGCCCCCACGAGCTGAACTCCTTGTTGGCGACCTGGACGTCATCTTCGATTCCCATCGAAGGGTAATTTTGGCCGGCGATCTGAATTGCAAGCATCGCGTTTGGAATAGTCGCCTGACTACTCCGAACGGGAGGCGCTTGATCAGTTTTGTTGAATCGCGCCGGGCGATGGTGTTTGGTCCAGCGCAACCCACGTTCTTTCCGTCATGGCCTAACGCGGCTCCCGATGTTCTGGATATCGCGGTGACCCAAGGAGTTGTCTGTCCGGTCGAGGTATTCTCACTTACGGAGCTGACATCCGACCACAACCCTATCTTGGTCCACGTCGTTACCCAGCACGCCTATGCACGTTCTGACCAGAAGAAGGTTATCGATTGGGATCGCTACGGCCCGGCCTTGTGCCGTAGATTGCCGCCAGCGACCCCACTCGATTCCGTTCGCCTCCTAGACGAAGCGGTTGCGGGAATCGAAGAGGCAATCATCTCGGCTATAGGCGTGTCTTCACGTACGCGAGCTGGTTTCACGCCTGACTACCAACGCATCCCTGAGGAAGTCTCTCTTCTCGCTCGCGAGAGGAATTACTTTCGGAAACGTTGGCAGAAGACCCGTGATCCGGCCGATAAGGCAGCATACAATCGGCTCACCGGACGAATGCGTGGCAGTCTGAAGGCGTTCCGACGTAGCTGTTGGGAACTCGACGTGGCCCGAACGGGGGATGCGGACCCGCTAAGTCACCCGTACAGAATACCTACCGCATTGACGGAACGGAGGCGCCGATCTCCACTTCCCGCCATTGTTGGAACGTTTGGTCGACTCCTGGGTCGCCCGGAGGAGAAGGCCGAGTACATGGGCTTGTGTTTCGAGCGACAGTTCGCTCCCAACCCGCCCATGGACTGAGACTTCGACGAACAAGTCGAGATGGCTGTGGAAGACTTTCTGTCTCTTCCGATCACGACGGAGCCCGAACCC
Source organism: Magicicada septendecula (assembly GCA_034769895.1). Classification (NCBI taxonomy): domain Eukaryota; kingdom Metazoa; phylum Arthropoda; class Insecta; order Hemiptera; family Cicadidae; genus Magicicada; species Magicicada septendecula. Next base: position 175,701,502 of record CM068369.1, on the reverse strand, counting down.
ATCTCTTTGGAAGAGGTCTCAGATCGGCTCGCTGAACTTCAGCCAAGAAAAGCTGCAGGCCCGGACGGTGTTACCAACACCGCTCTACGACTTCTTCCCGAGCCTGGAGTTCATTTCTTGCCTGATTTGTTCAACGCGTGTCTTAGACTGGCCTACTTTCCAAAGAAATGGAGAAAGGCGACGGTTATCGCGATCCCGAAGCAGGGAAAGGATACCACCCGCTCGGAAAACCTCCGGCCTATCAGCCTACTCTCCGCTACGTCCAAGGTTTTTGAGCGCCTCGTACAGCGTCGTGTACGAGAACATCTAACCAACTTTGACGTGCTGGTCCCCGAACAGTTCGGCTTTCGTGTGGGGCATTCGACCACTCATCAACTCATGAGACTGGTGGAAAGCATCACGGAAGCCGGGTGTCGGAGAGAACGGACCGTTGGCTGTTTCTTAGATGTTGAGAAAGCCTTCGACAGCGTATGGCATGATGGCCTGTTATTCAAACTTAGGGAAGTCCAGCTCCCGGACTGCTACCTCCATCTGGTTGCTAGCTTTCTGACGGAGAGGACCTTCTGCGTGAGAGTTGGCGATTCAGTCTCTTCCGAGAGACGAATCACAGCCGGCGTCCCTCAAGGTAGTGTTCTAGGCCCCCTTCTGTTCTCGATCTACGTCAACGACGTGTCGAGACAGCCTGGAGTCCAGATGGCGCTCTTCGCTGACGACACGGCCGTATTTACGGCCGATCGTCATGAGGAAAGGGCCGTCCTACGACTGCAGCGCCAGCTCGACACGCTCGTGGACTGGACTGAGAATTGGAGAGTGCTCCTCAACGCCACCAAGAGTGTAGCCGTCGAATTCTCTAAGCGACGGAAGAACCCTGTTAGGCAGCTACGTATCGGCAGAACGTACTTGCGCTGGTCCAACGAGGTCAAGTACCTCGGCTTACACCTTGACCGTCGGCTCACCTGGCGTACCCACGCACAGACAGTTCTTAAGCGAGCATCCACTCGCCTGTGCGCACTGTTTCCACTCCTGATCAGCTCAGCCATGACCAGGAAATTGGGTAGGATGATCGTCGGCGCGTATCTGCTGCCGGTCATTACCTACGCCTGCCCGGTCTGGGGTTACCTCGCCGCAATGCATAAAAAGAAGTTGCAGAGCGTCCTCGACATGGGGCTTCGGCTAGCGGCCAAAGTCCCCCGTCGCTTCTCTTCTCGCCCTCTAAGGAGAGGACTTGGCGTCCGCTCCTTAGACGACACTTTCAGGCGGCTTGCACGCAAATTTTAGTGGAAACGCCCTCGGTGTATATTGCGCTAGTGTAGGCTAGCACAACAGCCGATAATCGGCCTGCTATAGAGCACACGCCTTACTTGGGCAGGGCCACGAGGCAGGAGCTCCAGAAGGTAGCTCGGATCTCAGTTCCCGTGCGGTTCGTCTCTGCGACGCACAACCGCAAAGCCCAGAGCAAAAAAAAAAAAAAAAAAAAAAAAAAAAAAAAAAAAAAAAAAAAGGCTTGCCGCGAGTCTACCCTGAGCTGTTGCCAAGGTAGGCTGCGTCGTTCGTTTTCTTGTTCTTGTGTGTGGTATTTTCCATTGCACAACACTGGCTCCAGCTTGTCTGGAGCACAATAACTTCGCTAATTACCAATCAACCTTTTTGAAACTTTCACAAAGTGTTATATATAATTAGTGCTCTGTGTTACAATCGTGCGGGCAGTGGTGAACTCGAGTTTCTGGTGTTAGTGGTGTTTTGGTGTTCTCCGCTGCTGACTGTTGCCTGGTAAGTGTTGTAGCTTTTAAGTAGTATACCTCACTACCCAGCTAGCGATCCCTAAAGTCTCACCAGCCTAGGCGTAGGTTCACCTCGCCGATGGCCGCACCCAACATTCCCGTCGGTCCTTCTCAGGGCCACGAAATCCCACCTGGAGCTTTAGCGCAACCTTTGCCGACCGAACCCGTGACAGTGTCGGCTGGGTCGAGTGCCATGGACACTGAGGAGTGGCAGACTGTGAGTAGCCGGAAACGGCGAAACAGTGGCGACTCCGCGGGGTCCGGGCGGTCTTCCCAGCTGGGTCTTGCCACGGATAGACCCGCTACGGCCACGTCACTACCTACCCCGCCCCCGCGGTTGTCGCCTCTGATCTTTGACCGGCCTGTTGACTGGGATAAGGTCATGCGGCGACTTCACCGGGCCGCTCCTGCGAATACCCTGACTGCAGTTTGTCAGGGTGGCCGCTCCGTCAGAATTCAAACCGCGACCATCGACAGTTTCCGGCTCGCCCAGAAACTGCTGACTGATCGTGGTATCCCCTACTACACCTGCGCCCTGCCGGAGGAGAGGGAACTCAAGGTCGAGATCATCGGCATCCCCGCCGATGTTCCCGAGCCTACAATCTCGCACGCCCTTGAACTTTTGGGCTTTACTGTCAGCTCTGTGACTCCTCTTTTCTCCCCCGGCAGACGCATTCCCAGAAATGCCTTCCTTGTGAAAACCCTCAAGGTAGGGAATTTCCAAGCCATTTACCTAGTAGACTCTCTCTTTTACCTCCGGGTAAAAGTCTCAGCTTTCGAGTCCCGACCAGGACCCAAGCAGTGCTACAACTGCCAGCGGTACGGGCACAGCAGTGTCTATTGCCACTACCCGACACGCTGCATTCGTTGTGGTGAAGGTCATCACAAGGGCGATTGTCCTCGTGAACGTACCGCCACTGCCACGTGCGCAAACTGCCGTGAACCACACCCGGCAAGCTCTCGCCAGTGTAAACATTATCAAGACGCCCTAAAGCGCATCACCAAGGCCCAAAAGCCTCTCCCACCTGCCCCCAAGAAACCTTCAGCCCCTGCATCTGCCGCCCCGGCGGCCCCAGTTTCGGCTACCTCGTCTGCGCCAGCAGTCGCTGTAGTGCCCCCAACCTGCCTAGCGCCTGCCGGAGCGCTCAGTTACGCGGCAGCCGCCGCCTCCGATGCATCTTTCCCTCCTGTGGCCTCGTCGCGAAAGCAACCCGCGCCAAAGAAGAAAAAGTCATCGACCACCATCCTCACGCAGCACAAGCCCGCTGCAACTAGGTCAGCATCTGCCCCAGCTCCCAAAGAGCCTCGGCAGCCTACAACTACACCTCGGCCCGATAATGGCATCATGTATCGAGTGCCCCCGCCCACGCCGCAGGCGCCATCGACGGAGGAAGGGTCCTCGGACCCGACCTTTTGCCGATCGTTTGCGTGTCTGGGTCGACACCCTCATCCCTCAAATATTGGCTGCCAAGGACGTCCAGTCTCTGCTAGTCACCATTCTTACCTCCCTCATGACTCTCCTGCCTCCCAATGTCTAGGCCTCTTTGGCTGGTGGCATGGAACGCGTGTGGCGTTCCGTCTCGCCGAGCCGAATTGGCTAACTTTGCCACTGAGTATGACTTAGATGTCATCCTCCTCTCCGAAACTTTCCTTACCCCTGCTGCTTCCTTTCAGCTTCCGGCGTACACTACATATCGCACGGATAGGCCTCGGCTACCACCCCCCGCTCGTCCCAGCGGGGGTACTGCCATTCTCGTCCACAGGCGCATTGCCCATCGTCTCTTACCCCCTCCAGATACTAGGTACTTGGAGACGACGGCGGTGGCCCTATGGATCGGGGATCGGGAGGTTCGCCTAATTTCGGCGTACCTTCCTCCCGGGCCCGGAGGGCCTCCGCCGCCTGAGGAGTGGGACGCCCTCCTCGACCACGAACTACCCGAGACTTCAACTCCAAGCATCCCTCTTGGAACAGCCGTGTCACGAACCCGCGTGGCCGCTCGCTCTACAGCTACGTTCAGCGTCATCTGCAGGTCTCAGTTATTGGTCCTGACTCACCGACCCACGTGCCCACTAGGGGCCTTCCGGATGTCCTTGACATTGTCATTGTCAAGGACTTGGCCACTCCTATCACTGTAAGTGCTGTATCGGACCTCTCGTCCGACCACGACCCGGTACTTATCACTGTTCGTCCCCTTTTGGACACACCTCTCCAACCCCCCTCTCGTCCACGGAGAGTCAACTGGCGCTCCTATCATGACGAACTCCAACGAACAGTGCCATCTGACCCCCCGGCCCCCATCGCCACTACGGCTGATGCGGACCGTATGGCCGACTATCTTCAAGAAGTCGTTACGTCCGCTATGGGGACACACACACCTATCTTGTCCCAGAGACAAATCGCCGGTCTCAACTACCTGAAGAGGTGCTCCTCGCCATCCAAACTCGGCGCCAACTCAGCCGGAGATGGCAACAAACCCGTGATCCTGCTATCAAACGCAGGCTAAATGCCCAATGTGACCTTGTCAAGCAGCTTCTGCTTGATGCCACTGCACATCGTTGGGACTCGTACCTCGAGTCTCTTGAAGTCCGGGCCGAGTCTGTCTGGCAGGCTGCGAGTCGAATTAATGGCGACAAAAGGACCCGCCATCCCCTCAGATCACCGGACGGCATTGTGTACTCCGCGGCCGGCAAAGCTGAAGTCTTTGCCGCAACCATGGAGGAGCAATTCACCGTCCACGGAGGCGTCTGCGACCCCGTCCAGTCGGCCGAGGTCGCAGACTTCCTATCTGGATATTTTTCCCGCCCTCCAGCTGACATCCCTGACCCGTTCGACCGAGCCGATGTTGTCTCGGCTATTGGTCGACTCCGCCCTAAACGGGCGCCCGGCGATGATCGTATCGGAGCGGCGGCGATACAACACGCTCCCCCTAGCCTCATCAACTTGGTCCACGAGCTGTTCAATGGATGTCTCCGGCTCCATTACTTCCCCAGCCTGTGGAAGCGTGCGAAAATCATCATGATCCCCAAGCCTCGCAAGCTGCGTATTGACCCCTCAAACCATCGACCCATCTCACTGTTGCCAGTCATATCGAAGGTTCTCGAGCGACTCCTGCACGGTCGTTACGCGCCTCTGCTGGATTTTTCATTCGGCAGGAGCAGTTCGGCTTTCGCAGAGAGCACTCGACGACCCTTCAACTCGTCAGGGTTGTTACCCATTTGACGGACGCCTATAATAAGCATCTGTCCTCCGTCGCTGTATTGCTCGACGTGAGTAAGGCCTTCGATCGAGTCTGGCACGAAGGCCTTCTCTACAAACTGGCCCACTCCCCCTCCCTGCCTCATTCGTTCATTTTCTCCGATCGTACTTGTGCGATCGCATCTTTAGGGTATGCGTCGATGGGTCGTACTCATCCATCCGACCAGTCGCCGCAGGCGTACCTCAAGGATCTGTCCTTGGCCCCGTTCTGTACCTCGTGTACACGAACGAACTGCCTGTTCAGCCTGGAGTCACTCTCCCGCTCTATGCGGATGACGCAATGTACCACGCCAGCCTAGCGAGTCTTGATTTCGCAGCTGGCCTGGTGCAGCGTCAGCTCGCCGTACTTCCGGACTGGCTAAGGAAGTGGAGGATGGCGGTCAATGCGCAGAAATCCGAGGCGATCGCCTTTTCTCATAAATTAACTTCCCGCTGCCAGTCCCTCTCCCTTGCCGGAAGCCCAATCGAGTGGAAACGGACTGTAAAGTACTTGGGCGTCACTCTTGACCGACGCCTAAGCTTTGCAACCTCATGTCTCTCTGAGTCTCCAGCGCGCCAGAGGCGTCAGAGCCAAACTATTTCCCTTTCTCTCTCATCGGGGTTCAGTGCCTGTGCGCACTAAACTCACCATCTACTTGCTCTTTGTTAGGGCAATCCTAACTTACGCAGCCCCCGCCTTTTGGGTACTACTCAGCCCATCCGTTGTCGCCCGTTTGGAAGCTTTCCAATCCCGAACCCTCCGCTACATCTCCAACTCTCCCTGGTTTGTCAGAAATGATGCCATCAGGCGAGGGTTGAAGGTTCCTTCACTTACCGAATTCGTTCGGTCCCTAGCCCTCAAACTATTCTCCCCAGCCTATGTCTCGACCCATCCCCACATCCGTCGACTAAGCACAGATGTCGGCCCACCACCTAGACGACACAAACGCCCCCGAGCATTGCTCGACGACCCCCATAAGCAGTTACAGAACATCTGCCCAATCCCCCCGACCTTGAGTATTTTCACGCTCCTCCTCCTTCCTTCTTTCTCTTGTCTGTGCTGGCGCTCGGCGACAGACTAGAAGGGGGTCTGCGCTCGCCCTAGGTGTGCCTAGTGCCACCTCTGGTGGACGCTGCCTCCTCCTACGCTCTCTCCCGTGCGCCGACATTGCCGCCTGGCAGCCCTCGGCGACTTTTCCTGAGCGGCTAGGGGCGCCCTACTCGTTGTGGGAGGGTAATTCCTGCTTCTCACGCGAAAAGTCTTCGAGGCCTCCCCCATTCTGCCGTCACGGGTCTCTTCGAGGTCCCAGGGTCCAAGAAAAATCGTAACATCCTGTCCCTCCAAAATAAAATTGATGGAGGCTCCATTCCTTTGAAAGCGCGACATCGCTAGCCAAGGTAACAGCAAGGCAACATGCTGTCATCGGGTATCACCCGGACACTGCGACCACCGGAGCACGACTAGCTGCTGCTCCGTACCACTCTGGACTCTGGAAGGCTTGCCGCATGACAAATGTCGCCAATCGTACACACTAGTGTTTTTGGTGGCCCTAAAAAGGACCTGGTAGCGATAAAGCTGATGTTGGTTGTGCCGCGCTAAGATTTTCGGCGGCTGCGCCTGCTGTTAGTGGCGTACTGCAGTCCTCTTCTTTCGGCATCGGGTGTAGAGTCAGTTACCGGCCCAGCGACATCCTATCGCTGGCGTGGAACTGGAGGGCGAAGACGCAAGAACGCCAGTTCTATTCTTCGGCCGTTCCTTCCGGCTGACTCCGCGCCGCTGTCGTCCGAGAGAGGAGAGATGAAGTGCGTCCGATGGCGTGGCGATGAAGAGTGCGTCAAATTACACAACTGGGGGTCGCGAGTAATGCAGTGTCCCGAGTCTCAGTAAGGACTCCTGCCACTGGGTCTGTTGGATTTCTATATATACTTTTTATCTACTTATGTGGGGGTCTGAAGCGACCTGCGATTTGTGGATTATACCACCGGGACTAGCAAACGAGGTCGCTTCCAGGACTCACCTGGTCGCGGGGTGTATTTACCAAGTCCGGCAATCAGGGAATTGTGGGTCACTCTGTCGGAACGAACATAGAATCTACGCGCCAGGCGTCTCACGGTGTCATCAAGAGAGCGGACACCGAGTCCTCTCCTCAAAAGACGAGAAGAGTACCTCCGGGGGACTTTGCACGCGAGCTTCAGTCCCCGGTCGAGTACGCGCTGGAGCGTTGTTCTATGACTACGAACCAGGTTTCCCCAAACAGGACAGGCGTAGGTAATCACGGGCAACACGTACGTGTTGACTATGAGCTTACCTAGCCGTGGGGTCATTGCCGGATTAGATAGCACGGGCCAGAGTCTACTGAGTTGAGCCGAAGCGCGTTGTCGGATGTAGTTTGTATGGGTTCGCCAGGTGAGTCGGGAATCCACGTGGAGCCCGAGGTACTTGACGCTATTGGTCCAGGGCACCTCGACGGGGCCTACTTTAAGCGGCCGAGGCCGCTTGCGTTTGCGCGAGAATATTACCGCGGCGCTTTTGGAAGCGTTAACGGCAAATCTCCAGTCATCGGTCCACCCGACATACGCGTCGAGTTGGCGCTGGAGCTTAACTGCCGCATAACTCGCGTCCGGCTCTGAGGCAAAAGCCGCAGTAAGAGTGCGTCAAATTTTCTCCTGGGGCTGGTTTTATGCACTAAACGGAATCGCTGATTGGCTCGCTCCGAGTACGTTAGTTGTCACGTCTCGACTGCTGATCCCCGATTGGTTCACTGTGTCGCCGCTGGTACCGGAGAGCAGATGTTCGCATACCGCTGCCGTCACAATATATATGTATGTATATATACATTGTAGCATGACAGATAATCCACTTAATAAAGATTACAATATGATCATAATTAAATATCAATTACATTCAATATAAAGAAAAATTCAAGTGAAAACATATAAATGTCAAAATAAAATACCACCATAAATGGAAAAAGTAAAAGTAAAGAACCACAGTGCAACAAAAATGTATAAAGAAAAATAAACCACAAAAAACTAAAATACAATAAAGATAATACCCAGGTAGGATAGGAGTAGGAAAGGAAGATACCCCGAACAAACCAACGGACACGAAAAAACAATAAACCTTGGAGAAATCCAAGAAGGAAGAATTTTGAAGAAACAAAATTGTAGGATGGGAGGACTACAAGATATACCCAAGGGAAACCTATACTAAAAACAATACAACAAACCCCTAAAGAGATTCAAGGTCACAAAGAAAGTATAACACCCAAAACCTGATATTAATGTAAAGTAGTTACAAACAAAGTGTTTAGTTTTGTAAGTAGAAGTGCACCCACTAAAGTTATTGTGTAATGGAATAAACAAATCTTCATAATCCCTTATAAATAAGATTTTGGTCTGGGAATATTGTAAAACTCAATAGGAGATAAGATCCAAAATATAAGTGAACCAGTGCAAGTTATTTCAGTATATTAAGTAAACTTCAAGTAGAAGTGTAACTAATACTTCAACTAAGTTCATGTGTACCATAAACAACTTTAATGTTTTCTATGACTACAGAAATAAAATTTTATAAAATATTCTTATGAACACATTACTAATGTTTATAAGAAGATGGTGAATAAATAAAGTGACAGGGGATAAAAATGTAATACTATAATAAACACAGAAAGGACTGCAACCAAAATAAGTTTAAGAAGTAGGAAAAAATAAATGGCTTGTTATGTTTATGTTAAAACCCATGAACTCCATAATTCAATGCGGTGAATAGAATAAGATTTTGTTATTATTATAAAAATGTTTAATAGGTCTATCAGTGTTAATCCAGACTAAAATGTCTAAATATGGATACCATACTCTGTTTATAAAATGTTTATTATATGTTATTTGTAGTAGTTAAAACTAAAATGTCTGACTTTGAAGACCATATTGTTAATTTTAAATATTGTTTAAGTATGATGAGTAGGAATACAATACTACATGTTATATTAGTTAATTAAGGAGATTTTAATTAATATTGTATTAAATTAAGAAAGTCAGAAGGGGTATAGAGACAGTATTATTCAAAAACATTATATGTAAAACCATAAAAATCTAGGCCAAATAGGAAATTCCAACAACATTATAATTGATTAATTAAGTTAAATAAACCAAGTAAACTGATGGAATTTATATAAGGTGAATTAGTCACCAAATACTATGACTAAAACTAGACGTTAAAAGGATAGTGTAAAAAGATATATAAAATTATTAAAAAATTTGCAGATGTAATAACTAAAAGTTCCTAAAATTTAAGGAAAGATAAACATTTATGCCAATCTGAGATTTATTATAATCATAATTATAACATATAAAATGGCTAATATTTGGAGAAGAACAGGAAATAAAATGTTGAGCCTACTTTTCCAAAATGAAAGAAATATAGCAATTTTAATAAAAAACTTTGTAAAGATAGATTATTGGGTATCAAATTAAGCAGAAAGAATGAAAGAAACCGATTATGTATTTAGTATTTCATGAAACTAATTAATAACCAAAATATATTCTGTGATATAATGTACTTTTTTACATGTATCGGAAGCGGTTAAAAATTGAAACAATACTTTTCCAATATTAAATTGGCTAAGATATTTCAGAAAACGAAGGAAGTAAAACAGTTCTTATTTAACATTTGTAGTGTACGGTTGATATGCTCTCGCTAAAGAACCACATATAACGAAACCATTAATGGCGTATGGAAGTTGAGCCTAGCTTACAGTAAAAAATCGAGAGTTGCGGAAAAATTTACAATAAACCTAAATGCAGTGAACACAACAACTACAAACATTGAAATCAATTAATACTGAACCGAATATTAGTGATATAAGGAGATAAAACACTAAAACAATCATTATTCATAACCAAACGAACTTTACAATTATCAACACACACATTGACAGAAGTGAATAAACATAATCCAAAACATTTAATCGAAGTGAACACAGAACACTTACCGGGCCAACACTAATAACCCCAGAAGGAATTCTCCATACTGCAGAGAAGAGGGAACGTGAACGAGGCAGCTTTTATTGAAAGAAAATTCCGGCGACACCATTCCTGTTTAACATCAGCAGCTAAGCAGCAGCCATCTTTGACGTCCCACAATCCAATGCGAGTTTTACCAACCGAACCTCTAGACATCACTGGTTTGAAATTTATCATATATAAACATTATATATTACTTAATAACATTGTAAATTTTAATTTTAAGCTTTTTTATTGTGAATGTTATACTTTCTAGCCCTACCCCTTCTCTGACTATTAACTATAACCGTTAAAAGAACCAGAAAATATTTATATTAAATAACATGTATCAACAATTGATCGCCCTGTGAACGAGTCGAGCAGTGTATACGATAATCGATTTTAAATCGATTTTATGAACAATTGTCAATAAAATTTAGTAATTCAGCAATTCGGTTTTAAATTTATTTATAAATTTACAAAATAGAGTTTTAGTTAACAACAGGACTACGAGAAAAGCGGCCATTACTCAAGTGGAAGTAATCTATACGAAAAAGAAGAAATATCGCTAATTGATTAGTGAATTGAGACAATCCTGTTACCTATAATTTAATTCCAGTAAACCATAAGCAAGATTATAGACATACTTAACTCACACAAACTTAAAATTGTAACACTACACCATTACAAGAAATATTTACTAAATTATTGAACATTAAAACATAAAAAATAAATTTATTTCAGAAATTCAAAACAATAAATTTAAATTTTTTCAAAATTTAAATTACACAAAATTTTTTTATTTTTGTAAACGAAATAAATAGAGGTCCGTTACAAATTGGCGTCCAACTGAAGGGCTTCAATTAGTGATTAAAAGGCTAATATAACTTGCTCAATCACTAATTCAAGCTTGGCAGCGGTTATACAGTCGGAGAAAGAAAGAAACAACATGCAACGTCGTGCGACTTCAAAGAAAAGGGCGGCAGAGGCCGAAAAGGAAATTAACATGGAGGACAAGGAGGCAACACCCGTGGAAGATGTAGAAACGTTATTACCCCCAGCGGAACCGAAACAACCCGAGGTACCAACGCAAATAAGGGAGGTCAATCTCCAGGAGAAGGAACTAGAGAAATCCAGGGCAAAAGAAGATAGTAAAGTGGATAAGATGATGGAAATGTTCCTACAAATGAGTAAGCAAATGGAAGAAAATAGCAAGGAATTGAATAAGAAAATGGACTCCACAAAAGAAGAAAATAATAAGGAAAGGAAGGAAAACAAACAATCCTTGAAGGAAGATTTGAGTGAAATAAATAAGAACATAGGATCCACGAAAGAAGGATTAAGGAAAGACATTGAAGAAAACAGTAAGAAGATGGAAGAAGAAATGGGGAAAAGGTTAGAAGAATTGAAGGAAGACAACCAATTGTTAAAGGAAGAATTCAAAACAACCAAGGAATAATTGGGTAATAAAATTGAGGATACAAATAAGAGGATTGAAGAAAATAACAAGAAAATGGAAGAGAAGATGGGGGAGAGGTTGGAAGAATTGTGGAGGATAACCAACGACTAAGAGAAGAATTAATGGAAGTCAACCAGGAAAACATGAACAAGGTAGACGAGAGAACAGAGTTGGCAATGGAAGAGTTGAGAAGGAAAATCAACGACAATAAGAATAAGATAAATAAAAAATTGGAAGAAGAAACCATAATAATAAACCAACAAATCAGGGAAGTTGACGAAAGATGTCGCCAGACTGAGTGGGAAGTACAGGAAGTCAAGGAAGTAGTAAATACCAAAATTACCAAGATCGAAGAACACCATAAGAAAAAGTGGGAAGAAAACCGAAAGGAAGCACAGGAGGAACTAAGTAAGGTACGTTACCAAGTTACGGAAAGGTGCGATGGAATGGAAGTAGCAATGACGAATATCACCGGTCAAGTGCGGCAGAGCCAGGAAGAGATGGAAGTAATCCGAAACCGACCAAATAACTTCACGAATATCCCCATAAATGAGAGTCGGGAATGGCTAAACTTTCGCCAATATAAAAGGAAGCCAATGGAGTTCTTGGCCCGAATAGAAGAATACATTGCCAAACATAGGGGCAACAGATGGATCAACAACCGGGAGCTATTGGACGAATCATTCCGTGAAATGACGGACAATTGGTGGATGGCAAACCGGAGCGAGATCGAGGATTACCAACATTTCAAAAACTTGTTTAAGGCAAAATACTGGTCGGAGACTACCCAGAATTTAATACGTGACAACATCTGCCATGGCCGATATAAACCACAGTTGGGTAGCTCGATGACTGCATACTTCCTCGGAAAGGTATGTATGGCAAAGCATTTAGAACCAGCCATACCCGAAGAATGCCTCATCAATAAATTGTCGTACCATTACGATGAAGAAGTAATCCGAGCAAGGAGAGGCAGCCAAATAAAGTCAATACAGGCTATGACAGAACTGCTGGAAAATTAAGAAAATGAAAAATATTATAGACAAAGCCGAAGGAGGAATGATCGGCCGGAACATCATCAGTACACCAATAACGGTAATAACAATAACAACAATGGCTACCAAGGAAACCGTGCCAATCCCCAATATAACACCAACAACAACAATCATAATAATAACAATAACAATGTTCCGGGTAACCAAAATAACTTTAGAACTAATAACGGTTACCAAGGTAATAGAAATCAATATTACCAAAATTCCAATGTTAATAGTCAGAGAAACCCCAACCCTAATAATACAGAACGGTATAATAACCATAATCGCGGGTATCCATCAAACCAAAACAGTGGTAACTATAGGTTTTCCCGACCAAGGGTAAACTTCATACGAGCTGAAGACGGTCGCCAACGAAGATACTACCATCAGCGACGTAACAGCTTCCATGAGTACGAGGATCGGCGGAGGAGCCGAGAACGTGACGATCCGAGGTATAGTCAGCCTAGACGAAGTACCAGTCTAGACGATACAGAACGGCAAACAAACCGAGAACAACCGTTGGATCATCACACAGAGCGGCAGGGACCCACTCAAGGTCTCCCGACTGATGCATCGATCAGTACGAACAATACTCATAACGATATCGAGAATTTAAATGGGAGGAGGCAGTAACAAATGATCAGGACCCTTTACTGCTCCTATCTCCTGGGTATCAAAACGAGTTGCAAAGAGCAACTAACACAAATAATATAGGAATAATAGGTTGCAATTACTTGAAAAATATTCGACATGAACTATTGGAGGAGGACGACACTAGCCTCAATATTATAAGCAATGAAATCATTTATATCAATGCGGAAGTAGAAGGAATCCCCGCACAATTAATGATCTATACTAGTTCGATTGTGTCTATAATTACCATTACAGAGTTGGAGAGAATCCAAAGGGAATGTGGTAAGGTATTGCCGACATTGCCGATAAATAATATTGTTTTAATAGGTGCCACCGGTCGCCAAAACAAAACTATCAGAAGACAAGTTTCGATAAACGTGATTAGCTGTGGTCTAGCTATTAACATGATATTCTTAGTTGCGTCCGGATTGCCTTTTAACATATTGGTGGAGTGCGATGTACTCAGACGGAACTCCGCGATAATCGATTTACGCACGGAAAAAATATCACTGTGTGCAGACGGACTCACCTGGACGGCTGACTTGGTAGGTAGCGAAAAAGTAAATCCCAGCGATATCCACCAACAAATCCGGAAAATAAATTATATCGACAACACTTCAATGAATAAATCAATCATATACGATAACTCTGATGAGAATTTTTGGTCCCAGAGGATCCAGGAAATCAGGGATTTTCGGGGCGGAATCACTAAGGAAAGGTGCCAATACACCATGCGAATCAGTTAATAAACATCTATGAACGATACCGCTCAGTATTCTCCGACGAACCCGGTAAGGTGAAAAATTACCAATGTACTCTCCAATTTAGAGATACAGTGGATTTTAACCGGAAGTCATATCCCATCGCGCATTCACGAAAGGAAGCCGTAAGAGCTGAAATAAATAAAACGATTAACCGTGACATTATAGAGAGTAGCCAATCCCCATACACCAGTCCTATCGTGGCTATTCCTAAGAAAAACGGACAAGTCCGGCTTTGCCTAGATGCGCGAGAAATAAATAAGATGATCGTCAATGACAGGACATCGCCCGGTGAGGTAGAAGAGATCTTAAAACGTTTCCACGGTACCAAGTACTTTAGTACCTGGGACACGGTGTGCGGCTACTGGCAGGTGGAATTGCACCCACAGAGTCGCCAATATCTGGCATTCATATTCGAAGGGCGCAGTTACCAATTTAAGAGACTGCCTTTCGGATCGTGAATCCGGTCGCCATCTTTGTGGCCTGCATGGACCAGATAATTGGCCAGGAAACACTACAATTTACCACCGTGTATGTAAATGATTTGCTTATTACCTCAGAAACATGGGAGGAACACTGCTACCGTGTGGAACAAGTACTAGAGAAGTTGGCTGCGAATAACATCAAGCTCAAACTGGAAAAATTCCAATTAATTGCTAAGGAAGTTCAGTCTTTTGGTTTTAACTTAAATGACCAAGGAATCTCACCGTCGGCAGAAAAGGTAGACGCGATCGAGAAATTTCCTGCACCAAAGAATAGAAGGCAATTACAGTCATTCCTGGGACTCTGTAATTATTACCGCAAGTTCCAGGAACAATATTCTGAATTGACCGCAAGATTTCAACCACAACTGTCATCTAAAAATAAATGGATCTGGGGTCAAAAGCAGAACGAGACCTTACAACTCATTAAGGAAAAATGTTTGGAAACCATAAGACTTCGCCACCCAGATTTTAAAAAACATTTTTCCTAAATTGCGATGCCAGCGACATTAGCCTCGGAAAGACGCTATATCAAGAAGATGAGGAGGGCGAACATCTAGTGATTAGCTTCGCAAGCAGATCATTAAACCAGTGCGGAAAGGACTACAACGTCACTGAGAAGGAGCTGTTGAGCGTAGTATTCGCGTGTGGCAAATTCCGCACCTACATCTTAGGTTACCCCGTTACCGTCCGGACAGATCATAAATCCATATCGTTCCTGAGGAGGTGCAAATTGAGTCACGGAAGGCTGACCAGGTGGATACTTGCCCTTTAAGAATACAATCTAAAGTGGGAGTACATCCCAGGAAAAAAGAATGTCGTTGCAGATGTCTTATCACGCGTTGATGTGGAAAAGCAAACATTCGAGGGAGAGAAAGAAAGCGTACTCAAAATCTACCACATTATTAGCACCAGAGCCGATCTAGCCACATTATTAACAAACATGAGCACCTACCAACAAGCAGACCCGAAATTGAGAAATATAAAAAGTCGATTGGAAGAAGGGGACGAAACTATCGCTCAACATTATCAATTAAATAACGAGATATTGTTCAATAAACCATCCTTAAGGCAGGAGACCTGGAAGGTAATTATTCCAAACCATATTGAAAAGGAGATAATAATTAATTGCCATATACGATAAGGGCATATGGGCGCCTTAAAGGTGATTAAGGCCCTGGAGGAGAGCTGCCACATAAAAAACGTAAACCGGAAGGTACGGATGTATATCAGATGTTGCCGTATCTGCCAACTAGTTAAATCAAATAATGAGAAGAAGGAAGGCATGATGATTCCTATAACATCCCAGGCAAAATTGGAGAAGGTATTCTTGGACGTCTGCGGACCATTTCCCCGTAGTGGCGGTCGTCACCGATATAGGTACCTGATAATTTTTAATGGACCATTTCACTAAGTTCGTTAAACTATACCCAGCTAATCGGGCAACTACTAGTAAAAGTCTGGTAATATTAACAGACCAGTATTTCCCTAACATCGGAAAACCAGTTTCGATCATCACGGATTATGGAAACCAGTTTAAGGAAAAAAAATGGCGGGATACCCTACTATCTATGGGTGTTTGTACATACAAAACCTCGGTCTACCACCCGAGCAGTAATCCGGCAGAGAGAGTGTTACGAGAAGTGGGGAGGATATTAAGAACCTATTGTCACCATCAACAGAGAAGGTGGCAAGACTATCTAGAAGCCACAGAAGAATTCCTCAACTTGGCATACCACCCAGCCATAGGAATTACCCCATACTCCGCCATGTACGAGAAACCACCCCCACGAGAGATCGAAGAAATATTAGATTTCCCTGGAAATATTGTTTATACGTTCGACAAGATAAAATTCTACAACAAGGTGGCCGAAGACCAGGAGAAACGGCGAAACAAGTATCAAAGGAATAGTGGTAAAATAATAACCTACAAAAATGGAGAAAAAATATTATTGAAAAATCGTGAATTACCCAGCACGCTGGAAGGAATAACAAAGAAGTTGTTACTACTATACACTGGACCATATATAGTCTCCATAATAAAAAACAATAATACGTATAAAATAAAGGAGATGGGTTCTGAGAGAATCAAAGGTGTATATAACCAGGCATCCATGAAAAAATATTATGAGGAGTAGAAATTTAAACAAAAAGAATTTTGAATTATGAAATCGCAAAATTCTAAAATATATCGTAAGTACAACTTACAAACAATTATTATGAAAAATATTTTATGGAAAAAAAAATTAACTAAATTCTAAAGATAAGTAATATCACCTTACAAACAACTATTTATGAAAATATTATGGAAATTAGAAAGAAAAAGAATTTTACGAAAAAAAATCAAGTAAATTCTAAAGATAAGTAAGATCACCTTACAAACAATTAGTATGAAAACTATTTATGGAAAATAAAAAGAAAAAGAAGTTTGAATTATGAAACCACAAAATTTAAAAATATATCGTAAGCACAACTTACAACCAAATATTTATGAAAACTATTTATGGAATTAAAGAAAAGGAATTTTGGAATATAATCACCAAATTTCAAATAGGTCGGAATATCAAATTACAAACAACTATTTATAAAAATATTATGAAAAAATTAAAGAAAAGAATTTGGAAATTAAAGAAAATCTAACAAAATATAATATATAACAAGGTCACCGTACCACAAACCACTTATGAAATAATTTTAAAGAGAAAGAAAAGGAAGTAAGAACCACTGATACAATTAAATGAATAAACTTGTGTTGAAATAAAAATAATAAAAACTTTACTCATTACCAAGAGAAACAATGACCACATAAATATTTGATAATTGACGAATTCATTTGGAAAAGAAACAAGAGCGAAATAATTTTTTGTGGAAAAAAAGATATATATGTAAATAAAACAATAATAAGTATGATCATAAAATAAATGTCGATTGTAATAAAGACAATTAAAAGAAAGTGCTAGAACATGAAACTAGTGGAACAAGTGAGAACTTAGAAACAACCAAAAATATCATAAAATATATGCTACCAATGACCAGAAGCAGATTGCCATAAAAAAAAGAATAGAGAAATAACACAAAAAACTGAATACTTAATAAATAAGTGATAACTATATTAATTAAAGAGCTTCCCACCATAATAACAGATAAGATAACAGTAGAGCTAACAAGTCAGAAGAATAACTGAGATAGAAATATTAACAGATCTGAGCAAATACGAAGTGAAGTATCCAAAGATATTATTTAATAGTCGTAAAATAGACTAATCTTATATAATTTTTATTAATAACTGTCTGTAGATAAGTCCAACAGTATTATTATGTTTCGAGCAGAGATGATTTGCCTCTGTACTCAATAAGAAGTGTAGTGTGGCCAGCAGAGTACGTAGCCAACAGTGTCCCTCTGAACTGCCCCAGCTCACGTGTTAGGGAATGTTAGGGAATAAATATCCCCAGGATCAAACACCAAGTTAAGAGAAAACAAAAAGAAAGGGTGAAAATAAAATAATAAACCTCAGATGACTATTACTATCAAGGAAGATCAATTAAAATAAAATATATGTAAGCTCGAATATGAAGAAGCAAGAATAGAAATGGAAAGGAAGTCAAGAATTATAATAATATATATAAGTATCATAAGCAATTATTTCAGACAAACAAAGTATGCTCTGAACTAATCACTTCTGGAGGAGAGCAATCTGTAGCATGATAGATAATCCACTTAATAAAGATTACAATATGATCATAATTAAATATCAATTACATTCAATATAAAGAAAAATTCAAGTGAAAACATATAAATGTCAAAATAAAATACCACCATAAATGGAAAAAGTAAAAGTAAAGAACCACAGTGCAACAAAAATGTATAAAGAAAAATAAACCACAAAAAACTAAAATACAATAAAGATAATACCCAGGTAGGATAGGAGTAGGAAAGGAAGATACCCCGAACAAACCAACGGACACGAAAAAACAATAAACCTTGGAGAAATCCAAGAAGGAAGAATTTTGAAGAAACAAAATTGTAGGATGGGAGGACTACAAGATATACCCAAGGGAAACTTATACTAAAAACAATACAACAAACCCCTAAAGAGTTCAAGGTCACAAAGAAAGTGTAACACCCAAAACCTGATATTAATGTAAAGTAGTTACAAACAAAGTGTTTAGTGTTGTAAGTAGAAGTGCACCCACTAAAGTTATTGTGTAATGGAATAAACAAATCTTCATAATCCCTTATAAATAAGATTTTGGTCTGGGAATATTGTAAAACTCAATAGGAGATAAGATCCAAAATATAAGTGAACCAGTGCAAGTTATTTCAGTATATCAAGTAAACTTCAAGTAGAAGTGTAACTAATACTTCAACTAAGTACATGTGTACCATAAACAACTTTAATGTTTTCTATGACTACAGAAATAAAATTTTATAAAATATTCTTATGAACACATTACTAATGTTTAAAAGAAGATGGTGAATAAATAAAGTGACAGGGGATAAAAATGTAATACTATAATAAACACAGAAAGGACTGCAACCAAAATAAGTTTAAGAAGTAGGAAAAAATAAATGGCTTGTTATGTTTATGTTAAAACCCATGAACTCCATAATTCAATGCGGTGAATAGAATAAGATTTTGTTATTATTATAAAAATGTTTAATAGGTCTATCAGTGTTAATCCAGACTAAAATGTCTAAATATGGATACCATACTCTGTTTATAAAATGTTTATTATATGTTATTTGTAGTAGTTAAAACTAAAATGTCTGACTTTGAAGACCATATTGTTAATTTTAAATATTGTTTAAGTATGATGAGTAGGAATACAATACTACATGTTATATTAGTTAATTAAGGAGATTTTAATTAATATTTTATTAAATTAAGAAAGTCAGAATGGGTATAGAGACAGTATTATTCAAAAACATTATATGTAAAACCATAAAAATCTAGGTCAAATAGGAAATTCCAACAACATTATAATTGATTAATTAAGTTAAATAAACCAAGTAAACTGATGGAATTTATATAAGGTGAATTAGTCACCAAATACTATGACTAAAACTAGACGTTAAAAGGATAGTGTAAAAAGATATATAAAATTATTAAAAAATTTGCAGATGTTGTGACGTCACAGAACGTTCCATAAAGGAAATTAATTGCAAAGTAAATTGTCATAAGAGGAAAGTGAGATGAACAGTATCGAACCCAAGTCGAATCCAAAAATTTTTAAAATTGTCCGATAATTAATATCATTAACATGAAAAAACAACCAAGACTATGACCAAGACTCAAACCCCATATATTTTTTAAGTGAAGAACAGTGTAAAACTGATAATGTACTATAATAGAAACAGATAATCTCAGAAATGACCAAAATGAGGTCATGACATATTAATAAATGTAACTCTGAATAGGGTATAAAAAACTATTTATTGTGAATTAATGGACAAGATCTATTATTATACTTTATAATATAAATAAAATAAATTTATTAAATGATTCGAACACATCATTAAAAAGGATGTAAGTTAAGATAAAAAATATATAAATGTTATAACAAAAAATCAAGGTTTTGGAGTTGAGACCAATCACTCAGATTTTATGTGAAAATTAATTATTATAGAATTAATATAAAAACTATATGTCAATGTCAATTAGACAAAGATAAACAAATTATTTTAAGTAGAGAAAGCTGTAAATTGATTAGAAGTCAATTAAAATAATCAAAAACAGTGTTAAACTGAAAACATGTGATGAACATATACAATTGTAATATTTATGAATTTAATGTTATCAAAATGCAACAAAATTGTATTTTAAAGTTGAACCACAATATAAAGTAACTATACTTATATATATATGACCACCTAAAACACTTTAACAGTCAAGTTATGAAACTATTTACCTATACCATACCAGGCTGAGACCAAAAAACAATCACAAAAATAGTCATATTTGACAGAATAATTGTAGAATATTAGAAAAAATAAAGGAAAAAGGTACAATCCTATAATGTACAATGGAAACATACTTGCTCAATTGAAGACAAGCTTAATTCTTAGAGAATTTTTAAATATAAAAGTGAAAATTGTCACACCAAAAAATAACTCATCTGTGCAAAACAGTGAGATGCTAAGTAATATTACAATAAAAATAAAATGTATTAGGATAAACCAGGTATTCCCAAAGATAAACAATATAACAAACTCTAAGTGAATACCCAAAAAATCCCATATATAATACCGAAAAAGACAAATTATTATAAAAAACCAGTGACAAAAAACATAGGCCATATGTAATGCCTACACAAGAATGAACTTATTTATATGTTAAATGTTTTAATATTTGCTCATTTTGTTATGTAAAGATAATTATGTTATGTATTAATGTTATAGCAAGAACCAAGCAACTTCATAACATTTTAATAATTAGAAAATTAGAATTTTGTGCAAACACTACAAGGTAAGAATTCTATGTTATGTTAATTTATTAGGTTTAATTTGTTCAAAACCAATCGTGTACGGTATCATTTTATTCAGTTGAAAGCAGAGAATCCAAAAATAATAATGGCATGCAGATTGTAAGTAGTTCTGTAAAATTGTTTGACAAATACCAGAATAATTTCAGTAATATCCTTTAGTAATAAGAATAATAAGTTTTTGTTCTAAAGCTTCTTCGGAAGTCAAATTTTTTCTATGGTGTTCTACTTGCATATTCTCGAACGTTCCAGAAGAAAATTTTACTCAAAAATACGGAAGTTCATGTTTAAAAATTAAAACAATGACCCTTACAGTGTATAAAAGGAAGACGAAATTTGACACAGAAAAACACTTTATGCTTTGAATCCACAAGAGACACATCACCTACGAATCTGATCATCTCGTCCAAGGCGAAGTCAAAGAACAAGAATTCAACCCAAGAACACAGAAAGGCTTTTTCCCGTACATGACAAAAGACTGACTTAACCTATATAAGGAGTATATCGCTAAGCGCTTACGTGTTGTTGAATAGAGCAGCAACACGCCATATTTAATAGAAACGCACATAGCCAGATATCCAGCGGCCCTGAAAAGGACCGATTTAAATAGAGAAAATCAATTTTGCTGGTATTTGCTAAGATAAACCGACTTTGACAAAATTCCCAAAACATATTACTGACAAGCCTTCTACATTGAGTTTGGAACTAGCGCTGAGACGGCAGAATAGAGAAACCACGCAGTCAGCTGTTCGCCGCCGACAGAATTCAAAGCATAGAAACAGTACGAATTTTATTTCAATTGTGCGGAGTTTTAAAACCGTAATTTGACTTATAAATATTTATCAGTGCGTGAGGAACGTAAACACGAAGAGGCGCAAGATTGGACTCGTCCCCAAGAACAGTGCCCAGTGAAGGAAATATTAACCCACCGGAACGTGAGTTGTTCAAAAGTTAAAATCATTTTTACCTGGTATCCTTGTCACACAGTTGTACTACACATGTCAAACACCTTCAAACCTCACAATTTTTGTAAAGCATCCCACTGATTTGTCTTGATAGTTCAAAGGAGTCACGTCCAGAGTATAAAGTTTTTCATACATTAAATTCATGCTATTCAATTGAGCAATAAAATTTTTTTCAGCCGATGGTTAATAAAAAATTTGTCAGTAACTTTTTGTAACTCTGCAATTTTGTTTAATTTGAGTGTTAGTCCTTCAGACGATTTTTTATGGAAAGAAAGATCATTAATACGTTATTTGTAATTCAAACTGTCTTGTTCACATTTTTTTATATAATAATCTAACAACTAAAAAATCAATTAATAATAATAATAATTTCTTGGAACAAATATCCAAGTGGCGCCCACATACACATATTAGCATAAGTTGTGTTTGCAAGACAGCATTGTCGCAGAGAAACCAGCAATTAGTAAGTATTAAAAGTGCGCGGAGTGTAACACCCGACATCACAACACAAAACAACACACAATCTCTACTCGTTATAAAATTGACGAATCCAACGTGAGGCAACGAGGGAAAGACTTGACGAACACACATTTTTCTATTTCGTTATAAGTTGGCATCCCAACTAGTGAGGCTTGAAAGGAAAGGAACAAGGCCGGCAACTATCAACAAATCAAGATGCCGCTACCAAAGGAAAGAAGGTGAAAAAAAATGTAAAACCCGAATTAAGTGTGGAAGACGGGGAAGCAGTCCAAGTCGAGGAAATAGAAATAGAACCGCCCACACTAGAAATTGAAAAACCCATACAAACGGGAGATGAATCAGAGGAACAAGCGGGAGAAAGGCCCATACAAATGGGAGACCAAACAGAGAAACCCGAACCGGAAAAAGCAACGGGGAGCATCGACATGAATGTAATAATGACGATGTTCCAAAGAATGGAAGAAACGATAAACAAAAATACTAATAATAGTAATGAAAAAACGGAGAAAAAATTTGAGACACTAATAGGATCCCTAAGGGAGGGTAATAATAAAAATAGACAGGAGGATAAGGAGGAATTAGATAAAAAGATAGAATCTTTAAGGGGATATACATCCGATAAAATCGATGACAATGGAGAAAAGCTGGAGCTATATCAGGAGGAAAATAAAAATGTATAGAGTCCCTAAGAAAGGAAATTAGTGCAAATTATGAGACGGTAAACCAAAAAATCGATGATAGTAAAGTCGACAGTGACAGGAGGGTCGAGACAATGGCGAAACAGTTAGAAAGATTGCAGGAAGGAAATAATACCCGTTTTGAGACCATAGAGGAGCGAACCGTAGAGACGAAACAAGACGTTCGAACTCTCGATAATAAGGTAAGGCAAAACCAAGACGAAATTATGCAGGAGGTAGAAGTCCGGAAAGACGTTAGCGAGAGAATACAAAGAACGTATGACATAGCTAACAGGTTGGACGAACGGATAAAAACCAATAGAAATAATATACAGAAAATTGACCAGAGGGAGAAAAACCTGCAAGAGAGATTAGAAGCGCTGAGGGACACACAGATATTGAATACCCATACGTGTCATAGCGAAAATAGGGAGGTAATTAACTTCCAAAATTATCGCCGGAACCCTACGGAATTTTTGGAGAGGATGGAAGAGTTCATCGAAAGGAATAGGGAAACAAAATGGGATAGAATAAGGGAAATGTTAGACGAAACATTCCGAAATACGATGGATAATTGGTGGATAGCGGTACGACCCGAAATAACAAACTTGAACAAATTCAAACGCCAATTCAAGGAAAAATATTGGTCAGAAACAGCGCAAAACAAAGTGAGAATGGACATATTTTACGGGAAATACGACGCATCCAAGGGACAATCCCCAACATCATATTTCCTGGGAAAAATATGTTTGGCGCGAAAATTAATACCGCCAATCCCGGAAGAATGTTTGGTGAGACAGTTAGCTGGACACTATAGCTACGGTATTAAAGATGCCCAATTATACCAGCAACTTAGTAAAATTACGGACCTAGCTAAGCTATTAGAAAACTGTGAGTCTGCGGGAAAATTTCAAGACTACCAACCCTCCAGTCGTAAGGTAGACTATTATAATAGTAACAACGGGCCAAATCGGAATGGAAGCGGAAATGGTAATAATTTTAACCCGAACAACCAGAACAATAACACCCCACTAAATAACCGCAATAATAATAATGAAGGTCCGAATAACCGTAACAATCCGGGGCCAAATCGAAGTAATTACCCCGAAAATAATTACCATAGGAAAAGCTATCAGGGAAATAATTATCGGGGCAACAATTATAGAGGGAATAATTATAGTCGGGGAATAATTATAGTCAGGAAAATAATTATCGGAACGGAGGTAATCAAGGGGGAGGTGATAGAAGGAATCAGGAGTACAGACCCCAGGTAAACTATACGATGGCCAATAGTCAACGACCATACCAACACAATTTACCGACTTACGTGTATTACCCACAGCAGACGCAAGGTAACCAAAGTAATACAACAAATAGCCGACCTATTAGTGGTAACCCCGAGGTTAGACAGGAACCACAAACAAGTCAGCAACCCAATGTTCCGGGAGACCGGGCAAATGAGACAGGTGCTCATTTAAACTAGACGCGGCAGTGAAAAAGGAAGACAGCCCTTCACTGATCCAATATTATGGGGTAACTGGACGGAAAAATAGACAGGACGAAGACAGGACAATGACATTGAAAACAAATAATTATCTCAGAAATATTAGGGAGGAATTGTTAGAAGAGAGGGATAATATAATTGAAAATAATAATAATGAGGATAATGGGATAGTACAAATTAAGGCAGATATAAATGGAATAGGTGCAACATTACTAATTGATACAGGATCAAACGTATCGTTAATAGACAGTGTGGAGTTGGAGAGAATTAAACAGAATAGTAATCTACCCATACCCACTCTGCCTATAAATAATATTATACTAGTCAGAGCGACGGGAAGGCAGAATAAATCTATAAAGAAACAGGTGTCGTTAGAGGTGACCAGTAATGGTGTAACGTTGCCAATAGGACTACTAGTAGCGAACAGTTTACCCATGAGTATTCTAATAGGCTGTGATATACTTAGGCCATATAAAGCGATAATAAATTTAGACAGTAAGGTAATAACGTTAAAGACGAATGAGGGAATTTGGACCAATAAGTTATTTTATACCCAAGGAAATAATACAAGTAATGCACATTATCAAGCCATTGTAAATCATTATTATTGTGCCGATCGACCACTAAACATGCCCCTAATCAGGAGGATAACCCAGAATTATGGTTGGAGAAATTGGAAGAAATAAGGGAATTCCAAAGGACGAAAGCAAGGGGTCAGATTAGCGAAGCACAGGCCGAACGATTGATTACTGTGTATGACAATTACCGACATATCTTTTCAAATGCTCCAGGCAAAGTCAGAAATTATCAATGCACCATAAAATTTAAAACTCCTGTAGAATTTAATAAAAAATCATATCCGATTGCTTACTCACTAAAGAACGAGGTTAGGGAGGAACTGAACAGGATGATAGAGGACGACATAATTGAATATAGTCATTCGCCCTATACTAGCCCAATCATAGCTGTGCCGAAAAAGAATGGACAGGTGCGTATATGTCTCGATGCTAGGGAGATCATCTCGTCCAAGGCGAAGTCAAAGAACAAGAATTCAACCCAAGAACACAGAAAGGCTTTTTCCCGTACATGACAAAAGACTGACTTAACCTATATAAGGAGTATATCGCAAAGCGCTAACGTGTTGTTGAATAGAGCAGCAACACGCCATATTTAATAGAAACGCACATAGCCAGATATCCAGCGGCCCTGAAAAGGACCGATTTTAATAGAGAAAATCAATTTTGCTGGTATTTGCTAAGATAAACCGACTTTGACAAAATTCCCAAAACATATTACTGACAAGCCTTCTACATTGAGTTTGGAACTAGCGCTGAGACGGCAGAATAGAGAAACCACGCAGTCAGCTGTTCGCCGCCGACAGAATTCAAAGCATAGAAACAGTACGAATTTTATTTCAATTGTGCGGAGTTTTAAAACAGTAATTTGACTTATAAATAGTTATCAGTGCGTGAGGAACGTAAACACGAAGAGGCGCAAGAATGGAATCGTCCCCAAGAACAGTGGCCAGTGAAGGAATATTTACCTAACGGAACGTGAGTTGTTCAAAAGTTAAAATCATTTTTACCTGGTATCCTTGTCACACAGTTGTACTACACATGTCAAACACCTTCAAACCACACAATTTTTGTAAAGCATCCCACTGATTTGTCTTGATAGTTCAAAGGAGTCACGTCCTGAGTATAAAGTTTTTTCATACATTAAATTCATGCTATTCAACTAAGCAATAAAATATTTACCAGCCGATGATTAATAAAAAACTTGTCAATAACATTTTTGTAACTCTGCAATTTTGTTTAATTTGAGTGTTAGTCCTTCAGACGATTTTTTATGAAAAGAAAGATCATTAAACATACGTTATTTATAATTCAAACTGTCTTCTTCACATTTTTTTACATAATTAATCTAACAACTAAAAAATCAATTAATAATAATAATTATTTCTTGGAACAAATATCCAAGTGGCGCCCACATACACATATTAGCATAAGTTGTGTTTGTAGGACAGCATCGTCGCAGAGAAACCAGCAATTAGTAAATGCGCGGAGTGTAACACCCGACATCACAACACAAAACAACACAAAATCTCTATTCGTTATAAAATTGGCGAATCCAACGTGAGGCAACGAGGGAAAGACTTGACGAACACACATTTTTCTATTTCGTTGTAATGTAATAACGAAAATTTCAGAGTGGGGAGTTATAAATTCATGAATTATATTTAAAAGAATAATCAAAGGATAAAATTGTGAGAATTTAAGGAAAGATAAACATTTATGCCAATCTGAGATTTATTATAATCATAATTATAACATATAAAATGGCTAATATTTGGAGAAGAACAGGAAATAAAATGTTGAGCCTACTTTTCCAAAATGAAAGAAATATAGCAATTTTAATAAAAAACTCTGTAAAGATAGTTTATTGGGTATCAAATTAAGCAGAAGGAATGAAAGAAACCGATTATGTATTTACTATTTCATGAAAGTAATTAATAACCAAAATATATTCTGTGATATAATGTACTTTTTTACATGTATCGGAAGCGGTTAAAAATTGAAACAATACTTTTCCAATATTAAATTGGTTAAGATATTTCAGAAAACGAAGGAAGTAAAACAGTTCTTATTTAACATTCGTAGTGTACGGTTGATATGCTCTCGCTAAAGAACCACATATAACGAAACCATTAATGGCGTATGGAAGTTGAGCCTAGCTTACAGTAAAAAATCGAGAGTTGCGGAAAAATTTACAATAAACCTAAATGCAGTGAACGCAACAACTACAAACATTGAAATCAATTAATACTGAACCGAATATTAGTGATATAAGGAGATAAAACGCTAAAACAATCATTATTCATAACCAAACGAACTTTACAATTATCAACACACACATTGACAGAAGTGAATAAACATAATCCAAAACATTTAATCGAAGTGAACACAGAACACTTAACCGGGACAACACTAATAACCCCAGAAGGTATTCTCCATACTGCAGAGAAGAGGGAACGTGAACGAGGCAGCTTTTATTGAAAGAAAATTCCGGCGACACCAATCCTGTTTAACATCAGCAGCTAAGCAGCGGCCATCTTTGACGTCCCACAATCCAATGCGAGTTTTATCAACCGAACCTCTAGACATCACTGGTTCGAAATTTATCATATATAAACATTATATATTACTTAATAACATTGTAAATTTTAATTGCAAGCTTTTTTATTGTGAATGTTATAATTTCTAGCCCTACCCCTTCTCTGACTATTAACTATAACCGTTAAAAGAACCAGAAAATATTTATATTAAATAACATGTATCAACAATCGATCGCCCTGTGAACGAGCCGAGCAATATATATGATAATCGATTTTAAATCGATTTTATGAACAATTGTCAATAAAATTAAGTAATTCAGCAATTTGGTTTTAAATTTATTTATAAATTTACAAAATAGAGTTTTAGTTAACAACAGGACTACGAGAAAAGCGGCCATTACTCAAGTGGAAGTAATCTATACGAAAAAGAAGAAATATCGCAAATCGATTAGTGAATTGAGACCATCCTGTTAACTAGAATTTAATTCCAGTAAACCATAAGCAAGATTATAAACATAATTAACTCAAACGAACTTAAAATTTTAACACTACACCGTTACAAGCAATATTTACTAAATTATTGAACATTAAAACATAAAAAATAAATTTATTTCAGAAATTCAAAACAATAAATTTAAATTATTTTCAAAATTTAAATAACACAAACTTTTTTTTAGTTTTTAGTTTTGTAAACGAAATAAATATAGGTTCGTTACAATATATATATATATATATATATATATATATATATATATATATTGCAACGATACAGCCATATTCTGTATTGAGCATTGATTTAAATAAATGTAAAATTTGTAAAATTATTATAAGTTTGGGGTAAATGTACATGTCTGGGATTATAAAAATGTTTAATTGTTATACTAGGGGAGAAATTAACCTGTTCCAACAGGCAAGGAACACCTGCTCGATTGTATGTGTGTTACGCGTGTATCTTGTGTGTGTTAGTGATGCATGTATAGACAGGAATCCCAGCAATCCTCTCCAATTAATTACTAAAATAATTATTTTAATTCACTGTGTGAAAACTAATTAGTGTATAAACAAACAAAAGCCACCAAAGTGTGTGTAAATATTATAGTTATCCACAGTAAGAAAATGACTTTAGTAGGACACACTACGCGAAGTCAGTGGGAAATAAGTGTGGCAAAAATACGCGAATTTCACTAGGACGCTCCTATTAATACAGTGAGTGTTTAATCAAATTATCTATGATTTGTGCTAACTAAATTCCGTACAAAATATTGCCATTTGCAAAAAATTGCAAATATATGAAAAGGTTCGGGAGTGCGGGCTATCATGGGATCTGCAGGTCTCGACAGGACAATTTCGGAACCAACAGGTGCGGAATCTCGAGAGGTTATAAATTAAGGGATCGACTGGTAGCCCTTCTCTCCATTTCAAGACACAGTTGCAGTCGGACAGTTTTATTTTGTTATAAGTCCAATCTACGAACGTATAAAGACGTTTTCAGTAATTATGTTTACACTAGTACGGGAAACGTTGAGTACCGGGACTGTTTATGTCAGGAAGAGTATCTACAGAGAAGCTACAAAGAGCGACGCGAGATGCTGGACGTCAGGAGATGGTTTTTAGACGCCTAACAGCCGAACGAGATCCACCTCGCAGCCGATATTAATTCTCTGGGACGGACCACACACTGCTGGAGAACGACGCTGGACTCTGGACATATCCAGGACCACGCCAAGCCAGGAGTAACGGTAACCCAACTCTGGACAACGCTGGACCCCGTCAATAAATCGTAAGGTCATCAAAACTCGAGGTGACATGGATAATGTATTTATAAATGATTTTTTTTTTTAAAGAGCTCATAAAGACTATATAAAGGGCAACGAATTAAAACAAAATTTTATAATTAGGTAAATAATGTAACAGAGTCTTATGTAAATGTTTTAGTCGTAAGAATGAGCGATCGCATTTAGATAAATATAGAAAAAAAAGAGTTTAACTTTGAGATAGTATTATTTTTTTTATCAAAGAAAAATAATTGAAATGATTGGTATTTGCATTTTATAGAAAAGAATAATTTAAATTTTGAATACGAAACAAATGCTAAGAGTAATTATTATAATTTTAAATTTATTAAAAAAAACATTGGTATAGACTGAGCAAGCTGAGGTCAGATCTGATTTAAATGAATTCAATTATAATAAAAGTTTATTACATTTAAATTTTATTTCATTTATTAAATCAATTTGAATAAATGTCTAGATTAAGATTATTAACGTGTATAAATGTAAGAGTGTTATAAATGTGTGTAACACCGTATAGCTTAAGAGACAAACACTTAATAAGGAGTGATATCTTGATCGGAGATTATTAACAATGTTTTATTATTTATAATGATTGTTAAACAATAAAAATGAAATTCTATCTACTCATAAATTTACTACTCTTTTTGCAGTAACACCTGGTATCGTTATATACGTTTAAACACCTGGTATCGTTATAAATGTTTACACCTGGTATCGTTATAACTGTTTAAATACTTGGTATCGTTATAATATATATAGACTTAGCGCCGCATAATTTCTTCATCACACGCCAATTTTTACCCAGGGTATCTAAAACAAATTTGAGGAACTTGTATAAGTACATCTTTAGGTGAAGAAGTTATTTTGCCCAAGTTATGGTGTGTCAGCGTACGAAAAACTTATACAAATTTTTATACATCGTATTTTTGCTGTACGCTGAAGCCAGACAACCTGTTCGATATATACAAATGTATATAATGAAATATGGGTAGTTAGTCGGCCATATTGGCATTCGTAATAATTATTCTATAAAATTTGTAACATGTGTAAAAAAGACAGACACTACAGAGGAAAGTGTGTTTTTATTCTGTTTAGTTGGTATAACGAAATATTGGACCTGCCATAATTTATTCTGTTTAGTCGTCTGGTGCGGTAATTCGTTGAGTTTTCTAACGTGTGTGGGACAGAATTTTGTAATTCGTATGAAGTGTTTGTGATTGCAAGTCGAAGTAAAAATATGGTGGAGGCGCTAGGAATAATAATGAAAGGTAAGATGATCATTTATTTAGTGTATGTTGTCCGTTGTTTGTAGGAAATTAGCTGTTAGGTTATGTATGAATGTCTCGTTTACTTTGGGTTGTACACTAGGCCTACCGGTTGTTATAGACCCAACTATACATAATATCACTGTGTTCTGTCCAAAATTTAATAATGGAGCAAATTAGCATTCTAATTTAATTAATACAATATACCTAGGCTAACGCCATGCGTTCTTATGGGAGTAAAAATTTAATTTTTTGTCTCCGTAAATAGGTTCGACCGCCGTTTAAAATTATTTTTCTCGTGTTTATATAACATAGAAGAATATAATAAAAATATATCAGCGCAATATCAGCATTGATGAGAATCTTCATAATTACCCAAGGGGTAATTAACTAATTTTTAAAAAAAGTCCCTGTAAGGCACTGAAGCAATTTAATTAAATAAAGTTTCTTTATTATAGATACCCCTGTAAGTCTGACAATTATTTTGTCTACTCTAACCTACCTATATATGTGTAATGTATCCAATTTGTAAATCATTTTATTCGTAAAATGTGGTCCTACCTAACACAAGATGGTACGCCTTACTATAATATATTTAATTTGAACTCTGCTCGTATTTAACTAGTTACAAATTTTATTTAATTCTTCAGTCCAGCTATATTACTCTAAATATACTTTCAAATTCAGCATTTTTCATAAAATTCATAAAAGAAATACGTTAGGTTATGTTTCATGTCTAGATTACTTTGTCGAACACGTATCTGTTATAGAACCAACTATGCCTAATAGCACTGTGTTCTGCCCAAAATTTAATAATTGAGCAAGTTAGCATTCTAATTTAATTAATACAATTTTATTTTTTCATTATTAGCGGGCCAATTTATACAAAAACAAAAATTCTGGAGTTTTGTATTGTAGTGTTTTAGGGTAAATAGAATTGCCATAATAAATTTAATACAGTAGGCGTATTGTTTTGATTGTGAAACAAAAATAATTTGTTTGATGTTTTAATTCAGTTCACTTATCCCCAATAAGTAAAAACCTTTACAAAGGTGCATAAGGTATTATCATTTGCTTTAAAAAATTGAATTCCAAAATAATACAAAGACTATTTAAATTAGATTTGTTCCTTTACTGCATTAATAAAACCTGTCATATACGCGTCACCTTATGCTACATAAATATCAAACACACTTAGTTAGTTAGTGATTAATTATGTTAACAAAACTAGCAAACTAGCAGGGCATTAGCCGATTAACTTACAGCGGAATAGCCTGTAAGCCTAACCTAACTCTGAAATAAAATGAATTACTTTTAGGAAAAAATCAAAATTTGTTTGTGTTATGTAGGCTTGGGTGTTAAGTATAATAGGCTAAGTTCTTTATCACAGTAAATTGTCTCTAGCTCCAGATACTTGCATGTCTACATCAATTGTCATATTTTACTTTTCAGATGACTGTGAAAGTAGGCCTAGGAGACGTACAGCAAAAAAAGGTACATATAGTTTTATTTGTTATTTATATTCAGTGTATAAAAGCACCCCTTAACTCTAATCAACTAAAAATATAAAATTAATTAACCCATTTTTGAAAAAGACCCTGTGAGGGAACTGACTCCAGTTAAATGAAATATGTATTCTGTATTAAATGCTTATTCTGTATAAATATCAAGTTACTGATACCTTTACACAGAATAATTTTATTTAGATTAAGTCTGGCCTATGATAATATAACTGATTTAGCTAAACTTACTGCGAATTAGCCTGTAAGCCTAACCTAACTCTGAAATAAAATTAATTATTTTTAGAAAAAGATCAAAAGTTTATAGGCCTGGGTGTTAAGTATAATAGACTAAGTTCTGTATCACAGTTGAATTATCTTTAGCTCCAGAACTTACACCAATAGTGCATGTCTACATATATTTTCATACTTTACTTTCATATTTGACTGGGAACGTAGTAAGTTCAGTGTTAATTTATTCATGTTACCTTATATTCGGTGTATAAAATCACCCCTTAAACTCTAGTTAACTTAAAAATATTTTTTTTTTATTATAGATACTCCTAATCTATATATATAGATTATCTTAATATTCTAAATTTTATGGGGTGTGTTATACTTAATAGTAGATTTAAATGATACGGAGTATGGATGAATTATCCGTAATGTATTTGCTAGTTATAATACCGTTATAATCAGGATTATATTATTCAATGTTAATCATTTGAACAGTTTTTGTTTTTCGAGTTTGTGTGATTATATTAGAAATCTTTTTCAGGAATCTTCAGTGCAGGGATGTAACCAAGCAATAGTGACTTGAGTTCATTTAAATTAAAATAGATTACTATAAAATAACTACTAGATTATGCTGTAAATTTAATTTTTTTTAGAAATTTACACAAAATCCATTAACTTTTTGTAAATTCATAGTGCTAACCTACAAATATTGTGCTAGGTTAAGAAAATAAATTATTCTCTTAATTATTAGCTTAATATTATTATAATTATTAACTTAGTGAAAAATTATGTATGAGTTTTGTAATGATCTTTCAGGTTCCTCCTGAACTTTCCAGAATTGACTGGGAAAAAATGACTATTATTGCACCATCAGTAGTATCGACATCAGATGATATTGATGTGGAAAACATATGAAGTGGAGAAGGTAATATAATCAAAGCAATTTAGCCTATAGATAATTTAAAATTTTTTTTTCTTTTGTGAATTTTGTAACATTACCATATTTGATTTAATGTTTGTTTCATATGTAGTGTTAGGTTTACCTAAATTATCTTTACTTGACAAACTAGACTTGTATAGGTACTTTAAATCAATTAAGAAAATCAGCTTTGAATGTAGCACAATTAATTCATACCATATTTCATTAATGTTTTGTTTTCAAAGCATTTTTTTGTTTGGGTGTTAGCCTATTTAATTTGTGTTATGGCAAAGTTAATTTTCTGCATCAGGAATGTCCTATTTCATTGAGCAAGCTTTATAGGAGATTTTGAAGTTTGTGATAAAATAGCCATTAATGATTGTTTTGTCTTGTTAATGACAACAATATAAAGTTATTAACAGTCCCATTTACATTTTAAATGAGAAAATTTAGTAACATAGTAGTTGGAATCATTTTTAATTAGTAGTATTATGTGTCAATGCTTTCAAATCAGGGGCTTCCTTTGGAAAGTATAATCATATGATAATTTTAAGATAAGTATTGTTAGAAGCTCTAAATAAGTTTGTTTATATTATTTTTTATATAAAGAGTTTTGGAAGCTGCTGGAAAACAAAAGTTCTTAATAAAGTACATAATTAGTTTAATAACATTATTTCCCATAAAATTGCAATTATTTCATTTAGTAATTTGCACTTTTGTTGATACTGGCAATGATAATTATTTTTCTCTGTTAGCTAAAATTCTTTCTTTGTTACAGAGTCCATTGTTGTAGAAGCTCTTATATCGCCAGATGATTGTGCAAAATTTATAAGTTTGGAGGTAAATTTCTCCTTATAGAACTGCTGTATTCTTATATAGTTATCTCTCTCTGACCTCTATTTTGCACTATGAGGTGTACACTTATTTCCATTCTTATTTGGTATTCTTTTATCTCTTTCTACTATTATTTAGTTACAATAGTTTAATCATAGTAGTCTCTTTATAATTGGTTTAGTGTTTTTTGTACACTGGTCTGTCCCTTAGTGTATATCATTGACTAACATTACTTACATGTGGTGTCACATGACAGGTGTTCTTAATTACGATTATAATACATTATGTCCTTTCTTATAATATTCTTATACTATTACAATAGTGGCATTACACCTTACTTGTGGTATAGACATTAACCTTTTACTTCTATTTGGTATTATAAAGTGGTTTTGTTCACGTTTTACTTAGTGAATCCCCTTTTGGTCGGTTTTGGTTCACTTTATTTACTTAAATTCTTATTTAAAATCCATTTTGGGTATCTTATATTGGTACCTGTAGAAAGCTTATCAGTTCTTGGTTTAAGGCACAAAACATTTTGGTTTAGGTAGGCTTTTCCTACTGATAGATGTGAATTTAGGTGAAATTTGTACCAACAATGTGTATGTTAGGTTGATACAAATTTACATTCTTTTAACCTTATTTTCTCAAGTTTGGTTTTATTAATGATAACTAATAACTCTTTAGTTATTGCCTTTTCTTATCTTACATGATTGTTTGACTATTTGAGTAATATTTGTTATTATTATGAGACAATTTTAATACTTCTTTATGTTACATGGGTGCTATGCATAACATGTTACTATGCTTTTATTCACAGCTTCTATTCAGTTAACAGTCTAGTTACTTTCATTCTTTTATAACATATCTTGTCCTATACATTTATAATATTATCTGTTGTATATTGTACAGGAATGGGTTTCCTCTCCTTAAAACCCCACTGTTGTGTTTGTCAATTTGTACATACACCTATGCCAATGTGTTTTGAATTATTTTAATTATGTAAATCTCGGAGATATTTGGAGTTGTGGGATGTATTGATGTAAGTAATTAATTATTAACTTAGCTCTCTAAAAACTATCAGTGTTTGTGTACCTGTAACTTAAATAATTAATGAGTTATTTTATAATTCCGTTCAACCCT
The DNA here is from genome assembly GCA_034769895.1 of Magicicada septendecula. Lineage (NCBI taxonomy): Eukaryota > Metazoa > Arthropoda > Insecta > Hemiptera > Cicadidae > Magicicada > Magicicada septendecula. The sequence continues at coordinate 175,666,200 of CM068369.1, read as the reverse complement.
ATTATACCTTGAAGAGAATTCTGTCTAATTTTGTATTTTTACTCTCTCTCTTTGGTGTCAGATAATTCCGCTATAAGCGCTGTAGTATCGGCTCAACGAAACTTATAGGTTATTTCAATGTTTATGTTAACCAATTATTCTATACTTATTCAGTTACTTTTTTATTCCTAGCTCATTAAACCATACTCCAAATAACAAGATTTTGCCAATATATAAAGGTTCTTTATTTGTTTACTTCTTTAACATTGAATAATATATGTTCTAATTAACATATGCTTGAGCTATAGATTGTATGAATCGATTGTTGATTATTCTGATACTTTATTTAAATTTAGTTATATAGTGTGTTTTAATTTGTAATTAATTTAATTCAGGGTGTGAAGGTTCTTGTAACTGTGGGGAAGATTAAAAATACATAGATAAGAATGCAAGATTTACAAATTTAAAGTGTTGTGTAGTTAGTATGATTAATATAATAATAATTTACCAGACTAGAACGAAGCCAATCGTGTAGGCGGTTGATTGATAAATTTACTGTTCTGGACAATTATGCCGTACGATTTTCTTTCTTCGATTTAATAGAATGGAATTCTTCTCCTGTCCACTTCGGAATTACAGCTTGGATTGGTTTACAGCCCGATTGATGCTTCTTCTGCAACGCCAGGATCCAAATACGTTCTTCTCTTGGTTGAAGCAATTAGTGTTGTTCCGTGTTTTTGAAAGGTTATAACTTCTGGTGTAGTGAATATTATTAATTGTGATACTGTTAATTCTTTCTATTTGGTTTAATATATCATCAATTCCCTTTGGATATGGGACAGTTCAAGTTCTTCCTTGTATAATCCAGTTATTTATTCTCTATTGTGATTTCATACTGTAGTGTTATTTGGATTAAACTGTACTGGTGATAGTCATAAACATTGTCATTAGGATTTTGTGTTTTATAATCGTGTCTGATGATTTAAAATATTCCGATTAAATAGATAATTCTTGGGTTTTTTAATCTCATCACATTCAGATCATCAAAGCAATTATTGTCAAATTAACAACTTCCTCTTCTTCTGTCGTCCCTAGCAACACACGACTTCTTCCTTCCACATGTTTTGAATATAGTGTTTATTTCATATATTTTTTGTCTATTCCTTATCAATTTGCTATCCTATCGGAATGTAACTTTACCGATAGTTGGTTTATTATTTTCTACACATATTCTGCTGGTTTTTTGATATAAGCCGGTTTTTTTCCTTTTTTTATATTTAATCCACTTTCGATATTAAATGTTATTAATCGATATCATGGCATTATGGTATTATCATAATTTGTATAAATTTTATTATATATCATTATTAATTTAATGTTTTTTCTAGCTCTTCAAATCGTATTCATTAATTATTATTAATTGATGTACCTAACCTTTATGTTATGAGTGGTTATATAGTGGTTTTGGCTGTTAGGCCTTTTATTGTAAACAGATCTACCTGTGTTTATAACTGGTACACATCTATAGCCCCTTTTACATAAATTCATACATATAATTAAATCTTAACTATTAACATTTACATAAACAATTATTTTTTCCATATCTAATAACAATTTTATCTTGACCTATGGATCACATATAAGAAAATTCAAATCTATTAACGTTAATTAGCTGCTTCACACTTCATTCTACAACAGTCATTGAATAATACATCTTGTTTCATTATCTTTCATTAACTCAACACATATTTGGTATAACATAACATAAACTTTATCATAACATTTGTTGTCACAAAATAATACCTCTTAACTCAAAATTCTTATTTGCTATTAGTAAATTATTGTTTCATTTTTTGTTTGTTTTTCATTAAACATATATCATCAACTATTGTCTAACTTACAGGTTCGGTTATTCTTGTTAATATTACCTTGCATCGTTATTTACCTTTATCTATGATTATAAAAATAATTATTAGATCTTTGTTCTATCATGGGGTTAAATATTGACTTGTTTATTATTCTGTGAACCTTGTTTTTATGTAACTTGAGTGCTAGCATTTCTGTTGCGTTACAATATTGGTCATCTCAGTTAGTCAGTTCTTGTCCATCTCTTCAATCTGTAAGTTGTTCAGTCATTGCATATACGGGTAAGATGTTCTATAGTTGACTGGCTCTTGGAATCTATATTTTATGCCATGGTTGTTAGGTGTCTTTCTCGTAGTATGTTTCTTCCTTGTCTTCATTGGTTCCTTACTGACCGAAAACTATTGGGTTGTTGGTTCCTGTGGTACAACCATTGTTCGGTGCATCTTCTTTTTCTTATAATGTTATTTCACTTGTTAGTTACCATTAGTTTTATTAACTCTTATTGTTGTGAGTTTATCCTTGGTGATGAGTAGCTCATGTAGTTTCATGCTTGGCCTTTTAGAAGAAACACTTGGTTTGTCTCTTTCACTCAATTATTGACATGTGTTAATATTTTGGGTTACTGAAATATTTGGGCTCATATGTCTCGTTACAATATTAACTGGTTGTAGGCATATAAACTTATACACTGTTGTGAGAATTGTACAAAAGTACCTTTAAGCTAATTTCAAAACACAACATTTCAGAATTAATCACATTTTTTTCACTTTATAGGCTATGTCACACCAAAAGAAAATGTACAGGTCACTTTCAACAACAGTTGACAACAGCTGACTGAATATTATCCGATGACAAAATACTAAACAGATGGGAGATAGTCACACCAACCAACCATTTTGTATATAGTCTTTAAAATGAGATTTTTTTGCTTGTACACGGAAAACCTGGATCACTGTATTAAGATATATATTTTAGATATGTAGGCCAATTTATTAATTTTGAGCTATTAATTTAGCTAGTGCTAAGCTTTAAAACACAGTTATTTGTATGAAAGAAAAGTACAATTTTGTAGGCCAAGTAATAAATCCAACTATGATTCTGAAAAATTGTCACGGGTAGGAAAATAAAAATAATAATAATTCACCGATCTGAATGACGTTTTACAGAATCGTGATAAACATAAAATTACTTTTGATAGTGATCCCATGCTCATCCCAAGTTGAAACTTTCAGAATATGTAGGGGAAAACAATATCTTTCACATATATTTTTTTGAGAATTTTAAAAATACAGTTTTTCAAAATTCAGTAAATGCAATAATGATGTGTTTATAAAAAATATATATATTTTCAACTAATTATGTTTTATATCATATGAAAGCCCTTTAAAAGAGCTTTCAAATGAACTCGATGTCATTGTTCTAGCTTAATTAGAACACAAGTTGTGAACAAATCAATATTGTTGCGCAAGTCAAAAATTTTATGTATTTTTTTCATTTTTGAGCACCCATTACTCAGTAACCTTTCGTCAGAAAAATGTGAAAAAATTGATTTGTGTTACTATTTATGAATACTACATGCATACTTAATTTCAAATAAATCTAAGAGGGTCAGGTTGTAGCACTTGTTGATTTGACACGGAATATCTCTTAAATGTAACTTGAAGTTTTCATTTTGTTGTAAACATACCAGTCTAGTTTTTCTATTTATAGTTTATGCTTTTTTTTTTTTTAATAATTTCAACTAATTGAACCCCTAATCAATCCTACACTCCCTCGCAGAAAAACCTATATTTAGTTCATTTATATTGTCATCTGAGTTTAGTTATGTTTGATGTAATAAATAAAATGTTTATTTCATCAAAGGTGTTTTCACTTTTTGTAATTATGTTCTTGTAAATAAATATTCTATGTACTTTATTAATGTAATCTTATAGTTACTGATAAAGTAACAAAGCCCAAATGTCTGTGTGGTATTTTTGTTGTAATAATATTTGTCTGATATGTATTATTTTTGCAATGTTTTTATGTATCTTCTATGAAGAAATAATTTGTTCATTATCCTTAATAATTATTAATTATTGATACCTTAGAATTGAAACTGTTTTGTATAAATTTTGTAATAAAAATCAATGTACTTGTAAGTCTTTTTTTATCAATAACCTATTGAAAATAACACATTCCTTGTGCAATGCAAGTAGGCCTACCAAATACCTACCAAAAATGTATATCCCCAATTTTTGATAGAATATTTGATTTTTGTTGCCATCAGAATTTTACTTTGATTTTACTTTCATGTTCCATAAGGAAATGGAAGTATGGTGATGGCAAAAAAAATCGTGTTAGAGATTTTTGCAGATTCTGATTATACTACACTCAAAACATGAAAAAAAGTAATTTATCGAAAAGTGTCTGCGTGTCTGTCTAGATTTTTTATGGCAAACGATAAGAGCCGCAAATTCAAACAGAATCAAATAATTTTTTGCATACAGCCCTGAATTGTAGAGTATTCAAGACCTATTGTTTTTTGTGAAGATCGGTTAAGATAAAGGGGTAGTTTACCTGCAATATTTTATGTTGTAACAAGAGAAATTTTTTCATGGCGAACGATAACTGCCGTAAATTCAAACAGAATCAGATATTTTTTTACATATGTGCCCGAGTTATAGAGGACTCAAGGCCTATTGATTTTGGTGAAGATCGGTTACGGGGAAAGGGTAGTTTACCTGAAACATTTTTTTGTTGTAACGTAATAGTTTACCTGATAATTTTTTGTATATATATATATACTACGTTATTGACAACAAAGAAGCAGTTTGTTTTTAAAATTCCTTCCCGGCCTGTTTGGCCGTAGACCAATGTTTTCTGCAAAACCAGACGTTTCGCCAGTGCCATCGACTTCCATCATCAGTGAAAATCAAGTGCGATAACGTGAGGTGGTATACGTTAGTGCCCACAGTAAGTGGCTGAAGCAGTAAGTAGAAAGAAGTAGTTTCAATGGAAATATTTCATTTCGAAAATGATTTTAAATATAAATCTTAGAACATGGAAGTCGTGTATGATTCTCCATACCAATATTTTGTTCTTAAGTGTGCTATTAAGTATTAGGAATCTTCTCCATGTCAAGGTATAGGATTACAGCCTGTTTTGCCTTCACTGAAGGCATCTCTTTTCCTTGCCCTACCTATATCTCGTCTTCCCTGTGGTCTGTATCTTATTACTTGTTTAGGTAGTCCCATGTTTTCCATTCTCTTGATATCCTGCCTCTATTTTATTTGTCCTTCCCTTATTCTGCCGGCTATAGAATATACATTTTACTTGGTACTTATATTTTCATTTCATATTTGATATCTAAGGGTTTGCATTATGAATACTCGACACAATATTTTTCTTGTTAGATTCGAAGTTTTAAGTAATTTTCTCTTAAAAAGTGTGTATGAACATTTTAGCACGACGAGATTGTCTGTTTTATTATTATTCTTAACGTTTTGGTTTTTATTATTAATTTTTGGTTTATTGATTTATTCTACCCAATTCAATCTATTATTGAATCCAATATGAATAAATCGGTTTACTTACTCTTTGACATCGTTTATTAATTTTGTTTAAATAGTTTAGAATGTTTTTTGTTCCATTTCATGAGTTCGATTCTGAAGAAGTTGCGTTGACTCTTCTATTATTAGCTGCGGTGAGTTGCTCTGTACTTTCCTGTATAGACACTAACATAAACACAACATGTACATGATACTTAATATTATTATAACATTAATAGTTAATAACATTTCATTATGGCCTATGCATACTGCATTGGTCATTGTCACTTTTGATAGTGTCCTTTTTCTTCATCTTGTGGTTTTATTACCTTAACTATAGTTTGTTAAGTGAGTTTACTATACTTTAGGAAGTTACCTTTTTATATGGGTTGTAATCCTATCAAATTATTCTCGTTATTGCTTGAATATCTCTTATCATTGTTTTGATAGCACTGTTATTATTGTGCAGTAGTTCATTCTGCATTTATACTGAAAATTGCTTCGGTTTAAAGTAACCAAGATTACTTGCATCTAGCTGTCAACATGGTTTATTTATTATTATGTTTATTATTAGTATTTGGGTGGCTATAATCCTTGAATTTACTTATTCGAATAGTATTCTGCCTCATTCAATGTTGTTGGTTTAGTTCCTACTCTTTTATGATAAGTTTACAAGATAATTTTGTTCATCATGCATCCATTCTATGGCAAGCATATAGTTATAATATACAACAATGGATTATTGTCGGTTTTGTGTTTCTGTATTACATTTGATTTATTTGACTTTATGTAGTACTGGTATATCTATTGGTTATTATTAGATTACATTTTGTTTATCTTTTACAGTCTTTACTATTGGTAATTAGTGGTTATTTCTAATATCAATTCCTAATTTTAAAATTAAAAGTTAGGTTTTCATTCCTGACGCCTCAGAATTTAGTAAACTTCTCACAAGAGACAATAGTGGAGAAAAATAAGGCTCTGGTAAATGTGTATCCTGGTGACCTTTCCACATCACTGCCTGACCTAGTAATATCCTTCAAAGCTCTGATGACCAAAGAAATTGTACACAAGAAAAGAATTCGAGAAATGATGAATTTACTGGTTGAACAGCTGCCTTATGAGTTGCCTCCCAGACTTAACTACAGCTTTGCAGCTTTATTTAACCATACCTGTCACAACAGCTACAGCGGAACGAAGCTTTTCAAAACTTAAATTAATTAAATTAAGTCATACCTAAGAAGTACCATGGCCCAAACTCGGTTGAGTGACTTGGCACTGTTAAGCATTGAGCATGAAGAGACACAGAAAACTAATATCAACGAAGTGGTTGAAAAGTTTTTAGCTATTAAAAAAAGAAGACTAGGCTTCGGAAAACAGTGAACTTTGGTTGATCCTCATCTGTAAATATTGTACATTACTTGAGTTCGAGTGTTATTGAATTGGATTAGACTTAAGGAGAACGTGTATAGAGTATATTCAAGAATTTTACAAATTCAGTTACAAACTAATTTAAATGTTTGAAAAAAGCTAGAATGTTACTTTGATATTCGTTTTTAAATAATAAATTTTTAACACTCTGTGTGCGGTACTGTTTCATAGTCTGAATTTAGATCTTTCACGTAAAAATAAATCATTCTTTTTATTTTGGTTTTTTTATAGTTTGTATAGAACTTTGTCTATTTAGCAACAATGAATTTTAAGAGTTTGTACACGTGTAAAACATCCTTTGCAAATTGCAAACGCTTTGTGATAGACGAGAAAGTATTCACAAACCATTGTTGTGAAACACACGTAAATAGAAACTCATTTGAGTGTTTTCCCCTATTACGTATACAAAATTTAACCATTTTTATAGGTTTCCATTTAACCATACCACTAATTAGTTTCGCGGGGGGGCCCCCGTTTCGTTAGCGCCGCCACTGGTTTTAGTTCAACTGGAATTTGGCCATTAAATGAAAATATATTCAGTATCGAAGAGTTTCTGTGTTCACCTGTAATTGACAGAGAGATAGGAGACAAAAGTAATTATGAAGGAAGATTAACACCAACAAAAGATTGTCAAGAGACCACAGTAGCCGGACCTCCCACGTCGGAAATAAACGAGACATCTGCTAATACCTTATCACAATTGACACCAGAATAAATTCGCCCTTATCCGAAAGCGACTGCAAAAATAAAATAGAAATGCGCCAAGAAGAAAAAGTCAAGTATTCTCACTGACTCCTATTAAAGAAGCAATTCGTATTGAAGAGGAGGCATGACAAAAGAAGGAGTTTATATTACTATAAAACAACATTTGTATTATTTTAATACAGACAGGAGTGAATACAGCCTTCGAATGAATTGGTAGTACGAACGCGTCAGCCTGCCAACACACATTAGATCTGTATATTTGTGTCGTGACAATCGTAATAATTTTTGTAAACAAAGACTGTTGTGTCATTACGACATTAAGAATGTTGTTGGCGTGAATTTAATGCGACAGATTTTTTTTACCTCTGCCCATGTTCTCTCTTTCAGTCCTCTCACTCACTCACTCACTCTCTCTCTCGCGCGCGCGCACACGCACGCGCGCCAACTCGTACAGTTTCTTCTTTTTGTCAACAATTTCAGTGTTACACACAATCCTTCACTGTTTGTTTGTATCTGTTTGTTTAATCATTCATTGTGTTTGTACAGACTACACATTCAAACTTGAGTAATCTGTTTGTAGCAGTGTAACATTTCAACAAACACTTAAAGAGGCGCGCTTTGGGTGCAGTCGCAGAAGGACCTGCCGTGCTAACTTAATGAAAATAAAAGAAAATTAATAGTGAGGTAGTCACGTTTAATTAAAGGTAGTAGTGAGGTTTGCCCCTATTAGTGAGGTAGATGGGGAAAATTGACAGAGAAAGAGTGAGGGGGGAGAAGAGAGACGGGGGAGAGAGAATTACGAATTTTTAATTATTCTCATTCATACCGAATATCATTTGTAAGAATATAGTTATGCAGTTATTGGTATACAGTAGTACCGAAGCAACATGTTTCAAGTTGACTCCCATCCGTTGGAAATTTATTCACCATTCTGATTAATAAAAATTTCTACAAGTACCAATAATATAAATAACAACCTGCAGAAGCAGAAGAGTTTATAGCTTACAGAGTTGAAGAGTTGTAATGTTACATTAATTATATTTTTGCTTTTCGTATATCACAGTGAGCAGTAATCTAATTTTTTTGAAATAATACGTGAAGGCTTATATATTAAGAATTAATTTTTTTTTATAGTTTCCGTAACTTGCTTGTAAAATAATTAGGTATCCAAAAGGTAAGTTACATATCTTAATAGCAACTTATAAGTTCCTCATCCTCGGTTTTTTCCTTTCTTCAAAATGTACCACTTCTTAATTGCGAATAAATTATTTAACGTAATAATCGTTTCACCAAAGGCTGTTTGGATCCTGTTAATAAAACTCTTGAGTCTGCTGCACATAATCCTCGCTTTTGGTTCATGTTTCGTTAACTTTCTACATTACAATAAGTTTAATTATTTTCAAGTTCCTTATAAGTAGCCAACTGTAGTAAACATCATGTACTTTGACCTCTCTCTCACTCTCTCTCTCTTTCTTTCTGTTACTCTTGTTCTTCTCAATAACTGTATCTCAGGAAGTCTGAACGTAACAGGTTCTTAAGTAAACTTCATATCACTTAACGTGCAAAATCTTAAACATCATTTGGGCTTCAGTTATGTTATAATTTTGTAAGAAAGCTTTACAAAATACTTTTTACACTGCTTCTGTATACGAAACTAGGTGCAGGTATGTAATCAAATTTTTTAGTAGGCCTATTTATTCTAACACTGTTACAGTTTCTTGAAAACGCCGTATGTAAACAAACATTAAAACTTAGTAATAAGGTTTATCAAACTACTATTTTTCTTGGACGCATTAACGCAAATCAGTAATCTAGAGACCAATTTTATATTGAAAAATCGATGTCTAATAAACGGAATTTGATATGCAAAAATCCATCGGTTAAGAAAATAAAGTAAACTTGGTTAGTAACAAATAATTTTGGCAAAAATTTTTAATTTGATATAGGCTATAGCCTATTTATTATAGCCTATTGATTCCAATTTTATTACAATCTGAGAAATGAAGCCAAATAGATTTTCATAAACGTTGGTCTAGTAACAAAAAAAGTTTCATTCTTAAGCGCACAATATTATAATTTCCCTTTCATCCCGGAAAAAAGACTGTATTAAGCTACTATCATACTTGTCTAGTCTACACTATTTAATGGGTATATTATAGGTTTCACAAAAATTGATTATCTTACACATGGTTTTAATATATCACTAAACTTTGTGAAAAGTCTGAGTGAAAAGAATTATATACACAACGGTTGATGTTAATACAGGTCTTAATTCGTTTCAAAATTTATAGATAAATAAAAAATTAAAATTATCACATATATTGTGTGGTGTATAAAATAAATTGTAATAATCCTTTCTAATATGATTACTTAAGCCATAATATCCGAAGTTGGACCGTTCCTTTATTCTTCTGTAGCCTCCTACATTCTTGCGTATCTGCTGTCATATTCGCGTCTCACAGTCATAGTAGACAGTAGGCTATAATATTATACCTTTTTTTGCGTTGTCTGAGACTTGTCTCAGAGGATAAGACTCAGGCTGATCTGGGGCAAGCACCCTTCCGCCGATTGGAGATTTAGAGGAGTCGCACGCCAGCGCAGCGCGGACCGGTGGCGAAGTAGGTGGAGGCATTCAGGGTAGAGTGTAGTGTATGGATGTGTATTTGTGTGTTTACGTAGTGTGCAGAGCCAAATGGGTGATGGTAGAGCCATAATAAAAGTATAAGTCAAGACGAAGTCGAGTAACGCAGGACGCCAAAGGTGGAGGGAGGTGTCAGAGAGGCGTCAAGGTAAGGCGGGGAGGCACAAAGGAGAGGGATAAAGACCGGATAGGTAGATAGGAAAATTTAAGATGTTAAGTTATCAATAAGGAAGCCAGGTGTAGTAAGTATGACGAAGAGACTTAATTATTTCTATTTCTCCGTTGGCGGGGGTTTCTGGGAGGAGGTCCATCGGGAATGGTGAGGAGACGGTTTATGACAAAGGAAGGTCTGCGGTAGTTACAGGTAGTATTAATATTATACAATACCTCCTTCACATTTAAGTTGAGGAATTCCAATCAGCCTTCCGTTGCGTTACTTCTCTCTTGAGCCCTTGATATAATTCGTTGCCTGCTCTTTATTGCAGCTGTAATATCTCCTTCGTTTTATAATTCGTAACGTTAAATATTCTTCCTCACCCTGGAATTTTCCATTCTCTTTTACTAATTTCTTTTCACTTCATAAGACTTTTCTATACAAAAGCAAGTATATAAAAAAGTTATAAAGTCGGGGATTAGCAACCAAACGGCATTGTTTAAAAACATTTATCTACAAGTTTCTTTTCTATAGTTCATCGTACACACCCTTGCGAGATAAAAATAACTACACGGTAGTTTCTTTCGCAATTTTTCGCATTATTTTGAGACAATCGACTGGTGATTTAGAGATAAATACTTAATATTAATGGGGTCTCATACATTTTATATTATATCTGTTTTCTATCCTACTGATAGAATTAGAAAAACGGTAGCTATCTCTCTTTTCCTTTTAAAACCACAATACATATTAATTTACCAAGTAGCAGTTTCCTTCTTCATTTAAAATTTCTATCAAATCTACTGTATATTGGACAAAACAGAAGGGGAAACATACGTGCTTACAAGGTAGTGTAAACATCCTGTAATGCTGTCAAATCAAAATACAAAGGAAGGGGAAGTGAATACTGTAATGAGTAGCCCCTACATTCATATTTATGCAGGTGTAGGTGATGATTAAGGCCCGGATTTTTATGTAATTACATATTTGAATGCTGAGTGCACATTTACACGGAAAAGCCAGATATCGGCGAATCATACCAATAGGTGTCTTATCCGCGAGTTTAATTTTACATATTTTTACATATTTTGTTCATATTACATATTTCACTCCATCTTACATATTTCTACATACTTTACTATACTTTACTTCAATTTGAAAATTGAAATGGCAAAAAATAGTTAGGCCTATAACAACAATACTCAGATGCGCAAATGTGCAATTAATCAGAATCAGGTCCAATTAAATTTATTACAAGAAAAGGCAAAATATTGCATCTGTTCCAATTGCACACATAGATTCTACTTTCAAGGAGTAAAATTTTTTACGAGCTCAAGCGACAAGTAAGGCATTTTGCACGGGATGTTAGATGAGAATGGTATGCGCGGCCCCACTCATTTACGTTTTGTTCGCACGTTCAGCGGGTTCGGTGGGGAAAGAACGTGCTGTCCGCGGTAAATAAATACTCTTCGCAGATCTTGCAATTCTCGCAACGGATTCCATCTACCTAAACAAACAAATATCTATATAACTCTATGCTATTGTAGGGCACAATGTGATTTTTGACGCCAGTATTATCGACGCTCTCGGAGTGTAAGCCTACACGTAAATAACAATCTGGCGTGCAGTGTGGTGTGTTGAAGTTATTGTCAAGTCAGTGTTTTGTCTTTCGCCTACACTCCTGCGCTTGCTTGTTTCTTGCCTTGGCGGATTCTCGTTGTTGGACAAAAGACGTCTTAAATAATATATTGTGCGGTATTGTTCAACGCAAGTTCTTAAGAGTTTTAAATACAAATATCCTTGTTTTATCATGGCACCGACCGCATCATCTTTGTCATCTAAGTTAAAATCATGGGTACAGATTGACAGTGCTTTTACAACTGACGATAAAGCTGTATTTTGCCAAGTTTGTTATGGCCAAATGGTGTTAAAGAAGAGAAGGTACTGCTGTTGTATACAGATGCAGCAGCATACATGTTAAAAGCAGGTAATTCTCTAAATGTGTTTTACCCCAACCTACTACATGTTACATGCCTGGCTCATGGATTGCATCGAGTAGCTGAAACTGTCAGAGACCTTTTCCCCGAAGTAAATACATTAATATCAGCAACAAAAAAGGTGTTCTTGAAAGCTCCTTACCGTATCCAGTGCTACAAACAAAGGCTACCTGACACACCTCTGCCTCCAGAACCCGTAATTACAAGATGGGGAACCTGGATCGAAGCCGTAAATTTCTACAGTGACAACTTTGAAGCTGTGAAGTATGTGGTGGAAACATTATCTCCCGATTCTGCAGTGTCAGCGAGCGAATCCTTGTCTGCATTCAACAACTCTAAGGTGATATGTTCAGTTTCGTACATCAAAACGCATTTCAGTTGTATCAAGAAACTGGAGACTGCAGGTATGACTCTCCAAGAGGCCATAGGAATAGTTGAAGAAGCAGTTAACAAGTTAAATGCTGTGCAGGGTGAAGTCGGTGACAAAGTTTCTACTAAATTAAATGCTGTGCTGAATAGAAACCCTGGTTACTCAACTTTACATACCATTTATCGCATATGTAACGGCGAAACTGTAGAATCGATTGAGAATATTCTTCCAAGTACGATTCCTCTATATAAACATGCGCCGGTGACGACATGTGATGTCGAGAGATCCTTTTCTATATATAAAAACATACTCTCAGACCGAAGACAGTCCATGTCAACAGACAATATAGAAAAGTATTTAATAATTAATTGTGCAACTAAACAGTGGAAAAAAAAAACTTACATGGACACTTTATTCTTATGCAGAGTTATAGTAGAGTTTTTATATATATATATATATATATATATATATATATATATACAATATAGATTTTCAAGTCAAAAATCTACCTTTAATTTTATAGTAATTTCAACTCTCCTAGTAAAATACTTTGTTAAATAGTTAATAATTCTTAATTTTTTACTTTATACTCATGTCCTATACTACAGAAATCCATAGGTAAAATACTTTGTTGTTGTTAATTTTATAATATCAATGTTTCTTTTTTAATACTGTTTTCTAAAATATGTTTTCATAAATTTTCTAAAGTACAATAAACAATTGAAAAGTAATTCATTTCTTATGCATGCTGTCTTATTGTAAACTCTTCAACAAAGAGTTGAACTTTCAGATACTGTGTATTCTGAGGGTTAACTTATTTTCTATAACAGAAGTGGTAATCTAACTGGTGATTAGTGTCAGCCCCGAACTTGATTAGTATTTTATGGATTACATTGACTTTGCTCAAAATATATTTGCATGTTTTGAAAGTGATTTTAAAAAGTTTAAAATGAAGCACCTATTATTTTTAAAACCTTTCAAAGAGGGCACTGTTATGTTCTCGTAAAATGTAAATTATATTGTTGATGTGAAAGTATTTTAATACTACATATTTCTTAAATATTACATATTTAGCTACATATTTTCCTTATTTTTCCTACATATTTATGTACATAAAGGGAGACTGTGCGCTGCGCCGTACGCTAGACAGAGAGGGTATAATAGCAACTATCTCGCTCTACTTTCGTCAGTGAAACACGCGGCTGATGAGTAAATTTTAGTCGATTCATTTTTGCAGTTCAACCTGCGATAACTTCAAAACCAATAAATATACAGCAATTCTGAAAACTGCATTGTGTTCAGTAATTAAATCTCTATAAGTAGCCAAAATCTCTATTAATATAATTAACAATTACAGAATTGCAAAAATTAGTTTGGAGATACGTCCGGATATGGAAGGTTCCGGATATCACAGGTCCGGATGTGACAGGTTGTACTGTATTTACCTTATAACAATTCCCCCTAAATAAAAGGGAAATCCCCAAATTCATATTTCGAAGCCACCTGTTGTAGATAAAACGGTATTTATCTTGGATACATACGTTTAATCTCATACAAACGTTTTTATGTGTGTTCCCATCAGCACCGACACACCTGTACAGGCTTCTCCATATTTTTCTACACCTGTCCAAATATGACTATACTGATTACAATAGTAATTTCTTCTACGGTTTGTTTATGACCATAAGATATGTCTTTATAGTTCCTTTTAAATACCATTATTTTCTGCTCATTCGTACAAAACTTTTAATTGTTGAATGTGCCAATTCTGATAATCTTTGCCAAACCCAAATTTTAATGTTATACGGCGTCACCTTATTATGTAGCAAACAAAATTAGAACAAATCACTGTTATTTTAGCAGTAGCTTTTTTAAGGAGCCCAGAGTAGGCCTACTAGTAGGCCTTTACCTACCCGACACACACACATTTGAAGGATCAGTATTTTGTCTTGGAGTTCACTCTCCCAGCTGAGATACCCATGTTTTTAGGGACCAGGAACTCGCATTTAAACTTCTATCATCAGCTACATAATGTAAATCCTAGATAAATGTACAAGCCTATGCTCTAAAAGCCTAAGCTATGATACCCACAATCATCTACGTTTTACTAAAATAATGGTTGCAAGTTAAATTTTTTGATTCATGTTGATGCTTTTGTCTCGAAGAAACCAGGTAAATTAATCTGCTTTTCGTATCCGGCCGACGATGGTGTGCTCCCACTTACGAACAGTGGCACTTGCAACTCGTTTCACTTGCGAACACTCAAGTAGATAAGACACGTAATTAATTTTTGATACGTGAGAGTACCTCCCACTTGCGAACACACAAACAACGATGTATGTACATCCACCCTGTATTGTGTTTATGTTTTTATAATTCGTTAAATGCATTTTTTGTTACCAACTACGTTTACCAAGTTACAATTTTTATAAAACTCACACACACACACACACTTGCATAGCCGCTCCCTCACTCTCTCTCTCTCTCTCTCTCTCTCTCTCTCTCTCTCTCTCTCTCTCTCTCTCTCTCTCTCTCTCTCTCTCTCTCTCTCTCTCTCTCTCTCTCAATTAAAAAGGAAGGTTATTTTTTATTTATTTTTATTAGTCAACTTGTAGAACGGACGACGTGATCTTGAGAAACATCCCAACTTCAGAATCTTTTTCATATCTTTTAGTTTATCCAATTCAGTATACTTTTTCGTCCTTTTCATAGCTTAAAAATTTCACTCCATCGTTACATCGTGTTCTGAATACATTTCTCTGCCTCAGATTATAAACATTTGATAATGTTTTTTATTCTTGGATGTGGTCTTCCAACGTGGCTGTTTAGTTTCTGATGCGTGCTTGTACGGTATTATTCATTGTATGACGTCGGAAGTAGCAGTTCCGTAACTCCTGTGGCACTAATCATTGTCTAGCTATTGTTCTACGAAACAATTAAAGAATTAATCGAGTTTCTCTTCCTCTGGAACTTGACCATGGATATACTACCAGCCACATTCTACATCTTTTCGAAGGAAAGCAAGTGTAGCACACATTAGGATTTTTGTGCTCCCTAAGTCATTTGAATGTGTACACTCGTGCAAAGTGACTACTGCAGCTTTTGAATTTTCCATTCATGAAAAATTACTTTTAATCTTTCAAACTCTCTTTTCTATTGATTTAACCAAAAATCGGGAGCTTAGCTTGCACAACGTCTTCGCCCGGACGGAAACTACTCTCGTCAATTTTCAAACCGGGACAATTGACAAACTGGCCGGGACCCCGGGATCAGGTCGTCAAACCGGGACAATCCCGGTCAAACCGGGACGTATGGTAAGCCTATTTATACATGTATTTATCGGTTTTCAATATTGATGTGAGCATTGTACTGTAGAATTAGGAAGCGATTGTATTGAACGAATCACGATTATCAAATGATATACGGTATTCCTTTTAGTTCAACAATTCCGTCATCTCGTCTCCGGTACTTTGGAAAACCATTGTTATTTTCAATAGTTTAACGTAAAATGTTGCTCGGTTATTATGTGTACATATTCCATCAATCATGCAAGGAACATTAGGATTACGAGCTCTACAAGATCCATGTATCATTCGAGATAACAATTTTATGAATCATTGGAAAAGTGATACGGCACAAAACTTAGGATAAGCAAGAGGTAGTGTATTAACTTTTTAAATTGTATATTATTATTATTTTTATTATGTTTTTACTATAAAATATTCATATTATTTTAATATGATTTTCTGGAACACGTTTGGTGGAAACGTAAAACCGGCCAGCTGATAAATAAGAGGTTGCGAGTTCAGACGTAGATGTGTATATATGTGTCAGCCAAAACAGTGTTTTGTAAACGTACACGTCTGTCATTACAACATTAAGAATGTTATTTGACCTTGAGTAGGTACTCATGTTGACGGGAATGAGAAATCTTGTGGTGTTAGCGCTGAATAGCCACAACACAGGGGGGGCCATTCCGGCTTCCCGCGCTAACCTAGCGATAAGCTGTTTTTGCCGCGTGACGTCCGACTGGTGGAAGAAATACGCGCGAGTCTTGATTTACCATGCAATCTTACCTGAGGCAATGTCCTACTTAGCATCTCTCTGCTGTTTACACGAAATATTAACAATAATTGTAATGAGCTATTCATATAGAAAAAGGATTAAACAACAAGATTAAATGGTTTGCGGCAAAAAATAATGGTAAAATCTATTTCTACATTTAATAGAAAAGTAAGCAAGTCTGTCCACCTATAACATTGACAAAATGGCACAAGATGTAAAATTAAGTCGGAATTTTTTATTATTCGTTAATTTTATATTAATAGAATTATTTCGATTGTTATTAATTTACTTAGAAACCTCAGATGATACTGATATTTTTCAGTGAAACGTGCGTCAGGTGTTAAAAAGAATATACGAAATTATACTACTTGCAGAAGAAACAAATTGAAAACATCACAAATTTTATATATATATATATATATAATATGCCTGCGTGGGTGGGTGCGCGTACGTGCACACGCGTGCGCGCATGAGTGCGTGTATAAACATTTCTATGTAGTATAATATATTTGAAACAAGCTTCCAATTATTATAATTATAATCAATATCATAATCATTTTCTTTATCTACATTTTCTACATTCTACATTATCTACATTGAAATTTATTGACATTTAAAAGATACATTAAATATACTGTATTAAAAGGGACACTGTGCGCTGCGCCGTACGCTAGACAGAAAGGGTATAATAGCAACTATCTCGCTCTACTTTCGTCAGTGAAACACGCGGCAGATGAGTAAATTTTAGTCGATCCATTTTTGCAGTTCAACCTGCGATAACTTCAAAACCAATAAATATACAGCAATTCTGAAAACTGCATTGTGTTCAGTAATTAAATCTCTATAAGTAGCCAAAATCTCAATTAATATAATTAACAATTACAGAAGATACACAGAAGAAGAACGTGTTTTTTTAGACGTTTCTATTGGTTTACTACTAATGTACAATGAAGATATACTTATTATATCTTTATTTAGTATATAGTTATTTTCGTGTCAAGAAAAGAACGTGTGAATAAAGTGATCACAACATTTTATACCTTATATGTTTTCTGTCATTGAATGATTAACCCACTTTTTAATAACAGCGTTGAAAATTAGTTGATTACGTCTTTCAAAGATTATTTTTACTACGGTACTGAAATTAAAAATAACTAAGATCGTATACAGGAATTAAACGTAGGCGACTGGAATACACAGCCGAGGCACAGCAGCTGCAGGAATTGCTTACGTTCAGTAGACTTGGCAACGTTGTGACCTTCGTGACTTTATATACATTTTGTGGCAACACTGTGCATATTTTTCATCAGTAAAAGCTAAACCGATATCCGTGATAAAATAGTAATGCATTTTTTTAAACGTGTGAGTGGTTTGTAACGATAAAGTTAACAGGGTAATTATTATTCAACTTTTTTCAACAAACTATCTTGAAACGGATATATATTTTTACGGTTTTTTATGCTGATTACGAATATGTAAGAATAAAATGTCTAAGCTTACTCGTAACTTTTATATATGGGGTCTCAAAAAGATGAACTTCTCTGGTCAGAACTTGCATGTTTAGCTAATGATGGATAAACGTGATTATATATATATATATATATATATATATATATATATATATATATATATATAGTAGCATAACAAAATTATCACATTAAAATTTTAACTTAATGCAACATAGATACAGAAGAAAAGGTCCATAGTGAGTGAGAAGAATGAATTGGTTAAAGATTAAACTAAAGAAACTGTACATTAAGTCAATAAAATGTTAATAAGAATAAAAAATAACAAAGAAAACTATTGGTCAAAATAACTTACTAAATAAAAACCCAATAAACCAGCAGTATACCCAGTAGATTGGGGAAGCAGTAAAAAAGGAAAGGAAAGAAAAAGGAGATAAAAAGGTGAAAACAATATTAATAAGGGAAACTTATAAGGTCAAGAAGCAGAGAAACCACAAGACAAGAAATTTACTAATATAATAACAAAGAAAGGACAAAATATGTCAAGATTCCTACAAAGAGCCTACAAAAAAGAAGAGCTATTCCAAAAATGTTAATAAAGGAATACATACCTTTGAACTAAATTTAAAACCAACATATTTAGACCCCGTAACTCAAGTTACAAGATACAATCCAATGAAAACCGAGTTGTAAACTAGATATAAGTATTATATGTAACAACCAAAAGACTACCAATAGTGTAGAAACAAACCAAAAACTACCATAGTGTAAAAACAAAAGACTACCATTAGTGTAAGAAATATAAGGTGAAATACCATAATAAATACAATAAAAATCAGAGACTACAGTGAGTGTAGAGAATAACCAGTGACACACTATAATAAAAAATAGTGTAGGAAATAAAAATTATTTAAAAGGGCTGACAACATTATTAGTGATAAGAGTTTTTTTTAAAATTAGATATAAGGAATAATATTACCCATAAAATGTTTTTTTTTTCAATTACAGTTAAGTAAATTGTGAGAAGGACAATAAATACCAAAGGACAGTTCACAACTGAGGGTATAACTAATGATAAGATGTTTTTTTATTTATTTTTAACCAGATAATATATTAGATATAAGGTGATAATAGATATAAGATATTTTTAATCACAGTTAAGTTAATACCAAAAGAGACATAAATACAAAAGACATTTAATGACTGAAAGTATTATTATTAGTAATAAGATGTTTTAGTATAATTAAATTTGTTACAAAAAGAACATAAAAACAAAGGACAGTTAATTACTGAAAGTATTATTAGTAATAAGATGTTTCTATTATAGTTAAATGATATATAAAAAATAATAGGCATAAGATATTTTGTTATCATTGAATGATGCAGTCAAAAATAATAGATATAAGATGTTTAAGTTAAAATTAGGTGATATATGAAAAATAGTAGATAATAAGATGTTTTGTTGTATTTAAAATCATGTTAACTAATTTTCAAGTTTGTAAGGCAGAGAGGCAAGTAGGAAATGGGTATGTTATAATTTTATTTAAAACTGTAAACCATATGAAAGGTACAAAGCAGATTAGCTAATACACCACTCTAGAAAAACAGACCAGTAATCTAAACCAAAACTATCTATCAGAGAATCAAACTACATAATATAGGGAATAGAATTCAGTCCATACAACACAGAAATAAAAATGCATATAGTACAGATACAATTAATAACGAATGGAATGACAAAGGAAAGAAAATTAACTTTTTTTGGAAATAAATAATACTAGGCCTATAATGGTAATCAAATCAGACTAAAGGGTAAATTAATCAATATTGAAGGGTTATAACAACAAAATTATTAACAACAAAAGATAATCACGGAGTGATTAATATTATTCCATGGAAATATTATCAGAAAAGCACTTATAAACCATTTGAACACTAAATTTGTACAAAATATGAGGCCTACAATAATTATCAAAAATTGTAAATTTTAGGCTTATATGAACTTAAAACAACCCAGCTATATATCCAATTATGTAAAATTAATTTAAGAACATTGCTGAATAGATAGATTTTTGTAAAATTAAGAAATAATTGAAATACAGCAATAAATAGGAAAACTTGTTAGGTATATTTAGAGGATGAACCAAATCTGAGACATGTACTTTTATAAATAAACAATGGAAAGAGGAAAAAGACATTTCATAAATTACCCCAAAACGACGACGTTCAGAGTTTAGTCGATTGTTAATCGTTAATATGACCAGTTGAGAAATTACTAACAGAAGACCGAAAAAGTATAATTTTGTGCAAAACCGTGAGTGTAGCCTCGAAAGGTGTAACAGAGGTTAACTAAGCAAAAATAACACTAACAGATAATAATTAACACCTAACTAATTGAGAACAACAGCAATAACACTATCTAACACGAGCACAAGAAATCAACGGCCATTTTGAGAAGATTTCAAACCGTATTAGCAGAACACGAATACACACATTGGAACAACGGACACTTCACCAGTAAACTATCACGAAACAACATCGCAGGAGAAGAGAGAACACTCTACACTACATTCCAGGACAACTACAACCTCGCAGAGAGGGGAATACTCATTTATTTCTGTGGGAGAAGCTCAACCCGTATCAGCAGTGCATAGCAGAGAAAATCGTGGTGACGGCGGCCATACTTTATTTCCGAACCATCACAAGACACAGCCTGCTTGAAGCCAGTGACGTCACCTCGACGAATGGTTCGATATTACTTTTCATAATTGACAATTTACATAATAATATTGTTTTTTCAGCCATAATGATTTATTTTAAAAATTAGTGTAAGAATTGTATCTTGTTCCTTGCCCTCTGACCATTTCGACTCGCTAAAAGAATCCTAATTAATTAATCTTGTAAAAATAAATTTTGTCAATCTTGTTCGCAACCGACTTGAGCAGATATCAACCAATGCCTGGGTCATGCGCAGTCTGAATGGCGCATAAGTTCAAAATGTCAATAAATGAACATCATTATTCAGTTATAAGAGTTTGTATTTATTTGTATAGTGAATGTTAGCTATTCTTTCTTCTAAAAAAATAATTTACAGTGATAAAATAAATATCTGAGAAGAAGAAGAAGAGCAAAGTCAGCAGAGAGAATCAACAGATCTAACTACACAATTAAATTATTAGTAGAAACAAATAGTTTCGAAATACAAATTCATATCTATTTAATTGGAAGCAATTAAAGCACACAACCAATTAATTAATTATTTATTAATGAATTGAATTAATTAATTAAACAGAAAAAAATATATAAGTAAAATTTTATAACTTACAAAAATTTTTTATTATCAACAAATCACACTTTATTATCATACATTATTTATATTTAATTTATTCTTTGTAAATCTGAAATTATATTACCAATTGGCGAGATCACTAGTGGTATTTCAGTTATTATAAAATCAACTTAATAATTATAAAATCTATCTACTAATACTAATATTATTAATTACATTTGTAATTATATTACAATATATATATTGCGACAGTACAAATAAGTGATGTACTGAGCATTGAATATAAAAATTTAAATATACCTAATAAACTGTAAATAATTAATAATATAATAGAAATAAGCATGTCAGGGATTGCAAGCTTGGCTCAGACAAAAATATGAACAGGTATTTCGACCTGAATCGACGTGCACACACACACAAATATAACTGAAAGTGTGTACACCAGTATTTTGCTAGTGTGTGTGAACGCAGGTCTATGCAGGCGAGTTTACCACCCCAAGATGAATAATTGCATAATTACTGTTTTTCCGTAATTATTCATAAACTATAATTAAAGAGTAAAATCCAAAAAACAATAAAATGTAAGACAATTTACTAAATACTGTGTACGAAAACCATGTGAAAGTGCCACACCGTACGAGTGTAGTAGTGAAATAACTGTGTACAAATCGAAAGGGTTAAGTTGCAATGTCCAAAATTACAGTGAACATGTGTTGTAAAAATAGTTATAAGATAAGTATAAGAGTATACTTACAGGAGTCTCCAATTCGCAGAAAAATAAGAAATAGCGAAATTGACAAAGAGTGGGGGAACTGAATCCAGAGACAGTTTCTGACATGTCGATTTCGTACCACTGCAGGTGTCGACCAAGACATGGGTATAAATAGGACACACAAGCTACAGTGGTTCTCTTTCTTAAATCATCCACAGTGCAGCGGGAGCTTATGCCCGTCCGCACAGAATATTTAAATTTTTGTAAATAATTTCATCCTTCCAGTTACATACAGTTATGTAACTGGATTGTAAAACAAACTGTTTTTAAATAAAAACAAAATTACATAAGAAGATCCACATAAGAAGATCCATTGACGTCAGAAACAGCACGAGGAGAAGTTCCAGAGAGTGATACGACGCTGGACAAGAAGACAGAGTCGACGCTGGACAAGAGGCGAGTCGACGCTGGACAAGAGGCGAGTCGACGCTGGACAAGAGGAGCGAGTCGACGCTGGACAGGAGACAGAGTCGACGCTGGACAAGAGGACGCTGGAGTGCGAGACGAGGACGACTGCAGATGGATCAAATGATCGAGTATGATTGACGACAATAAGGTGATAAACAACTTATTTATCTCTTAATCGAACAATGAACTCAAAGACAATTAAAGACATTCTTGTTTTATTTAAAAGTAAGAGTCAATGTTTATTTTAAAGTAGAATTAAAATCATAGATGTTTTAGAAATACGATTAACGTAACAAGAGCTCGAATTAGTATTGAAATAAAACGAATACAAAGAATTTAAATGAAAACAATTAGTGTTTGATATAAATCAGTACTGAGAAACAAAAGATAAATTCAATAACTATTAATATTTTGAGTACATTACAATATATAAAAAGATATTTAAATATTGATATTTTGAAACACATTAATTGACCGAGTAGTCTGGAAATGAGATTTTTCTTTAATACAATAATTAGTAGAATAGAATATTTAGTCAGTAAGGATGTATATAGCATAAGCCTTACGGCATAATAACAAATAATAACGAATGTTTTAATTCGAAGTAAGTGCTAGGTGCACAATTTTATTAATATCAAATAAATTTGAAATACCGTTACAAGTTACATAGAGTTCTTATTGCAGATACACCTGAAACCCAATTTAAATGCTATTTTGTTACATAATTTGTCAATCTTGAACGTGAGACCAGTCACGCCTATTTTATGTATATCGTATTGTTGCATATTAATTATCGCTTCCAACGTGGAACATCACAAATGTAAATTATATTATATTTACAACGTTATATCGTTGCATAATACGGCGTTCCAGATCGTGGGGCTCCGCAAACACAAATAAAGTTTATATTTACAACGTTGTATTGTTGCATATATATGGCTCCCAAAGAACGTGGGGCTATACAAATTAAATTACATATAAATTTGTACACATAAATATCGTTGTATAATATGTCGCCCTGGACGTGGGGCACGACATGCCTAAATTTATGTACAAAAATTTGTTACATAAATTGTAGCCCATGAACGTATGGCCCGATCCCCATCATTTAACTATTAAAATTTTTTTATGTAGCTAAATGGTTGCTCTAAAATATAAGAGTGTGTTAAATAAAAAATGTATTATATGTAATAATTATTTATATTAAACAGTAACTGAATGTAATGTTAATTGTTGTGTAATCACACAGCTGGCGCCCACGAATAATATTGTTTGTCTATGTAACAGGGGTAACTGTAATGAGTATTAATAATAACTATTAATAAAAATACAGAAATAAATAAATATGTAGGGAACTGTTATCATTAATAATTGTTAAAGAATTACTACTAAATAAATATTTTAATATTTATTCAACATGGCAGAACAAGGAGGGTTGAATTTAGAAGCATTTAAAAATTCGATACTAGCCATGATGGACGAATTAGTCATAAAACAAGCCGAAAAATTTAAAGAAGAGTTGAAAGAGGAGAATGTCAAACAAATAAGAAAAATAGATGAAATAAATACAAAACAAACAGAAAGTTTAGAAAATAAATTAGAGCTACAGTCCGAAAATTTTAGACAGGACACCACAAAAATCACAGAGAGTCTAGAAGAGTTAAAAATTGATAATCTCCAGTTGAAACAAGACAACATAGAAATAAAACATAGTATAATCAACGGTACCTCACAGTTAACCGAAAAAATTGTTAATACAAATTTACGTATTGACACGATCGCAGAAAATGTCTGTGGAATAATTAATAAACAAACGGAGCTAATATGTGAAAAGATAATATGTGAAGAATTCATAGTAGTTGAAAATACGTGTGTAATTACTAACGATAATTATAAAATAATTAACATTAAAGAAGAGAAGCAAATTAAGGTTAATAAAACGTACCTTATTAATAGCGATATTCCAAGTGTGAGACACACACACAATAGTAAGTCACACAAGATGACACATGTGAAACACTTAGGACACCACACTTAAGGAGATAAATATCACTGTAGGTATAACAAGAAACGTAGTGAGTTATCTAGACGAAACACTACACAAAACTGTGGTAAATATGACGGTAGATATACACACGAGAAATATAAAGTGAACAATAATTATAACTATAATTATAGTAATTACGATGAATATTATCATAAAAGACGAACGAAAAAACCGTTGACAGCTGTTTATATAGGCTTCAAGCGGACTGACCTTTCACAATTCATTAGTGCTGAAAGAATTGAGAAAGAGCGAAGCATTTGTTACGAGAGAAAGAGAGGGAAAATAAAGTTTTCACCCTATAAACAGGTGACTTACACGATCAAAGCAAACGTTCACACGGTAAGTACGAACACAAACGTCGCAGCAATGCAACGGAAAGGCAACGAGGGGGTAACCAAATGGAATGTTGTCGCGAGGGTGAGCACAATGAATTTCCTGTGTACAACAACCAATAGTTACAATGAGGGGTGTCAGATCTAACGACACACCGAACCGAACTCAATACCCGAAAATAAATAATTATTTTTAAATGAGAAAAATAATATTACTATTAATTATTAATAATAATATAAGAGAGTATAATTAAGAAATGTTATTTATTAAGGATATGATAGCAAATAAAAAAGAAATATTAGTGAAAAGAAATAAAGAATATTATTTGAAAGGGTTAATTAAGAAATGTATTATTGATGGTAAGGAATGATAGCGTAGAGAAATATTTAACAAAGTAATGGTAAAAGATGCTATTGTTGTTATTAATATGAAGAAAGGGTTAGGAATGGAAAATAATCGCCATAATTGTTAGAACGGCTGATCAAGGGAACACCTAATGGTGATACAAGGACACAGAAGAAAGCAAGAGTGAAAAGTCAAAAGGGCAGAGACTACTTAGGATCCAGGACTTCGAGAAAAATATCGTTGTTTTCCAAGACAGTTCCTCTGTAACCGATCATGCGACACACTACAAAGCTAAAAGAGTATTCTGTTACGGAAGTGTATTTCAGGAAAGTAGTAGCGATCAGAAAGGTAATGTTAAAGAAATGTAATAAAAGGTAATGAATGTTAATGTATTGTATAAGTAATGTATTAGATAAAGTAATGTCATGATAAAAAAAGAGTTAAAAAAGATTAGAAGCGAAGGTAAGAATGTATGAGTAAGATAATGTAAAATTAAGGACCGAATTTACACACATACGTAGGAATGCAGAGTGTACAGAAAGAGAACAAGGGAGAGCTAATTGCAATGGATTTTCTGGGACCACTACCACGATCAAGTCGAGGTGTGAAGCACATATTGGTATGAATCGATGTGTTTTCCAAGGCAGTCCGACTGTACCCAATTATGCGACCCACAACCAAAGTTGTTCTAAAGATACTACTGCAGAAATATATTCCGTCATATGGAAAAATGAAGAACGTACTCAGTGATCAAGGTGTACAATTCCAAAGTGAAAAATGGGAGAGGACGTTAAGGGAAAATGGAATACAACCTGTACTCACATCCATAAGACATCCTCAAGGAAACCTTGCTGAGAGAGTTAACAAAGAATTAGGTAAATATTTACGAATATATTGTCATGATCAACACAATAAATGGTCAGAATATTTACCATTTCTTGAGAAAGCCACTAACGAAAATTATAATGAAGCAACAGGATATACTCCAATGGAATTAGAAGAAGATAAGAAGCCAAACAGATTTTGGACTAAGTATATAAAAAAACTAATAACCAAAATGTACCTGTACCAATAAGTGTGAAAATTGATTACGCAAAGCAACGTATAAGAGAAAGAGGTAACAAGAGAGTAGAAAGATTTAATCTAACTCACAAGCTACAACAATTCAGCGTGGGAGAAAGTGTACTACTCAAAGCTAATCCAGTGGGAAAACGGAGTGATAATACGGCGAAGAAATTCTTCAAACTTTATAATGGACCGTATACGTTAAGACAGCGAGTAGGACAACACACTTTCATCGTATATGATGAGATACAGAAGAAAGAAGTTGGTAAATTCCACGCAACGTCATTTAGGAAGTTTTACACATGAAAACAACGAGGTCAATGAAACCAGTCAGATCAGCTGTTTGTTGTAGCCACCCTACTACAAGGTCACGAGCAGTGAGCGTATAAGGGGGGAGGTAAGACATTTGTATACACTCCAATTAAGGGTGAAATCAAAAATATTTTTCTTTATTATTTGTTACATATTTTTTCAAGTGTAATAATAACAATAATAAAAAAAAAGTTATAATAAATATATTTATTAAATTTTTTTTGTTACCAAGCAGAGGGATAATACGACAGTACAAATAAGTGATGTACTGAGCATTGAATATAAAAATTTAAATATACCTAATAAACTGTAAATAATTAATAATATAATAGAAAAAAGCATGTCAGGGATTGCAAGCTTGGCTCAGACAAAAATATGAACAGGTGTTTCGACCTGAATCGACGTGCACACACACACAAATGTAACTGAAAGTGTGTACACCAGTATTTTGCTAGTGTGTGTGAACGCAGGTCTATGCAGGCGAGTTTACCACCCCAAGATGAATAATTGCATAATTACTGTTTTTCCGTAATTATTCATAAACTATAATTAAAGAGTAAAATCCAAAAAAACAATAAAATGTAAGAAAATTTACTAAATACTGTGTACGAAAACCATGTGAAAGTGCCACACCGTACGAGTGTAATAGTGAAATAACTGTGTACAAATCGAAAGGGTTAAGTTGCAATGTCCAAAATTACAGTGAACATGTGTTGTAAAAATAGTTATAAGATAAGTATAAGAGTATACTTACAGGACTCTGCAATTCGCAGAAAAATAAGAAATAGCGAAATTGACAAAGAGTGGGGGAACTGAATCCAGAGACAGTTTCTGACATGTCGATTTCGTACCACTGCAGGTGTCGACCAAGACATGGGTATAAATAGGACACACAAGCTACAGTGGTCCTCTTTCTTAAATCATCCACAGTGCAGCGGGAGCTAATGCCCGTCCGCACAGAATATTTAAACTGTTCTAAATAATTTCATCCTTCCAGTTACATACAGTTATGTAACTGGATTGTAAAACAAACTGTTTTTAAATAAAAACAAAATTACATAAGAAGATCCACATAAGAAGATCCATTGACGTCAGAAACAGCACGAGGAGAAGTTCCAGAGAGTGATACGACGCTGGACAAGAAGACAGAGTCGACGCTGGACAAGAGGGGAGTCGACGCTGGACAAGAGGCGAGTCGACGCTGGACAAGAGGCGAGTCGACGCTGGACAAGAGGAGCGAGTCGACGCTGCCGGAAGACAGATTCGACGCTGGACAAGAGGAGCGAGTCGACGCTTGACAAGAGGACGCTGGAGTGCGAGACGAGGACGACTGCAGATGGATCAAATGATCGAGTATGATTGACGACAATAAGGTGATAAACAACTTATTTATCTCTTAATCGAACAATGAACTCAAAGACAATTAAAGACATTCTTGTTTTATTTAAAAGTAAGAGTCAATGTTTATTTTAAAGTAGAATTAAAATCATAGATGTTTTAGAAATACGATTAACGTAACAAGAGCTCGAATTAGTTTTGGAACAAACGAATATAAAGAATTTAAATGAAAACAATTAGTGTTTGATATAAATCAGTACTGAGAAACAAAAGATAAATTCAATAACTATTAATATTTTGAGTACATTACAATATATAAAAAGATATTTAAATATTGATATTTTGAAACACATTAATTGACTGAGTAGTCTGAAAATGAGATTTTTCTTTAATACAATAACTAGTAGAATAGAATATTTAGTCAGTAAGGATGTATATAGCATAAGCCTTACGGCATAATAACAAATAATAACGAATGTTTTAATTCGAAGTAAGTGCTAGGTGCACAATTTTATTAATATCAAATAAATTTGAAATACCGTTACAAGTTACATAGAGTTCTTATTGCAGATACACCTGAAACCCAATTTAAATGCTATTTTGTTACATAATTTGTCAATCTTGAACGTGAGACCAGTCACGCCTATTTTATGTATATCGTATTGTTGCATATTAATTATCGCTTCCAACGTGGAGCATCACAAATGTAAGTTATATTATATTTACAACGTTATATCGTTGCATAATACGGCGTTCCAGATCGTGGGGCTCCGCAAACACAAATAAAATATATATTTGCAACGTTGTATTGTTTTAGAAGGTATGAATATACTTTACATACTATACATACCTGTATTCCTATAAGGTATGAATTATGTTTGACATTGATTAGTTGGGATAATCAGAGGAGTTGGGCTGTCTTATAAAACATCCTCTGTATGGTGATGTTAGAAACGAAGATTTTACACTTGCTAAAGAAAGCATTTAGTTATTCAATAAAATTAAGTGTGTGTGTGCTCGCGCGCGCCTTTTTGTTTCGTATGTGTATTTACATTTTATGACTTAGAATTATGAGCCACCAGGTGGTTTAGTGGCTAGCGCGGGCGATTGATGCGCTCGTGGTCCGGGGTTCAATTCCCGGCGGAGGCTCCGCACGGCGTGCACTCAGCGTCGTGAGGTACTGGCCATGCATCCGTCACACTAACACAAAAAAAAAGCCGCGCGGTACGCCTTGGTCCTTAACGGACTGTTGAGCAGAGGACTTAGAGTTATGCAAAGCAAATTTTCAAATTTTTTTAAATTTCTATACTTTATTTCACTTTGCAACACAAAACTTCTCAAGTTTTATATACAGTACATATTCTAAAGTTTTACATTAAGCGTTGAGTCCCATGAACAATTTTGTGTGGAACGTTGGGAACGCTATTAGGCCTAACTTCTTCAAATGAATAATGTTTTCACAAAATTATTTATATAATACATTTATATATTGCATAATTAATTTTGAACAATGCTTTTTTCACTCTGGTCTTAGTAAAGTAAGGTAAAATAGGTACGTTTATTAGTCTCTATGTACCTGGAGTAATAAGGGACGAAAATAAGATATCGTCACGTGTAGTTCACAAATGTACATATGATGAAACCAGACAGAAATCTATTATATAGAAACAGTTAGAACGTAGAGCATGTTGGGGGAAATACTCGATGCGACCGACGCACATGCAAATGTGCATGCCCAGTTGAAGGGTATGGGATATTACTTTGTTCATATAGGTGTCTGAACGTATGAAACTGAAATAGATATTATGGATAAGTATAGAACATAGTATTTTGTATGAAACTGTTGTGTCTTTCATGATTTAATGGAAACGGATATATACGAATTTTTATAGTTGCCCAAAATGTTACGAATTTTATACCAAATGTTTATCCTCCACAACTTGTATTTACAAGAAAATTGTAACAGTTTTAGAAGAGCACAGACCTGATTTGGCTTTCTACATTATATATGTATGTATATATAGGCCGATGTGTGTGTGCGTGTGTTATAACGAGAACATTCTGTTCCTCCCTATTACAATAATGTTGTATGTAAGATTCGTATTTTTATGGTTGGATTATGTTGAAGTTCTATAAATTGTTTTGATTTAAATTTGTTGTTAAAATTTTATTGATTAAAAAATATTGATTATCATTTAATTTAATTAGTTTGATAAAATAAAAAAATTCCTACAAGAAAAGCTTTGTTGATGTTGATTCGATCGTGATATCGAATTGGCTAATGTAGGTTATCTGTTTAATTCCTTGTTTACGATGAAGATCCAATCGCCTATGTGGGTACACTTTTCTTTTATTACTCAACAATCCGTTAACCCTAACTTATTCTATAAATAAAACTCCTTTAAAACCAATTGATTATATTTATTAACTTTTATTTAATTTAAAATCAGGTTGACGACTCTTAGGTCGAAATAGCTTATTGCCCATATCGACTCTTTTGCTCAATTCGATTCTTAAATATTATTATTATTTTTATAATATTATTTTGTGGGTTCCTTTATACTGCTAGAAAAAGTCAGAAATGCATACATGAACTACATTACATCACAATAATTTAAATCTTAATCACTAATACAAGACAGAATTAATTTTATTTAAGTGTAACAGAAAATAATAATTTAATTCAAATTACCACAACAAACTGTCATGTCGTCTTTACTCAGATTCCAGATTAACTAAAACAAGATGGCCGCTTGTTGCTCATTTCGCTCAATGTGAAAATTATTCGCCACCAGTAAAATACGGCATACCTACCTGCGCAAGCGATATTCAACACCACCTATTCAATGATCCTTTCACCCTGGCCGAACTCGAGCTAGCGATTCACTCTCACAAGAAAGGCAAAGCGACAGGCCCAGACAAAATATTCCCAGAATTCTTAAAGAACCTGGGCGAAAATGCTCGCAGAGCACTGCTAAAACTTGCAAATCTCACATGGGAAAAACACTTTCCAGACTCATGGAAAAAGGCCGAAATGACAGCAATCCTCAAGAAGGGAAAACCCGCCAATAGCCTCACTAGCTTCAGACCGATTTCACTTACAATCATCATTTGCAAAACAGTTGAAAAAATGATAGATAGGAGACTGAGACACTACCTGGAAGATGCCGGAGCCATCTCAGACTGCCAAGCTGGCTTCAGGCAGCACCGGTTTACAGTAGACCAAATTGTTAAACTAACACAAGCGGTAAAGGACGGCTTCCATCGCAAACAATCAACGCTTACGGTCTTTATAGACCTCGAAGCGGCATATGACAAAGTGTGGAGATCCCTGCTGCTCCGCAAGCTCAGCCAACTACACATCTCAGGCAATATGCGCAAGTGGATAAAGAACTTCCTCGCACAGAGATTCATCCGGACAAAATTCCAAAACGCAGCATCAAACTTCAGACAAGTCAGACAAGGACTACCACAGGGAGCAGTACTTAGCTGCCTCCTCTTCAACGTCATGATTAACGACCTACAACAAGTCATAGAAAGAACGCCCCGAGTGCAATGCCTCCTCTACGCTGACGACGTTGTCATCTGGTCAACAAGTAGGAGCGTTGATAGCCTGGAGGAGACAATGAACAACGTCCTAACGAACATAGCCACGTGGTGTAGAAACAACAAAATGATGCTAAACGCCGAAAAAACAGTATTTGAACTGTTTACCCTATCCACCAAGCCACACCCCATACAAATTACTTATGATAGAACGGAGCTAGCGAAGACATACGACGCAAAATACCTAGGCGTGTACTTCGATTACAAACTAAGCTGGGCCCAACAAATCCAAACAGCAGCGGATAAAGACCAAAAGCGAAACAATCTACTAAAGCGACTAACTGCGACGAAGTGGGCGCAACGCAAGAATTACTCCCCACAGCTTACAAAACATATGTGCGCCCAGTAATGGAATACGCCTTAGAAGTAACCGCCCTCTCCTCCGAAGCAAATTTAAGAAAATTAGAGGTAGTCCAGAATAATATACTACGCATAATAACCGGTCCAGCAATATCCGCACCAATAACCGCAATGCAGCTACCAAGTGGAGTTGACCCACTACGAGAACGCAGAGAGAAACTAACTTTGAAATTCTGGGAAAGGGCAAAAAGACTCGACCACCGACACTGGGAGAACTACAGGCCCGCATCATCACGCCTGAAGACCCAAACCACCCCACTCACCCTAGCTGAGATA
Source organism: Magicicada septendecula (assembly GCA_034769895.1). Taxonomy (NCBI): domain Eukaryota; kingdom Metazoa; phylum Arthropoda; class Insecta; order Hemiptera; family Cicadidae; genus Magicicada; species Magicicada septendecula. The sequence continues at coordinate 175,633,845 of CM068369.1, read as the reverse complement.
ATAAGAGAAAAATATCACATCCAACACGGGCAAGCTGCAAAGCTCTCAACATTCCACGAAATTTTTAGCTTCCTGCCAGCGGGGAAACTCACCCTTATAAATCACACTACTCCAAAAACACTCAGCAATACACACGATTTGAAGTCAGCAGCCTTACAAACGATCCACGAGCTGTACAAAACAGACACGTGGGTTCACGTATACCCCGACGGATCAGCGATGACACAAGCCGCGGGGGCTGGCTACTATAACCACCTGTTTGAGGGATTTAGCCCGGTAGGATCCAACGCCAGCATCTTTGACGGTGAAATACTAGCAATTCACCACGCAGCGGAAAGGCTTGTTGCAGTCAGCAGTAATCCAACAATAGTTGTATTCTTCGTAGACTCCCAAGCTGCGAACGTAGCACTCACCAACAACACGCCCACTGACTGTGCTGCAACTATGTCCGGAATGATAGAGAGCGGGTGGCATATTACTTTGCAATTGATACCAAGCCACATAGGAATCGATGGCAACGAACCCGCCGACCAACTAGCTAAACAGGGGGCCAGACTCCCGCAGCCTAGCAATACAACATCGTTAATGACCGGAAAAAATCTAGTCGAGAGAGTGGTCTCTAAGTGGACCAAAAACTTCTTACGCGAAGCCTGCACGGAAAAGCAATGGGAAAGCTTAGCTCACGACAAACAAGTCCCTCGGAAACTCCCTAGAGCAGAAGCAGTCGCCAAATTCAGACTCTTAACTGGCCACGATTATCTACAAGCGCATCTGCATAGGATCGGGCTAGCAGACTCCGACATCTGCCCACTCTGTACCACCAGCAAGATGGACGGTCCGCACCTACAGCAGTGCACAGGACTGACGGACGTACAAGACAGACGCGATACATGTCTATACTGGGAGGCTTGTAGGCGAATGGCAGAGATGCCAAGAGCTGGCATTGGATAAAGTAATGTAAGTAAGTTCACTGTGTTTATATTAGTTTCTTTTTAGTTTTCACTAGTGTTCTGTTAAAAGTGTCAGTTTAGTTATTCTTGGTGTTGTGTAGTTTAAAACATGATTTTATAATAAGGTTATTTTCTCACCAATATATCTAGAAGAAATACCTTCACTTTTAATTTCTTTAAGATATACTTTTTAATTGTTCTTCTTTTAATTTATTATTATTAATTTATATTATATTCATTTTGGTTTTCATTTTATTTGTATTCCTGGTTTATTATAGTTTTATTTTTTTCTTTCTTCAACCCAGATTTGATCCTTTGTTATACTTTTGAACTCTTGGCTACACAGAGATGACGTGTACACTTTTATGTCTAACAATAGAATGTTGAGTTTTTCTGTTGCCCTCGACTAGTTTGACAAAAAAATTGGCTAGATTCCCATTGCTCAAAACGCCGTGTCACTAGGTCATGTGACATAATTATTTAAAATATATTGTTTTTACATTTTGCACCCCAAATTACTCCCTAATTAATACTTAATTGTACTTAAATTGATTGACACAGTGTTCTTCCTTATAAAAAGATAAGCATTATGATACCTCAGTTGATATGTGTGAGTTTCCTAATAGGTGTTTTATCATCCTTACAAAATTTTGTTTATGGGTTTTTATACAGTTTTAACATTTACAAAATCATATTCTAATTCATTAATTTATTCTAAAAAGTGTTGTTACCATTATAAGAATAATGCCTATCTTATGAATTTTACTCTTTCTTATTAATTTACATTGACTTGCTAGTTTACTGACTATTCTGACATTACTTTCTTTATGTTAGCATTAGCCTATGTCATGGGGTTTATTTTAGCCCCATCTTTCATTTTGTATTGATTATTAATTGGCCTCTTGTTTTAAACCCTTCTGATTAATTATAGTTGTTTTCTTGTATGTTATTCCATGAGATTAAAATACTCATCACATTCTAATAATATTAATACATTAATAATATTTACAATATATTAACTTAATGTTGTGCCTTCATGGCTGAGATTCCAATAAACATTAAACAAATAAATTAAGTTTCAAACAGAACTGTTTAACATATATAATAATATTAATTCTTTTCTCAGTCCATCATGATTTGTTAGTTGACCAATAATACCTTCTCCATATGGGCCTATTTCTTAGTATTTCTGGTAATTTACATTTACCTTAGTTACCTTAGTTTACCTTATTTTTAATTTACATTTTAGTTCTAATTTACATTTTTTAGTTAGCCTATGGGCTTAATACATTTCTGGTTATTTATAATTAATCCATGAATGAAAGAATACTAACATTTATATGAAACAAACATAATTAAACAATGTTAAAGATTATGATTAAAGCTTTCCTTAACATTTCATAACAAGATTAGCCATTGTCTAGTATTAATACTACTTTCAAAACTTACAATTATTCTCCTAAATTAAAAACATGTCTTGGAATTCCTATCTAAACAATACCTATACACTTTCATTTTGTACTTTTGTTTTTTGGTGTGTTGTTCTCACACTTTTATTACACTGAATAAACTCAGTAATCTTCACAGTCCTGTCTGTGTGATTACCTACCATTATTTTTTACTTACTATTTCACTTTTACACTTAAACGTTGTTTACAGTTTCTTTCTTATAATATAGAGTACATTATCTTTATTTATTATATCCTACTGTATTGTACTTCTTTGTTTTCTTCAGGGGTTTTATTTATTTTGTCTTTTTAAGTGAAGTGTTTTATTTTGTTACTTTCGCTTTTTATTATATGGACTTATCTATTTATTGGACCTCCCATATCGTTACGTTACAGTGTGTGTGTGTGTGTGTGTGTGTGTGTGTGTGTGTGTGTGTGTGTGTGTGTGTGTGTGTGTGTGCAGATAATTATGTGCATACCTTAAGAAAGTGAAATGATAGTTGACAACGTAACATAAAAACGTTTGCTGAGGATGATCATGGAAGTCTATTATTCGACTGTATTATGGTTTGTACGGTATTTGTATGTATGATTGTTTCTCTTAATTGTGAATGTAGGAATGATTTTTCCTTATAACAACAGGTAGCGTTGATGGAATTGTTGTTTGTGAGTTGGATGAGAGCTGTTAGGATTTGAATAGATTCATAATATTACAACGAGTAAACTACTGCTTCCATGTTGAAAAATATTTTAATTTGTTAACGGCCGGCTTGCCAAACTCTCCTACTCGACAGTGAAGAAAACAGACAAATGCATAAAAATAAAAAATCAATCTGCAGATAGCGAATAGTTATTAGGGGAAGACTGTAAAAGTGTTTTCAAAAGTGGAGATGCACCCATTCATGGGTCGACTTGAGTTTGTTGACCAAGTACTTGTTACAGACAATGTGGATCAAGCAATTCTTGGTGTGGACAATATAAACGTGTACGGTTTTGTAGTCCACTTCAAAAATAATGTCTTGAGAACCAACCAAGAATGCTCTTCACAACAAATACTTCATAAAAATTAATGGACGTGATAAATCAAGTGTCTGTAACTATCCCGACAACTTCAAAAATTCAACATGACTAGCAAAGAGATAAATAGTAGGGCCAACCAGTGCTCTAAACTAGAACCATAGGTGGTCAGCACACTGGCCGTACTAATTACCAGAACTACAGTGAAACCAGACGGAACCGGAAATTTACCTATTAGAGTGGTGAATATTTTAGAACAGGCTGTCACTTTAAAGGAATACACAACTGGGTAAAATTTCTCTTTCGCTGGGATGACGCAACAAAGACCTAGTGTTTCAGACACTTCAAAAGCACCAGAGGAACTTCAGCTACTGTTGAGATAATTTAAGGAGTGAGGTGAAAGAGCCTCAGTCACTGGGAAGAACCTTTCTTATATAATCTCTTTTAACAACTCTGGAAATGCCTCGGTTAGTATGTTGACAGTAGGAACATTCGAGCCTTCGTCAAGTGCTTGGTCTACTCGGGTAATTCTGTTGGCGAAGAAAGACGGTGGGTTACGAATCTTCGTAAACTGTCGGACATTGAACGACATGACAAAGGAAGATTGCTAACCACTACCTCGCGTCGACGACACGCTCGACATATAGTCTGGAGCTCAGTGGTTTTCCGCATTGGACCTGAAGGGCGGATATTGGCAAGTAGTTATTCATCAAGGCGATAAGAAGAAACAGCTTTCTCGTCCCAAAAGAGCCTCTTCTGGTTTAAAGTCATGCTATTTAGACTCAGTAATGCACCTATAATGTTTGAAGGACTAATGGATCTCCGAGACATTACATACAAAATTTGGCTTTTTTATTTAGACGACATAATAGTTATCGGAGAGACTTTAAAGATCATTTGGAAAACTTCATGGATTTTCTAACCAGAATTCATGATGCCCAACTAACGCTGATCCCAAGAATAATTTTCGAATGGATCCCAAAAAATTGACACCGATCTTGACCGCAAAGCAAGAGAGTAGTCGCACTATTTGGCAAGATGTATGCCATAGTTTCTAAGGGGTGAATTTTGGACACGATGGGAACTCTTATCTTAGAGAGCGGATTGCTGGAAAGGTTTTGGGAAAATGTAAATAGATGATATGTGGTCACACAGTTTAGATCCCCAAAGTAAAGAGCACTCACTTTTGACGGAAGTATATAATGGAGTATCTGGAAGTCATATTTGTGTCAACCAAACAATTGAGGAAATAAGGAAATGATTCTATTTGCTTCGCCTTTGCACGATGTACAGTAATGATGTCGGACCTGTAAAATACGTGCTGTCAGCAAGGGCCCATAAACTAGTAGCAGGGGGAAAATGAGATAGTATAACGTTGGGCTGCCAATCGAGGAAGACATTCCTGAATCTTTCCCAGTTACAGTCGATGAAAACCGGTGTATTATGTTTATAGGTGACTATTTTACTAACTGGGTTGGTGCTTAAGCAATTACAAATCAGGGATTACCACTGTGGTAAACTTATTAGTTTACAACTACTGTTGTCGTTGTTGAGTCTCTACGGAAATTCACACGAAATAAGAAATCAATTTCGAGTAGGGAATTTTTAAAATGTATGCTGTCTACTTCTTATTCAAAAGACCCCGACAACGCCTCTCCAACCTCTGTCCAACGGACTGGTTGAGAGGTTCAATAGAACACTTGAGCAGAATCTATGGAAAGTTGTTGACTTGAACCAAGCAGACTGGGACCACCTTTTACCTTTATTCCTACTGGCGTATACGTACGAGCTACACGACACAACCGACAAGATTCAGCGAAACTGGTGTCTAGGCGGGAGATCCGTTTTCCTGGGGATTTGATGTTTGGTACACCCGAGACTCAGTTCCAAGAGCCGCAGAATTATCTATTCTCAGTTATGAAACTAACTACGATAAGGAATCGTTTAACATGGCGGTTGAAGATAACCAGTGACAAAATGAAAACGCGTTAATTACCCATCACTTGAGGTGAACTGATACAGACCTTCTAGCTGTTTCCATTTATTCTATCCCAATGTGTCAATGTCGTCCATTGACCTATCTCTAGAGAATACCAGAGCCTTGTAACTACGAAAATCGTCTCGACTCGTCGGTCAGAAGAGGTAGATTTTTCTGTAACCTCTTCGGGGTATATATAAGTATATAAGTGTTTTCGAAGTGGCGATATTACTAGCACGGTTATATGACATTGTTCCGGTTTACTTGAAAGTGGCTATTGTGTTAATTAGGGACAGAGTGAAATAAGGCGACATTTATTGTTGTGTGTTCGATACACTTAACTTGAATTATTGTATAAGAGAGCCTTTGTTGATATCTAACTGTTGTTTGGTTTTTCTAATTAAAGCTTGTAATAAATAACTTTACTGGCGTCAGTTATTTCCACCGTACAACACGACGATCTGCGTGGCCGACGAAAAAATGTGATTATAATAATTATAATTTTATAAATATGACTAAACAAATTATAAAAAATAGATTTTTACATTTTCGTAAGTCAATTATTTAACTAATTGAACACACACACACACACACACACACACACACACACACACACACACACACACACACACACACACACACAAGTTACCACAGTTAATAACAAGCACTATTAAGGGGCACACAAAACAATTAGGACTATAAATGTATTTGAATGTCGAGCTTTTACATCTGTTACGTTACCCAACTTAAAACTTATGAAAGTCTTCACAAAACTTATGATGTCTGTTTAATAAAATATTTTGTATGCCATTCCCATAAGAATTACTTATAACATCTGATTAAAGATAGATATTAAAGGAGTCACGGTCTTTCTGATCGGCGTATGGTACAGTGGAAAAAATACAGACACCAACGAAGCCATTAATAACCAGCTTTAATTAATCAGAAATAAAACTTGTAATCTACTCGTACAATAATTAAAATGAAATATGTCCAAACCCAGTAATGTTAACTAGTAGAGTTCGACACTAATTATAACACAATAACACTTTGCCACAATACTTCGAACAGCACTTGAATAAATCGCCACTTATAACTGACTTGTAAGCTGTCGCCTATATATAGCCTGCAGGTTCCAGACTAATGTTCCATAATATGCGTCGTTAACAAGCACTCCAAACTCTAGAGGATACTTAAGTGCGGTATTACCAGAAACACGCACATACAGTAGTCGGCTAGCGGGAAAACGTGTAGAATGACGCTCTCCAGTGTCGAGAACAATCCGTCGTTGCAATATATTTTCTCTATTCTGAAAATTATAATAATATATTACAACGTAGGGTTTCCTATTAAAACTTTACTTAATTGGGTCATTAGCTTCAAGCTAAAAAGATATTAAATAATTAATGCAATTATAATATAATGATTCAGTATATATTATGAAGGCTATATTTATGTGCCTATGTACGTATGAGTGTTCTGTGCATCTCTGTTCTTGTGTTTAAGCTAGTTACTATCCATGTGTCTTGGCTTTCGTTTCAGCGTGTTAGAGGTATAATCTTGTGTGATACTCTTGATTGCTACGTTTGTTTATTATTTTAAATAAAGAAGTAGTGTGCCCAGTATGAAAAAGTAATAATTATTTTCAAATGTGAAGGGAGGTGCTATAATAAGGTTAAATGGAAACACGTTAACGAAGACTTACTACATTACACTCAGGAGTAAATTATTTATCTTTAAAACATTCACGTGTCCTTCCCATTTACGTAAAACATTTTGGAAATCAGCTTTTAAAGACCTTTTATAATCTTTAATTGATGGTTACGTAAAAACTTTTTTTCTATGAATAGGCACTTCACATCTTAAAGCTTGTAATGTATATTTGATTGATAATGAACAAAATCAATCAACATAATCTATACTTTTTTAGTGAATTGTGTTGTTTAGACATAAATATACTGATAATTTGTTAAGCAACAGCAATAAATGCTCATGAAGGAGGTGAAAAGTAACATAACATCGTTAAAGTTTCAAGCAATATTGACAATCTAATGTAATATATTTTAATATGTTATTTAAGATGTAAATAGTTATACGCAATTAAAATTTTTATTGATAACGTAATACAGATATTTTTTTAATTACTCAAGGACACGACTTCATTTGTGGTATACACTACTGTAGTTTTGAAAGTTAACTACCTTCAAAATTTTGCCAGGAATGAAATGAGATTTCAACTGTTAATAGACCAGTTTGTGTACAACGCTGTACACTCTACACATCTATATAAATGTTTGAAACAGGACAGGGACTTAATTGTTCACCATATATTTACAGAGCATGTCAAGAGAAACACGTAAAGACTGTGACCATGACGTAATTTGTAGCCATACTGAGAGGAGAGCTTAAGTTGTTATTAAGCGTCCCCTTGGAACTAAAGGCAATAATCCTTGTCACTGTGGCAACGGATTACCACATGGGGTCATACGTGTGCTATCTGTCTAAATTGTATGGCATTCTTGCGCTTCCTTCCATAAACCTTGTGATAATGCCACAAATAAAATCTGTTTTAGGAATTTCTAAAAAATTCTAATAAAATTCTATTATTAGCATCTTTCTTCAAGTATGTTCATCGTCTAGCCTTGTCAAATATGTTTTTCTAAAACTGGCTTATATTCCCAAAATCTGTAATTGCAATAGAAATTACTATTACGACTAATATATTACTATTATCACTGGGTATTATATTATAACGTGTATTACAATAAACATTTAATTAAGTGAATTAACTTTGGATGTTAACCTTCAGTCACTGAAAATTCCTAAAATTAAGAAGTTGTTGAACAAAAAACAAACAATACATCTGTAATAATGTCTCACTACAATTCCCACTGTACTACGTAGTGGAAGGCCACAAAAGTCTAATAGGATTGGTTTAAGATAGTAACTGTGTGTTTCACACTACTAAGAATATTTGTTCAAATATTGTTCTGAAATTTTGAACATAAAATCAAGATAACACAACGTATTGTTATTAATCTAAGCCATCTATAAAGAGATAATGGAATTAAGTAATTAAGTTAACTAAATGTATACACTTCATTGTAGAGAAATATAAAGTACGCCAATAAATAAAAAGCAAATGTTGATAACTTAATTTTTTATTTTGTTTGATAAGTATTACATATCAACAGCCAAAGTACATACAGAGTATGAGGTAGTTACTTCAAGTCTAATAAATATTTTAATTTTACTATAGCTAATTGTAATTAGGAAACACTAAAGTTAATAAATATAATTAATTAGAAAGTAACAGCTAAGTGGTATCTGTTTGTTACACCACTTAAAATATGGAAGTGTCAGACATAATATCCTTAGCTGTTTTACAACTTAAGCAATTCAGTACTCTAATACTAAGACAATTTAATATTTATTTTATTCGTAATCTTCTTTATTAGGTTTATTTCTACAAATACATCATAATAGATACTTTAACTACTTTGTTGAGGTAGTCGCGCTACACTACGTTGTTTATTCAGAGTCCCCTTGCAGATGAAAACATGAAGCAAGGTTGTGACGTCAGTGCACATATTATTGCAAAATGTTAGTGACAGAATATTCACTTGGTTGTTTCTTGTGTGTGTTTTTAACGGGTCGTGAGTTGCTGATGTTTCGGACTACATTATAGGAACTGCTGATATATTGGTATATTTTTTGTATTTTTTCATATTTTTATGAAATATGTAGTGTACAGTAGAAGAGTTTTGATTTATTTCTGAAACATTATTTTGTCGTTTGTGATAACATTTTCAAGAATAACACAGTGATACATTTAAATTTAGTTCTGTTTTCCATTACACATAACTATAGTAAGTAGGGCATTAAATAAATTCGTAACATTGAAAAAAAAATATATTGTTTGTACATAAACAGTGTAGATCTGTATATTATTTGCAGATGGTTGTTAAGGGTTACTGCAATACGCATGGGCTGATAATTATACGCGTATAATCTTTAATTATATTATTAGACTTCTGTATTTAATCAAAATAAGTGCTAGTATTACTCAATGGGTAATGCAATCGTGTATTACCCCATGGACTGAATAGTTTACACAGTGACAACTGCACTTGCGTTTGTGGTTTATAGTAGCCTTAAACATGATTTATTGTTCATCAATATGCAGTATGTGTTATGAACGTACTTAGTAATCTAAACTAAAGGCTCTGTGAAGTATTTAGTAATTTAGCGAAATGGTGATTAGCTGTTACCAGGTATGTTTTCTGTTAAATATCAGCTTCTTGTTATTCCCAATATAAGCCGCGATTTAGAACGAACACTTGGAATAAGAGTCCCATTTATTTGTATTAGCGTAACGTAATAAGAGCCCAAATTAATGTTATGTCTACACGTAGTTATCTGTTGTGCGCCTTCAACTTTATTTTGACAGTATGAAACACGCGATAAAAATTGTTATTTAATGTCTTAGATAAATTGTAAAATATTTCAGCAGGATAGAATTTTCAAAACTTGACATTTTATTTTTGTTAACCTTAATATTATTCTTCATAACAACGGTAATGTTATTACTATTTTGTAGATGTGTACCAGTCTATCATTTGCACTCATTCATAAAAGTAACAGACTACAAGAAAAATTTAAATTTGTAGGACAGTTTTCAAACGTAAATGACTGGAATATCCATTAATTATACTATCTAATTTAAGATACAAATGTTACATTTAATTTCTTATACGATCAGCGACCTTTACTGTGTAGAATTAATTAATCGCCAAACTGAAAATTATGAGTCATGCTAAACCGTCTGTAAACACAAAAATCTATTTCGCATTACATACTAGAAATAATATAATAATAATAATTATTATAAACATCATCATCATCATCATCATGTTGTTTTATAGGTAAAACAGATTCCTCTACTTAAGATGGTGTTACCTCTTGCCTTCTCAGATTATTACGCAAAGATCACAGCAAAGGAGATGCTTTACTCCTCGTTGTTTACAACGGCCTCTGCTCTTTGAACAACGGATTGAAGTGTCGCGGTTTACGCTTGCGTTTTTCTGTCGTTGACTTTCCTATTTATCCTATTCATCTGGCAAGAGTATTCTTTGCGCTGGTGGTTTCCTTGTAATCATCAGTTGTTGAGAAGATTCCAGACTATTACAGTAATTGTGGAATTTCTTAAACACGATAATACGTACTGCATTTTACTCGTCAGCCTTTGAAACACTGTCCTTATTCGCTGATTTATTATTAATTAAGAGTCATCAACCACAAAATATTTCTGAGACAATGTAAAATATTTTACATTCCCTTATATAAATTATACAGTTGTGAAAGTATAAAATATGTAGAAACAAGAGACACTCACTTGTATATACAATTTCTAGTTTCGTGTATATAACGTGATGACGTTCGAAATTTCAGAAGATACAAAAATTTGTTGTTTCCAAACGATATGCGAAGCGTCGCTATAACTAGATACTACACTTAGGTCTCATAGCCTATATATGTGACACTTAATACTTTTTAATTTAAGCTTGTTGGGTATGAAATTTACAACAGGAATTTTATAAAGTTTTGCTGAAATATTATACTAAAGACTTCATGCATTTGTAATGAAATTTGAATGTTACTTTTACTGTGCATTTCAGGGAGACTAGATTAAAATATACTTTCTATCTTCCTTATATAGGATGAGTGTAGACAGTACACTGTTGTGTTCAAATTGTTAGTGTCAAACAGTGGTTTGAAAACGATGATGATGATGGAGAACTTTTTTCTAAAATTCCGTTATTTTAACATTTTCACATTCCCAGTTTTAACATTAATCTATTTATTAATGACGCTATCTGTTTATCTCCCTTTCACCCAACATCCACGTATTCCCGTTGCGTGTAAGCGTAATAGTTATCCCCGGGTAATTATCTAGGTTAACTAGGTTGCTTCGTGTATTATATGCTACGTAAAGTCAAATACGTACATTACGTGGGGTCAGTATATTGTTTGACTTTTATTACTTCTTCTGTTAATTAAAACACAGAGATCTCTCACGTCAACACAAGCTCAACAAATGGATTAAAATGAAAAGAAGTCACGTCCTACTGCATAAAGTTTACGACTGGCCACAAAGTAGGGTTGCGTTAGATTAAACTGAAATGTAGTGAGTCCCCAATTATAATTAGGGGTACCACAGACAAAAAAAAGTTCCAGTGCACATGCGCTAGCTCGGCGGAGAAGGCTGTCACCCCCACAATGTCATCAACAACGTTGACGGCTGTGCAAGCTGCCTAAGCGGGCAGTGTGTTATTCAGTTAGATGCGTATGCGTATTTATGAATAAATTGCGATTTGTTTTCCTTTGTACGATTTCTTTACGTTTTCGTTTAATATAATTGTATATATACGATTTATATTTAGTTATCGTTTAGTGTTTTATTATAATCATTAGAACTAACAGTGTGTTGTGTATTTTAGTTTATGCTGACTAATTACCAACGAATTACCATTCGTTGTCGTATTCTTACCGTAGCGTGTTATTTTTTTTTTATAAATGGCATCGTCATCGAATAGTAAACTAGCTTCTGGGAGACCTCTGACAAGTCAATCCAGGGAAATTATTTTCAACGTGGCAGAATATTTAAGAAAACAAAAAAAGGAATACAACTTAAGTTATAATATTGCTGCCAGTACAAGTGAAGCAACAGGAGTCTCTCAGGCTACTGCGTACAAAATGTTAAAAGAAGTCAAGAAATCGTCAACTTCTGGTTGTGAATAAAATCTGTTTTCTACGCCAAAAGAAAAATCGCAGGCTCATAAAAAAAAATTGAAGTGCACTCTTCCACAGATAGTGCAATAAGGAGAAAGGTGCACGAATTTTATGCAGTGAAAAAAGTCTCACCCTCAATAAAGAGTTTACTGCAATCTCTAAAGAAAGATGATATTATTCAATGTGAACGAGAATATTTTAGGCAACGACTTAAAAAATTAGGATTTAAATGCACTCGCTGTCAATCCAATAGAAGGCTCCTAATAGAAAGAAGTGATATCGTTGCTTGTAGAATTCGCTATCTAAGTGACATAAATAAATACAGACGAGAGGGTAAAAATATTGTTTACATTGACGAGACATATGTTCAGGCATCGCATTCAGTGTCTTCATGTTGGGAATCTTCTGAAGAGGTCGGGATAACAACGAAAATTGGGAAAGGTAAAAGACTTATTATAGTTCACGGTGGGGGATATGCTGGTATTGTTAACAATGCTCTGTTAATATTTAAGTCTCCGTCGACATCTGGAGACTACCATAGCTCTATGAATTTTAATAACTTCGGTAAGTGGCTATCAGAAAAATTACTATATAATCTCCCAAACAGCTCTGTAATAGTGATGGACAATGCAAAGTATTATTGTGTAGAAAATGATAAAAGGCCGACCTCGGGTTCACTAAAACAAGAAATAATTGACTGGCTTGTGAATCATGGTGTTCCAATAGATTTTACATTAACGAAATCTCAGCTGCTGGAAAAATTGAACTCAGTTAACTGTGAAAAAACATTTAATGTCGACGAAATAATTCGTGCAAAAGGACATACTTCACTTCGTCTGCCACCTTAGCATCACGATCTGAATCCTATAGACCTTGTCTGGGGAGATATTAAAAGGGAACTTGCACGTAATTTTACTGGATTAACTTTAGATGAAAAGAAAAATGGTTGCGAAAAAATAGTTGATAATTTTACAATTGAAAAGTGGAAAAAGTGTTGTGAACATAAAAAAAAATTGAAGAACAGTACTGGATTACGGATCATATTATGGACGAAGAGTGGACAAATTAATTATTTCTGTTGGACAAGATTCAGATTCAAGTACAAGTGAAGATTCAGAAGACGAGTAGGTAAGGAAAATTAACACCATAAATATTTACCATTTTTTATTATTAATAATTAATTATAATAATTCACATTACTTATTGTTAAAAATGTTTAATAACATTAATTTTTACTGCAGCGTAAGGCATCTCGATTTACACAGGCGATTGTTTTATGTAGCATAAGAAATGTTTTTAAAGCACTCCTTTCACAAATGTTAGGGTTAGGTTCTGCAGATATTATTTTCATATTAAGTAGAGTTCTGCTCTACTCAAATTAAGTAGAGTATATACAAATTTAAGAATTTTAGAATTTATTTATTCTGAATTTTAAAGAAACGTGCATGATTATTTTATGATCTGTTACTTTGAATAGTCTGTTACAAATTAATACCATGCGTACGTTTTCGCACACGAAGAACAATTCGTTGCCGGTATATAAATAACACGTGTAAAATACTGCAGTAATAATTGTGACTGATGACAATGGAGGGGGTAAAGTTCCCCCTTCGTTGTGACGCTGTTGTGGCAGCAGTCCCCACTCCAACTATTTTTTGTCTCTGGTCCATCTTTGCCAACGAACAAATAAATAAAATTATAGGTAAATTTCGCGCATCATCACTTCAAAAATACTTCCAACAGCAAAGAATGCGAAATAATAATAACCAAGTTAAGCAAATAAACTTAAATAAAAGTTAATTATAAAACGTATTGAATGAATGCAAGGTTGACTGATCAGCTGGGAATGTAAACAAAGAAATTGTAAGTAAGGAGGGCATACTTTACTTAACATGCTATTATGGCCGGAGAATTTAAATTTTACTGTTAAAGAAATTATTTTATTGTTGTATTGGAGTGTTAGTGGTCTCAAATATTTCTACTAGTAATTTTATACAAATCAATATGTTGTCTTTGGTATTGACGAGCGCTTTCGGCACTCAAGCCATCTTCAGGTGATTTACCAACGACCTGAAGATGGTAAATGACCTGAAGATGGCTTGACTGCCGAAAGCGCTCGTCAATACCAAAGACAATATAGTGGTTTGTATAAACTTACTAGTAGAAATAAATTATTGTTTATGTTGAGTTAAATATTGTAATTATGTTTGATTAGATGTAGATGTTTTAAATATTTTTGAAAGAATTATGTTTTATTAAAAGAACAAAAAAAATAATTTTTTTTTCAAAAAACAAAATTTTTTACCCTAGTCGGGGTGTATATGCAATAGGTAGAATTTGCATATGAATTAGTAATTTACTCTCAGCGTATGATAGCATGTTGCAATAAAAATTTCTCCAAGTAAAGACATCAGGTTTAAACATTGTGTGACAGACAATAAAATACATGTTAGATTTGTTAGTTTTAAGTAGATTTTGACCACAAAAATTTACTTGAAACCTAGATTTACTTACAAATTAAGTTTGGTATTAGTTTTATGAAGTGGTGCAAAAGTATGCTTAGCATATGGCGTGTGCGTGTGTGCTAGAATGTGTCTATGTGTGTATCTATGTGTAGCTATGTTACAGGATAATTGTAAAAAAATATTAAATTAAATAACTTTCATGAAAATAAAAATTCTGACATCAGGCTTACACCAGAATACGCATAAAGAAAATGCCTATCTAGTGGTAATATTTGTTCATAAATTAAAGAACTAAATATAGGAGTTCCTTTATAAAGAAAATGTTATGATCCTAAAGAAAAGTAATAAAATCGTTTTCTTTGTAGGCTAAATTGTGTCCGTAGACAATCTTTACAAGAAGAACGTTGTCTTAAATTAAGCCGCAAGGAAATGTAATACTGCAGCCAATGAGAATTTGGCTAACATCTCAGTTGATTTTGTACTCCGTATCGCTCATTCTGTCTTTCTCTGAACATGAAAACTTGTGGGTCGTACTGCTCGACTTTAGACGCTTCCTGTAAGAAAGCATACGAACACAAGTCAGAAAGTTCGCAAGTTGATATTAGATATCGAGTGTTAATCCGGTAAAGTACAAGATTGTCCGCATAGGCCTTAAAAAAGATACTTGAAGTTTGCTGCATCATTGTGTACGTTTAATACACAAAACAATTTGCAGTTAAAAAATGAATTATCTATAATTTGTAAAAGTACCCAACCCGAGAACGACACTGAACGCCGGACAACAGGAGGAAATCGCAGCGGTATCCAGAAGGAACAAACATACCTATCTTCTAGACAGGATCGTCGACATCTCACCATTCATCGTTAAGAGAAGTTTTGTTAGAAACTTTATTTAAAAAACCCTTATAACCGAAAATACAAAAAAACTTATATAAATACAATGTTATGTGTTAGAATATAAGAGGTTTTAAAATTGTTAAAAAGGTTAACAGATACAGTAAAAATAGTTTAAGTTTGTTGTCATAAGCAGTATAAAAGTAACGTAGTGCTGTTGGTAATATTATTAATAAATCCGAAAAATATTCCAACATACGATTTAACTAACTACTTATTCTATAGACACCTCTACATCGCAATATATACATTATAACGATTCATAAAGCCGACTCATCAGATCGTTATATGAAACTGTCATACTGTGCGAGTATAAACACGTAAGCAAGAGAGAGAGGTTATAATCACAGCTATCTCTGTCTAACATCGCCACTGCTAGGAATGTTGCCGGCACAGACATGAATTTGTATTCAATTATTTTTATTAGTTAAAACTGCAATATCTTCAAAACTAATAAGTATACAGCAATTCTGAAACCTGCATAGTGTTCAGTAATTAATGCTCTATAAGTAGCCAAAATATTAACCAATATAATTAACATTTCCAGAAGATATACAGAAGAAGAACGCCAAGAGAAATAACTAGAGAATTAGGCTAAGTACAAATTAGGTGTTATATTAAAATGGCGCCGCAACTAAATGGGCACGATTAAACTCACAAACTTATGTATAAATAAATAAGTTATTTAAAATTTTTAATTATATTACCTCAAGATGTTCTTTTCCTTATTTGGAACATGTTTCGAGAGTTTTGTTCTCTCATCTTCAGCCTTCGCCATCATCTTTCAGAAACAAGATGGCGAAGGCTGAAGATGAGAGAACAGGAACTCTCGAAACATGTTCCAAATAAGGAAAAGAACATCCTGAGGTAATATAATTATAAATTTTAAATACTTTATATATATATATATATCAAGCAACGAACTGTAGCAGAAAGTGATTGAAATAAATAAGTTATATATAAATTTGGTGTGCAACTATTAGGCCTGATTAAACTCGATTGAAAGGAGATTAACCCAAGAGACTAGTTAGAATTGTAATAATATTTAAGTTGTAACGAAGTGGAATTTAAGGTTACAAATAACTGTTGAAGAGTTAAATCTTAAAATAAATTTTGTTAAATAATAATAACAATAAAAATGGCTAAATCACAAGCAGTAGATATGGCAGCAATTGAACAGAGGTTTAAGCAGCTTACCACTGAAATAAAAGAAACAAAGGGTCAATTATCTAGTGAAATTGAAAAAACAAATAGTCAATTAAATAGTAAAATAGATGAAAATAATCAAAATCTAGAAGAAAATAATAAAAAATTAATAAATGATGTTAATAATAAAATCGAGCAAACTAATAAATACTTGTCTAGCGAAATGAAACAAATAAATGAGAATTTAACTAGTCAAATAGAATAAAGTAGTAAAGAAACTACATTTAAAATAGATGAAGAAATAACTCATTTACCTAGTAAAATAGATGAAAGTAATCTTAAGTTTGATAAGCATACCGAAGAGGTTAGAGCTACCATAGAGAAATGTAAGATACAAGTAAATACTAATTTTCGCCGCCAAGACGAAAAACTAAATAAATTTAGAAACGAATTTCATGAACGGTTAGAACAGAAAGTAACCTTTATTAATCAACAATTCTGCGAAGTAACTGCTGAGTTAAAAAGACAAACGCTTCTAAATAAAGAAGAAATCCAAAGTACTAGGGTAGAGTGCACCCAACTGGGTGAAAATATTAAGGAGTTTAAGAAACAAGTAGAGAGTAAGGCTGACCGAGACGAAGTTCATCAAAACGTAGAACAGCAATTAAAGTTAATGCGGGAAGATCTGCTAAGGCAATGAAGTCACAGCAAACCAAAGTCGTGAGGTGTGGTAGCTATAAGGAAGAACCGGAAAACCTTGTATTCTCAGGAAACCCACATGAGAATCCTGTGGAATTTCTAAGGCTGTTTGAGGCTTATGTAACTCGCGTAAACCCAATGATGGACGCGAGGACAAGAAGGACATGTTAGGCCGATTTCTCAAGAATTGGGCAGGTACGTGGTGGAAAGTCATCTCGGACAGAGTCCAAACCTACGCCGACTTTAGAGAAAAATTCCTTGCTCAATACTGGAACATTCAGATTCAAAGGAGGGTGCGTGATCATCTGGAATTTGGTAATTATCACCCGTCCACGAATATGACAACCACCAACTATGTGCTAAATGTAATGGCACAAGTAAAGCATTTAACACCACCAATAGAGGAGAGAGACCTAGTGTATAAGCTAGCGCGTCATTTCTCGGAACGCACTAGAGTAGCAACCACTACTAGAGTAGTGGATACTCTAGAAAAGTTTATAATGGTCGTGGATGAATGTCAAGACCTAGAGAGGGACCTGAAGCGTGTAAATAATCAGCTGAGTAACCACTCTAGAGGCGATCATCAGGAACCAACTTTCTATCTAACGAAAAGAAGAGACAATGAACGTCCAAAAGAAAAAAGGTTTACCCCATATCCGGGTAACAAACCCCAAAATCGGCAGGAATTGGAAGAAAATGGTAGAAGTAGGAACGTGGAAAACCGACCAAGTAAAGGGTTTAAGGTATGTAAAACAGCCATAACATCTACCGAGCCATAACCGTCTACTAGTAAAACGAATACGGGAAACGGGAAGCCACTGCAGGTAGAAAAGAAACAAAACTAAATCTACCATTACCTGCAGTGAAACAACCCACGAAAACAGGTAAAAAGAAAGTAACAAATAATATAGAACAAGTGAGCGATAGGGAGTTCTTATTAAAAGAAGAGCAAGAAGTAAGTAAAAGCCATACAAGAATTTCCAACTCCAAAGAACTGCAAGCAGCTAAAGTCATTTCTAGGTTTAGCTAACTACTATCAGAGGTTTACATGTAAATACGCGGAAAGTACTGTTCCATTGTTGAAGTTGTTAAACAAAGGGATTAATTGGAGGTGGACAAGGGATCACAATGAAGCGGTACAAGAAGTGAAAAGTCTTTTTATAAGTACTGTTGTATTACATCATCCGAGGGTAGAAGAAAGATTTTATTTGCAAACAGACGCCAGCAATATTGCTATAGGAGCACACTTGTGTCAGATAGATGAGAAAGGCCAAAAAGCGGTATTAGGATTGGTAAGTCGCACACTTAAAGGGGCGGAATTAACCTATTTTACGACAGAAAAAGAGCTATTGGTGATAGTGCATAGCCTGTCAAAGTTTAGAAGTTATATTCTGGGTGCTAAACTTACTATAATCACTGACAATAAGGCGTTAGTATTTTTATTAAAGTGTAAATTGCTAGGTGCTCGTCTGACTCGTTGGATCTTGCCTATACAAGAGTACCAGTTTGAAATACAGCATTGTAAACGAAAGACAACTTGGTAGCAGATGTACTCAGTAGAAATCCACCATCAGAAAACAACATGGATACAGTTAACAGTAAAATTAGTAGAACCGATATAGCTATTTACGTGGTAAAGCATGTAACAAAACCGGAAGAAGTTAGACGACTTAAGGAAATAGGGACTCATCAACAACAAGACCCTAGGATTAGTGTAGCTTGGAGAAGTGTGGTTACCAACACCAAACCAGGATTTTCCATATATGAAGGGAAATTATATAAGCTATGTTCCCATAAGTGGAAATTATTATTACCAAGCTGTATGATGGAGGAACTTATTTGGGAATGCCACTTATCATTGGACCACGCTGTATTTAAGAATTGCCATCGAGCCTTAACAGAAAGCTTCATTGGAAAGGGGTTAGCAAAACGCATGAAATATTATTGTCTACTTGTGACCAGTGCCAGAAGTGTAAACACCCAAACTTATCTACCAGAGTAGAAATGCAAACAATCCAAGCAAAAGAGAAAGAAGAGCTATTATTATTAGCTATTATTATTATTATTATTATTATTATTATTATTATTATTATTATTATTACTATTATTAGCTATGGATTATTACGGGCCTCTACCAAAAGCAAAGGGAGGGGTGAAGCACATTCTTGTAACAGTAGATTTCTTTTCTAAATTTGTCAAACTATACCCAGTCCAAAGAGCCACGACAAAAGCAACACTTAGAGCGTTAACAAAGTTCTACATCCCACAGTATGGTAAACCTAGGAAAATATTGTCCGACCAAGGAAAACAGTTCACCCGTAACCTATGATGAGAAACCTTGGAGGAACTCAATATAAAACCAATTCTTACATCAATACGTCACCCTCAAGCTAATTTAGCTGAGCAAATAAATAGAGAATTAGGTAAATATATTAGGATATTGTGCCATCAGAACCATTCTGCATGGGTAGATTACTTGAGTTTTATTTCGGATTGTATTAATAATACATGTAATGAAACAACGGGGTACACACCTTCAGAATTATTTATCAACAAAGAACCAGTACATGTATGGACCAAAACCATAAAAAGTCCACCCAACTACAATATACCTATTCCATATAAGGTAAAAACCAGAATAGCAGAAGAAAGAATACAGAGAGAAGGCCAAAAGAGGGTAGAAGGATATAATCGTACTCACAAGTTGGTAAGGTTTGTGGAAGGAGAGGAAGTGCTAGTTAAAGCGAATCCTGTATCCTCTGCCATAGATAATACCACGGCCAAGTTCTTTCTGATATTCGTGGGACCTTATAGAATAGAAAAGCAGGTTCTATGGTACACATACATATTAAAAGATGTTGAAAAAAACAAAATTATAGGAAAGTACCATGGGGATAGTTTGAGGAAATATAGACAAAATATAGAGCAATAAAGAAACAATGGTTTGAGCTAATGAGGTATGTGAATCAAACGTAGTCAAACAAATAATTATAAATGTCTTTGAAGCAATGTCAATGTTAATAAATAGTA
The DNA here is from genome assembly GCA_034769895.1 of Magicicada septendecula. Taxonomy (NCBI): domain Eukaryota; kingdom Metazoa; phylum Arthropoda; class Insecta; order Hemiptera; family Cicadidae; genus Magicicada; species Magicicada septendecula. The sequence goes on along the minus strand of CM068369.1, from coordinate 175,613,426 downwards.
GTTAAACAAATGTTAGTATTGTCGTTTTGATCATTGCCATCAATTAAATCAAACTTGTGATTAAAGCATTAATGTTCATATAAATCTCTAATATGTGTATGCCATGTTAGATTTAGTAACATATTGTAATAACTAGTTATAAGGTAGAAGTAAGCAAAATTGTAATAGTGCAAAATGTGTGCGAGCAAAACCAACAGTGCAAGTTTTAAATTTTAAAGAAAGTGCGTAACTTTACAAAAAAAGAAATTTAATGATTTCTTAAATAATCAAATTTTTTTATACCAAATGGGGGTATATATAACGATTCATAAAGCCGACTCATCAGATCGTTATATAAAAGTGTCATACTGTGCGAGTATAGCGGCGTAAGCAAGAGAGAGAGGGTATAATCACATCTATCTCTGTCTAACATCGCCACTGCTACGAATGTTGGCGGCACAGAAATGAATTTTTATTCAATTATTTTTATTAGTTAAAACTGCAATATTTTCAAAACTAATAAATATACAGCAATTCTGAAAACTGCGTAGTGTTCAGCAATTAAAGCTCTATAAGTAGCCAAAATATCAACCAATATAATTAACATTTACAGAAGATATGCAGAAGAAGAACGCCAAGAAAAATAACTAGAGAATTAGGCTAGGTACGAATTAGGTGTTTTCACACACTTACAGAGAAAGACCTAAGCAATAATGTTCTGTGGTCAGATCTGTGAAATCACGTTTGCAAATACCCATAATCAAACGATTTGCAAACAGAGGAAGTATGAAATTAGCCAGTAATTCTCTACCATCTCAAACTTGTTAAGGGGCGTTTGGTCGACTTGTTCGATATTGTTTCAAATGGAAAACGCATGATTTATTTGGAACAACCAATCACAAAGCTGTATTCAGAAGAGACGCCAACTTAGACTTGGGGAATCGAGCACTCTTCGTTCGAACATTAAATAGGCAAGGGAAGACGTGTGTTAGATACGAGGTTAATTTCGCAAACCACGCAAAGTTTTATTTAAATAACAGTTCGAGAAGTGGTCCGCAGTAGCAGAGGAACTAGTAAAGTTCATTAGTAAGTACTCTCGCTGTGTAACAACTCACTAATTAATTAAAAAATTAATTAATTGTGAAGTGACCTGTCCACCAGAGTAGCTACAGCATCTGTAAGCGCCCAGGGTCATCGGTCAACGATATTGGTCAACAATCATTTCTTCTGAGCCGAACCATCAAAAGGAGGATCTCGACGGATTCCTATCTGCGGTCGACGCATCAATCAGTAAGAAATATATTCATTGATCAATGAAATAAGTAACAAAATAAATAATAAAGTCAATAAACAATTTTTAAAAGACACGAAGTAAATTCATATTTGTATTTAAATATTAAGATTAGTAATAACGTAATATAGGATTGTTGAATGGAGAGTGAGGTGTAGTATTGAACGTGCAAATTATTGCAGACCTGTTCTTTAGCACTGGTTTAGGAGATATAATTTTTCCTAAATAAACCAGATAAGAGCAATTGGTCGTTTGGACGTTTTAATCTTCACTTTCACACACACTCATTAATAGTAAGAGTTAGGTTAGCAATAAGTCCTTAACTTAGCTTTGAAAGAACATAAATAAAATAACATTCAATCGTTAATTAAACAAACTTCAACAAATTTTAAAGTGTTATTTGTAACGATTCCCCTTGAATTCCACAATCACTGAACGAATCCTGAGATAGTGTGTCTCTATGCTCTGAGCTAAGCTGAATCCGTGTCATTTGTATCTGGGATTTGTTCTGGCGCCTAGCTAAAGTAAAAAAGTCATGGGTAAGTAACATTTTTCTTTCATCATATTTATACAGAGTATTGTAATAGTGAAAGCAAAGTCTCAATATAATTTATCGCCGCACAATAGAGGCATATGTAAATTGACAAATATAATATATAAAGAGAAGGTGTTATAATATATATATATATATATATATATATATATATATAGCGACAGTACAGATTAGTGCTGTACTGAGCATTGAATATAAGCATTTAAATATACATAATATTTTGTAAAATAATTAATAATATACTATAAATAAACATGTCAGGGATTGCAAGCTTGGCTCCGACAAAAAATATGGACAGGTGTTTCGACCTGAATCGAATCGTCCACACACACACACACACACGCGCGCGCGCGCACAGAGAGATGTAACTGAGAGTGTGTACAATAGTCTTTTGAATGAGTGTGTGCCGCAGGTCTATGCAGGCGAGTTTGCCACCCCAGTATGAATGATTACGTAATTACTGTTTTTCCGTAATTATTCATAAACTATAAATGAATCAGTAAATAAGACACACCGTAAAATCCACGTGAAAGGGACACACCGTACGAGTGTAGTGCGAAATAAACTGGTACAGATCGCAAGGGTAAAATTTCAATGTCCAAAAGTACAGTGAACATGTGTAGTGAAAATAGTTATAAGATGGGTATAAGAGTATACTTACAGGACTCTGAAATACCCAGAAATATAAGAAAAAGCGAAATTGACGAGGAGTGGGGGAACAAAGCCCAGTGACAATTTCAGACATGTCGATATCGTACAACTGCAGGTGTTAACCAAGGCGTGGGTATAAATAGGACACACACGCTACAGTTGTATCTTTTTTGATCACCCACAGTAGCAGCGGGAGCTTCTGTCCGTCTGCACGGCGTATTCATTTTTTTGTAAGTAGTTTCATTCTTCCAGTTATATACAACTATGTAACTAAGATGTAAATACAATCACTTTTAAATAGCAACATAATTACACGAGAAGAAAATCCATATAAGATGTTCAACTGACGTCCGAAACAGCACGAGAAGAAGTAACATGAAGTTCCGGAGAGCGAGAAAGCTGACGACTTAGTTCCAGAGAGCGAGACGACGCTGGAGTCTAGAGGCGACTACGCTGGACAAGAGGATAGGTACTGCAGTCTAGAGCGGCTGCGCTGGACAAGAGGAACGTTACTGAAGTCTGGAAGCGACCCTGGACAAGAGAAGCGACGCTGACAAAAGAGGAATTGATGCTGGAGTTCGAGACGAGGACGGTTACAGATGGATCGATTGCGATTGCGTATGATTGACAACAATAAGTTGATGAAGAACTTATTTATCTCTTAGTCGAACAATTAACTTAAAAACAATTAAAGACATTCTTGTTTTATTTTAAAGTTAAGTGCCAATGTTTCTTGTAAATATAGAGTTAAAATGGTAGATATAATTGAAGTAAGATTAACGTAAACAAGAGCTCAAATTAGTATTGAAATGAAAAGAATGCAAAGCATTTAAGTAAAAATTAGAGTTTTATGAGCAACCAGTTGGTCTAGTGGCTAACGCGGGCGATTGATGCGCTCGTGGTCCCGGATTCAATTCCCGGCGGAGGCTCCATACGGCGTGCACTCAGCGTCGTGAGGCAAACTGAGTAGGCCCTGAGATAACAGCGTCGCCTCCTGGCCGTGAATACCGCAACTAGCGGCTGGTAGCGCGTAGTACTAGCCATACACCGTCACACTAACACAAAAGCCGCGCGGTACGCTTTGGTCCTTAACGGACTGTGGAGCGGAGGTTTATTTATTTTTTATTATTTAGAGTTTTAAAATCAGTACTGACAAAGAAAGATAAATTAGCTATTAATATTTTGAATTTCGTTACAATATCTAAAAAGATATTTAAGCATTGATATTTAGAAGCACACTAATTGACTGAGTAGTCAGGAAATGATATTTTTAATAAAGTATTTATTAGAATAGCATATTTAGTCAGTAAGAATGTACACAGCGTAAGCCTTACGGCATAGTAACAAATCAATAATGAATGTTTTTAAGTCGAATCAAGTGCCTTGCGCACAATTTATTTATTACTAAATAAATTAAAAATACCGTTACAAGTTACATAGAGTTATTATTACAGATACACCTGATATCCCCTTTATACTGTGCCACATTAGTTGTTGCAGACAAGTTACCGCTACAAAGTGTGGGTCATCCCAATTTAGCATTACATAAAAATTTTGCAAAACTAATCTGTCGCAGATAAATTGTCGCTCAAAAAGCGTGGGGCTAAGCAAATCAAATGTCATTAAATTTGCGTAAAATAAATTAAACGTTCAGGACAAATTTTCACTCTGAACGTTTGTCGAAACGCCTACATTAAAAAAATATATATATATATTACTTTAAAATTTATAACTAAATTTACCTCAAGATATACTTTTTTCCTATTAGGAACATGTTTCGAGAGTTCCTGTACTCTCATCTTCAGCCTTCGCCATCTTGTTTCTGGTGAAGTATTTGTGTGTTGGCTTCTGGATGTTATTAATGTAGTTTGTTGGTCTTTGGTCTTTTAAGCAAAGACAAAAGACCAAAGACCAACAAACTACATTAATAACATCCAGAAGCCAACACACAAATACTTCACCAGAAACAAGATAGCGAAGGCTGAAGATGAGAGTACAGGAACTCTCGAAACATGTTCCTAATAGGAAAAAAGTATATCTTGAGGTAAATTTAGTTATAAATATTAAAGTATTATATACATCAAGAAACGGACTGTAGCAGAAAGTGATTGAAATATATATATATATATATATATATATATATATATATATATATATATATATAATGTATGCTCTATTGCAAAGTGTGCTTTAAAAACTAAAATTGTAAATGCTCATATAGCATGTGTAGCTCAATGCTTATATGTGTTCATTTTGTTGTGTAATAACACAGCTGGCGCCCACAAATAATATTGTTTGTCTATGTAACAGGTGTAACTGTAATGAGTATTAATAATAAATATTAATAAAAATAAAGAAATAAATAAATAAGTAGGGAACGGTTATCAATAATAATTGTTAAAGAATAACTAACAAATATTTAAATAATAAATAATTCAACATGGCAACACCAGGAAGTTTGGATATGGAAAAACTTTAAACTATGATGCGTGCGTGGGTAGATGAGTTAAGCAGAAAACAGACAGAAAACTTAAATGCTAAACTTGAGAAACAAACAGAAAGTTTAAAAAATAAATTAGAAGAACAAACTGAAAATTTAAGACATGAAACTATAAAAATTACGGAGAGTTAGAATAGTTAAAAACCGATAATTTACAGTTGAAACACGACAACATAGAATTAAAGCAAAGTATAATCGACTGTAATATACAATTAACCGAAAAGATTGGAAAAGATTGTTGATATAAACTCACGTGTTGATGCTCCTGAAAATAATTTGAAACAAGCCTTACATAAACAAGTAGTAAGGATTGAAAATAAGCAAAAACAATTAAGACTTGAGTGAAGAAGAGGTATGAAGGAGGTACAGAAACAAACAGATGTAAGTGTAAATGATAAATTAAATACTATTACGCGAGAACAGAATGAGAAGATTCAAACTGTTAATGACACGTTGCTAGCTGATACTAATAAAATTAGAGATATCGAAGCGCGTACAGTAGTTATTGAGCACAAGTTTGAAGAGACTGCAAAAGACCGTTCTGGGGAAATATCACATACGAAGGAAGAAATCCAAGGTGAAGTGCAGCAGCTTCGAGAAGAACTTCGTAGACGGCCCATGCAGACAATAATGTTCGCCGCACCAAACGAAGACAGAAGTAAAATAACTTTTGCTGGAAAGAAAGGGGAAAACAGCATGGAATTTTTTGCAAATATTGAGAAGGAGATGGAGAAGATAGGCAGTGCTAGTGACGATGACGAGAAGATTGACTTCGTCACTCGGCATTTTAGAGACTTTGCAAAACAATGGTATGCTATTATACGAGACAACATAAATACGTATCAACAGTTTCGTGATGCATTTGAAAACCGATATTGGAATATACATGTCCAAAGGCAAGTGCGAGATCAAATCGAATATGGTAGGTACAGTATGTACAATCGTCAGAGTATGGAACAATATACCATATCACAAATTGAAAGAGTTAAACATCTTAAGCCTAAGTTCTCTGAATATGAAATAATCTCCAAGTCGTCTTACCATTTTAATAGTGATATCCAACTAGCTGTGTATACCCAAGTTATTAAAACAATTGAAGAATTTTTAATGTTAATTACACAAGCGGAAAATATGTCGCGCAATAAGCATATGAAAAACAATGCACAATCGCCACAAGAGAATTATAATTACGATAATTATTAAGCCACAAGGACAACACGCTCGACACTTAACTCCACTAAATGAAACAGCTGGAGAGGATCAGTCACCGGTGTGTAAAACTGACGAATGTCACACGGGGAAGGAGAAACACAAACAGAAATATTTCTCCAAGCCAGACAGCAAAGCAGTTAGTGCACTGAACTGGAGCGGTAAAAACTCAAAGAATGTGTCGGCGGAAATGCAGAGTAGTAAGTCTAGTTCAACACAATGACCTGTCGGAGGGTAAGGAACAATGCTACACTCTAAGCAATATATACCCGAACGACATCCGTGATGAATTGTTGACTACTGATCAAAATATAAAACAAACCGACAGCAACGTACAATGTGCAGTTATAAAATGCAAATTAATAATTGCAATATAGAAATGTTAATTGACACGGGAAGCCAACTGTCAGTTTTGAGTGCTGAATGGGTTAAGAAAAATAAAAAATATTTTAAAAATACAGCCATGTTTCCAATTAATAACATGAATATTACAACTGCCACGAAGAAAAAAGAAAGGGTAAACCAACAAGCATATGTGACTTTAGCACATACAAATTTAGAAGTCACATACCCAAAAATAATTCTAAATAAATTAATATATGACGGTGCAATAGGAATTGATTTGTTTAAAGTACTAAATGCTAAAATTGATATAAGTAGTAATAAGATTGTATGTGATTATACGGATGTTCAACATGAATTACATTTAAATAGGACCGAAGAGGAGTGTGAGGTAGGTAAAATGCATATTAGTATATCTAAACCACTATTACGTTGTGATCCAACTCACCCTGTGCATACAGCAGATGAAGAGATGACAACACAGGAAGAAAAACAACTGCCGAAGTAATTGAAGAATTCTGTGAAATATTCAGTGAAGTACCGACGCAGACGACAGTATATGAACACTCTATAATTGTATCAGACTCTACAAAATTCGTCAGGAGGACGTATCCTATCCCAATGAAGTACGGAGGTAGAAGTTGAACTGCAAGTACGACGCATGGTAGAAAATGGAGTCATCGAGCGATCGAACAGCAACTTTCTGAATCCTCTAGTGGTTGTGAAGAAGGAGACGGGGGATATCCGTCTGTGCCTTGACATGAGGGAGCTGAATAATATTGTATTGGAAGAGTACGACAGTGCGTCTACTGCGGACGAGTTATTTGCTAAGTGTGAAAGAGCTAGATATTTTACGAAGTTGCATTTACGCTCAAGTTTATAGCAAATTCCAATTCGTGAAGAAGACAGAAAATACACAGCCTTCCTGTACAAAAGTAAATGCTACCAACATAGGGTAATACCCTTCGGAGTAAGCACGAGTTTGGCAGCAATCGTAAAATGTCTAGAAAAAGCATTAGGACCTGAAGTAAAACCTTTCACCATAATCTTTGTAGATGACATCCTTGTAATATCTAGAACAGTAGAAGAGCACCTAGAACATGTTAGTACCATATTCCACAAGTTTAGGCGAGCCAACATATCCCTCAACCTAAACAAATGTGAATTCATATAATCTTATATATTCAATTCCTAGGTCATATTATTTCATCCACTGGTATTCAACCTAATCCTATAAAAATATCCAGAATAACCAATTTCCCAATACCCAAAAATATAAAAGGATTGAGAGCATTCTTATGATTGACAGGGTACTACAGAAGGTTTTCGCCACTGTACGCTGAGAAAACTCAACCTTTACTCGAACTTACAAGGAAAGGAAAGAAATTGATATGGGAGAAGCAACACCACGATGCCTTCGACCAAGTAAAGATGTTATTTGTAGAGAATGTTATGCTACACCATCCTCGAAAAGAAGGTAAATTTGTAATATACTCTGATGCTAGTGACTACGCCATAGGGAGTGTACTCTATCAACAAGATGCTATCGGAGAGCATCGAGTCATCGCCTACGACAGCAGAATCTTCGAAGGAGCAGAGAAACACTACTCCACATCAGAGAAAGAAATACTTGCAATAGTATATGCTCTGAAACAATTCAGGTATTATGTGTATGGTACTCATTTTGAAATACACAATGATCACCAAGCATTGTCTTTTCAATTAAAATGCAAGGTAACGAATGCACGATCGTTAAGATGGATTTTAGCCATTGGAGAGTACTCGTTCACCATTAAATACTGCAAAGGTAAGGACAATATTATAGCGGATACACTAAGCCATTACATCATATAAGAATGTGAAGAAGTCTATGAGAAAATCAATACCGAAGTTCAGTTATTATCAATCAAATATAAAGTTGATAATGAAACAAAACAAATGCTAAAAGATTTAGCACAACAACAAAACTTAGATATTACCTTAAGAGAAATGAAAGAGCGAGAGCAGCTACCAGATCACTGCAAGGTACATAATGGTGCTCTTTTTAAATTAATAAAGCAAGATTGGAAGATAGTATTAACAAACGAAATGTTGCATAAATTGATCCGACCAGCACATGAAGGCTTAGGACACGCAGCAGCTTTGAAATGCTATTTGAGTTTGAGAAAAGATTTCACAATTAATAATATGTTTAGAAAAATCAAGAATGAGCTGAAGAGATATTACGAGTGTCAAACAGCTAAAGGACCAAATCTACACACTTATGTGGAGATGCAAATTATACACAAAGAAAAGAAGAGGGAGCTAATTGCAGTAGACTTTTTGGGACCGCTTCCGCGATCAAGTCGGGGAGTGAAGCACATATTGGTATGTATCGATGTGTTTTCCAAAGCAGTTCGACTGTATCCAATTATGCGACCCACAACTAAGGTTGTTCTTAAGATACTGATGCAGAAGTATATTCCAACGTATGGAAAGATGAAGAAGATACTCAGTGACCAGGGTGTACAATTCCAAAGTGAAATGTGGGAGAAAACTTTGAAGGAAAATGGAATACAACCTGTACTTACGGCCATTCGACATCTTCAAGGAAATCTTGCAGAAATAGTAAACAAAGAATTAGGTAAATATTTAAGAATATACTGCCATAACCAACATAATAAATGGGCAGAATATTTATCATTCTTTGAAAAAGCGATCAATGAAAATTATAGTGAAGCAACCAGCTATACTCCAATAGAGTTGGAAGAAGATAGAATGCCAACCAGATTCTGGAAGAATTACATTAATAAGCCTACAAATTTTAATGTTCCTGTACCATTAAGTGTGAAAGTTGAGTATGCAAAACAACGAATAATTGCAAAAGGTAACAAACGAATAGAAAGATTTAATCTAACTCACAAACTACAACAATTTATTGTAGGAGAGATTGTACTACTCAAAGAAAATCCTGTTGGGAAAAGAAGCGAGAAAACGGCGAAGAAATTCTTCAGACTTTATAAAGGACCGTATACGTTAAGACAGCGAGTAGGACGACACACTTTCATCGTATATGATGAGGTAAAGAAGAAATAAATTGGTAAAATCCACGCAACGTCATTTAGGAAGTTCTACACATAAAAGTAATGAGGTCAATACAACAAGTCAGTTCAGCTGTTGTTGAAGCCACCCTACAAGGTCACGAGCAGTGAGCGCGTGAAGAGGGGAGGGAAGACGTATTGTGTTCACTCCAATTAAGGGTGAAATGACGAATACTATTCTTTATTATTTGTTATATTTTTTTACAATCAATTGTAAAAATAAAATATATATATAAGGGAGAAGAAGGTGACTGCCTGGTAATAAAAAAAAATTAATAAATAAATTTATATAATATTTTTGTTACCAAGCAGAGGAATAATGCGACAGTACAGATAAGTGCTGAACTGAGCATTGACTATAAACATTTAAATATACATAATCATTTGTAAAACAATTAATAATATATTTGAAGTAAACATGTCAGGGATTGCAAGCTTGGCTCAGACAAAAAATATGGACAGGTGTTTCGACCTGAATCGACTTGTCCACACACACACACACACACACACACACACACACACACACACACACACACACACACACACACACACACACACACACACACACAGATATAACTGAGAGTGTGTACAATAATATTTTGAATGTGTGTGTGACGCAGGTCTATGCAGGCGAGTTTGCCACCCCAGTATGAATAATTACGTAATTACTGTTTTTCCGTAATTATTCATAAACTATAAATAAAGAGTAAAATCCAAAGACACAATAAAATGTAATAAAATTAACTACATACTGTGTACGAAAACCACGTGAAAGGGACACACCATACGACTGTAGTGTGAAATAAACTGGTACAGATCGCAAGGGTTAAGTTACAATGTCCAAAAGTACAGTGAACATGTGTAGTGAAAATAGTTATAAGATGGGTATAAGAGTGTACTCACAGGACTCTGCAATTCCCAGAAGTATAAGAAAAAGTGAAATTGACGAGGAGTGGGGGAACAAAGCCCAGTGGTAATTTAAGACATGTCGATATCGTACAACTATAGGTTTTAACCAAGGCGTGGGTATAAATAGGACACACACGCTACAGTTGTATCTTTTTTGATCACCCACAGTTCCAGCGGGAGCTTCTGTCCGTCTGCACGGCGTATTCATTTTTTTGTAAGTAGTTTCATTCTTCCAGTTATACACAACTATGTAAAATCACTTTTAAATAGCAGCAGAATTACGCGAGAAGAAAGTCCATATAAGATGATCATCTGACGTCCGAAACAGACGAGAAGAAGTAACATGAAGTTCCGGAGAGCGAGAGAGCTCACGACTTAGTTCCAGAGAGCGAGACGACGCTGGAGTCTAGAGACGACTACGCTGGACAAGAGGAATGGTACTGGAGTCTTGAGCGGCTGCGCTGGACAAGAGGAACGTTACTGAAGTCTGGAAGCGACGCTGGACAAGAGAAGCGACGCTGGACAAGAGGAATTGATGTTGGAGTTCGAGACGAGGACGATTACAGATGGATCGATTACGATTGAGTATGATTGACAACAATAAGGTGATAAACAACTTATTTATCTCTTAGTCGAACAATTAACTCAAAGACAATAAAAGACATTCTTGATTTGCTTTAAAGTTAAGAGCCAATGTTTCTTGTTAATATAGAGTTAAAATGGTAGATATTATTGAAGTAAGATTAACGTAAACAAGAGCTCAAATTAGTATTGAAATGAAAAGAATGCAAAGCATTTAAGTAAAAATTAGAATTTTATAAATCAGTACTGAAACAGAAAGATAAATTAGCTATTAATATTTTGAATTTCGTTACAATATTTAAAAAGATATTTAAGCATTGATATTTAGAAGCACACTAATTGACTGAGTAGTCAGGAAATGATATTTTTAATAAAGTAATTATTAGAATAACATATTTAGTCAGTAGGATGTACACAGCGTAAGCCTTACGGCATAGTAACAAAGCAATAATGAATGTTTTTAAGTCGAATCAAGTGCCTTGCGCACAATTTATTTATTACTAAATAAATTAGAAATACCGTTACAAGTTACATAGAGTTATTATTACAGATAAACCTGATATCCCCTTTATACTGTGCCACATTAGTTGTTGCAGACAAGTTACCGCTACAAAGTGTGGGTCATCCCAATTTAGCACTACATAAAAATTTAGTAAAACTAATCTGTCGTAATATATATATATATATATTATAATACCCTTTTTTCTATCAATCTACTTTCTATATATATAATGAAAGAACAAATGTTACTTACCCGTGACTTTTTCTTTACTTTGGCGCCAGAATAAATCCCAGATACAAATGACACGGATTCAGCTTAGCTCAGAGCATAGAGACACACTATCTCAGGATTCGTTCAGTGAGTGTGGAATTTAAGGGGAAAAGTTACAAACAACTCTTAAAAATTGTTGAAGTTTGTTTAATTGGCGATTCTGTTATTGTATTAATTTCTGTAAAAGCTAAGTTGATGACTTATTGCTAACCAAAAATCTTATTGCTTAATGAATGTGCTTGAAAACTGAAGAGTAAAACGTCCAAACGACCAAGTGCTCTTATCTGGTTTATTTAGGGAATTTATATCTCCCAAACCAGTGCTAAAGAACGGGTCTGCAATAATTTGCACGTTCAATACTACACCTCACTCTCCATTCAACAATCCCATATTACCTTATATCTAATCTTATTAATTAAATACAAAATTTGAATTTATATAGTGTCTTTTTTAAAAATTGTTTATCGATTTAATTATTTAGTTTGTTATTTATGTTCATTGATCAATGAATATATTTCTTATCTGATTGATGCGTCGACCGTAGATAGTAATGTGACGATTTCATTAATAATAGAAATATAATAAATTAAAAAAAAGAAGAAGAGGAGAAAATTTTGATTTAAATAAATTCGCGCATTTAAACCAACCTTAAATCCCTAAAATAAAGCACAAATAAGACTTAATAAAGAGATTTAAAAACCGAAAGGAATGTGAGTATAAAAGTAAGGAGACACCCTAAATAATTAACCGTGCATTGACAGGCGGTAACCGGCATCAACACGCATTTTAACCCATAAACAAAACTAATAATATGAGTAAAGTGCAACCCAATAAAAATAAACAAGGAAAAAACAGTTGTATACAATAATCATTTCTGAAATAAAGGATATCTTTGGATAATAAATGTGTCAAAGATTAAAACGGTAAATATAGATTAAAAGGCGGAACTATTTTTCTGGTAAAGCGTAAACTCCGCGAAGTTACTTTACCTCTCCCAAAAATAAACGTACAGTACTAGTGATGGAGTGCTCACGCAGTAAACTGGTCGCATCCGAACAATGCAACAAAGCAAAACAATATTTTGTTTCTTTTAAGTTCAACTAAGAACAGTGTGCAACGTAATGTAGCGGTAAATAGTGAGTCCTATATAAACATGTAATATAAAAGAAAAAATAATGAATAAGTGTGCGCGATGACATCTCTACATACTAATTTGTAAGAGAACAATGTATTTAAAATAAAATAGTTACTAGGTATCTAAGGTGAAAACCCCTTATCAAAAATTATGTAAAGTGCATATCTGTGGAACAAACATTGACATGAGTTACTACTAACGAGGTTTTCCACCAGACATCCGAAAGAGAGTACAGCCTCAGAATCACCGAACTCACTTCAGGAACCACAACGTCAACGGAAACTACAATAACGACAGACAATCAGTAGACACCCCAAGGACCGAGAAGCCTAATCTGAATCAACATAAGGATACCATAAGGTGACGCGGAAGCCAGTCTTCCGTGATTAAGTAATATTCAAATAAAAATGTACCATAGACAATTTAAATAACACTTCAAGACTTTTAAGAGTAGTAACTAATTGTAACCAGTAGTATGTAATATGCTTAAAAATATGTGGAGTAGAAAGTAACGCTTAAATTATAGAGCGTCTCTGTTTCTAAAGTTAAAATAATGTCCATTCTTCAAATGGACTAATTTGAAAGATAGTATATGAGTAAATAAGCATTATTAACAAACAAGTTTAAATCCCGGATCCGTGGAGAATTCAAACACATAAACTTCCTTATTTAAAGGGCCCTTCTGAAATATATGTTGTAAACTGTAATCTGTAAATTAAGAATCAGCTATGTTGAAAACCTTATGTAGAGATTTTAAGGTTACAGAATTATAAAGAGATATCATTATAGAACACACAAAACTGAGTGAATACATCAACAGGAACCCATGTCTATTTTCGTTCAATTCTAGGAATCATATATTATGTTTAGACATTTCTTAAAAATATATTTGTTTAATTAGAAGTTGGTTAATTCTATGACAGACTGTGTAATTGACCAGAGACAATGAAGCACAGGTTCCCGGTATTATAACGTAGGTACGTTATAAAATGCGCCACTCTGCTTTTACATAAAATGTTTGCAACATCGTGACACAGATAAAATGTGCCACTCTGTAGATCTATTCACTCAGTTACTTTAACATATTCCAGTAACTTACAAAAATAATAAATAAGTGTCAAAAAAAAATTAAAGGTATAATTAGAATATAATATAATATAGGTAAGGATAATTGTGAATTTTAAATATGTAAGCCCATGTACGTGCTTGTCTGAAAATGTCAGTCACCATCGTGTCGATTTGACAACAATCCCAGACCGGTAGATATCTTGTTCTCTCCTGCATAAAACGGTACCTTGTCACCCTATTGTCACGGCGAGTTAAACTATTGTCCGTCTCTCCCCCTATTGTTATTCAAAGCGTGCGTCTTCCCGTGCATAGGAACAACATATTTCCACCATAAGTTCTAAATTAAATGACGTATGTGTGAGATTTCTCTTTCTCTGAGACGAGATTCAATTCTCGTATAAACTATGTAAATATTCCACAGCTAATTAAAATGGTTTATTTTAGTAAACAAAGAGAGTAGTATTTAGTATATAGAATTTAGTATTAGTAGAGTAAGTAAATTATAGTACTTAACATCAAGGAAACATGGCTTTATTTAACGCTGATTTTTTATTAAAAGACGAACTGTGCTACGAAGCACTTTTACGCGGTTTACCTCACGCGAACGTAAGAGTCGCAGAATTACGCAAAACATTACGCGAAAGTAGATCAGATACACCCGCGCAGTTAAGTAGATTAAGCGAACTAGATTATGAGAGCGAAAGAGAAACGTGTTATGCGAAGTACCGGGAATTGACGTTATTATCTCAAACACTACACGATGAAAAATCACCTGCAGTAATATTGCGTACCACGCAGAGAATAGAGCATTTAACCCGTCGTATGAAGAATTTATTAAACTGGCCCAACGTTACTGTAATCCCACCCGATGTGCAAAAATTTGCGGATGAGGCATTACAGCAATTACCCACCATAATAAGACAATTGTGAAGAATGTCCGACTCATTTAGGATGGAGGAAATCGAGCAATCTTTACAGAAATTATATATCTCCCCAGTTCAATCTCCTACTTTAGAACACCCGCCCTCCACCGCGAATCACGAATCAACCACTGTATCGAGAGTACAACTGAGTCATGAACAGCTACCAGATAGAGACGTAAATACCCTAACGATATCAGAAACCCCACCTCCTAGTGGTCTCCATAATCGCACCGATAAGTATGCTTTTACGATGACTAACCCAGCATCTGGTCCTCCTAGAACTATACCTCACGTAAATCTTAGTGCGGACCTCTACGGAATGATCACGCATCCAGTAGAAAAAATTATAACAGAAATTCCTTACACGGATGGCTTGAGTATTACCAAACTATTAAACTTCATCAAATACCTCCTACAAGTAGTAATAAAAGGTTGGTTCTGGGACAGCCACGCCCCCCTCGTTTGTTTATGTTTACATTTTTTTCACTCCCTCCACCCCCGTCTTCACCTACATACCGCCCGCGCGGTCACTCAACTCCGCTCGTTTGTTTACGTTTTTTTCGGTTTGTTTACATTTTTTCTCTCTCGCCACGCCCCCCACTCCTCTGTTTATGTTTACATTTTTCCTTCCTCCCCACCCCCACCTCGCCCCGCACCCACCGCCGCCGCCGCGCGGTCATCGACCTCTTCGTGTTTATGTTTACGTTTTTTTCTCCACCGCGTGTCCCAGCTTTGCGTTGTTTACGTTCTCTCCTCTGTTTATGTTTACATTTTTTCCTTCCTCCCCACCCCCGCCTCGCCCCGCACCCACCGCGCGGTCATCGACCTCTTCGTGTTTATGTTTACGTTTTTCGTGTCCCAGCTTTGCGTTGTTTACGTTTGTCGGAATGTTTATGTTTACGTTTTTTCTCTCTCGCCGACGCGGCGGCTATCACCACGTGCTCGTTGTTTTCTTTGGCCGCCGCGTCGACGGCACGCTGACCCAGTAACAAACGTAAACATAAACATTCCGACAAACGTAAACAACGCAAAGCTGGGACACGAAAAACGTAAACGTAAACATTCGGAGTTCGGCGACCGCCGCCGGAGCGCGTCTGTTTGTAAACAAATGTTTAGGAGAAGGGATAATGGCGTGATATATTTTTTTTATTAATAACGTTATTTGGTATTTGTCATTGTACAGTACAATCGGAAACTATGACGCCGCTTAAATCTGTAATATTTTTTTTAACATTATGGGCAAAATGCGATCAAATATTACTAGCAAATTCTTCGGCCGATAATACAACACAGATTGAAATGGATAAAGTTAAGCGATATTTATATGACTATGGTTATCTTAAAACATATGATGAATTTTCGTTGCAAGCGGTAAATGAATCAGATATTGCTAACGCGTTACTTATATTTCAAGAATACTATAAATTGCCTACTGATGGCGAATTAAATAATGAAACTATAAACTTAATGTCGAAAACTAGGTGCGGTAACAGTGATATTATCGATTATCGAGTATCTAGTTTCAAATGGAACAAGCCCGAAGTAACATGGCATTATTATTTAGCGAATCAAGAGGTGTTAGAATTGACTAAACAATCTTTCGCAGTATGGGAGGAAAAGTCTGGTATACGTTTCAAACATGATAGAGTGAATACAGATATTTTAATTTCTAATAAACGATTGAAACATATGATGCAAAAAGAATCATGGCAATGTACGAGAATGTTTGACGGCAAAGGCGGAACATTAGCGCACGCATATTTTCCTGATTATAATAATTCAAGACGAGAAATTCATATTGATGAAGATGAAAATTGGTCATATTCGACTGGTAAAGTCGTTCCTCTTGGCCAATCAAGTTTGTATGCAACTTTAATACACGAAATCGGTCATGCTATAGGTTTATCACATTCAGATGTATCAGATTCTGTAATGTATGCTTATTACAACGGTAAAATCGAGTTAGGTGATGATGATATTTTAGCTATTCAAAATTTGTATGGTAAGACACAAAACACTTTTATGACGTCTTTCATGCCGATGTCACCATCTTCTTCAATACCAGAGACGGAAGACGAGCGTCCTATAGATACAAATAAAATTGATCTTTGTAATTTTAAAAATATTAATTTATTTTTAATTGCCGATAAACGATTATATATATTACATGAAAAATGGCTGTGGATATTAAATCCGACAGAGATGATGTACACCAAACCGCTTATAATAAAGCATTGGTTAACGTTTCTTCCAAGAAATTTCACAAAAATTTTAGCTGTATATCAACGGCCATCTGGCGAGATAGTTATGTTTATAGATTCTTTGGTATTCATGTTTGATTTAATGAGTCTTAAATTAAGTCATGGTTATCCGAAGCATATCCAGTCTTTATTTAACATACAACCGAATAATTTGCATGCGGTATTTAACAGTTATACAGGTAAAACTTATATATTTCATGATGATAATTATTATAGAGAAGTCAATGAGTGTATGTTCACTACTAAATCATGGGGTTATATATCCGATACATTTCCTGGAATACCGCCTAAAATCGATTCATCATTTAGATTTTCTGATGGCAATTTATACTTTTTTAAGAATAACACTGTGTATGTCTTTAATGAATTTACGGGCGGATTAGTTAGAACAGAACAAAATAATCTATCGATATTCGGATTGAAATGTGCAAATGATGATGTACTATACAAATTGAAAGAATTAATATTACAATTGATAATTCAAAAGAAAGACCAATCGATTTCACACAATAATTGATAGTAATATCGATGAAGAAGAATAAAAGTTCAGTTTGTAAATAAAATTTATAAAAATAGAGTTGATATGTATTATTGTCGACGCTTGTTTACGTTACAGTCGATGGACAACCTATAACCTTCAAATTGATATGACTCGAATTTTTGTATTGAGAAATATTTCATTGTTGTAAAGAGTGTAATAAATTGTATTGTTAACAAAACACTGGTTTTATTTTAATTATTCCTACGAAATAATAATAACAAATCAAAGCAGATCACAATATTTATTATCATACCATTAAATACATATATAATGATCGGATTATATCAACAAATACATACAAAATGATTATTTGAATAGTTACAAATTTCGTGATAACAAAATAATTGAGATTATATTAATAAGTACATACAAAATGATTATTTGAATAGTTACAAATTTTGTGATAACAAAATAATTGAGATTATATTAACAAGTACATATAAACTAACTATTTGAACAGTTACAAATTTTATGACGATAAAATAATTGAGATTATATTAACAAGTACATACAAAATAACTATGTACATACAAAATGACTAACAAATTTTGTGATAACAAAATAATTGAGATTACATTAACTATAAAGTACATACAAAATAACTATTTGAACTATGATAACAAAATAATTAAGATTATATTAACATATTATTTTTTATTTTTTTATTTTTTTTTTTTTTTATTTTTATTTTTTTTTTGCCAGTAGTTGGAAGTCAGTCCTCCCCAACCTATAACAAACAAAAATAATAATTTGTTAATTAAACGCACCAAGAATCCTTTGAAAAAAAAGTCATATTTTTTTAAAAATTGAACAAAAGATAAACTAAACTTTTAAGAACTAAAAATTGAATCCTATTAACTAAAGATAAAAAAAGTAATAGAAAAACGTACAGAATACATTATATATTTTAATAATTACATATTTAAAAAAAATGATATAGGAAAGACTTATAAGACAAAATTTTTGGAATAGAGAAATGTAAAAACGACATATGAAGAACCTACTTATTTTACAGGTAACGAATTAAATTATATTGTGAAACTAATATAATCACCTATTTTTTTAAAATAGTAAAAATTATTTAAAAAAAAAAATACCTTAAAGATGATAATGATCACATCCAAGTTGTGTTATCACAAACTGGCATTGCGGCATTCTTTTCTTATGTAATGCTATAGGACAATCCTCCGCTGTCCATTCCATAAATCTGATTCTACATGTCAGACATCGAACGGTGTCGCCATCGCCTTCATAAACAAATCCAGCGGCTGCCAGATTGTGAGGATTTTGATTTCTATTAGGATAAAATCTATGATAATGTTTTTTTCGTCCAGCTTTTTCAATTTTATAAAACGTCTTTAAGCGTTTCAAAAATTCTGTGTGATTATACATTACAACAGTTGGTATGCTTCTGGATGCTGAGCCACAATTTTTAATCGGTTTATATAGACAGAAAACGCATTATCGTCAGTACGTGTTATAAGTAGAAGGTCAAAAGATTAATTTATTATTGGTTTCATTGCAATTAACACAATCACGTTTCCAGTATGCGTTTCAATGAACATTTTTTTGTGTAGGAAATTATTTGAATATTGTCGATATCGTTTTTTTGTTCAGGTATTAAAAATATATACATAAAATGTCATGGTAAATTAAAATATGTTAAAATAATTGAGATATAGTATTCCAAAGTTGAGTAACACGTTGATCGCATTTTAAATGATTATTACAACAAGTATTTTGATACACATCAAACTTTGTACAATTTTTAACACACTCCACATTATTATCATATTCTTCTACTTTTTCACGAAGAAATTTAAATATTTTAGAATAACAGATATTAAAATTTTTAAGTCCCATAGTCTGAGTATCGTAAATATTAAAAACGATGTTTTTACGTTGATTGTGTTTATTTTGCAACATAAAAAGACGATTCATAGTTCGACTATAAAGTATCAACTTGAATGGCTTAATGAATAATGACCGTACGGGATTGTATTTATCCCGTTATCACATAATACTCTCTTATCATCATTATTGCTTAACGCTAATTTATTAATTGATACCGATTCTACTATATGTTTTTTCGATCTTATTAATTTCATAATTCTACGTTTTTCTGTTTCCGAAAGAGTATTATGAAGACAATTTTTGAAATCGTTAAACGCGATCTCGTTATTAATTACACATTTTTTAATTCCTTTCGCTTTCTTTTGAATATTATTGTCACGCGTAGTATAGGTATATAATTTTGATCGTAAACCAATAAATTCCTTAATCGGAATACCGTTACATTCGTCTTTAAATTTGCCAATTACTTTTTTATTTATAGTAGAATAACATTTATGATCAGGAGGATAATCGCTAGTATCAAAAAACATTTTCAAATCTGGATCTAACATATCTTCATAAAAATCATTTGTCAATATTTCATAAAACAAACTGTCAGTATCAGTATATAATAACGAAATTTTGTTTCCATATTTTTTTTTCATTATATCATAATGAAATTCATACATTAAGGTTTTGCTCAATTCTAATACCGCGAAACCTACATAAATTGGTTTATTAAAATAAATAGACGTTTTGTTTGATAATACAGCACAAAGTGATTTATCATATATAATTCTGTCTTTGAAAGTCGGCTTAGAAATAAGTTTTAATAATTTTTTATTTTCACTTACAAGATCTAATTTCATTCTTTTTCTTACATTTTCCATACACTTACCAAAGACAGAATTATTTAACAATTTAAAAAAATCTTTTTCAAACTCGTTTGTTGCAATTCGTCGTTTTTCCGTATTTAAATCGATATACGGTTTTAACCATGGTTTTTGATAAAATTTTAACGTTCTGTGAATTTTAGTTA
This sequence comes from Magicicada septendecula, assembly GCA_034769895.1. Lineage (NCBI taxonomy): Eukaryota > Metazoa > Arthropoda > Insecta > Hemiptera > Cicadidae > Magicicada > Magicicada septendecula. The sequence goes on along the minus strand of CM068369.1, from coordinate 175,592,758 downwards.
CTTTCAACCCGTGATTGACAGCTTGTTTTAAATTGATATAATGGCAAATATAATGTTCTTTTGGTTCTAATGTAGTTAGTAATTTTGTTTGTTTTGTGTGATTTATACTTTTATTAATTGGAAGAAATGGTAGATCCATATGGTTATCGTGTAAACTTTCAGGGTATTCTATATCGACTTCTAATATATACCCTGTTTTAGAATTATTAGGGGTATTTAATATATCTGTAATAGTAATTTTATCAGTCCATACAAAGTTAGAATACGGAATATATTCACTCATCGCCCACCCGTATAGATTATTCGCGTCTAAATATGCTAAAAATGTTTTAGGATAATTTGGATTATATGTTTCTTTTATATATTCGTTATTGGCTTTTGAATGTTTTTTAATACATGACGATATTCCTCCTTTTACAGCGGCCTCAAAAAACATATACATTTCGTATTCGTTAAGCAACTCAAGTTCAATACCAGTACAAAATAGCATCGCATCAAAAGCAAACCCTGGAACGGTTAAATAGTGCGCGCAATCTAAATTATGTGAAGATAAACAAAGCAAACGAAAACTTTCAAAAACGTCGCATAAAAGCAATACGTCAATTTTCAAATATAAATCACTGTAGTCGCCCAACGATTTAATTTTAAAATGATTCCAAACTTGAACCGCGTGATTATAATCTTCATCGCTTATATGTTTCGCATTTAATTTACTATAAAATTCGACTTTAGGAGGTAGTTCTTGTACTTCCAATTTTTCCCACGAATCGGTATATTCATAAGGATATACACCTTTTCGAGTGACTAAATCCATATCATTATTTGAAAAAAATTTGCTAGTATGAAAAAATTGATTTTTTGGTAGATTATTACTTAGTTCCGCTAAGGATCTATTTAGAAAACGAAAAGTATCAACAAATTTAATAGTTATTCCGTTACACGTTTTTTTTGAAAATGATATATATTTTTCAGTCGAATTTGGAATAACAATTATTTGCCTAATATCATACCCTAATTGACGGACGATAAAATGAGAATCATAATTTGAACTAGCGTGAATAAAAACGGGAACAAATTTTTGATTTTGTCTCCTCAGATTACAATTATTACATAATGCGGAACGGTAACGACCGGTAATATGACAATGATCTCTAACGGGTCTGTAAAATAACGTGAATTCGCGTTTACACATTTCGCAATGTGTAGTAGATTTATATTTGATTTTATCTTGTTTTGTCATTTTTAACGGTATAATATTATTAAGAAGCAAACCTAATAAATTTATGTTTTCAACGAGATATGATACGAATTTTTCCGCAGCATTTTTACCTCTATATAAGAACGGTTCTGATGGCAAATGTTTTTTAATATTAGCGGGAATTGAATTATCTACAACGAAATAAACGCAAAAACTCATAGGTTCGTGTAGTTCATTCGCGACTGTAAAAGAATATTTCCGATCAGGGTAACAAGTACTTATCGGTTTTAATATACATTCAAAATCCGCGTAAACTACTATTGGAAGTTTATATTGGTATTGGAAATTTTGAAATTTTAAATTATCAGTCGGCATTATCACTCGTGTAGGTGTATTTTTTTGACAGTTTCGTTTATGTATTTTTAACTTTTTAGATTTAACAGTGAAGTAGGTTAGACATCGTTTACAAAATTCTATATCATTAAAACTTTTAGTTACTTGCGATCTAATTAATTTGGTGAAATTTTTAATATAACAATAATGGGTCGTATTATTTTTATTTAATAATAAAAGATCGAAATGGTTTGATTTTTCATTATCACATACTTTTAACGGGTAAATTGTGATATCGTTTTCAACACCATACACGTTAATCGAAACGTTATTATTTTTTTCAAAAATTTTTATTTGTGTTAACGGAGTAGGAAAATCGATATTATTAAAAGTAAATTTATTTTCTAAATCCTTATAACGAAAATTTATGCGTTCCGGGTGTGAACCGTTTACGAATTTACAAAGAATCGCCCATTTAAAACAATAATTATCTGTATTTTTAGGATTAATTATGCTTTTTTTAGCAGTCAGTTTTGGTGAAAGCGGAATATACGAACTACCTCTTAAAGGCTTAAAACGATTAATTCGAATTAATATCCCGTCAATTGAATGTAACGACCATCCAGAGCCTTTTTGTACATATATGTCTTCTTCATTACAAATACTGTTTATCATACTGTCTATTTCAGATGGTATAGACGAACTATGAAGTAAAATAATATTTTTGGTTTTAAATGTTCTGTCCTGATATTCATTAATATTATTTTTAACGTATGTACATTCAACTAAAATATTGAATTTTATAGCGTTATATATTACAATCATATTACTTAAAATGTTTAATATTTCTAATTTTAAATAAATTAATAATAGACATATGTCTTTAATTACGTTATTATTATTTTTATAAAAATACGTTCTTAAATTACCCTTAAACGCATTTTCTATTTCTATAAATTTATTTTCTAAAATTATATGTTTTAATCTATTATTTTTTAAATGTAAATTATTATTAGATGATGATGATGATGATGATGATGATGATGATGATGATGATGATGATGATGATGATGGTGATGATGTGGAAGAATAACTTGGATGTTGTATATAAGATGGCCCAGGCTGAGGATCTTGCCTGGATGAAGATCCCGGTTCAGGTGTGCCAGTATTTGCGTCATTATCGGTTCTCACAGACAATCTCTTTTTGAATGGGAGTTGTTTGTCCATTATAATCTAAAAAAAGTAAAATCATTCATTTTTTAAAAAGTAAATATTTACTATTGAATTAGTCTAACAGTAAAATAAATAATTCCAATACCTATAGGTTGCTGTTGTTCAATAAAGCTGAGTAATAGTTTTGAAGGTACACAAAATTCGTTGATTTTGTTATGAAGCGATTGTATCTCTCTATCTGTTCTGTAACGAATTTGATGAATTTGTCTTCATACTGATGTAGAGAAATAAAATCATAGTATTTAAATGTTTTGCGTTTATAACAGTAAAATACAAATTGAGAAAAAAAATATTTACGTCATTTCAGTTAATTGGCGCCGTACATAAATGGAAAAACCAATTTGCGATAATTCCGGGTTGTTTAATCGACAGTACTCTTAATTATATTATTTTTTGTTTTGTTTTTTATATTACAATCTGTAAATAACAAGTTTCACGTGTATATCACACGATTATTAATTACAGTTATTAAAATAATTGGTTCGATAACGAAATCCGGGTTCAGAGTTTTAATTATTATTCTCTCTACTGTATTCTTACATATTATTTTTTTGTTGTTTTGACATTACAACCTATAAATAACAAGTTTCACGTGTATGCCACATGATTATTAATTGCAGTTGTTTGTACAATTACGTAAATGGAATTAGCTTGATAACGAAAACAGTAAACAAAATCTGGATACAAAGTCCTAATTATTATTCTTTTTACAGTATTTTTATTTCTTTATATTATTTTTTTGTTGTTTTGACATTACAATCTGTAAATAACAAGTTTCACGCGTATATCACATGATTATTAATCACAGTTTTTTTGTATAATTACGTAAATGGAAGTGGCTTGATAACGGAAAACAGTAAACAAGTCTCTGTACAGAGGTCATAATTGGTATTCTCAAAAAATGTATATAAAGTAAATTGAATTTTACTGATCTATGTACAATTCTTCGTTCGACTCGACGTGTTGTACTGCTGCTATCTCAGGTAAGAGACAATTTTTTGTATACACTAACATTGTTGATGGTGATAGATTTTAAATAGATAATGTTAAGTTGTGAAATTAATACTTTTTTTATTTTTATACAGATATCATCTGCTTACTACTACTACTACTACTACTACTACTACTATTTTTGGTAAGCGGATATTTTTATTTAATATAAAAACATTAGCGCTGTTGATAGTAATAGATTTTAAGTTGTAAAATTAATACAGATATTATCAGCTTGTTTCGTCTCCCTTCGTACGTTTTTATCAATCGACTACCGTCACTTTTGGTAAATGATTATTTATATTATAAACACTAACGCTACTGGTGATTATGTTAAGTTATAAAACTAATACTTTATTTTGTTTTATACAGATATTATCAGATTGTATTTATATCAGCTTTCGTCTCCCTTCGTACGTTTTTATCAAGCGACTGACTACCGTCACTTTTGGTAAATGATTATTTTTATTAAAAAATACTAACGCTACTGGTGATTATGTTAAGTTATAAAACTAATACTTTATTTTGTTTTATACAGATATTATCAGCTTGTATTTATATCAGCTTTCGTCTCCCTTCGTACGTTTTTATCAAGCGACTGACTACCGTCACTTTTGGTAAATGATTATTTTTATTAAAAAATACTAACGCTACTGGTGATTATGTTAAGTTATAAAACTAATACTTGATTTTGTTTTATACAGATATTATCAACTTGTTCTTCTTCTCTTTTTTGTACAACAACTTCATACATCAATTCAGTAAGTAATTGTTTAAAATTGTTTTTTAATATATGTTAATATTATCCGATAATGTAATTGTTTTTGTATATAGATATTATCATCGCTGAAGGCAGTATAATTTGTTTTTTGTGTTGCAGGCATAATGGCAGTTCCAACTCTGTTTTTTGTCAAGTTATCTAATAATGCTTATCCTCCAGTCAAAATGAGCGCATATGCTGCGGGTTTCGATCTCAGAAGCGCGTATGATTGTATGATCGCTCCTCATGACAATGCGTTAGTTAAAACTGATTTGGCTGTTAAAATTCCAGAGAAATGTTACGGACGAATTGCACCACGTTCTGGGTTAGCGTTAAAACACCATATCGCCGTCGGTGCAGGCGTTATTGACAGAGACTATCGCGGAAATGTTGGTGTAATTTTATTTAACCATTCTTCTGAAATTTTTTACATTCGAAAAGGAGATCGTATAGCGCAGTTAATATGCGAACAAATAGCTGAGCCAAAATTACAAGAATTAGCGAGTTTAGATTCAACAGCTCGCGGTTCTTGTGGTTTTGGCTCGACAGGAGGAACAAGCGTTGCAGATAACTATGATGATGATGAAAACTTATTGCTAGAAATAGAAAAATTTTTAACAGATTTCTAAATTTTCTTTTTTTCTAACAATATTATTTATTTTTTTAAAAATGTTGTTAGAAATTAATTATGTTATTTTTTTTCTGTTTCTAGTAATGGAACGCGAAGCATCCAATACTTCTCCTTCAGCATCCGCCGGCCCATCGACGTATTTTTCAATTAAAGACGTGATTCAATGTCTTTACATAACGGGGCTGGTAAAAATAGTGCTGTGGGAGGAGGCATTAGAAAATTTGAAAGCGATTGTACTGGACCAACCTTCAATTATTATTAATTTATATTTAATTATTCAGAATGCGGTCATGCATATATTTGATGATGAACCGTCAGAAATCGATATTTTCCGTAGGAAACAAAAAGAAATGACCTTAGCGGAAATTATCGATTATTTTAATTCTCAGATTGATGACGAACTTTACAATAGCAAAAATTTAGATCATGATAGTATTAAATTGTTTCGTGAATTAATTAGTATAAAGAAATCGGCCGAGACGATTGAACTCAATAAAAACAGCGATAGTAGTACCGATACTCAATCAGATAGCGAAGACGATTTTGATAAAATTTTTAACTCTTTTTCCAAATCTAAAAAATCTAAAAAATCTGAAAAATCAAAAAAAATCAAAAACACTAAATTTGAACAAAAGTTTGAGATATTAAAAGACGGTATGAAGAAATGGGTTAAAACACCAGGTGAGGAAGGTCCATATTTGATCGAGGTAAAATTAACGCAGACGGCTGACATCAAACGTGTACCTTCCGACAGCTGGTGGCAAAAAGTATCCCGTAAAGTGACTGTTTTAGCATCGTCACAACAAGACCCGCTGTTCGTGGCAACAGCCGATTTATTTAAATCGGCTTTAAACAAAATTAAAAATGTTAAAGATGTAGCACACGGCTCGTACAAGACGCGGTATAAGCCGTATTAAAATAATTTAAGGTTGGTCTGTTAGTTGATTGATTGATTGATGTATGTAAATATGTATATATTATAAATAAGTATTTAATTGTATGTATATATATATATATAAATAATTTAATTTTAATATATATAATAAAAATAATATGTTTTACACAAGAACGTGTATAATAATTCTTGTTTTTTTTGGTCACCTGTAAAATAAGTGTGTTCTTTTTATATCATTTTTAATATATGTATTATTACAAGGTATAACGTATTTTATATTTCTCTATTCAAAAAATTAATTTGTTTTTGTTATAAGATTTTCCTATGTTATTTTTAAACCGTATTTAATTTTACATAGAACACATTTACAGCTGTTTTTGACCTACTTCTATTTGCGTCTTTGATGGAAATGAACACGTCATCAAAACAGGAGGAGGAGAGTCGTCTTCTCCATAAATGGTTTTTTTCGCCAAAAAGATTAACACCTGGAGAAATTGTGAAATTGAAAGCGATAGTCGACAGACCAGGCTCGACTATACAACCGTTTATAAAAGAATTAATAAAAAAATTATAGAATTTTTGTAATTTTATATATATATATGTATAAATAAATAGCATATAAAAAAAAATTTAGTGTTGGTGTTTAATACTTTCACAAAATCCTTTCCTTTGTTTGGTATTTATCATGGATTCCCGGATTAATAATAATGTGATGTTCTAGCATAGTAATAGTGAAGAAAAAAAATATGTTTATACAGACTGTTTTAAGACACTTAATGAGGGACACTTCAACCGACTTGTAGTCGATCATAGATTAATAATAGTGAAGGAAAAAGATGTGAAATAAATACATTAAAAAAATACATTTTAAATTTTATTATTCAATATCCAATTTGCTATATGAAATACATTATTTAGCGCACAATGATCAAGATTATGTTTATATGGACAATCGACACGTGCCACAGTCTGCTGTTGTAAGACACTTAATGATGGACACTTAAGCGCTTCGAGATCTATTACTTCAACCGACTTGTAGTCGATCATGTCCTGGATGAGTCTCTGTTTTTCTGCTCCTTTAGTGTACACATATTCACCTTCAGTAACGATGCTGTTTAAAATATTGTGAAGTTCGTCATAGCTGTGAATTCCACAATTCCAGCTGAAACCATGAAAAAATCTTTTCAACCACTCTACTTGTTTTTTTCTATTTTTTGATAAATAACGATAATCGAATGGTGGTAAAAACAAAAAATGTTCTCTCACACCGGCACAGTTGTGATTTTCTATTCTTTGTACACACAATTCTTTAACAATATAATTTTTAGCGTCGTCGAAAAAACATTGAACATCAACAATAAAACCGATCATTATTATAAAGCGCTAACACTACAAGTGATTATAAAATGTGTATGACAAGCGAATAAATATAATGTTAACAATCGATTCATTCTATCGATTTTCTTATAACACCAGATAAAGGTAAATATACAAGCAAATTATCAGATATTAGTAAGCAATACGCAGTCGTTTTCGACGGAAAATTCTGCGCTGATTCTATTTCTAAACGAACATCAACAGAACCGGTTTTTAAAAGGTCGCTCTGATGAGAGCAGTCAATAACAATTATCGGCGCGTATAATAAATAATCGGTCCTGTCCAGAACAGGTTCGTTCTCGCTACCATCATAATACGATGATTGAAACCCTTTATACATTTCGTATAGCGTCTCTTTACTTCCGTTTAAATTATCATATTGCGAATTCAAATATAATTTAATATTATGCAAGTTGCATAAATCAAAATGAGAGGCATTTTTTGTTATGTTATTTTTTCTATCTGTTTGAAAACCTACAATTATATAACGCGGTTTATCAGTCTGTGCTACAGTTTTTATCGTCCACGTCAACTGTTTAGTTTCTGGTAAAGTCGGGTATTCTTGCAACTCCCATCTACGAAACGCTAATTTTATTGGCGTATCTCTATCAACAATACTCAATAATCTGTGTCTATACTCATCGCTAACATAAATATAAGGAATTCGCCAATTGATTTTTGTTAATTGTAATTTATATTTATCGATAGCGTTTAAAACTACAGCGTTATTATCAGACGATGATCGTATTAAAATCAGTTCTTGTTTCACATTTAAAATTATGCGTTTGTATTGTTCAGCAAAACCGAGTAATAATTTTAAAGGAATACAAAACACGAAATTCGTTGAATCTGTTGTGAAGCAACTTTTTACATCTCCCGTCCATCCTGCATTAGTTATTTTCTTCATATCACTGGGTTTGAATGTTAAAATATTCTTCATTACTGATGTGATACCAACATTTTTAACACGATCTACTTCCGTAGCACATATTTCGTACCGTATTTCATCGAATAAAAACGCTAATCCGTTACTAATTAATTGAATATTTTCGTTTTTCTGATTGTTTTCACCCATTAATTTACCTTCGATATGTAGATAACTCTCGCAGGGAAGTGTATAATGATCTTGTTGATGAACAGGAATACGTATCTCATCATTATTATTTAATGTAGTAGATGCGTAAGGAGTGTGTGTATGATACGCACGTCCGATGATACTATCGTCATCATAGACAGCGCTATTTAACACGTCCAATATACTCATTGTTAATAAGTACTTTATACCCTAACGATTTTAAAAATTTTCTATTAAGAGATGTTAACTGATTAGCATCCCGTATTTTACTGACACTATTTACGGGCTTAACTATTGTTTTATTTTGCCCATATGGAAAAATTAGCCTCATCTCGTCTTTTTCTTATATGTAATCGTAAAGAAATCGTTTCTTCTCTAAAATTTATTAACTTTCCGTCTTGATCTTCTAATCGTATTGTAATATTATCTAATCTATTTGTATTCACTGGTAAATAGATAACGTTTGTCGGTGATTCTACTAATTTATACCCCGGTCCGACTGTCGGATAAAATTCGTGTAATATATGAGATTCTCGGCCGTTCTTCAATGATCCAACCACAGCACTACAGACAAGTCTCACAATGTCTGTCTTTACAATGTTGATTGTCGACTGTGATGAATGCCATATAAGCGGTTCGAGTTTGGCAGTATTAGCGAATCCGAGAAGAGAAGCCAAAGAATTCGGTTTAGTGAAATCTATCGTTTCACTCGAATAGATTTCGCTTTTCAAAGTATTATTATTAGCACGTATTAATAATTTAATAATTTTCCTTTTATTACTTTTTGGTAATTTTTGATTTATATAAGTGTTTATATCCTCGATTTCATAAGAGCCTGTAGGTAATGCAATCACTCCATCGTTACCGAAATAAAACATATTATTTACATTTTCTTCAACATTCGGTATGGAATTGTATGTCATGAAATTAATCAATCCGAGTTCCCAATTTCCTTCGAGTTCGATGGGAGGAAATATATCACAACTAAGCGAGGATCCTACTCCGTTTAAGCTAAACATTATTACTAAGAAACTGTAAACACAAACGTCCACAATTAACTGTATTCGATCGCTGATAACGTTTATAATTATAGTTTATATTGACGGGTTGTTGCTCCGATGTTTGAAAATAACGAACTAATTCAATCGGCGGTCTTAAATTACCAAAACTATCGAAATAGTTTATTGTCTTATTTTGTTTACGGTAACATACCCAATGCGTACCTAACCCGCGTATACTATCTAAATTAACAATACCGGTTTCATTTTTCTGAATTTTTAACGGTAAAGTATCTTTCATAAAAACACCTCTAAAATTAGATACATTCAAGAGTTTAGCGTAGGAAAACAATTCATTATTGGTGAGAGCGTGTGAAGGAATCTTTATTTCTTTCGATGTTTTTTTTTTTTATTCCCACCACCGCCACCACCACCAGATTTTTTATACGGCCGTAAGTATAATCCCCTTCCCCTCCTTTTTCTTTTTTTTGATTTAGAAATTCGCTTATTTTTTTTATTTTTTTTCTTTTTAATACCGCCGCCGAATTTACTTTTCGCTTTCATAATATTAGTTAACGCCCAAGCAGCAGCTTTTTCACCGATAGACGAGTCTCGTGCTTTTACACGTTGCCAAGCTTTTTCCGCTAATTCACGATCGGCTTTAGAACGATTTTCAGTATCTCGATATTTCGAGTATATTATATCGTGTTCCTTACAAGCCGCGTCTAATTTATTAATACCCGAATCTCCGCGCTGTAATCGTTTACTTAATTTCGTACCGGGTCCGCAGTATTGATAACCAGGAACATGTAGTTCGATAGGTAAAATATCGACCGCTTTATTCAGTAAATTTCCGATTAATCCTCGACCGCGACGGACATCTTCTGCACTCTTCTGATATACACGCATTTGTGACGGCGATAAATAATAATTTACAAATATATATTTTTTTTCCAATCTTCTATATCTCTGACAGGATTATCTTTCGTTGTTTTTACATAAACATTATATAATATACTATACACGTGATTGTTTAATATATTAACAAAATTGTCTAATCTGTCTTCAACTCTCTGTTGAACTATATTAACTGTATCGAGTATAAACTGTTTGCTTACAGCATCTGTCGGAACCGATGGATAACCTATGTTATTTAACCTATAACCTTCGAAGTTACAAATTCCATTTGATACGGTCGGAATTTTTGTATCTACATACGATTTAGTCGCTGCGTCAGTAAGTAATTTCGGATCGGCTAAATTAATTATATTTTTCAAAGCAACGTCGTACTGATTATCAATTTGATATAAACAATTTTCTTTTAAAATTTTAAAAGTAACAGCATCTTCTTCCGAAACAGCGTTACCGACATTACAGAGTCTTTTATTATCTATATCATAATCACCCTCATCTGTTAAACGAAAACCTTCACCAGTAGGACCGCGAACAACGTTTATCCGCATATGTCTATTGTAACGTCCGAATTTATCGATACTCATTTTGTAAATGACAAAATTAACGTTACTACACGTTATTTTATTATATTCGCTTCTCGCAATTCTTCGATAATTGATATGATTTCATTTTCATGACCGGAATGACCGGTATTCTTAGATGCTATTAATAAACGTAATCTGTCGCATAACTCGTTCGGATCATCCCAATATACATAATTCGGCTTATCATCGTTAGTTAACGATAAAACACCGCGTCCTTCAATACGTTTCAGTTTCGATTTAGTAGACGTTGACTCTGATACCAGATTTTTAATTATATTATTATATTTATGTCCTTTGTTACTCTTAACTCGATCAGAGTGACTCTGTTTATGAGCATTTGTCGCTTTTAGTATCAAACCGTACGTATGCAGATCCTCTTCTGAATATATATATATCGTCAGGTATTTTCATAAAAAGAAGTTCATAAAGTCCAGGCGTACCTTCATACGTTACATTATCGATAATAATATTATCGCCCTCGAAATTAATAGTTGAATTGCCTATCTTTATCGAATCATCGTCTCCAAAATAAACACCGTAAGTATGATCGATTTCCTTATTTTTATCATTAAACAATTTACGTAAATATAGTCTAGGCAATTTTCCTGTGACAGCGTTATCAATCCAATAATTTGCTCTACTAAGACCAGTAGATGTTGATAGTACTTCTTGTAATGTCGGCGGTGTTTCATATATTTCCGTAGCACCTTCGTTAACATCCATTTCAGGTGTACTAGTTATCGATCCAATTTTTCTCATTTTAATCGGCGTAATTCCTACTTCTTTTTGTTCTTCTATTTTATTTCCACGACGTTTATGTTTTTTTAAACGCGTTTCTACATCATCCATTTTTTCATCCGTATCGTAAAGCACATCACGTAAATTTATTAACTTTTTTAAAGGTTGAACTATCGGTTCTAATTGTTTCTCTAATTCCTGTTGTTCGCTGATAGCACTTTGAGTCAAATTAGCGTGTTTCCGTCTAATATCTTTCCTAATTTGTTTAATCTCTTTCGCAAGTTGTTCACGTTTCGCTCGCGACGTCATCTTGTACAATAATTTATCAATCCTTATGTATCTATATAAATATCGAATCCAATACGATAACGACCGCGACGCATATCACTCTCTTTGTCTATTACTAAAAAATGATGTTTACCACGTATCCATGCTTTATTACAAATTTCTTTAAAACAATCAAAACTCATATCCGTGTTAACATGATCGGCAAAAACATGTTTTAAATTTAGTTCATCTTGCCGAAATAAAACTATTAAATTTGCGTTATCTCGTATCAGTTGTTTTGGAATTTTACTATACGACTGGCACAAATAAAAAACATCAATATTATTATGTCTCCCCATTGTAAAATAATTTCGTATATTATACTGCCGTTCACAAGCTATATCGTCGAAAATTATTACAGAATTAGGTTTAGCTTCATTCGGATGTATAACCTCGTCATTATCTGTAAACGTATGATAGCCTATAAACGGTATTTTTGAAAACACTCTATTTAAAAACTTGTATTTAGGCTGATACAACGATTTTGAAAACACATATATATTTTCAAAGCATAATCCGTTCGGATCGAATAACAAATTAAGCATTAAATTAGTCTTCCCCATGTCTGATGAGCCTGTAATTAAACATCTAATATTATCTGGTAATATTTTACTATGTTTTTTTCTCTTTTTCTTCAGATCACTACAATTACACACAATCGTATCAATATCGCGAATATTTATTTTATGTTTCTGCCGTTTAAGCTTCATCACTGACGTCTATTTTTTTACACACGTTATTATATAATATTATTTCTATTAATCCAACTGTCGTGTGATTTATCATAACCCAACCAACGTACAAGTACTTTCTCGCCTTTACGTTTTAAAATTTTTTCAATTAAATATACGTCACCAAATTTTGTTTTACTTATTTCTTGTTCATAAAAACCACCTTCTAATATATTACCTTTATCGTCCTTCAGAATATACGTTCTCGGCGCTGTAGATTTAACGTTATAAATAGTAAATAACTCGTTTGTCCAGTTGGGAAGATAACCTTTAGCAAACACCTTTTTATATTTGCTAATTCTTACTCTATCGCCGATTTTAAATTTTGGAGGTTTCTTATTGAACGTTAATTGTTTTATTTTATTTATTCGTAACAATACTTCTTTTTCGTTATTCTTGTTTACATCTACAGGTTTCATTTTAATTGTTCTGTGCACAGTATTATTGTAGTCTCTCAATAAATCAGGAAGGACATTCAACCACGTATACTTACCGTTAGTTGTAAACCATTTCCACATTTTATTTTTCAAAGTACGGTTGAACCGTTCGATAATAGAAGCTTTTTTATCTGAATGTGTAGAATAATGATTTATATTGTATTGCTTCAACAAATTACGCACACGTTCGTTGTACCATTCTTTACCTTTATCTGTTTGTAAATGATTCATTTTATTATTTTGTAATAAAATTTTAAGTACTCGCGCAACATTTTCAGACGATTTTGTTTTTATTGGAACAGCGAATGCGTATTTACTGAAGCAATTTATCATCGTTAATATATACTTATAACCTCTATTCAACTTTGCATATGGAATCATTTCTACAAGATCGGCTTGATATAAATCATCAAGACCTTTGAGCTCAACACTACGAGTTAAAAAATTTTTTCTAACTTGTTTATGTAATTCGTTACTGATATTCTCTCTTACACTCATTATATATATGTTGATGGATTCTCTCTTACACTCATTATATATATGTTGATGGTTCTAACTACGATAAGAAAATAAATAAAAAACAACAAACACAAATACATCAATACTATTTTTTAATAATAATAATAATAATAATAATAATAATAATAATAATAATAATTAATTACATACAATCTTCACCTTTGTGAATTTTCACCAAAAAACAATGTGGTGATACTTTTTCATGAACAGTCCAGGGATCGTCAGAACATTTCCAACCGTTCAAAATGACTCTACACTCTATACATGATAATTTACTACCAACGCCGGTATAATAAAATCCGGCGTTAACCAGTTTTTTAAAATTGGGCTCGAGTGTAGGCCAACTTTTAAATGATAATAACATCACTTTTTTAGTCTCTGCAATACATCTTTTCGCATTCCTATAATTATTGAAATTATACATTATACATTGCTCCATCTCGCAATTCGGCTTCGATAATTTATGCATAAACTGAATATGTTCGATAGGTAAAGTTCCTCTTGTCTGAAACCCGCACAAAGAACACTGAACACTATCTAAATATCGTTTAAAAACAAAACCGGATTCTAACAATTCGTTTATCGAATGATTGATTAATCTTTCACACAGCAGCGCTTGTTTTGACATTGTTTTTTAACCGACGTCTTCACAGCGACTGGTGACGCACGAACTGATTTTACTTTATACAATTTTTCTTCTTCTTCATGATCGATACTCAGTAGTGTTTGACGACTACAGTTTTTTAATTTTTTCAATACAGCACCGTACGTATAAGTAATCGGTAAACTGATTTTAATAATCTGCTTATTCCTTTCAATTTTAACAACATTTGCTCGTGTAAATTCGTTCACTATCAAACAACAAATTTCGTTAAAATTTAATTCTCCATCGAGCGGCGGGCCGAAATAATATATTTGCCAATTAAATGCGGAAATACTGTTTTCAAATTTATCAGTCATTTTGTTTTTAAAAATCGAAGATATCTATCTACAAAAAATAATTTAATTTCTGAATCATCATGACTTTCAATCAACTGTAAACAACACAGTAATTTATTTTTATTTCTTTCAAAAATAGCGCACGGGCACGGACCGTCTATAACGTCAGTAAACTTATCACTACAACAACACCCGTCTTCAGATAACTTTTTTACTTCACAATAAAAAATAATTTCTTTTAAGCAATCATATATTCCCTTCAGTTGGCACGTTCGAAAATGATCTATCACCAAATCGTCTAAACTCGTTACTTTAATAATATTTGATAACCTTAATACAACGTCTTCTGAAAATTCGCGTTTTAATAAGTCGATTATACTTCTACCGTCCATTCTTTCGTTAACATGTTCTCACAGAGACTGTAAACTGAACACTGACAATAAAATTGAACGTATACTAAATATTCGGTTAGGTGGGGATAGAAAATAATTCTTTATATATTCTAACTAATAAACAATATGGCGAGGCTTTCGCATGCTCAATCCAAGGATCGTCAGTCTCCTCCCACTCACAAAGAACCGCTTTGCATTCCACACACATTACGTCATCTTCAATTCCGGTATAATAAAATCCCGCTGATCTGAGTCTATCGGCTGACGGTGAACGTTTTGGCCATGTATAAAATGTCAACTTCATCATTTCTTCTGTTTCTTCAACACATTTTATCGCATTCTGATAATTAGCAATACACTCTTTTGATTTAGCGAGTAACATTTGTCTCAGAAAATTCATTATTTACAAAATAAATCTGACGAAAAATCTGCACTCGTAAAAACACAATGTTGCCGCTAAGACCGCAAGCTATTTACTGACAGAAAATAAACATTTGTTTAATCGGGAACTGAAAATTGTTCTTTATATATTTTAATTAATAAAAAAAATATGATTTGGTAATGCGAGGGATCGAACCTACGAACTAATAATACTGATAAAACCGTTATAGGATACAATTAACGCACACGACCAAATCATATTTGATAAATAATAATTTTAAAACGATACTAAACGAATAATTCAAAATAAAAAAGCGCATACATTTCCAGATAAAACTTGTTTATTACTACTACTATTTTTCCGCACACTGTCTCTTGTGCAATTTAATTAATACACAGTCTGGCGAAGCTTTCGCGTGTTCGAGCCAAGGATCGTCAGTCTCCTTCCAATCACAAAGTACTATTCCGCATTCAACACATATTACGTCGTCTTCCGTTCCGGTGTAATAAAATCCCGCTGATACCAGTCTCTCGACTGACGGGTAACGTTTTCGCCATCGAGGAAACGCAAATGATGCTTCCATCTGTTTCCGCGCTTCTCGAACACATTTCACAGCGATTGGATAATTTGTAATACACTCTCTCGATTTAGCGTAATCTTCAAATTTATAATACCTATCGCGAATCATTCCGCATTTCGGATATAAAAGTTTATGCATGAACTGGATATGCGCGATTGTCAGATATACTTTTGTTTTAAAACCGCACTTGCTGCATTTAATATTATCCGAATTAGTTATAAAAACAAAACCTTCGTTGACAAAAAAATCTAGCACAATCTGGACGGGTGTAACACGCGTTACAGACATCATAAACGAAAATCTCGTATTAACTGAAAAAATTGATACGTAAACAATACCACATTAATAAAAAAAATATATCACGCCATTATCCCTTCTCCTAAACATTTGTTTACAAACAGACGCGCTCCGGCGGCGGTCGCCGAACTCCGAATGTTTACGTTTACGTTTTTCGTGTCCCAGCTTTGCGTTGTTTACGTTTGTCGGAATGTTTATGTTTACGTTTGTTACTGGGTCAGCGTGCCGTCGACGCGGCGGCCAAAGAAAACAACGAGCACGTGGTGATAGCCGCCGCGTCGGCGAGAGAGAAAAAACGTAAACATAAACATTCCGACAAACGTAAACAACGCAAAGCTGGGACACGAAAAACGTAAACATAAACACGAAGAGGTCGATGACCGCGCGGTGGGTGCGGGGCGAGGCGGGGGTGGGGAGGAAGGAAAAAATGTAAACATAAACAGAGGAGAGAACGTAAACAACGCAAAGCTGGGACACGCGGTGGAGAAAAAAACGTAAACATAAACACGAAGAGGTCGATGACCGCGCGGCGGCGGCGGTGGGTGCGGGGCGAGGTGGGGGTGGGGAGGAAGGAAAAATGTAAACATAAACAGAGGAGTGGGGGGCGTGGCGAGAGAGAAAAAATGTAAACAAACCGAAAAAAACGTAAACAAACGAGCGGAGTTGAGTGACCGCGCGGGCGGTATGTAGGTGAAGACGGGGGTGGAGGGAGTGAAAAAAATGTAAACATAAACAAACGAGGGGGGCGTGGCTGTCCCAGAACCAACCTTTTATTACTACTCCTACAGATAAAAGATTTACAGTAACTAAACGATTGGCAAATCTTACAAGTCCTTCTACCCAAATGTAAACCACCGTTAAAAGATCGTGTACTGGAGTCATTAAGCTCGCAACTTCCAGTGGAAGAACTTCATACTACCTTAATAAAACACTTTAATCCCACTGGAATTTATGAGGAGCTCAAACGCAACACCGTACTTCGAGTACAAGGGGCCCATGAGAGACTGGCCCACTGTATTGCTGATATTAGAGAATCTTCTCAACTACTGCAAGTCAACTGGAGCGAAAAACAGTTGGTCGATACAATCTTAGTAGGATTATCTCCGGAAGAGAGATCTCGTTTAGCATTAATAAATAGGCCCAACATTTTCGCTGATCTAGAACAGAGCAGTATTCACTCGTCAAACGTGTGGTACTCAGATCAGAACAGACATGCGTTACTCTCCACAGTACAACGTAGGAATGAAACGCAAGCCCTGGGAACAGATCCAAGAACCCAGCGTGAAAGACCACCATTTCGAAGACTTACAATCTTTCACAACCATGGTAAATCAAATGACCCACGACCTCAACAGGATCAAGTGATACAGCTCGTAGAGAAAGAAAATGTTATAACTGCGGGAAATTTGGACACCTCAGTAGAAACTGTAAACAGGAACAGCACTATCAGAAACCCCCTTATTCAAAAAACATGTGATGCAGGGAGATCCGAAATCCTGTGTCTTCCACAGCATCATGAAAACAGGTAAATCCCGAAAAGTCAACGAATTAAACAATAAAAATAACCAAAGAAAATTAGACCCCTGTGTTAAGAAGTTTATTGATTAATGTAATACTATTACTAAATGTGAAATCAGTAAGTGTCAATTACCATATATACAAGTAGACCTCGGTGTTACATCCACACTCGGATTAATTGATTCCGGATCGACTCGAAGCTTAATCAGCCAACAGCTAGCCGATAATTTATTTGAACATAACCTAGTTAAACGCAGTCAAACTGTGAATATTAAATGCGCTACAGCTAACAAACAAAATTTAATGATAAAACTCAGCATCACGATTAAACTAAAAATCAAAAATCTAACGTGGTATTTTCCTATGTTGGTATGCGACGAATTAGGACCCGACTTAATATTGGGAGCTGACTTTATCAGTAAAACAGGTTTAATTCTTGACATTCACGATAAGAAGTATTATTTTGTATTCGATCGTACACAAAAATATAATTTTGATTGTCAAACAAATAACAGTCAAAATAACGGAACAGCTGCTACACATCTAGAACACCACGAGTCTGAATTAACCCATCTAGAAAGTAAAGATAGACTGAAAATACAGAAACTAATAAACGAATTTGCAACCGTCCTCACTCCGAAGTTAGGATTAACTAACCTGATTGAGTATAAGATCAATTTGAGCGACAATAAAGTGATATGTCTACACCTATACAAATTATCGCCGCCAAAAATGGAAATAATGAGGAATCAAATCAATAAATTATTAGAACAAGAAGTCATCGAACCCTCTACTTCCCCTTATTCATCACCTGCCTTTTTAGCACCTAAAGGCTATGATAAACATAGACTAGTTGTGGACTACAGGCAATTAAATAAAAACATAGAATTCGAGTCTATACCACTTCCCGACATCCACAGTGCTTTTCATTATTTTACAAAAGCGAAAGTTTTCACTATTATGGATCTAAATCAGGCATTTCATCAAATACCCCTATCGGAAGAATCCAAACGTCTAACCGCATTTGCCGTCCCATTCAACCTGTACCAATTTAAGAGAGTACCCTTTGGAATATACCAAGGAAGTTCTGTATGTAGCCGATTATTAGAGAAATTATTCCACGATATAAAATTTAAATATCTGTGTCACTACCTAGATGATATTGTTATCTACAGCGAATGGACCATCATAATAAACATCTACGTGAAGTACTATCCCCATTAAAGAAAGCCGGATTAACAGTAAATCCCAGTAAAGTAAATTTTGCCGTTACACAATTTTCTTTTTTAGGTCACATAGTAAAGGCCAACGGAAAGGTAAGCATAGACTCCGAACGAACCCGTGCGATCAGAGAATTTTTACCACCGCGGGATGCGAAAGGAATAGCCCGATTTTTGAGAATGATAAATTACTTCCACAAGTATATCCCTCATCTAGCCGATATAGCAGCACCGCTGAATGCCTTAAGAAAAAAAGGGAGCGAAATTTGAATGGAGTCTGCAACACCAAGCTGCATTCGAAAAACTAAACGAAAGCATAATATCACCCCCATTATTACAATTAGCCGATTTTACTAAACCGTTCGTAGTGCAGACATACAGTTCAAGTGTAGCACTAGGTGCAGTAATATATCAGGAAGTAGATAACTCTAGATTACCAATTAGTTACGCTTCACGAACTCTGACTGACCAAGAAAAGAAATACTCCGCATACGAATTAGAATGTTTGGCTATAGTTTTTGCATTTGAGAAATTCAAACCCTTTTTAGAACATAAAGTGTTCCTGTTGGAAACGGATAACAAGCATTATCTTGGTTATTAAATCACCCTAAACAGCTAGGTCGTATTGGAAGGTGGGTATTAAGGTTAAATTGTTACAAATTTAAAGTACAACATATTCGAGGTACCCAAAATGTAGTTGCTGATACACTGTCCCGTATGTTCCAGCCGCCTATTATAACATCCGAAAGTAAGGAGATTAGAGAAACTCCAATTATTAATACGTTAATTACTGAATTTCCCCTTGCATTTACGAATATAGCTCATTACCAACAACAAGACCCGCATTTAAGGCCAATTATAGAACAGCTAGATAAAGGAAATAAGTCAGAAAAATATATATTGAGTAAGAGAGTATTATGTTATAGAATAGCAAATGGAAAATATTTAAGAATAATTGCCCCTGATAATATTAAACCTATGCTGATGGAATACTACCATTCTTCCACCATTGGAGCTCATATGGGAAATAAATAAAACGATACATCTCATTCGAAAAGAATATCATTGGGAAAATATGAACAGCGAGATAGCTGGTTTCGTAAAAAGGTGTAAGTTGTATGCACTAAGCAAGCCAGCAAGAAACAGCCAAATAAGTCAATTAATCTCGGAAACTCCTACTACCCCGTTCTTTAAAATTTATTTAGACTTTTCAGGCCCCTACCCTCGTTCTAAATCAGGAAATACCATGCTACTCATTTGTGTAGACTCATTCACCAAATTTGTCTGGATGTATCCCATGCGGCGAGCGTTAGCATCGACCACCGTGAAGATTTTGCAGGATAGATTAGTTAAAGATTTCGGTACACCATTACATCTAGTGTCAGATAACGGACCACAGTTTAAGTCCAAGGAATTCAAGAACATGTTTTTCAAACTAGGTATAGACCACATTACCACTACTGAGCATCGTCCGCAAGGTAATTGATGACTGCTTAACGCTCTCGAAATTTTCTTGAGTTAGTATGGCAAGCTGAATGATGCTGATATAGGAGTCAGAATATGTTTTTGAATGAATAAGTGGACTGTATGATCTGAGTTAAGTAGCGTTTATTGCAATACTATGAAGAAGCGCAGGCCCACGCAATTACGTAAGGCGTACATAGCCAAAATACAAATAAGTGTGGCGTAAATTGCCAAGATACAAAATGTATAGAAGCGAGAAGCGATTGTATGAGAAGTTACATTAATAAATTTACATTGCCGTTGCTAGCGAATGTACGAGTGTAGTGCACGGATGAGAAGCTGAGTCTTAACTAAACTGATCGCAGCAGCTGGCGACGCGTGCAGTACTGCGACGAATGACGTAAGTGCGTGGGCTGATTGCGCGTGAGCAAGTAAGCAGATACAATGTATTAACAGTAATATAACTGAAAGGTATTTGCGAAACCTAAAATCTGCTTTAATAGCCTACCATGCAAACGACCATACGTCTTGGGACCAGAACCTATCCTGGATACAATTCGCCTTCAATTCAGCCTATCATGAAGGACATAAATCTACACCCTTTGAATTATTGTATAAATACAAACCTAACCACCCATTATCCACTAAGTGGAAAATACATGAGTTACTACCCCACGAAATTAGGGATAAGAATATAAAGGAAATCTGGAATGAAGCTCGCACTAATTTTAGAGCGAACTTACGAAAATCTCGAAAATATCACGAGCGGAAGAATAATAAAGTAGTAAAATACCAAGACGGTGACTTAGCCATGTATAGAACACACCCGACGAGTAGTGCAATTGATAAGACCACCTCCAAACTATCATACCGATGGTGTGGTCCTTACCAAATTTACAAATACTTAACTCCAGTAACAGTAGCCCTGTACGAACCCACTACGCAAAAATACGTACGTAGAACACATATTTCCCAGATAAAGTGTTATCACGGAAAAAGAAATGCTAGAGAGCAAGCAAACAAAAAGGTATTAAAAGGTATACCTGCTACAGAGTAATTGAGTCACCACTTAATTACCTAATCGTATAAATAGGAATGAGGCCTGATCAACCTTAGATCCTGTTAAAAAAGTGAGAAGTCAGCTGACACCGAATAAAAGTAATAATTAAGTAATGATTATTTAACGAGTAATTCTATAGCAGATAGCAGAGCAATCCTATAATAAGAGTAACTAACAGCTAAAGAAAAAACCGGGAGTAGTCTTAAGTAGTAGTATTAAGAAGAATTTTGTGTGTCTTAAATATATTTCATGAAGTTTGAATTTTATGTATTCTAAGCATTAGTTTGTAAGGCGTTGTATATCTTGATAATAGTAAGAAGTAAGTTGAGAGTGACTCATGCACCTCTTAAAGAAATTTAAAAGAGAAAAGGGTGAGGGAAATTTCACACAGAAAGGCCAAACATACTCCCTGTTCATTGCTGACCAAACAACCCATAGAAATCACCTCTTTTTTTACCACCCTGTGTCTTCTTTAAGCGGCGGAGTATGTGACGATTTCATTAATAATAAAAATATAATAAATAAAAAAAAAATAAGAAGAGGAAAAAATTTAGATTTAAATAAAATCGGACATTTAAACCAACTTTAAATCCCTAAAATAACGCACAAATAAGACTTAATAAAGAGATTTAAAAACCGAAAGGAATGTGAGTATAAAAGTAAGGAAACACCCTAAATATTTACCCATCCATTGACAGGCGGTAACCGGCATCAACACGCATTTTAACCCATAAATAAAACTAATAATATGAGTAAAGTGCAACTTAATAAAAATAAACAAGGAAAAAACAGTTGTATACAATAATCATTTCTGAAATAAAGGATATCTTTGGATAATAAATGTGTCAAAGATTAAAACGGTAAATATAGATTAAAAGGCGGAACTATTTTTCTGGTAAAGCGTAAACTCCGCGAAGTTACTTTACCTCTCCCAAAAATAAACGTACAGTACTAGTGATGGAGCGCTCACGCAGTAAACTGGTCGCATCCGAACGATGCCACAAAGCAAAACAATATTTTGTTTCTTTTAAGTTCAACTAAGAACTGTGTGCAACGTAATGTAGCGGTAAATAGTGAGTCCTATATAAACATGTAATATAAAAGAAAAAAATAATGAATAAGTGTGCGCGATGACATCTCTACATACTAATTTGTAAGAGAACAATGTATTTAAAATAAAATAGGTACTAGGTATCTAAGGTGAAAACCCCTTATCAATAATTATGTAAAGTGCATATCTGTGGAACAAACATTAACATGAGTTATACTATAGAACACACAAAACTGAGTGAATACAACAACGGGAACCCATGTCCATTTTCCTTCAATTCTAGGGATCATATATTATGTATAGACATTTCTTAAAAATATATTTGTTTAATTAGAAGTTGGTTAAGTCTATGGCAGCCTGAGTAATTGACCAGAGCCAATGAAGCACAAGTTCCCGGTATTATAACGTAGGTACGTTATAGTAATCAGTTAAATATCGGTTTAATCGAGTTTACTTGGGCCCATTAGTTGCGGCGCCAAATTATATAAAGACCTTTTTGTCTATCTATCTACTTTATATATATATATATATATATATATATATAAAATGATAGAACAAATCTTACTTACCCGTGACTTTCACTTTACCTGGGCGCCAGAACAAATCCCAGATACAAATGACACGGATTCAGCTTAGCTCAGAGCACAGAGACACACTATCTTATGATTCGTCCAGTGAGTGGAAATTCAAGGGGAATCATTACAAATAACTCTTAAAAATTGTTGAAGTTTGTTTAATTAACGATTCTGTTATTTTATTAATTTCTTTAAAAGTTAAGTTAATGACTTATTGCTAACTTAAATCTTATTGGTTAATGAGTGTGCTTGAAAAGTGAAGATTAAAACGTGCAAACGACCAATTGATCTTATCTGGTTTATTTAGGGATTTTATATCTCCCAAACCAGTGCTAAAGAACGGGTCTGCAATAATTTGCACGTTCAGTACTACACATCACTCTCGATTCAACACTCCTATATTACTTTATATCTAATTTTAATAATTAAATACAAAATTTGAATTTATATAGTGTCTTTTTAAAAAAAAAAGTTTATTAATTTAATTATTTATTTTGTTATTTATGTTCATTGATCAATGAATATATTTCTTATCTGATTGATGCGTCGACCGTAGATAGTAATCAGTAGAGATACTCTTTTTGATGGTTCGGCTCAGAAGAAATAATGTTGACCAATGACGTTGACTGATGATCCTGGACAATTACAGATGCTGTAGCTTCTCTGGTGCACAGGTCACTTCACTGTTACTTACTTATTAATTAATTAATTATTTAATTAATTAATTTGTTATTACGCAGCGAGATTATTTATTGAACCTTACTAGCTCCTCTACTACTGCGGACCACTTCGGGAACTGTTTATTTAAATAATTTGCGTTGTTTGTGCAATTTAGCTCGTATTTAACACACGTCTTGCCTATTTAATGCCCGAACGAAGAGTGCTCAACTCCCTCATTCTGAGTTGGCGTCTCCTCTAAATACAGGATTCTGATTGGTTGTTCCAAATAAATCATGCGTTTTCCACTTGAAACAATATCGAACAAGTCGGTCGGACGCCCCTTAACAAGTTTGAGGTGGTACAGAATTACTAGCTAATTTCATACTTCCTCTGTTTGCAATTCGTTTGATTACAGGTATTTGCAAACGTGATTTCAAAGATCTGACCACAGAATATTTTGCTTTGGTCTTTCTCTGTATGTGTGTGAAAACACCTAATTCGTACCTAGCCTAAATCTCTAGTTATATCTCTTGGCGTTCTTCTTCTGTATAACTTCTTTTAATGTTAATTATGTTAGTTGATATTTTGGCTACTTTTAGAGTTTTAATTGCTGAACACTATGCAGGTATCAGAATTGCCGTATATTTATTACTTTTGAAGATATTGCAGTTTTAATACATAAAATTAATTGAATAAAATTTCATGTCTGTGCCCGCATCAGTAGTAGCAGTGGCGATGTTAGACAGAGATGGCTGCGATTATTCCCTCTCTCTCTTGCTTACGCCGCTATACTAGCACAGTTTGACACTTTCATATAACGATCTGATATGTCGAATATATGAATCGTTATAATATATATATATATATATATAATATATATAATTCTTCTGTACGTGTGTATGTCACTGAACTCCTCCTACACGGCTGTACCGATTTTGATGAAATTTTGTGTGTGTGTTTGAGTGGGTCCCTGGATGGTTTAGATTCACAATTGGACCCGGTATGTGGCGCTGCGATCGGGTTCCAGGAATTTTTTTTATTTTTTGACGAAAATTTTTTTATATTTTTTTAAGATTTTTCGCATATCAGAACATATAATCACAAAATTTCACCCCCCCTACTCTCCAATATTTTTTAAAATGAAAAAACTATAAGTTCATGAATAATTGACGTTGTTTTGACATTTCAAATTCTGTTCGCTGTGTTTCGATATTCCATGTATCATAATTGCGTGCATATTGAGTGTATTATTCATCGACAAAACATACTGAAATAACGTTTTAAGTGTACTTTTAAGTGTATTTAAACACATACATTGTGCAAATGTGTAAGGTGCAGTGTTCAAGTGAATATCTTACATGATCTTCCATGAATTTCAATTATATACATGTGCATTCAATGACAATCAATCTAACCTGCAACTTTTCATTTTCAGTGCTTATTTGTGTCGATGATTCTATAAAATTTACGGAGTGTTAAACGGTTCATCGAAAATAAACAATATGTAAGTTTGTTCAACAAATTATAACATCCATAAAATTCAAATATAAGTTACTTATATTTATGTGTTGTGTGTTTATTACAGAACAATGCCACGTCTTCGTGGACGAGGAGGAAATACTGGTCGACGTACACGGAATTCACAAATAGTCCGGACCCGTCGGTTAAATAGAACGGCAGAAGATCAATTGACGGACAATGCAAATTTAAGAGACCAGGTTGCAAACACACGTGCAAATGAAAGTCAAGAGCAACTCAACGAACGCCTTCGAGCTAATGCATTGAGACAAAGACAGGCGCTATATAATATATATAATTCTTCTGTACGTGTGTGTGTCACTGAACTCCTCCTACACGGCTGGACCGATTTTGATGAAATTTTGTGTGTGTGTTTGAGTGGGTCCCTGGATGGTTTAGATTCACAATTGGACCCGGTATGTGGCGATGCGATCGGGTTCAAGGAAATTTTTTTTTTAATTTTTTGACGAAATTTTTTTTTTTTTTTAAGATTTTTCGCATATCAGAACATATAACTACAAAATTTCGCCCCCCACAACCCGCCAATATTTTTTAAAATGAAAAAACCATAAGTTCATGAATAATTGACGTTGTTTTGACATTTCAAATTCTGTTCGCTGTGTTTCGATATTCCATGTATCATAACTGCGTGCATATTGAGTGTATTATTGTAACGTCACAGAACGTTCCATAAAGGAATTTAATTGCAAAGTAAATTATCATGAGAGGAAGGTGAGGTGAACAGTATCGAACCCAAGTAATCCAAAACATTTTGTAATATTGTCCGATAATTAATATCATTAACATGAAAAAACGACAAAGACTATGACAAAGACTCAAACCCTATATATATTGTTTAAGTTAAGAACAGTGTAAAACTGATAATATACTATAAGAGAAACAGATAATCTCAGAAATGAGCAAAATGAGGTCATTACATATTAAGAAATATAACTCTGAATAGGGTAAAAAAAATATTTATTGTGAATTAATGGACAAGATCTATTATTATACTTTGTAATATAAATAAAATTAATGTATTAAATGATTTGAATACATCATTAAAAAGGATGTAAGTTAAAATAAAAAATAAATAAATCTTATAACAAAAAATCAAGGTTTTGGATTTGAGACCAATCACTCAGATTTTATGTGAAAATTAATTATTATAGAATTAATATAAAAACTATATGTAAATGTCAATTAGACCAAGGTAAACAAATTATCATAAATAGAGAAAGCTGTAAATTGATTAGAAGTCAATTAAAATAGTCAAAAACAGTGTTAAACTGAAAACATGTGATGAACATATAAAATTGTAATATTTATGAATTTTGTGTTGTCAAAATGCAACAAAATTGTATTCTAAAGTTGAAATACAATATGATGTAACTATACTTATATACATGACCACCTAAAACACTTTAACAGTCAAGTTATGAAACTATTTACCTATACCATACCAGGCTGAGGCCAAAAAACAATTACAAAAATAGTCATATTTGA
This sequence comes from Magicicada septendecula, assembly GCA_034769895.1. NCBI lineage: Eukaryota > Metazoa > Arthropoda > Insecta > Hemiptera > Cicadidae > Magicicada > Magicicada septendecula. The sequence goes on along the minus strand of CM068369.1, from coordinate 175,565,855 downwards.
CAGAATAATTGCAAAATATTAGAAACAATAAAGGAAAAAGGTACAATCCTATAATGTACAATGGAAACATACTTGCTCAGTTGAAGACAAGCTTAATTCTTAGAGAATTTTAAATATAAAAGTGAAAATTTTCACACCAAGAAAATAAATCATCGGTGCAAAACAGTAAGATGCTAAGTAATATTACAGTAAAAATAAAATGTATCAGGATAAACCAGGTATTCCCAAAGATAAACAATATAACAAACTCTAAGTGGATACCCAAAAAATCCCATAATAATACCGAAAAGACAAATTATCATCAAAAACTAAAGACAAAAATCTAGGACATATGTAATGCCTGTAGAAAAATGAACTTATTTATGTATTATAGGTTTTAATATTTGTTTATTTTGTTATGAAAGGATAAATATGTTATGTATTAATGTTATAGCAAGGACCAAGCAACTTCATAACATTTTAATAATTAGAGAATTAGAATTTTGTGCAAACACTACAAGGTAAGAGTTGAATTTTATGTTAATTTATTAGATTTAATTTGTTCAAAACCAATCGTGTATGGTATTATTCAGTTGAAAGCAGAGAATCCAAAAATAATAATGGCATGTAGATTGTAAGTAGTTCTGTAAAATTGTTTGACAAATACCAGAATAATTTCAGTAATATCCTTTAGTATGAAGATTAAGAAGTTTTTGTTCTAAAGCTTCTACGGAAGTCAAATTTGTTCTACGATGTTCCACTTGCATATTCTCGAACGTTCCAGAAGAAAATTTTACTCAAAAATACCGGAAGTTCATGTTTAAAAATTAAAACAATGAGCCTTACAGAGTATAAAAGGAAGACGAAATTTGACACAAAAAACACTTTATGCTTTGAATCCACAAGAGACACATCACCTACGAATCCGATCATCTCGTCCAAGGCGAAGTCGAAGAACAAGAATTCAATACTTGAACACAGAAAGGCTTTTTCCCGTACATGACAAAAGACTGACTTAACATATATGAGGAGTATACGCAAACGTGTTGTTGAATAGAGCAGCAACACGCCATATTTAATAGAAACGCACACAGCCAGATATCCAGCGGCCCTGAAAAGGACCGATTTTAATAGAGGAAATCAATTTTGCTGGTATTTGCTAAGACAAACCGACTTTGACAACATTCCTAAAACAATTTACTGACACGAGCCTTCTACATTGAGTTTGGAACTAGCGCTGTGACGGCAGAATAGAGAAACCACGCAGACAGCTGTTCGCCGCCGCCAGAATTCAAAGCATAGATATATTACGAATTTTATTTCAATCGTTCGGAGTTTGAAAACCGTAATTTGACTTATAAATAATTACCAGTGCGTGAGGAACGTAAACACAAAGAGGCGCAAGATTGGAATCGTCCCCAAGAACAGTGTTCAGTGAAGGAAATACTTACCCACCGGAAGGAGTTGTTCAAAAGTTAAAATCATTTATACCTGGTATCATTGTCACACAATTGTACTACACATGTCAAACACCTTCAAATCACACAATTTTGTAAACCATCCCACTGATTTGTCTTGATAGTTCAAAGGAGTCACGTCCTGAGTATAAAGTTTTTTCATACACTAAATTCATGCTATTCAACTGAGCAATAAAATATTTATTAGCCGACACTTACTTAAAAAACTTGTCAATAATAATTTTTTGTAACTCTGCAATTTTGTTTAATTCGAGTGTTAGTCCTTCAGATGATTTTTATAAAAAGAAAGTTCATTAAACATACGTTATTTACAATTCAAACTGTCTTGTTCACATTTTTTTATATAATCAATTTAACAACTAAGAAATCAAATTTAATAATAATAATTTCTTGGAACAAATATCCAAGTGGCGCCCACATACACATTTTAGCTAAGTTGTGTTTGCAGGACAACATCGTCGCAGAGAACCCAGCAATTAGTAAGTATTGAAAGTGCGCGGAGTGTAACACCCGACACGACATAACAACAAAACAACATACACACAATGTATCTATTCGTTATAAATTGACGAATCCAACGTGAGGCAACGAGGGAAAGACTTGACGTACACAAAACATACAATTTCTCTTTACTATATTATTCATCGACAAAACATATTGAAATAACGTTTTAAGTGCACTTTTAAGTGTACTTAAACACATACATTGTGCAAATGTGTAAGGTGCAGTGTTCAAGTGAATATCTTACATGATCTTCCATAAATTTCAATTATATACATGTGCATTCAATGACAATCAATCTAACCTGCAACTTTTCATTTTCAGTGCTTATTTGTGTCGATGATTCTATAAAATTTACGGAGTGTTAAACGGTTCATCGAAAATAAACAATATGTAAGTTTGTTCAACAAATTATAACATCCATAAAATTCAAATATAAGTTACTTATATGTTGTGTGTTGTGTTATTTATGTGTTGTGTGTTTATTACAGAACAATGCCACGTCTTCGTGGACGAGGAGGAAATATTGGTCGACGTACACGGAATTCACAAATAGTCCGGACCCGTCGGTTAAATCGAACGGCAGAAGATCAATTGACGGACAATGCAAATTTAAGAGACCAGGTTGCAAACACACGTGCAAATGAAAGTCAAGAGCAACTCAACGAACGCCTTCGAGCTAATGCATTGAGACAAAGACATGCGCGTCAACGAGCCACCGACGCACACAGAGCACATGAACGACAGCGCCTGCAAGTATATCGCGCATTGACACGTGCATCACTTCTCCGCCTTGCTTTCGAATATGAGTCGGACGTCGACTATTCGTCACATACATAAATTGTCATCGCCGCTATGGACAAAGAATGCCAACACTGCCATGCATTCAAATACAAAGGTGAATCGGCCGGTTTCTGCTGCGCGTCTGGAAAAGTTGTACTGCCACCATTGAATTCGCCGCCAGAACCATTGAAAACACTATTGGCTGGAGCCACACCTCAATCAAAATTGGTTTTGCGTAAAATTCGTAAATTCAATTCTCGCTTCCAAATGACATCATTTGGAGCAACAAAAATCGTTCAGAATCAGGATGGTCGCAATTTTGAATCAACGTTTAAGATTCAGGGCCAAGTGTATCATCAAATTGGTTCTTTAATATCAATGCCTGATGCCGATCCAAAATTCTTGCAAATCTACTTCATGGGCGATGAGGAGCAACAAATAAACACACGCTGCCAATACAATCACATCGAGCAGATGGAGGAGCGAGAAATTTTGGCGACTTTGGAACCGTTTTTGCGAAATCACAACCAGTTGGTCCAGTTGTTCAATACCGTTTCAAACAAACTGCAAAACGACAGCTACATGATCGTCATCAAAGCAGACAAAGTACCATCTGGAGAGCACGCAGGCCGATACAATGCACCAACCGTTAATGAAGTTGCAGTTGTTATGGTTGGCGACGCATACGAACGTCGAGATATACGGATCTCGCAGACGCAGAGATAACACGGTGCAGACAATTCAAGACAGTCATCGTTCTTACGACGCTTTGCAATATCCATTGGTATTTTGGGAAGGAGAAGATGGATATCATTTCAACATCAAACAAAGAAATCCAGCGACAGTTACAATCTACACACTATTTTCTTTTTTCTTTTTCTGTATGATTAATTTCTTTTTGTCTTACTTATATTTTTACTTTGCAGGGGCAGAAACCAGCAGAAACCAACGCGATGAACTTCTACGCATATCGATTGATGATTCGTGCCAATGAAGACAACAACATTCTCCGATGCCGCCAGCTGTTTCATCAATACATCGTTGATATGTATACGAAAATTGAAAGCGAGCGATTACGGTACATCAAGTATAATCAAGCGAAGCTGCGTTCTGAGGAGTACATTCATTTGCGTGATGCTATTGTCAGTAACGTAGATGGAACAACTAATATCAACGACATCGGTACCGCATATATTCTTCCATCACCATATATTGGTAGTCCGCGTCATATGCAAGAATACATTCAAGACGCCATGACTATCGTGCGCGCGTACGGCCGACCAGATTTGTTCATTACATTTACGTGCAATCCAAACTGGGATGAAATTAAAATTTCGTTATTGCCAGGTCAAACAGCAATGCATCGCCATGATATCACTGCACGTGTCTTCAAAGAAAAATTAAAATCGTTGATGAACTTGATTACACATCACTCTGTATTCGGCGAAACACGTTGCTGGCTGTATTCTGTTGAATGGCAAAAACGAGGTTTGCCACATGCACATATTTTGATTTGGTTGGTCGACAAAGTACGGCCAGAAGAAATTGATAAAATTATTTCAGCAGAAATTCCGGATCGGAATATCGATCAAGAGTTGTTTGACATTGTTACCGCTAACATGATCCATGGTCCATGCGGTGATCTCAACATGACGGCGCCGTGCATGGACAATGGAAAATGTACGAAACGTTTCCCAAAAATGTGTATAAACGATACTATCACTAATATCGATGGTTATCCATTGTATCGTCGTAGAGACACAGACAATGGTGGCCATTCATATCAATTGCGCATGTCAAACGGTGGAAATCCGGTTGACATTGACAATCGCTGGGTGGTTCCGTATTCGCCATTGCTGTCCAAAACCTACAAAGCACACATAAACGTTGAGTTCTGCAGTTCGGTGAAGTCCATCAAATACATTTGCAAATACGTTCATAAGGGCACAGATATGGCTGTATTTGCTGTTCAAAATGTAAATGATAACGACGAAATAACACGTTATCAAATGGGCCGATACATTAGCAGCAATGAAGCAGTTTGGCGAATTTTGAGTTTTCCCATACACGACAGAGACCCTGCTGTTATACATTTGGCCGTGCACCTTGAAAATGGACAGCGTGTTTATTTCACTGAAGAGACTGCTATACAACGAGCATTAACTGCCCCAAAAACCACACTAACTGAGTTTTTCGAACTATGCAACCGACCAGGTATTTTCGGTCAATTCGCAAAGACATTAATGTATACTGATGTGCCACGATTTTTCACGTGGAACAAACAGTCAAAAAAGTGAGGCGTTCCAGTCCAAGGATACGACGGCATATTTATGGGATATACATAAGGCCGATTATACACAGTCCATCCAAAGCAACGCGAATGCTTCTTCTTGCGTTTGTTGTTGGTTAACGTTCCTGGACCGACGTCCTTCCAATACTTGCGAACAGTCAATGGTATTTTGTACGACACGTACCACGATGCGTGTCGCGAATTGCATTTGCTGGAAGATGACAACCATTGGGATCTCACACTTACAGATGCAGTACTGAGTTCCTCTCCTCATCAAATTCGCCAATTATTCGCCATATTGTTGACATGTTTTCCGTCGCAAGCTTCTGCTCTCTGGGACAAATATAAAGATTCCATGAGCGAAGACATTCTGCATCGCATTCGGATATTTGCATTCTTATTTCGAATATGCCACTCATTCATTTCGGTATGCCATCGCCTAACCGCCCAGCAACAGACATCATTAACAGCGATGTTCAGCGCGAACAACAGTTCGAGGCGGCCTCTTTTACTACTTTTGTTGCAAATAATGAGCAACTCCTCACTACTGAGGAAAAGAACATATACGATCGAATTAATTTGTCAATTGCAGCACAACAAGGCGGATTCTTTTTTTTTTTGGACGCACCAGGCGGCACTGGCAAAACATTCCTCATCTCACTGATACTTGCGCGCATTCGATCACAAAATCATATTGCGTTGGCAATTGCTTAATCAGGCATTGCAGCGACTTTGCTTGATGGTGGACGGACTGCACATTCAGCACTCAAGTTGCCATTTAACGTTCACACAAATCCAGACGCAATGTGCAACACAAAGAAGCATTCCGGCATGGCTAAAGTTTTGCAAAAAGCAAAATTATTATCTGGGATGAATGCACTATGGCCCACAAGCATTCACTTGAAGCTCTCGATAAACGATGAAAGATCTCAACGATAATATCAGACTTTTCGGTGGCGCTCTACTGCTGCAGTCCGGTGATTTCAGACAGACATTGCCGGTCATTCCACGCGCTACATTTTTTTATTTTTAACTCCTAAAGTCAATGCCTTGTCGCTGTAGCCACGTCACTCTATCCCTTGCGATATTCTTCATTTCTCCATAGGACCCACTATTCACGACACTCATTGTGCTGCGGAAGTACGCAGTTCTTGGTCTTCCTTTGGGCTTCTTCCCCACTACTTTGCCCTCAAAGATGTTAGTTAAAAAAGTACTATGTCTGATCACATGCCCTATCAACTTAATCTTCCTCACCTCTATACTCCTAGGCAGTGTTCTATTCTCATTTATTTCCTCTAAGATCTGTTCATTCGTCTTCCTATCTGTCCAACTAGTTTTTGTCATTCTCCGCCAAATCCACATCTCCATTGCCTGAAGTCTGTCACTCTCCACCTTCCCTAAGGTCCACGATTCACACCCGTAAGTTAAAACACTCCATACAAATACCTTAACAAACTTTTTCCTTGTTTCAATACTAATATGGTTGTTTGTTAATAAGTTCCTCTTGCTCTGGAATGCTTGTTTTGCCAGAGCTACTCTCCTCTTAATCTCTCCCAGACACTTATTCCCACTTGTAACTATGCTACCCAGGTAACAAAATTCAGTAACGTGCTCCAATATTGTGTTGTTCAACATAATGGTTGATTAAACTTCTCTTTTTTTACTTACAACGATTATTTTAGTTTTCTTAACATTTATCATCAATCTCCAAGCGTGAAGAATTTTGTTAAACGTACCTAACATTCGGGTCATATCCTTTTCTGAGTCAACCATCAGTACAATATCATCTGCGAAGCGAATACTGTGTATCCGTTCCCCATTTATTTTAATTCCCCTAGAACTCCTTTTCATCTGAGTTACAACATCTTCTATAAACAAATTAAACAAGTACGGTGACAGTGGGCAACCTTGTCTTACCCCTCTTCTTATTATTGCTTCCTTTTTACATCCATATGTCTATTTCAGTACTTTTCAACCTATAAATATTGAAGATTACCCTTCTAACTTTCCAGTCAAGTCCTGACTTCCTCATAGTTTGAAACAACAGCTTCCAATCAACATTGTCGAACGCCTTCTCGAGATCCACAAATACTAAATAGGTTTTCCTATTCACTTCAATTCTCCTCTCCAAGATCTGCCGCAGAGCCAAGATTGCTTCTCTGGTTCCTCTACCTGCTCTAAATCCAAACTGATCCTCCTCCAAAGTGTGATCAATCTTTCCTTCCAGTCTGTTCTTCACTATGTTCAGCAAAATCTTAGCAGCATGAGATATTAAGGCTATCGTTCTATAATTAGCACACTCGTCTACTTTACCTTTCTTTGGTATGTGATTGTTCTACTTTTAATGAAATCAACTGGCAATACTCCCTCTTCATAGCACCCAGTAATTATTCGAAATAGCTGGTCTTTCGTTCTCTCCCCTACATTTTTCAAAAGCTCTGCTGGTACACTGTCAGGCCCTGTTGCTTTTTTCATACTCAGACCTTTAAGGGCATAATCAAATTCCACCCTGCTAATTGGCGGTCCTACCATATCTCTATCTACAGCATTCTCATTTTCTAGAAACTCTTGAGTGACTACCACAGCTTCCCCGTCATATAGTTCCTCTATATACTCCTTCCAACGCTCGCTGACCTTATCATTTTCGAAAAGTATTTTACCATTTTTATCCTTAACAACATTACTTCGAGTCTTATGCTTCCACTGTAACGATTTTATCCTTAAATATGCCTTATCACATTTTCCTCTACTGAAATCATCTTCTATTTCAAGACTTAGTTGTTTCATCCAATTTTCTTTTTCAATGCGACACATAGAGGTAATCTGATTTTTTATTCTCTTGTACTCCTGATAATCCTTATGTGTCAGCTTATTACGCCTCCTTATTAGATCCAACAATTCCTGTGTCATCCGCGGTTTCCGTGGTTCTAATTTTCTCCTCCCTAGAAAACGCTGTGCTGTTGCAATTATTCCATCTCTTACTTCCTCCCAACTTGGCCTTCCTTCCATCAACATGTCTGTCTCCTCTTCCAATTCTTCTACTATTTTGTCATCGGTCAGTTTTTCTAAACACCAGTTCTTTTGTTTAGATTTCCTGATTTTGCAATATTGCACTTGGCCATAACGGGAATATGGTCACTATCTATATCCATACCAGGATATGAATGACTAGATTTGACTTGGTTCTTATATCTTTGTCTGACTAGAATATAATCGATCTGATGCCTCCTAACATCTCCCGGTGCTTTCCAAGTGTATCGTCGTCTTTTGGGGACTTCAAAACATGTGTTCGTGACGATCATTTCATACTGCTCACAAAACTCAAGTAACCTTTCCCCTCGTGCATTGATGTTCCCCAAACCAAACTTCCCGGCACATTTTTGACTACTGTTAGCACCAATAGATGCATTAAAGTCACCCATTATAACTACATTATCGTCTTTCTTTATTATCTTGAGCAACTTTTCAATCTGTTCATACATTAATTCTATATCTTCATCGTTACTACTTGTTGTTTGGAAAGTACACCATAATTATACACAAATATACACGCGCTACATATGCGGACGAAATTAACGCATGTTTGAAACAATCATACCTATGGCGAAATGTCAATATATAATGTCAATATATGTCAAAATTACGCCTTACCATAAATATGCGTGTTCAACTGCAAAACGATCCACTGGCACTGTCATTCTCCGAACAATTGCTCAACATTGGCAATGGAAAAATTCTATTGCATGGAAATACACAATGCATCAAATTGCCAGACAATTTTTGCAACATGGTAGCCACGAAAGATGCTTTGATTGAAAGCATATTCCCAGATTTGCGCGCTAATTCCATTAATCATGCGTGGCTACGTGAACGAGCTATTTTGGCCGCAAAAAATATCGATGTTGACGCTATTAATTTCAAAATACAACAGTCATTGCCTGGCAATGAGATGTCGTTCAAATCGATCGATACTGTTGTCGATCCTGACGAAGCAGTCAACTATCCTGTTGAATTCTTGAATTCACTGGATTTACCGGGAATGCCACCACATAACTTGCGATTAAAAATTGGTTCACCAATCATTTTGCTTCGGAATTTAAATGCACCAAAGCTATGCAATGGCATGCGATTGGTCATAAAAAAAATCATGGGCAATGTTCTTGAAGCTACCATTTTGAACGGCAAGTTTCAAGGTGAAGTTGTTCTCCTGCCACGGATCCCAATGATCCTTTCAGACTCGCCCATCGCCCATTCCATTCAGACGCCTGCAATTTCCAATTCGCTTGGCATTCGCAATGACTATTAATAAGTCACAAGGCCAAACAATGTCCATTTGTGGGTTGGATCTAGAAAATCCGTGCTTCTCACATGGCCAATTATATGTCGCGTGTTCTCGCGTTGGCAAGCCATCAAGTTTGTTCATTTGTACACCTCAGGGATTGACGAAAAACATTGTTCATCAACTCGCATTAAGATAAAAACAAAACAACCTTTAATTCTTTTAGTATTAAGATCTAACATTTATTTCAATATTTTTTACTTTTTTTACGTTAATAAAAATATGACTGTCACGGAAATGATTTGAGTTTTTTCTTTGTTTGCTATTATTTAATCAAAATGAAAATCGTCCAAATTTGCATCATATGTTATTGGTAAGGCGTCACATTCCTCTGCTACTCGCAGTCCATCTTCGGTGTAATATGGTTCAGTGGATCCACAGCGTAGAAGCGTCCATTTTCATGAGTCGCCACATCTCCAGTCGCCTGTAGATCCATTATGAGCTCACGGACCAACTGAGTTCCACGCAGTCTTCTCCACACAGCTAATACATATGAAAAAAAAATGCCAGACATTTACACACATACAAAAACAGCAATATCTTTTTTGCAATCACATTATTATACTTACCAACAATCTCACGAAAAGTACCGCCTCTTTCCCCAAATGTACCAATGACAAGCACCATATATCGTCCGGCCATGATAAGAGAATTGAACGGCTCAGGATAACGAGAAATTGCACTCATTGTTTGATTTTGCTTTGGGCAACAGCAAATCACACAATGACGAAACGAAAAGATTGAAATGTCAAACTCAATGTCAAATGTCACTTAGTATATAGTTTATCGAAAATTCGAATATCGAAAAAACGTTTGCTGAACCCGCTAATAGCAGGCAAGCCAACGTTCGGGCAGGACAACGTCTGGCGGGTCCGCTAGTATATATATATATATTTTTTATATAACACCTTCTCTTTATATATTATATTTGTCAATTTACCTATGCCTCTATTGTGCGGCGACAAATTATATAAAGACTCTTTTTCACTATTACAATACTCTGTATAAATTTAATGATAGAGAAGTGTTACTTACCCGTGACTTTTTAATTTACCTGGGCGCCAAAACAAATCCCAGATACAAATGACACGGATTCAGCTTAGCTCAGAGCATAGAGACACACTATCTCAGGATTCGTTCAGTGAATGTGGAATTCAAGGGGAATCGTTACAAATAACACTTTAAAATTTGTTGAAGTTTGTTTAATTAACGATTAAATGTTATTTTATTAATGTTCTTTCAAAGCTAAGTTAAGGACTTATTGCTGACCTAACTCTTATTATTAATGAGTGTGTGTGAAAAGTGAAGATTAAAACGTCAAAACGACCAATTGCTCTTATCTGGATTATTTAGGAAAAATTATATCTCCTAAACCAGTGCTAAAGAACAGGTCTGCAATAATTTACACGTTCAATACTACACCTCACTCTCCATTCAACACTCCTATATTACGTTATTACTAATCTTAATATTTAAATACAAATATGAATTTACTTAGTGTCTTTTAAAAATTGTTTATTGATTTTATTATTTATTTTGTTACTTATTTCATTGATCAATGAATATATTTCTTACTGATTGATGCGTCGACCTTAGATAGGAATCCGTAGAGATCCTCCTTTTGATGGTTCGGCTCAGAAGAAATGATTGTTGACCAATATCGTTGACCGATGACCCTGGGCGTTTACAAACGCTGTAGCTACTCTGGTGCACAGGTCACTTCACAATTAATTAATTATTTAATTAATAATTTTTTTTATTAATTAATGAGTTGTTACACAGCGAGAGTATATATTAATGAACTTTACTAGTTCCTCTGCTACTGCGGACCACTTCTCGAACTGTTATTAAATAAAACTTTGCGTGGTTTGCGAAATTTAGCTCGTATCTAACACACGTCTTCCCTTGCCTATTTAATGTTCGAACGAAGAGTGCTCGATTCCCCAAGTCTGAGTTGGCGTCTCTTCTGAATACAGCTTTGTGATTGGTTGTTCCAAATAAATCATGCGTTTTCCATTTGAAACAATATCGAACAAGTCGACCAAACGCCCCTTAACAAGTTTGAGATGGTAGAGAATTACTGGCTAATTTTATTCTTCCTCTGTTTGCAAATCGTTTGATTATGGGTATTTGCAAACGTGATTTCACAGATCTGACCACAGAATATTATTGCTTAGGTCTTTCTCTGTAAGTGTGTGGAAACGCCTAATTCGTACCTAGCCTAATTCTTTAGTTATTTCTTTTGGCGTTCTTCTTCTGCATATCTTCTGTAAATGTTAATTATATTGGTTGATATTTTGGCTACTTATAGAGCTTTAATTGCTGAACACTATGCAGGTTTCGGAATTGCTGTATATTTATCAGTTTTGAAGATATTGCAGATTTAACTAATAAAAATATTTGAATAAAAATTCATGTCTGTGCCGGCAACATTCGTAGCAGTGGCGATGTTAGACAGAGATAGCTGTGATTATACGTTTTCTCTCTTGCTTACGCCGCTATACTCGCACAGTATGACACTTTCATATAACGATCTGATGAGTCGGCTTTATACTTGGTATAAAAAAACAATTGATTATTTAAGAAACATTAAAATTCTTTTTTCTTGTAAAGTTACGCACTTTCTTTAAAATTTAAAACTTGCACTGTTGATTTTGCTCGCACACATTTTGCACTATTACAATGTTGCTTACTTCTACCTTATAACTAATTATTACAATATGTTACTAAACCTAACATGGCATACACATATTAAAGATTTATATGAACATTAATGCTTTAATCACAAGTTTGATTTAATTGATGGCAATGATCAAAACGACAATACTAACATTTATTTAACTACTACTTATTAACATTGACATTGCTTCAAAGACATTTACAAATATTTGTTTGAATACGTTTGATTCACATACCTCATTGGCTCAAACCATTGTTTCTTTATTGCTCTATACTATTTTGTCTATATTTCCTCAAACTATCCCCATGGTACTTTCCTATAATTTTGTTTTTTTCAACATCTTTTAATATGTATGTGTACCTTGCAATCTGCTTTCCTATTCTATGAGGTCCCACGAATATCGGAAAGAACTTGGCCGTGGTATTATCTATGGCAGAGGATACAGGATTCGCTTTCACTAGCACTTCCTCTCCTTCCACAAACCTTACCAACTTGTGAGTGCGATTATATCGTTCTACACTCTTTTGGCCTTCTCTCTGTATTCTTTCTTTTGCTATTCTGGTTTTTACCTCATATGGAATAGGTAGATTGTAGTTGGGTGAACTTTTTATGGTTTTGGTCCATACATGTACTGGTTCTTTGTTGATAAATACTTCTGAAGGTGTGTACCCCGTTGTTTCATTACATGTATTATTAATACAATCCGAAATAAAACTCAAGTAATCTACCCATGCAGAATGGTTCTGATGGCATAATACCCTAAAATATCTACCTAATTCTCTATTTATTCGCTCAGCTAAATTCGCTTGAGGGTGACGTATTGATGTAAGAATTGGTTTTATATTGA